>JAGDQO010000627.1:0-1200000 GCA_018342035.1 Solanum appendiculatum | reverse complement strand
CTAAGTTATCCACATTAGATTGTGAGTCGTGCCAACTTGGAAAACATACTCGTGCCACATTTTCACATGGTACCGAGGGTCGTTCAGAGTCTATTTTTTCCTTAGTTCATTATGATATTTGGGGTCCTAGTAGAGTCAGTTCAACCTTAGGATTTCGTTATTTTGTTAGTTTCATTGATGATTATTCAAGATGTACTTGGGTTTTCTTAATGAAAGATCGTTCTGAGTTATTTTCTATATTCAAAGGTTTCTTTGCTGAAATACAAAATCAGTTTGGTGTTTCTATTCGTACTTTTCGTAGTGATAATACCTTAGAATACTTATCCTCCCAGTTTCAGGAGTTTATGTCTCACCAAGGAATTATTCACCAAACATCTTGTCCATACACTCCTCAGCAAAACGGTGTCGCAGAAAGAAAGAATAGGCATCTCATTGAGATTGCTCGCACTCTTCTCATTGAATCCCATGTTCCGCTGCGTTTTTGGGGCGATGCAGTCCTTTCGTCGTGTTATTTAATTAATAGAATGCCTCATCTTCTATTCAGAATCAGGTTCCACATTCCATATTGTTCCCTCAGTCACATCTTTATTCTATCCCCCCTCGTGTCTTTGGGAGCACATGATAAATTAGCCCCTCGTGCTCTAAAATGTGTTTTTCTTGGTTACTCTCGAGTTCAAAAAGGGTATCGTTGTTATTCACATGATCTTCATCGATATCTTATGTCTGCCGATGTAACATTCTTTGAATCTCAACCTTACTATACATCGTCTGACCATCCTGATGTCTTACCCATACCTCAAGTCTTACCTGTACTTACTTTTGAAGAATCTACGGTTACTTCTCCATCTTCAGTTGTAGTGCCACAACTCTTGACTTATCATCGTCGTCCGCGTCCAGCACCAGTCCCAGCTGATTCATGTCATGCGCAAGACCCTGCTCCTACTACGGACTTGCCTCCTCCTAGTCAATCGACTACACTTCAAAAAGGTATACGATCTACTCGAAATGCTAATCCACATTATACTTTCTTGAGTTATCATCATCTATCTTCCCCCCATTATGCATTTGTATCATCTTTGTCCTCTATTTCCATTCCTAAGACTACAGGAGAAGCACTTTCTCATTCTGGATGGAGGCAAGCTATGATTGATGAGATGTCTGCTTTACATTCAAGTGGTACTTGGGAGCTTGTCTCCCTTCCTGCGGGTAAATCTACTGTTGGTTGCCGTTGGGTTTATGAGGTCAAAATTGGTCCAGACGGTCAAGTTGATCGGCTCAAGGCTCACCTTGTTGCCAAAGGGTATACTCAGATATTTGGGCTAGATTATAGTGATACTTTTGCTCCCGTGGCCAAAATAGCATTGGTCCGTGTTTTTCTATCTATGGTTGCCGTTCATCACTAGCCTCTTCATCAGTTGAACATTAAAAATGCTTTTCTGCATGGTAATCTTGAGGAAGAAGCCTATATGGAGGAACCACATGGTTTTGTTGCTCGGGGAGAGTTTAGTAGCCTTGTATGTCGATTGCGTAGGTCACTCTATGGTCTAAAATAATCTCCTCGAGCTTGGTTTGGAAAGTTCAGCACAGTAATTCAGGAGTTTGGCATGACTCTTAGTGGAGCTGATCACTCTGTGTTTTATCGACATTCAACACCAAATTTGTGTATCTATTTGGTTGTTTACGTTGATGATATCGTTATCACCGGCAATGATCAAGATGGTATCGCTAATTTGAAGCAACATCTCTTTCAACATTTCCAGACTAAAGATCTCGACAGATTGAAGTATTTTCTAGGCATTGAGGTTGCTCAGTCTAGATCAGGTATTGTTATTTCTCAGCGCAAGTATGCCTTAGACATTCTTGAGGAGACATGAATGATGGGATGTAAACCCATTGACACTCATATGGATCCGAATGTTAAGCTTCTTCCAGGCAGGGGGAGCCACTCAGTATTCCTGAAAGGTATAGATGGCTGGTTGGGAAGTTGAATTATCTCACAGTGACTAGACCTGACATCTCTTTTCCTGTGAGTGGGATAAGTCAGTTTATGACTTCTCCTTGTGATAGTCATTGGGATGCAGTTGTTCGTATTCTACGATATATAAAGTCAGCTCCTGGTAAAGAACTACTCTTCGAGGATCAAGGCCATGAGCATGTCATCGGATATACAGACGCTGATTGGGCAGGATCACCCTTTGACAGAAGTTCTATATCTGGATATTGTGTTTTAATAGGAGGTAGTTTGGTGTCGTGGAAGAGTAAGAAACAGAGTGTGGTTGCTCGATCTAGTGCAGAAGCAGAATATCGAGCAATGGCGGTAGCAACTTGTGAGCTAGTTTGGATCAAACAGCTGCTGAGAGAACTGAAGTTTGGAGAAACCAGTCATATGGAACTTGTGTGTGATAATCAAGCGGCCCTTCATATCGCATCAAATCCAGTGTTTCATGAGGGACTAAGCACATTGAAATTGATTGTCACTTCGTCAGGGAAAAGATACTCTCAGGAGATATTGTTACCAAATTTGTGAAGTCAAGCGATCAACTTGCAGATATCTTCACCAAGTCTCTCACCGGTCCTCGTATTAATTATATTTGTAACAAGTTAGGTACATATAATTTGTATGCACCAGCTTGAGGGGGAGAGTTAGAATAGGATAGGTTTACAGAATCGTACTTAGAATAGGAATTGTTTATAGTCTCCTACTTGGTAAAGAATTGTATTATAGTGTCTATAAATAGGGTTCTCTATGTAATAATAAAATTACACAATCAATATTATTCTATTCCTATTTTTCTCACAGATATAATGGGAACCTACACCACATACCAGGTATATAAAAGAAAGTAGATAATTCTATACAAAATGTGATTTTCTACGACATCCAGTCATCTAAAGTAGTTGGATTTGAAGTGTCCCAGAAGTATACAAGTAAAAGAACATTCATCTATCTATCTATCAAAAGTTAAAGTTGAATTACTAAAGATGTCCTTCTAATTAACCTATTTTTACATTTAATAATAATAATAATAAATACATAAATAGATAAAAAACTAAATAGCTATTATAAGTAAAAGGTGTCATATGCATTTATTCTTAGAAAGGTGTTAGATATGGTAGTTATTTTATCACTGCGCATAAATATCCAAGTGGAATAAAGAATTTTTCGGCAAGCTGGATACAAGAAGAACCAAAGCACTAGAGGAACTGGATGCTCTAGATCACTCCAGTAAAGGGAGAGTCCTTACTCTGGAAGAGAAACAAAGATTATTGAATCTGAAAGTTGAATTGGAGGCACTTGCTAAAGCTGAAGAAATTTTGAAGAAATTTCCTGGAAACAAAAATCTAGATGCAAATGGTTGAAAGAGGGGGATAGGAACACAAAATACTTTCAATCTATATCCAATTCCCATAGAAGATTCAACAACATTGGTAAGCTTATAGAGGATGGTGGATACATAGAAGACAAAGCCAAGATAAAAGAAGAGATTTATTCTCCTATCAAAACCTTTACTCTGAGGATGAGGAGTGGAGGCGCACATCCAACTTTGAAGGATTATCTAGACTATCAGAGGAAGATAAGCTGTCACTTGAGAGAGCCTTTGAGGAAGAGGAAGTCCAAACTGTGTTATTGTCTTGGGCAACATACAAGGTTCCTAATCCTGATGGGTTCACCATGGCATTTTCTCAGAGATCCTGGGATTTCATAAAGGCATAGGTAATGGGGACTCTCAATCATTTCCATCAGGAATGTCAAATGGTGAGATCATGCATTGCCAGTTTCATTGCGTTGATTCCAAAAAAGAAAGGTGCAATTGAACTTAGAGACTACAGGCCAATCAGTCTTATTGGGAGTGTATATAAGATTGTGCCAAGCTACTAGCAGAAAGATTCCAGTCTCCAACTTTCAGAATGCTTTCATTAAGCAAAGATAGATCACTGATATAGTACCTATAGCTGATGAAGCTCTAGATTGGAGGATTAAATCTGGGACCCTTATTGTGCAAGCTTGATATAGAAAAAGTTTTTGACAAGCTAAATTGGTCTTATCTAATCTATAATTTGAGGAAGATGGGGTTCGGTGAAAAATGGATCAGATGGATAAGATTCAGCATTACAACGGTCAAATACTCAGTGTTAGTGAACAGGGAACCAGTTGGAATCTTCTCTTCTCAGAGAGGGATCAGGCAAGGGGACCCAATGCAGGGTTTAAGCAAGATGATGGAGAAGGCCAGGGATTTACAGTGGATTCAGGGGTTCATAGTAGGGCCAGTTGCTGAGAACTCAGTCACCATTTCACATCTATTGTATGCTGATGACTCACTCATATTTTGTGAGGCAGAAGAGTCGCAAGTTAGGTACCTAAACCTAACACTCTCTCTGTTTGAAGTTCTATCAGGACTACATGTGAATGTGCTGAAAAGTATTATTTACCCTGTTAATAATGTACCAAACATAGAGGAACTTGCAAGTATTTTTGGGTTGTAGCATTGGGGTTCTTCCTATCTCTTACCTAGGCATACCTTGGGTGCAGAGCACAAGAATTGTGAGGTGTGGAGTGGTATTATTGAGAAATTTGAAGAGAGACTAGCTTCCTGGCAATTGCAGTATCTATCTATGGGTGGAAGACTGACTCGTATCAATATCGTTCTTGATAGCCTCCCAACTTATTACATGTCTTTGCTTCCCTATTCCTAGTAAGGTTCTAAAGCAACTAGACAAAATCAGGAGGGACTTTCTCTAGGAGGGGAACAAATACACACAAATTTCACTTGATTGAATGGGATAGAGTCACACTGCCTAAATGCAAAGGAGGTCTGGGAGATTAGAGATTTGGCCTCACACAACAAGAGTCTCTTAATGAAATGGCTTTGGAGGTATGGCACTGGTAAACCAAGCCTATGGAAGGAGGTGGTTAAGGACAAGCATGGTGAAAATGATCACTGGAGCACAAAAATCTCTAATGCTCCTTCTGGAGTGGGCCCTTGGAAATTCATAACCAAGTTAGGGAGTGATTTCTTCCGGTGCACCTATTATATACCTGGTAATGGAGCTCACATAAGATTCTGGAAGGTCAAATTGCTCAATGGTACTACCCCCATGAAGAAGTTCCCTTATATGTATCAGATTGTTGTGAATAAGAATTCCACCATAGCTCATAATAGAATTGGAAACAATTGAGATATTCTATTCAGAAGGGCAGTTCAAGATTGGGGGATGGACCGACTGATGGAATTGCTGGCAGATGTGGAAAGATATAATATTGATGTGACCATGGTGCAGATACTATGTGTTGGGGGAGGAAGGGCACTTCCACAGTGAAAGAATGCTACATGAAGATTGGTACACAAAACCAAGTAGTTGACAATTGGCCATGGAAATTGATTTGGAAGACAAAGTTGCCTCCTAAGATTATTTCCTTTAACTGGATTGCTCTCCATGAAGCGAGGTTGACACAAGACAACCTCAAAAAGGAAAGGTCCCTAGTTAGTGAATAGATGCTACCTATGTTTGGACAAGTTGGAAGCTGGGAATCATCTGTTTTGCACTGCAAGGTGGCTACTAATCTTTGGAATATGTTCTTTTGCATTTTTGGGTTGAAATGGGTCATGCCACATACCATAAAAGAGGCACATACGAACCGGAGCATGTGAAGAGTTGATGAAACCATCAAAGGATCTCGCTAATGAACCCTGTTGCTATCTTTTGGAGTATTTGAAATGAGAGGAATACGAGGTGTTTTGATGCAACCTCAGCTCCAAATCAATCTCTCAGAACCAGATGCCTAGTCTTAATTTTTTACTGGACTAAATTGGATTATGTATCTAGCTCCGAACAATTTATGGAGTTTGTTGGTTCCCTTGTCCTAGATTGACTAGCTGTAAAGGAACTTCCTTTTTCTTTATCTCTGTTTCTTTTGTCAATTTTTCTTTCATTGTAGGTTGTAACATCTTCTTGATGCCCTTTTGTGAATGAAATACCTCACCTTATAAAGAGAAATAAAAATATTATAAATTATTATGCAATTTCCAATACTTGAAAATAACTCCAAGCGCTAACTTTTTACCTGTTTTCCTAGTTTCTTTAGTTACTGTACAATTAGATTACTATCCTCTGGGTAAGATATATAACATCTTATAGCATAGTTCTGGATTGTTGTTGTTTTATTGTAGCCACAACCGATAAAGTTTAGATTTATCATTCCATGTTGTTGTAATTGTAATATTCCTCGTGTTAAAAATATAGTTCCATCTTCTTAGAATTGTGAAGGCTGTGACATTTAAACCAGCATTTTCTAATTTATTAAAAAAGTATAAAAATCATATATAAAATGGGTGAAATACTATTACAACCCGTGTGAATACAAGTCAACAAATTGCTCTACTTTTGTGGAACATATTTTCTATATTTATTTTTTAAATTAATTAAATATGATTGACATTCATTATTTTGAAGATCATATACTTTTTAATTTTATTTTTTTAACCCAAACAGAACTGCTAATAATATTTATGTAAATAATTAAATTATATGTATTATATTGATATGGGATACACGCCCAACACGAGTACGGAGAGACTAGTATATATAAAAGAGTTTTCAGTTCTTTCAGATGCTCTCCTATTCCTTTACATCCATAGCACCGGAATGGGTGCTAAATGTGCTACCTCATCGATTCAATCCCTAAGGCATTCCATATCACCTCAGCTTGTATTCAATTGGGCGATTAAGAAGTATATGATTGAGTCATGAACATACTCCCTTGTTTTCTTCACGTAAACCACCAGCAAATGAAAGTTGGCTTTCTCTTCGTTATTCTTAGCTGTTAGAATGACTTCCTATGCTGCTCATAAAGAAAGACACTTCCCTAGGTCTTTAGGTATCCAAACTGACTCGCGAGGAAGTTCCTATTTCACCCTCAGCAATAGCCTGTGTTGAAGGACTTGATTGTGAAAATCCCTTAGTTTTGACCTTTCTTTTTTCAGAAGGCTCTATAAGTGCATCTTTTTTTTTTTTTTGAAACTGGAAACCTGTTATATGTGCATCTTTTTCTTGTATGGTTATCCATCATTTCAGATAGTTCTTTCATTTTCCAATCTTGCAAGTTTCACCTGAACTGTAGTCCTATAAGAAAGATCACCTCTCCCTGACTTTGTAAACCTGGGAAACTACAACTATCTTCTAGTTTGAGTTGTTAAGATGGATGGGAATGATATACATAAGGTAGCATCTCCATACCAACTGTTCTTTCAGTTTCAGAGGCTAATTTTGTTTCTATTTCTTATATTGAACTTCACATTTTGTTGAAATCCTCTAACCCCTTCATTATGCTCCTCCATAATGCTACTCAACATGGTTGCTTTATGTGGTCTGTCCTTCATTCTCTCCTTTGAACTTTATATTTGTCAATGATTACTTTCCTATTGGATTTATTGTCTCTTTAATTTTCTCAAACCACATCCCTTCTACGTGGAACTGGATTATATGGTCATATTAATTTTCCAGCTTTAACATGCATGTAGATTTTGGGTCTCCACCTTTATCCTGAAGTGAACTACCTCAATCGTAAATAATGTTGAATCCAATTTTTGTCTACTTTCCATAAAAGCATTTTGGGACATTGAGATCGTACCTTCCAACACCTTCTGTAGTCTAAGAGAAAAAATGCATAAATTTGAAGATGCTTCCCGAAAGACTTGTAGGTCTAAAGTCCTTGATTTTTAACTTGTCAAAAATTAAAAATAAAGGTCCTTTAAATGTACCGTGCCTTTCTTCTTTGGTATCAACATTACACAGGATACATTTATAAACTTTTCAAATTTCCCGGTGGTGTGCATTTTAAGATGCACTTGAAATTCTTCCTGGAATGGGTTTCTGTGGAAAAATGCCATTGTGAATCCATCTGGGCAGGAGTCTATCACACCTACAGTATTCCACCTCCAGGAAGTCTCTCCAACCACCGCCTCATCTTGCCCCATCCATTTCTAAAAAAATTCCTTCCAACCTAAAGTTGGTCTTCATTCCAGATCCTTATTAGAAAACCGTGTGTCAAGTCCCTCAATAGCTCCTCCCAATTTCCACTTCACTTTCACAGTCCAACCCCTCCACCTGTAATACTTTCACCAAGTTCCTCCTCTAGTTAGCATTGCTATCTGATGGAAAACGTTTCTGTGGAAATCTCCTTTCAACCTCTGTTGAAATCTCCTTTCAACCTAGAATCCTCTACTTTAGCCTCCAAACTAATTGCCATGTTCACCAGTCATTCTTTACCTCTACTATATAAATTTTTTTAATGCTTTCTAGCTTCTAATAAATGTCTATAGGTATTCTTGATAAGACAGTCAAACTTCTATTGTTTCTCTCTGCCAAATTAACTACATGAAATAACCTGTAACAAAAGAATGGAACTAGATGGACGACATCAATATAATGCCATATATTAGTTACATTTTAAAGTTGAAATTCTTTCCAAATAACTAGATTTGAAAGTTGTTTCATTAAATAATTAGTCCTGTTATTACTACAGATAGTATCTTAATTTACCCTTATGTTTTGCTTTTAAGTTCATTACTGTTTCCTTTGATAGTTGAAAATTTTGTGTTCATTAATTTTTTTTAGAACTGAGATCAGTAGGCTGCGATAATAAAATATCCCGTTTCTTTTGTCTCATGTTAAATATGATGTTAGGTGGAGCAATGTTCTTTTTTTTTCATTTTCTTCTTCTTTTCCCTTCATGACTTGAATATAGCAGAAAGTTTGAAGTCTCAAACTTGGGATTGGCGGAGTCATAAAAGTTACTTCTAGATTCATCCGGTACCTACACTCGTGAGAGGTAGCAAGTAAAATTAGTCAAGGTGTGCAAAGGGTGGGCTGCACCATCGGTTTTTAAAAAGAAAGATATTCATTAAGATTATTATGAATAGTATGCATCTCTGTTTGTGCATATAATTGGAGTACCAAGAATTAGGAAACTTTCCTTTAGATTGAGTTCACAACTCCTGTCCTAATAAGGAGCCTTCTTGTTTGTTTTCCCACCAATTTCACCAAATGCTTTCTCCTCTTTTCTTTTTCATGCAAATGCTTTTATTTGTTTTATTTCATTGTTTTTTCCTGTATTGATAAGATTTTATGCGTTTGTATTTTGAAGCACTTTCTGGGACACTACCTCTTTAAAAGCAAGACACTTCGAGACGAGTTCAGTCCAGAAGGTTTGTGTAGAGCTGCCATGTTTGCTTTGTTGGTGAAAGAAGAGCTTGAGTGCTGGCCTGAACAGAGCCTTAGGAGAAGAAGTTGGCTGACAGTTCCAGAAGCAATTCAATGTTGCCGGCACCCATGGATGCGACAGGCTCTCGAGGAAGGATTTTTGAAGTGGCATGACAGTGGTATGACAAGCACAATGAATTGCGAGGACTAGTTTTTTTGTTTGTTCCTCGGACCAACATTGAGGTTCCTGTTTCTGAACGAAAGAAGCCAATTGTTTAGAGCTGGATGGTGTCATGGTGTGTATTAGCTTCAATTTCATTTTAGGACTAGGAAGTAAGAGAAGGTGCATTTTAATGAGAAACTTGATGGTGAATTTGAGAAAGAAGAAACAAGAAATCTCCATCATGTCTCATAGCCACAATTAGTCAGTTTAACAAATGTTGGTACTATTATTGTAATTACATTGTCATTTCTCATCACAAATGTTATGGGGAATTAATCACAAACCAATAATGGCAAAATCCCAAAATCCATAATTCTAAACAATCTTTTTAGTATGTCATTGGATGCAATTAAGATTGAAAGAGATATCTTAAAGGAAAATGTGGATGTTAAGGAGGCTATAGATAATTCTCAAGTGAACAAATCAATGGAATTAATTATCAGAAATTGATGAAGATGATAGATGTTTATTATGATTTCTTATGTGTTATTTGTTACCACATTTTTATGAAGTGATGCAGTTTGTTAGGTTGTATGAATCCTCAAATCTTTATATATTAGTTGAAGTGGAATGTTTGCTTGTGTAAATTTGCATGTATGTGTAATTTAATATCATATATTTATTTGTGATGGACCTAAATTAGTGAATTGAATAACATTGCTATGCCCCAATAGTCCTATATTTAATGCAGAGTCCTGTTTTCATAGCATGTAGAATGACCTCTTTGGATGATGATTGCTCTGAAAAACTCTTATAATTTCTTTCAATTCAGTCAATAAAAACCTATCTACTGAATTAGGATGTGGAAGCCACATATGGGTCGTATCCGGACATATAGTTCGTTGTCTTTAGTGTTCTTGAATTGTATTAGTTAGATTCGTGTATTCTCAAAAGAGAGAGCTTTGGCAAAAAGTCGAGTCGAAAGCTACGCTATAGATAATTATTTCAAATGAGCTCACACAAGGTCTAACTTTAAACAAGCATATCTCCTTGGATGTAAAGTGTTAGATGGTGAATTATCTATCAAATAAAATGTCATTGAGTGTAGTTTCCAACAAAATTTGTACAAAAAGTTTTGAGTATTTCTCTAAAATGTGTTTGAAAAAGTATAAATTTGTGTTGTGCAAAGTAACAACTCGTAAATCAACTGAGTGTACATTAATATAAAATGTAACATGGATTAAGACCCATATTATGTAGACATGTGCAATAAATGATGATAGCACATTTCTTGACCTTGAAGCATTTAGCTCACCAAGTGTTTGATAAATTGTCAAAATAGCTTGAATAGTGTTTTGTGGCTAACCCAAGCTCCTATCACTATAATTCTTATAAATTAAAGTTGTAAAAGAGTATCTTGATCTTTGTAGCACATTAAATATTGTAATTGATTTATGCAAAGCTAAACTTTCCAATTCAAGAATTCCTAAGTGAGTCTAATATACAATATGTTTCGTTTATCTTGATATGTTCTTTTGATGAGTTAATATGAATCTCTATCTATGATACACCAGTTATCACAAAAGTTATATGATTGAATCACCTTTAAGTCATCATGATAGCTACTCACAGAGTCATTTACCCTTTATGTCATATGTTCATTCTAAATGTTTCAAGCTCAATAAGTCTTGCGAAGTCACTGATGATGTTTAGATGTCTATGCATGGAGTAGGTTCATGCTTTTACCTAAAAAGGCTTATTTGATGTTCCTAAAAGGAGAAATTACATGATTAAGCAAACATATATTAGTTAATTAGTCATCATAACTATAGTTTTAGTTAATTACCATTCGCCACCAACATTCAGTGATAACTATGTGGTCTGCGTTTTTCGACTTTGTATAATTCAGAATTTGTACAATATAATTTGTATAACTTTTGTATAATGTAATTTGTATAACTGTTTAAAGTTCAGATGTTTGTGTTTGTATAAATTCGTTATTTCGAGTTTATACAAAAATAGATCAATTATACAAACGTACCCGCAAGAGAGACCGGTGAACCTGACGCTCTGATACCAACTTGTCACGACCTAATTTCTCGAGTTATGATGGCACCTACTATAACCCACCAATAGGTAAGCCAACCCATAACCCAGAACGGCAAGTAATGAGTATAAGGGTAGAACTAATAAACAGAAATAATGCCAAGCAGTAAAATAAGACGGAAGCGGAAGCAAACAAAAAATCTATATACAATAGAATCCCTCCTAGAACCTAGAAGTCAGGAGTACATAGCTGTCTAATATGAGAGTACAAGTCCCAAAAGTGAACCACAACAAGCCGTTTCAAAAGCAAAAGACTAGCTAAACATATAAACAGAAGGAGATAGGCTGATCCAGAACGCCAAGTACTCACCCTTGTCTCCAATCCCCAGAAGCTGCAAAAGATGGCACGAACGATCACTGCTGATAGCTGGTACTAGGACCCACATCACAAAACAGATGTAGAGTGTAACATGAGTATTAAAACAAAGGTACTCAGTAGGCATCATAGGCCGACTGAGCAAGAAAGGTAAAAAAAATACGAAAATATAGAATCTAGACACAAACAGAGGTCAAGGCAGATATGAAAAAAAGAACACGAGCATACTGAAGATAAATCTAAGTACAACTAAACTAAACCTAACTGGACCCCCATAAGCCCAGAAGGTACACTCATGCGCAATTTAAATAAAACCCGAACGGACCCCTATAAACTCGACAGGTACACAGAAAGGCTAAGACTACAAGAGTGAAGTGCCACAATGCCCTGATCCAATAAGTATACTTCGAGCCTTGAATCCCAAGTGATGGCCTCTGACCAAAGGTAATAGCCTCGAACCATAAGCATTGGCCTCAAACCGAAAATAACGGCCTCGAACCATAAATATCAGCCTCGAACAGTAAATAACGAATAAAGAACCTCACCATGATCAGCCACCAGTGCCCCTGTGGAACGATGTCCACCTATAAAGAATCGACAGAAGGCTCCAAGCCTAGACCAATCCAATCCCAAGTCATCGAGAAAGCACAAAACCTCTGGTAATGCATCAGAGCTGCAGAGGTAGGGGAAGAGAGGACAAAAGATCTCCAAAGCTGCGGAATCGCCTAAACTAAGGCCCATGCTATTAGACCCAAGTCTGCTATTCCAGTCTATAAGGATCTAGTCCGTACGAAATGACGTCAGAGGCAAAACAAGGCTACAAGGATTGCAAGTCTAAGGCAACATTAGTCTATCCTAGACTAAGGCCGAACATGCTCAATACCAAAAATAATAACGTAATTAAAATACATCAGCATGAAACAACACACATGAATCCAAATTAGCACGGTACTAAACCCAAAACAATACCGATAAGTCCTAAAACATGGTCTCTAAGAAGAGAAATAAGAGTAACTAGGTACCCGCCCCCAATTCACTCTAATCAACATGCTTTTATGCTTTTCAGCTCAATCTAATTAGGAAGGAAGTCGTACCCAACCTGTAGGCCCACCGCGCACGCTCCAAATCACAATGTGAAGCTTTTCCTTTCCGAACGACCTTCGAATGCTGCCGCACTATCAAAAATAGGATCACAACGTCAATATATTCGTTTAGACACCAAAAATACATAAAAAAATAGACCAAGTTCAGAGTCAAACAGGAATTGTAAGACCCACACTAGAATTTTTGGAATTGACTTTGTCAAAAAGTCCTAAGCCATGCCCCGAACTTGTGTTCCAAAATTGAACACAATATGGAGCTCAGAATAGCCGCAATCCCAACGTGCAAGAAAACCATAATTTATCTCCAAAAATAAGAATAAGACAGCTAATTGCAATGATAATTCACCTCAAACGGAGGTTGTCCAACACTACCCGATCACTCCTCAATGTAGCCTTGATAATTCCGAACGCGTGGGACTTTGAATCACCCAAAATCTAGCTAAAATGAGTAACTTATCGCCTTTGGAACAATTGCCATAGCTGTTGATCACGTCTGGTAAAGATCAGATGATTTTAATCTTCGTGAACGTGGCCCAGAGGGCCCGCGATCATGGAGCTCAACAAAGATGCCCTTCACAAATACGGCACGGAGCCTGCGAATGTGAAGGTCAATGAACCAGGGGTCCGCGATCGCAACCAGGTCCCCGTGAAAGCGGTGACCAACTCTCCTGGTCTCCGTGAACGCAAGCTAAGGTCCGTGATCATGAAGACCAATTTTGGTATGCACCAGCTAATATGCATCAATTGGTTTTGGTAGCCTAAAAATCTCTGACGGGGTGTTCTGAATTCGTTCGGAACCCCGTGCACGCAAATGAGATATGTCAACCTACCAAATTCGATATTCTGGACTCAATGGAGGAGTCAAAACTCCCATATAAGGTCATCTCGAAAAAAATAGGTCTCACCCCCAAACTCTATTTTAAGCCAAAATCCACAAGAGGGCTCAGAATTAGCCCAGAAGCCTTGGAATCCAAACATAGGGTCATTCTAGACCAAACTCAACATTATGGAGCTAACCGCGTTGACAGAATTCTCATCCGAGCTCGTTTACTCAGAATGTTGACTAAAGTCAAACTTAGGCCTTAACTTGAAAGTTAAAACACCTAATCACATAGACTCGCACTGAAAGCCTAGGGAGTCATGCCGACCATGCTTTTAGTCTAAAATGATCCTTCCGGAGCCGATGAAATCGTCAGAATTGGATTTTGAGGTCATATTCGTCAACTTTTGATAAAAAATGATCGTTCAAGGTTTAAAAACTATAAAAAATGAAAACTCGCACAAAACCCAAATGAACGACCAGGTGACCAAGCTGTCAGTCCCAGCAAGTCATAAATGACTTGGGGTCATTATAGAATTGCTCTAAACGATGAAAAGGAGACATAAACACAGAAATAACTTGGAGGGTCATTACACATTCAGACTTACAAAACATCAAAATATATATATCCATGTCATGAGTAATGTTTTGTGAAAATCCCTGAATACTCAAAGTCACCTTTTTGTCTGAATGCTCATTTACCACATAAAGTAGAATAGATTAATTCTAACTTATCACTACCTCTATATTAAGAGGAAAGGTCTCTTAGTCATTTTCCTTCAAAATAGGACTAACATGTTGTTAGTGACTTCACTTTCAATGAACCGTTATGTCCATCCTTTTACCAACCTCAAAATTCTATCTAGAATAAATGACTTTGACGCTAGTGTACAGTTAAGTTTCATTCAATTTGAATGATATTTTCTCTTTGAGATAGATTAATATTATTCTATTTATGAGAGATAATACTAATAAAGAAAGTTCACGCATCAACATACCACAAGAGATAAAATATTTATTAAACTCAATATAGGAGAGTTACAAGAAAAATATATTAAATATCCATCTCTTATTTATTTAGAAACTGAAATTTTTTTTCTTCTAACATAAGGTACATGTACAATGCATTCTTTGAATTAATATCTTATCCCTACCAAAAGAAATTCTTGAGTAGTACTAAGTGGGTCTATAAAATCTGTTAAGAAATTGAGATATAATAAATTAAATAAATCATAATATGTCTTAATAATCCTAAATAATAAAATTCATGGCTCATTGTAATGACCCAGCATGTCTTTTTTTTAATTTTTTTTCATAAGATTATCATTTTACCCCTCCTAATTTTGAGCCCAAGTCATTTCTGATGAATTTTGAAATTGGTTTCGAGTTTTCTGTTAAAAGTTATGAATTATGAAAGTTTTTGAATTTGAAAGGCTAAAGTTATTAAAAAGTGATTTTCGATGTCTTTTGGAGTTTCGAGTCTCAGAATGAAATTCTATTGATTCCATCAGTCCCAAAATGTGGAAATTGGTCTAAGAGAGTTGTTGGTTTCAGATTTGGAGTCTTTTTGAGAATTTGAGGTCCTAAGTTGGTAATTTATTGAGATTTTAGCCTTTGGGTTGACTTTGGTTAACATTTGGGGTTTGGATGCTCTGATTGGATATTTGACAGTTTCATTAGATTCGGGAAATGATTTTAGGCCTAAGTGAGGTCTTGGTTGAATTTTTAGAAGTCCCTAGCTTGTTTTGGCATTTTAGGCGTTATGATTAGTTTCTTCTGACTTGCATAGATTTCAGGTCAAGGAGACCTCAGATTCACATTTCGATGGTTCCATTATGTCCAGAATGTTGAGTTTCGTCAAGTTGTATATATGGTTTGTATGTACGGGGTTCCGAACGAATCCTGAGGGTCCATTCGATTATTTGAAAGTTGGCTTTGTTTTCTAGTGTCTGTTGACCTTGCAATTGTGAAAGGTCTTCGCTTTCGCGAGGGTCACGTTAGCGAAGACTGGTTTGATTTCGTGAAGGGTCAAGTAGTTAGACCTTCGCGAAAGCAAAGCTTGTCCACAATCGCGACCTTTGCATTAGCGAAGGCCTATTTGC
Organism: Solanum appendiculatum; assembly: GCA_018342035.1. Lineage (NCBI taxonomy): Eukaryota > Viridiplantae > Streptophyta > Magnoliopsida > Solanales > Solanaceae > Solanum > Solanum appendiculatum. The sequence continues at coordinate 1,184,189 of JAGDQO010000627.1, read as the reverse complement.
GAAAGTGAAGGCCAAGTTTTTTCGGGGTTCACTTTTGGGAACCAGGGGTCACTTTTGTGACATCAAAAGGGGTTTAAGACCTGAAATTTCAGAATTTTACCCATTTTTCCCTGTTTGAGTTTTGGAAAATCCTTGGATGTGATTTTAAAGAGATTTTTCGTGGTGAGTCATTTGGGTAAGTCTTCGTAAGATCTAAAACTTCATTTGCATTAACCATTTGTGGATTTTAACATCAAAACTTGAGATTTTGATTGGCAAATGGCAAAGTTTTAAAGAACTTGAGTTGTAAGGTAAAATGGTGATTGTGAAGTGATTTTAATTCTTTTTTTCGAAATGGTTTTCACCAATGAGTTCCAGATATCGTGGGTAATGATTTCAAGTAAAGATTTTTGGATTCAAATCTCATTTTTGGAATTGGGTTTTTGAGTTAATTGATCCATTTTTCAAAGTATATTATATGGGTGCTGTTATTTCTGAAATTTTATTGTGATTACTTGATTGAACTAGATTGTGTGACTTTGGACATTGTTCGGAAAGGGAAGACTCAAGTGTTGGATTGACTTTTGATTGAACTGAGGCAAGTGACTTCTAAACCTCGTAAAACTTGTAGAATCTTGTATTTTCCCTTCATTGTGTGTGTTGGGGAATGATGGGAATGAGGTGATGGGTTCAATTATTCCACTTAATTGACCTTAATGAATAAAAAAAGGGATTAATGAATTAGGCAACGTGTTGATAGTTGTGCTTTGTGAATTACCTTGTTGTGGACCCTAAGTTGTTGATTGATAAAATGCTTTGATGGCCTCATTGTGAACTTGAATTGCTTGAATTTATTATCTCTTCATTTTGGTGTGAAATTTCTTGTTTGCATTGATTTCTATGCACCATGATGAGACATGTGATGATAAAGCTGAGAAAAAATAGTTTCGGCTAGTGATATTGATGCTGAGATCATTACCAGTGAGTGTTCTTAATGCCGAGGTCATTATCGACGAGTGTTATTGATGCCGAGGTCATTGCCAGTGAGTGTTATTTATGCCGAGATCATTGTCGGTGAATGTTATTTATGCCGAGATCATTGCCGGTGAGTGTTAATGATGCCGACGTCATTGCCGGCGAGTGTTATTGATGTCGAGGTCATTTTCGGTGAGTTTTAATGATGTTGAGGTTATTTCCAGTGAGTATTTGTACTATGGGCGTTTCCCATGAGTTTTGATTGATATTTGTGCGTCATAGTCTTAATACTTATATTTGGTATACTTGATTATTGTGCTTGATGACCATGATACGTGTGATTGATGACTTGATACTTGTGATTGATGAACTGTAACTATTGAAGCTAATTATGAAACCTTGTGAACTATACTTGTAAACTGCTAAGTTGGGCTGTTTCTATGCAGGTTGTAGTTGAGGAGGTTTAGTTGGGATGAAAGGAGTTCTCGTATTCTAGCTTAGTTTTACCTTGTTTAGGTGGTTGCTTACTGCGTACCGTGTTGTTTGGTACTCACTCCTTGCTTCTATACTTGTGTAGGTTTTTAGCCCGGACCCGCGAGACCCTCTTCTCCATTTGATTTCCTAGGCTATAAAAGGACTTTGAGAGGTAGCTGCTTGTCATCCGGGTAGGCCCTCTTGTGCTAGCTATCTAGACATGCTATGACCATTGTTCTAGATGAGGTAGAGAGAGTTTGTAGGTTCGTGAAAGGTTTGACTTTCTACATTAGGTCTTATGTATTCAGAGCAGCCAAAGAGGGGGCTTCCTTCCAGCTTATCCTCAATACCGCCAAGGAAGTAGAGTTGATGGTTAGAGAGGAGTTTGGTAACCCCAAGAGGGCCCGATTATCTGGTCAATTTTCTGGTGCCTTATCTAGAGGCAGGGGTTCACATAGAGGTGGTAGCTCTTTCTAGCATTGTGGGCCTATTCATGCATCCATGCCAGCAAACGAGAGTGGGCAGACATCCCGAGGGTCCTATGGTTCTGGCCGAGGTGGCCATAGTGGTTCATCTGGTTCGTCACATCAGTCATCAACACCTAAGTCTTGTTTTGGATGTAGAGATCTAGGTCATATGATTCAACAATTTCCTTTATAGACTCACTCAGGACCTAGCGTACTTATTTAACTGCTCCAGCTAGAAATTTAGCACCTCCGGCCAGGGGTTGAGGCAGAGGTTAGATAGGTAAAGGTGGCAGAGTTTCTGGTAGGGGTGCTACAGCCCAACAGGGTGGGGGTCGAGGTACTACTCAGACTATAGGTGGTCGGGAGGGATAGTGTTATGCTTTTTCGGGGAGGCCAGAGGTAGAGATTTCTGATTTGGTGATTACAGGTATCGTCCAAGTTTGCCATCGATCTGCATCTGTATTTTTTGATCCGGGGTCTACTTTCTCATATGTGCCTACCTATTTTGGTGTTGGATTTGATATGATATCTGATAGCATAACTATGCCTATTCATGTTTCTATATCGGTGGGTGAGTCCTTAGTGGTGGATCCAGTGTATCGATCCTATCTTATTTTGCTGGCAAGGTATCATACTTGGGTAGACTTGATCATTCTTGGGATGTCAGACTTTGATATTATTTTGGGTATGGATTGGCTCTCTTCGCATCATTCTTGATTGTTATTCTAAGACTGTGACCTTAATGATGCCGGGTTTCCTGCGATTTGAGTAGATGGATGCTAGTAGTTCTTACCCTAGCAAAGTTATCTCCTTCATTCGAGCTCTGATTTTTGTTGATAGAGGTGTTTGTCTTATTTGGCCTTTATTAGGGATTCTAGTGTTGAGCCACCACACATGGATTCTGTTCCCGTGGTTCAAGAGTTTTCGAATGTGTTTCCTATTGATCTTTAGGTGTTCCTCCGAATAGAGATATTGATTTTTTCTATTAACTAGGAGGTGGTCACCAAGCCCATTTCTATCTCTCCTTATCGCATGGCTCCAGTAGAGTTGAAAGAGTTGAAGGATCAGTTGTAGGACTTGTTGAACAAGGGGTTCATTCGCCCCAGTGTGTTTCCATGGGGTTCCCCTGTATTGTTTGTGAAGAAGAAAGATGGAACCATGATGATGTGTATAGACTACCGACAGTTGAACAAGTGACAGTGAAGAACAAGTATCCTCTTTCTTATATTGATGACTTATTTGATCAGCTTTAGGGAGCATCTTAATTTTCTAAGATTGATTTGAGGTTCGATTGTCATTAGCTGAAGATTAGGGCATCAGATATCCCTAAGACAACTTTCAAGACTCGTTATGGGCACTATGAGTTTCTTATGTTGTCTTTCGATTCGACTAATGCCCCTGCAATATTCATGGAATTAATGAACGGGGTTTTTAAATAGTATTTGGATTCTTTTGTGATAGCCTTCTTTGATGACATCTTAGTGTACTCCAAGACTGAGGAGAACCATGATTGGCATTTGAGGATTGTGCTCCAGAGATTGAGGGAAGAGAAATTGCATGTCAATGTTCTTGAAGTGCGATTTTTGGCTTGATTATATTGCATTTATGGGACACATGGTGTCCAAGAAGGGTGTTTGGGTTAGTCCGGCCAAGATTAAGGCAGTTAGAGGTTGGACTAGGCCTACTTTAGTTACCGAGATTAAGAGTTTTTGGGGCTAGCAGGTTATTACAGATGGTTTGTTCAGAGCTTCTCCACTATTGCATCCCTTTTGCCCAGATTGACTCGACAGAGTGTGAATTTCTAGTGGTTTGATGAGTGTGAGGAGAGTTTTCAAAAGCTCAAGACCTTGTTGACTTCAGCTCCCGTTTTGACTTTACCCGAGGAGAGTGTGGACTTTACCATATATTATGATACTTCTAGAGTCGGGTTAGGTGGTGTTCCGATGCAGAAGGGAAAGGTGATCACCTATGTTTTTAGACAGTTGAAGACCTTTGAGAAGAACTACCCTACTTATGATTTGGAGTTGGCGGCTGTAGTCACCATGCTTAAGTTTTGGAATCATTACCTGTATGGGGTACATTTTGAGGTCTTCACTGACCATTGGAGCATTCAGTGTATTTTTAGTCAGAGGGATCTGAACTTGAGGCAGTGCAGATGGCGTGAGTTAATGAAGGACTATGATATCACCATCTTCTACCATACAGGATAGGCCAATAAAGTGGCCGATGCTTTGAGTAGGAAGACTCCTAGTATGGGTGTTGAGGAGAAACCGTTGGCTAGAGATGTTTAGAGGTTAGCCAACAACCTTTTTTGGTTGCTGATTTCTGAGGAGAGTGGGGTTTGATTGGTATCATAGAGGCCCGGTCTTCCTTAGTTGAGCATATCCGTGAGCACCAGTTCAATGATGAGAGGTTATGTATCATTCGAGACAAAGTGATGAGAGGGGAAGCCAATGAGGCTGTCCTTGATTATGATGGTGTCTTGAGGATCAGAGGCAGTATTTGTAGGCCTAAGGTGAGTGAGTTGATTATACTAATTTTTGAGGAGGCTCAGTGTTCTTGATATTCCATTCATCCAGGAGCGGCAAAGATGTATCATGATCTTAGTCAGCATTACTCGTGATGTCGCATGAAAAGGAATATTCCAGGTTTTGTGTCTAGATGCCTAACTTGCCAAATGTCAAGTGTGAGCACCAGCGGCCGGAAACTGGAGAGATATACCTACAAGCGGATCCCCTTGCCACTTCTTAAGAGAAGGAGGAGAGAATTTCTCCGAATAATTTTTTTTTTGAGTTAATAGTTTCACAGGTACTGCCAATTACTGCACTAGATAAAAATATGGAAATTATGGAATTCTAGACTTACTAAAGCCCTGCTACACAAACCAGAATTATGTGGAGACGGAAGATTCCCTCAAAATTCGGAGGTATTATGAATTTATCTTAAGAAATATTGACTCAGTAGAGATTGAGTATATATTTGAGGAAAAAAATCCAGCTACTATACAATACTCGAAGTTCATGATTAAAAGAATTTTAAGCACCTTTGAGTGGTTTGTAGATCATCTACATACCCCCATTATCTTATCAAAAACTCATCGACCCCAGACATATAATTGGTATGAATACAAGACAGCCTAGTATAATTTATTTTTGTTAGGCCCAAACCCACACTTGGTTTATAAAATATTCAGAAAAAATGAAGAATGCAGTAATTTCCCGATGGTTTTACGAATGGTGGAGTCAATTTAGAGGAAATAAACAGGTATTATCAACTCAACATCAAATACAGTTTGAAAAGTTTCAGGTGGAGTGGAATATATCTACCTTATCAGAAAATATTAAATTATGCAAGTTTTTTATTGCCAAAATGATTTCTTATATTATTAGTTTGTCCTTCGACATTCATGAAATTGAAAGGATCAAGTATTTAAGTAAGATTATTAGAATTAAAGGATGGGCACTAGCAGCCTGCAGTAATAAGTTAGCATCAAGTTCGTCACCATGGAGGGATTCCAACCACTCCAAAGAAAAATTAAGAAGAAGGCTCGAAGAAGCCTTAGTAAAGGTCAACAATGATACAAAATCTAAACAGATAATGAAATTATTAGATACTACTTCCTCACATGATGAACCCGGCAACGGAGATATGTTGGATCTATAAGGGATAGCACAAGCATACCCCCTCAATTAAAAAGAAGAGACAACACTCATCAATGATAAGATATTCAAACAAACAATCAAAAGGTGGACCCCACACACTAAAATGTCATGCCACTAAAGGTCAATGGTACAAACATCAATAAACAACAAGTTCTAAGACTACTCAATGATAAAATTTCAACATATTCCAAAAGCTATTTTAGGTAAATATGCATGCAAAGGACATGGGATTTTCAGCCACATATATCAGCTGTGTTCAGCCGCGTATAGCAACTATGTGTAAATATTTTTCAGCTACTACGTGCAGATGTTTGTAGCTACGTGTAATATTTCAATTACGTGTAAAATAATGGTGTGTACTGATATACACATACATGTAAATTAGATAGCATAATAAGTTAGATTAGTCAGCACTTTTGAGGCCTATTTAAGGCTTTCAACTTGTATCAATAGAGGGCATTCAAAATCTTATGACTTTGAAAACCTCTCTACAATTCTCCCATCTTTTCCATTTCCCATCCATGTTCTCTTTCCTTTCCCGAAATCAATAAAATTTTTATTGTAAGTATATTTTCTCTACTTATTTTAATTACATGTTTTAAATTTTAAAGTTTAAGGTTTACTTCTTTCTTGTTCTTACCCTTTTCCTTTTAAGTTTTTTTAAAGTTTTGTTTGAGTTTTTACTTGTTCTTGCTACATTCGGTTATGCTGCCCAATTTTCCTTAGCTTTCCGGATAGGTATATGATAACACTGTGTCTTAACTGTTGTGATAGTATTAACTCTCGATTTTGCCGCTAGAGGTGTTTCTAAAGATTCTATTTTAAAAGTGTTAAGTTTTTGTTTAATTTCTTTCTTCACATATACTAACTCTGCCTGAAGATCTTTTAGTGTTGTTTCAGAATTTTGTTCTTTAAATGTATTTAGTACATTCGTCATATTAAAAGGTTTAATAGTATGATTTTCATGTTTTTGATTACGAATTATCTCTTTTAATGCTATTAAATATTTTTTCTTATAATACGGATCTTCGATATGATCAATCATATCAAAGAAAACTTCTTTACTATTACTAGTAATGACATTGATGGAATGGTTTTGGAAGGTGCAAGTTGCACCACCACATCTACAGTCCGTTGAATTATTACTGTCTAAACTATATATCATATAAGTTGGTCATCTTCACTAGGACTTTCTTCGGGAGAAGAACTAATTTGATTTTAATCAAGAATTGAATATAATTTATTTTTAACTTCATCTTTTAGTTCTAACATATTTATCTTATCCTTTTTTTATCAGCAAATGAACGATCAAGTGGCTGAACAGGAGGCATAAACACATAAATGAACTGGAGGGTCATTACAATTAGATTCCTGAAAATTTTAGGTATATCCACAATTTTAAACATGTGTTTGCTTCTTTCTTAGAGCCTTCCTTCTTCTTCCATGATTGTATTTGTTATGCTAGTTTTTGTGGAGTACTTTTAAGCATTTCTCATTTGGATCATCTATCATTCTGGCTTTTTCTTTCTTTTTTCTCCTTTTGAGTTATTCCCAGATAGTTATACGTCCGAAGCCAAAAAGAACTATGAGATCTTTTAGAAAAATGTATCCTCCTTCGGGCACGTGTTGATATATTCCATGGATTTCCATAACCATTGTGATACATGCTAAAACTTCCATTTGCTGAATAAATGGATCAGTTAATCATCTTGAAGAACTTTCAGCATCTGCGTTTAACTGTCTTCAAGTTTCAAGGTCCCCATTCTCTGATCCTTTTCTAAGCATGAAATATTTTCCCTTTTTAAATCCAACATATAAGGATTTTCCTTTCTTTTTTATATGAAAGCTCTCCAACTCTGAATCTTCCATAGATATTTCTTTGAGTGACTTAACTATTTCTTAGAGGATCTTTCTCATTCTTGCGCAATATTCTATGTAATTGTAATCATCAAAGTAAGAGAATGAGTCAAGGACCTTAATGTAAAATATCCAAGTTTTCTTACTTACTGAAAAACTAAAATGTCTTTGTTCTCACCCTTGCAGTAGATAATCCTGATATTCCAATATCTATTTTTCTTTTGCAGTGAAACATGCCAATATTATGACCTGCCATTCTGCCAGCCAGGTTAGTATTTTTTGCTTGCACTTTAGCATAGTCGACCCCAACTAGTTAGGTATAGTTGTTTTGTATCTTGCTAGGGTACTGCCATATTTTCTTGCAAACATGCTTCGTTTTTCTATCTTTTGAGTTGAGGGTCTACTGGAAACAACCTTTTTACCCCCACAAAGGTAGAGGTATGGTCTGCGTACATCCTATCCTCCCTAGACCCCACTTGTGGGATTATATTGGGTATGTTGTTGTTGTAGGAAAATTGGAAAATTACTAGAATACTTCTAAATACTAGAAAGTTCCATAAACCTATAGATTTAATAAAAGAAAACTACAAGTTACTAACTCTATGAATCTTAAATGAGTAAGAGACTTAAATGACTTTCTTTCTACTGATAGTTAGAATAAGAGAGCCTTTACAATATACACATTCCTGTACAAATTGCATATTTTTTTTATTCATGTCTAAATTATATTTAAAGCATCCAAAAGTATGTTTATTCTAGCTATCTTTCAAATGGTTTGGCTGGTTTATTAGGCATACAAAGAAGTATTTTACAGATTCTAAATTGCTTCTCTAAAGGTGCTAACATAACTTTTTAAATTGTAAGTATCTTTTAAATTAAGAGTTATTATACTTGAAGTTTAAGTTTATTTTCTTATGTTATTATCTAACTATACTCTTTTAATAAAACTTACCATCGCATATTTGTTGGATTAAGCAGAGCAAACATGAAAAAAAGGATAAACAACATAGCTAATGTAACACCTCGAACTTCATGAAAGGAATGAAAATGAGAGGAGGACAAACCACGGAGGGGTCCATGGGCCGTGAAGAGGACCACGACCTGTCACCCTACTCGTGGAGTGGCACCCAGGCATTGAGGTCTAACTCAAGGCCACTGTGAAAGACCACGAGCACCTAGACGATCCGTGGAACTTCATAAGAGCCGTGGAGTGGCCCGTGAAAGAAGGCACTTCACCCCTAAGCCACTGTGAAGGACCACGATCGCCTAAACGGCCCGTGGAGCTTCACACGAGCAGTGAAGTGGCTCGTGAAAGAGGCTGGTCAGACTTTGAGTTTTTGGTTCAACTTCAAACGATCACATCTTTTAGCATAAAATGAATTTGGTGGCTCATGACCTATCAAATTAAAGGTCTTTGAGTCTTCTTTCCAACTCCACCTAGGTTGCTCCATTTAAAGCTCGGAGTAAACAGTTATGGCCGTTTTAGTGGAGCCTAGTCAGGCTGAGAAATCTTCACGACCCACTTGACGGGCCGTGGTGCTCTAGATGGCCCGTGAAGCCTGTCTTGAAGTCACTTCAGCAGCTTTAAGTCAGGGTCATATTGGTCTATTCCCCTCTGCGTTGGGCACTTAAACTACGTGGTTTGATGCCTAAACTACATCATTTGATGCCTAAACTACGTCGCTTTACTCAGTTTAAGCCTAATAACCTAGTCAGAAACTACCTAGAATCCTCATTCTTCAAAATCATCCAACTTAGAAAGAAAAGAAGAGAAAGAAGCGACAGTTTCTCCCAAGAACAAGCAGAGGTGTTCTTCAAAGTTCAGCCCCAAAATCCAAAAGATATATCTTTAGTTTTCATCACCAGGTATGTGGGATTTCACTAGTGGGTTCCTTTCACCCATTAGGTCCCTAGAATTCAGTCAGTTCTTCAATTTCTCATAAATTGTTCAGACCTAGGGTTTCTAAAACCTTGTAGATTCATTGTGATTTTAGCTGCTATAGTTTCCATGATCTAAATAATGTGTTTTCTTAGAAAATCTGCATAGTCCCATGTATAAAACTCAGAACCCTAGCTTGTATTAATTATCAACATTCCATGAATTATACTTGCTAGACAGATCCGTCAGAAAATCATGCTCTAGTATTTGAATGTCATATCTTTTAGTATATTTATGTGCATTCCCAGATAGCATGTCAGTATTTTGGGCTACTCAGTATATCAGTTGCATTTTAGCTTTGCATATTCAGTTGGGAGTAGACTTAGCACCGAGTTAAATGTGTTCAGCGTATAAACAAAGTCCTAGAACTACGTGCCAACATAGGTTCAAAAGTCCCTTCTGTTAGGCATCAATTTTAGTGATCATGCCACAGTCATGCCTTTATACCCTAGCAAGGTATATTGGGTCCTCTCGATGGGGCATATACATCGGACTCCATGTTTAGCTCACGTGGTTTATGTCGATTAGCAGTAGCTCCCACAGTAACACTCTCATTGCATTCACCTTGTTATCAGTATTTACTTCAGTAGACATTTTAGCATGTTATCTTCATGAGTGGTACTTGGTCATTGCATTTAACTCAGTTTTTAGTTATACTTCTGTACAGTATATTCCATGTTTAGTTATATTTTCCAGTTTATATCGTTTAGTTTATATTGTTCAGCTTAGTATCTATATCCTGCATGCTCAGTACATTCAAATTACTGACGAATACTCTTGCGCTACATCATTTCATGATGTAGGTTCAGATGCTCAGCATCAAAACTTCGCTTAGCTCGACTTCTAGTCCTTATTCTACAGCTTCAGTGGTGAGTCCTCATAGATCGAGGATTATGGACATGCTTTATATTTTAGATTTTACTTTTCAGTTTAAGTCTTGTTAGAGTTAGCTAGGGGCATGTCCCAGTAACTCAAGTCAGTTAGAGGCTTTAAGACATAGACATAGAGTCAGTATTCAGTTGTTTGGGGTTGTTCCCTATAGATATTCAGTTAAATTCTCACCTGAAGTTTCTTTTAGTATTGATTACATTACAGTTATGGTTCCGCTTACTAAGTCATATTTCAGTATGTTTATGATATACCAGACTCAGGTTTAGTTTGGGGTCACTTTTGATCCTAGGCACCATTTTACGCCTAGGGGGTAGCCTCGGGGCGTGACAAACTTTGTATGAGAGCATCAGGTTCAAGAGTCCTTGGGTGTCTAAAAGCCGTGTCTGTAGAGTCCTTCTTATCGGTGTGAAGCGCGCCACATCTATAATTGGGAGGCTACGTCATTTAGGAACATCTCACTTTCTTCCTACTCCTGTTCATACGATAGAGTTCAGCTCTATAAAAGTTTCTTCTAACTCGTTCTTACACGTGGCTATGTTTTGGGATACTTTCTAGGGACGATTCCATCATCGAGAGCTAAGGAAAGTTAAAGTGATAGAGTTCATGAATCTTAAACAAGAAGTGATGAGTGTGCATGAGTACAGTCCCAAGTTTACTCAGCTATCCTGCTATGCACCGGAGATGGTGGCGGATATGAGGAGCAGGATGAGTTTGTTCGTGTCTGGGCTGTCCCGCCTATCCAACAAGGAAGATAAGATAGCTATTTTGATAGGGGACATGGACATAGCTAGACTCATGATTCACGTGCAGCAAGTTGAGGAGGATAACTTAAAGGATAACACAAAGTTTCACAATAAGAGGGCCAAGACAACAAGTAATGAGACTGGCCAACAAAAGACCGGGAATAGGCATCGGTCATCTTTTCAGCAGAGGTCATCTGGACCTACTCATATTTAGCTAACTCCTTAAATAGCAGTAAACTTCAGTATCAGTCGAAAAACTCTCCAAAAACCCTTCTCAGTCTCTACTCCAGTTGGTGACCCAGTTATAGCTAGACGGGTATACATAAATTGCCCTGCCATAGTTTCCCAGAAAGTCACCTCACCAGACTTTGTAGAGCTAGAAACAATAGATTTTGATATCATTCTAGGCATGGACTGGTTACATTCCTGTTATGCCTCAATCGATTGTAGAACCAGGATCGTTCGGTTTCAGTTTCCAAATGAGCCAGTCTTAGAGTGGAAGGGTAGTAACTCAGTGCCTGCAAGTCGATTCATCTCTTACCTTAAGGCTAAGAAAATGATTTCCAAAGGGTATATATTTATCATCTTTTTTGAGTTAAGGACTCAAACTCTGAAACCCCAACTCTTGAGTTAGTCCCAGTGGTCAATGAGTTTCCAAAAATGTTTTCGGAAGATCTTTCCGAAGTTTCTCCCGGAAGGGAATTCGACTTTGGAATAGATCTCCTTCCAGATACCCAACCTCTTTCGATTCCTCCTTACAGAATGGCTCCAGCTGAGCTTAAGGAATTGAAAGAACAGTTGAAAGACCTTCTAGATAAGGGCTTCATCAGACCCATCATCTCTCCATGGGGTGCTCCAGTGTTGTTCGTGTGTAACAAAGAAGGTTCTCTTAGGATATGCATTGACTATCATCAGTTGAACAAAGTCACAATCAAGAATAAATATCCCATCCCAAGGATTGATGACTTATTCGACCAGCTTCAGGGTGCTAGTTGCTTTTCTAAGATAGACCTCAGATCTGGCTATCATCAGCTTAGAGTCCGAGATAGTGACATCCCGAAGACAGCCTTCAGGACTCGGTATGGTCACTATGAATTTGTAGTTATGTCTTTTGGACTAACAAATGCTCCTACAGCTTTCATGGACTTAATGAACAGGGTGTTCAAGCAGTATTTGGATTTGTTCGTAATCGTCTTTATTGATGATATCGTCGTTTATTCTCGTAATGAGAAAGAGCACGTGACTCATCTGAGAGTGGTTCTGCAAACCCTCAAAGATCGCCAGCTATTCACTTAGTTAAGCAAATGTGAATTCTGGTTGCAATTCGTCACTTTCCTTGGTCATGTGGTATCCAGCGAAGGGATTCGAGTGGATTCTGAAAAAATTGAGGCAGTAAAGCACTGGCCCAGACCCACTTCTCCGACTGATATCAAAAGTTTCTTGGGTTTGGCCGGTTACTACCAGAGGTTTGTTGAAGGATTTTCATCCATAGCTGCCTCATTGACCAAGTTGACTCAGAAAAAGGTCAAGTTTCAATGGTGAGATGAGTGTGAGAAAAGCTTCATAGAATTGAAGACCAGGTTGACTACAGTTCCTGTCTTGACTATATAAAGGGTTCATATGGTTATGTGGTTTATTGTGATGCATCCAGGATCGGCTAAGGTTGTGTGTTGATGCAGCAGGGTAAGGTCATAGCTTATGCTTCTAGACAGCTTAAGGTCCATGAGAAAAACTACCTGACTCATGACCTCGAGCTTGCAGCCGTCATGTTTGCCCTAAATATTTAGAGACACTACTTGTATGGCGTCCATGTTGATGTGTTCACAGATCATAAGAGCCTCCAGTATATGTTCAACCAGAAAGAGTTGAATCTTCGTCAGAGGAGATGACTTGAATTCCTCAAAGACTATGACATGAATGTGCTCTACCATCTGGGTAAGGCCAATGTAGTGGCTAATGCCCCAGCAAACTATCCATGGGTAGTGTGGCACATGTTGAGGAAGAGAAGAAAGAATTAGCCAGAGATGTTCACCGACTTGCTCTCTTAGGAGTTTGCCTGATGGACACGTCACATGGTGGTGTGATAGTGCAGAATGGATCAAAATCTTCATTGGTTACGGAGGTTAAGGAGAAACAGGATAATGATCCTGTATTACTTCAGTTGAAAGGTGCAGTTCATCAGTCAAGAGTTGAGGTTTTCTCCCAAGGGGGAGATGGTGTGCTTCGTTACTAGGGTCTCTTATGTGTTCTTAATGTGGGTGAGTTGAGACAGTAGATCCTTACAGAAGCCCATAATTCCATATATTCTATTCATTCGGGTGCCACTAAGATGTACCGTGACCTACGAGATGTCTATTGGTGGAACGGCATGAAGACAGACATCATATATTTTGTGGCTAAGTGTCTCAACTGTTAGCAAGTTAAGGTAGAACATAAAAAACAGGGAGGTGTGACTCAAGAAATTAGCATTCCTACGTGGAAGTGGGAAGTGGTAAACATGGATTTCATTATGGGTTTACCTCGTACTCGCAGATAGCATGACTCCATATGGGTGATAGTGGATAGAGTCACTAAGTTAGCTCACTTCTTGGCAGTCAAGACTACAGATTCAGCTGAGAACTACGCTAGACTTTACATCAACGAAATTGTCAGGTTGCATGGTGTTCCTTTGTCTATCATCTCAGATAAAGGTCCTCAGTTTACCTCTCATTTTTTGAGATCGTTTCAGAAAGGTCTTGATACTCAGGTAAATCTCAGCACAATATTTCATATATAGACGGATGGTCAGGCAGAGCGTACCATTCAGACCTTACAGGACATGTTGAGAGCTTGCGTGATCGATTTCAAGGGTAGTTGGGATGATCACTTACCTCTCATAGAGTTCGCCTATAATAACATTTTTCATTACAGTATTCAGATGGCCCCTTATGAGGCACTGTATGGGCGTAGATGCAGGTCTCTGGTTGGTTGGTTCGAAGTAGGTGAAGCAGCCTTGGTTGGGCCAAATTCGGTTCATAAGGCTGTGGAGAAAGTTCTGCTCATCAGAGATAGACTAAAGACAGATCAGAGTCGTCAGAAGTCCTATGAAGATGTAAGGAGGAGGGACTTAGAGTTTGAAATCGATGATTGGGTTTTCCTGAAAGTGTCACCCATGAAGGGGGTGATGAGATTTGGCAAGAAAGGAAAGCTTAGTCCCAGGTATGTAGGTTCTAACAGAATCCTTAAAAGGGTTGGTAATGTTTCTTATGAGTTAGAGTTGCTAGCAAAACTAGCAGCGGTTCATCCAGTATTCCACATTTCTTTATTGAAGAAGTGTGTGGGTGATCCAGCATCGATAGTTCCTTTTGAGAGTGTGGCTGTGAAGGATAGCCTCACCTATTAGGAGGTTCCCATTGAGATTATTGATCGTCAGGTTCGTAGGTTGAGAAATAAAGAAGTTGCTTCAGTAAAGGTTTTGTGGAGGAATCAGTCTATAGAGGGAGCTACTTGGGAATCAGAAGCAGCCATGAAGGCCAAGTATCCTCATCTCTTTCCTTCCGATTCAGTTTCAGCTTGAGGTAATAGTTCCTCTCCAGTCTCTCAGTTTATTCTAATGTAATTCAGCGTCAGTATCTTGTTCCCTCAGTTATCATTGCATTTGAGCATATTTGCATGTTCATGAAACTCAGTTCAGTAAGATATCAATTTCCTATACATAGTTGGTAGGGATTGCAGCTCTTTCCCTCCAAATTTAGCTTGCTTAGTCTTTATTCGAGGACGAATGATCCCAAGGGGGAGATATTGTAACATCTCAAACTTCGTGAAAGGAATGAAAAGGAGAGGAGGGCAAACTACAGAAGGGTCCATGGGCCGTGAAGAGGACCACGACCGGTCACCCTGCTCCTGGAGTGGCACCCAGGCAGTGAGGTCTAACCCAAGGCCACTGTGAAGGACCACGAGCACCTAGACGGTCCGTGGAACTTCACACGAGCCGTGGAGTGGCCACTGAAAGAAGGCACGTTACCCCTAAACCACTGTGAAGGACCATGGTCGCCTAAACGGCCCATGGAGCTTCACACGAACCGTGAAGTAGCTCGTGAAAGAAGCTGGTCAGACTTTGAGTTTTTGGTTCAAATTCAAATGATCACATCTTTTAGCACAAAGTGAATTTGGTGGCTTATGACCTATCAAATTAAAGGTCTTTGAGTCCTCTTTCTAACGCCACCTAGTTTGCTACATTTTCAGCTTGGAGTAAATCGTTATGCCCATTTTAGTGGAGCCTTGTCAGGCTGAAAAATCTTTACGTCCCACTTGACGGTCCGTGGTGCTCTAGACGGCCCGTGAAGCCTGTCTTGAAGCCACTTCGGCAGCTTTAAGTCAGGGTCATATTGGTCTTTTCCCCTATGCGTTGGGCACTTAAACTACGTTGTTTGATGCCTAAAATACGTCATTTTACTCAGTTTAAGCCTAGAAACCTAGTCAAAAACTACCTAGAGCCCTCATTCTCAAAAATCATCCAACTTAGAAAGAAAAGAAGAGAAAGAAGCGACACTTTCTCCTAAGAACAAGCAGAGGTGTTCTTCGAAGTTCAGCCCCAAAATC
Source organism: Solanum appendiculatum (assembly GCA_018342035.1). Taxonomy (NCBI): domain Eukaryota; kingdom Viridiplantae; phylum Streptophyta; class Magnoliopsida; order Solanales; family Solanaceae; genus Solanum; species Solanum appendiculatum. Next base: position 1,168,621 of record JAGDQO010000627.1, on the reverse strand, counting down.
CAAAAGATTTGTCCGTAGTTTTCATCACCAGGTATGTGGGATTTCACGAGTGGGTTCCTTTCATCCATTAGGTCCCTAAAATTCAGTCCGTTCTTCAATTTCTCATAAATTGTTCAGACCTAGGGTTTCCAAAAGCTTGTAGATTCGTTGTGATTTTAGCTGTTATAGTTTGCATGATCTAAATAATATGTTTTCTTGGAAAATCTATATAGTCCCATGTATAGAACTCAGAACCCTAGCTTGTATTAATTATCAGCATTCCATGAATTATACTTGCTAGACAGATCAGTCAAAAAATCATGTTCCAGTATTTGAATGTCATATCTTTCAGTATATTTATGTGCATTTCCAGATAGCATGTCAGTATTTTGAGCTATTCGGTATATCAGTTGCATTTTAGCTTTGCATATTCAGTTGGGAGTAGACTTAGCACCGAGTTGGACGGGTTCAATGTACCCACAAACTCCTAGAACTACGTGCCAACGTAGGTTCAAAAGTCCTCTCTGTTGGGCATCCGTTTTAGTTATCACGCCACAGTCATGCCTTTATACCCTGACAAGGTATATTGGGTCCTCTCGATGGGGCATATACATCGGACTCCACGTTTAGCTCACGTGGTTTATGTCGGTTAACAGTAGCTCCCACAGTCAGACTCTCATTGCATTGACCATGTTATCAATATTTACTTCAGTGGACAGTTCATCATGTTATCTTCATGAGTGGTACTTGGTCATTGCATTTAACTCAGTTTTCAGTTATACTTCAGTACAGTGTATTCCATGTTCAGTTACATTGTCCAGTTTATATCGTTCAATTTATATTGTTCAGCTTAGTATCTATATCCTGCATGCTCAGTACATTCAAAGTACTGACGCATACTCTTGCACTACATCATTTCATGATGTGGGCTCAGGCTCTCAGCATCCAGACCGTGCTTAGCTCGACTTATAGTCCTTATTCTGCAGCTTAAGTAGTGAGTCCTCATAGATCGAGGATTATGGACATGTCTTTACATTTCACCTTTTACTTTTCAGTTTCAGTCTTGTTAGAGTTAGGTAGGGGCATGTCCCAGCAACTCAAGTCAGTTAGAGGCTTTAAGACATAGACATAGAGTCAATATTCAGCTGTTTGGGGTTGTTCCCTATAGATATTCAGTTAAATTCTCACCTGAAGTTTCTTTTAGGATTGATTAAATTACAGTTATGTTTTCGCTTACTAAGTCATATTTCAGTATGCTTATGATATACCAGACTCAGGGTTAACTTGGGGTCACTTCTGATCCTAGGCACCGTGTTACGCCTAGGGGGTAGCCTCGGGGTGTGACAGCTAAAATATTAGAGTTCCATAATGCAGACCTTTAAGACATGATCACCGAAATAAGGGGTATTGGATGTACCCGTAATCTAACTTTGATGGTTCTGACAAAGGAAAGCGTGTTATTGACAACTTTTCTATATTTTGAACTTGGCAAGTAACAGGTAATATATTGTTCCAAATTAAATTTACTTCAAAGATCTAATATATTAACTAGAATAATTTAACAACGAGTTTCAGAGGCATTTGCCTTAAAAACAATAGAGGTCAGTATATCCACTCGAGTAGCTTTTCAGTCATCTAATTCTAGTGCCATCAAGACTTACCCAAGTTGCACTTGACACACGTCATTATATCTAGAGGTATGTGAACAATATTTTATGTTTTGGTTTTGATATATTCACAACTAAGTTCACACTTCAGGCAAACTCAACATTTCCATGGAACATCAAAGAACAAAAGCTTGACAATAGTAAATATGATAAAGCCAATGAAAAAGATGGATTTTACTAATCGTGCTATATAAAAAATTATATTTTGTTATTGGCTTGCTGTTGGTATTCCACATGTGCATTACTTGTCTTCGGATTTTTTTTACTGAACTTCCTTTGCAAAATGATTCATAGCACTATGGATTATGTTTCTCCTGTCTTCCCTTACATGGACTGGTTCAGTCATTAAAGCAGCAACCATTTATCTATACACATGAGACACTGTAAATGAAGTAAGAGGAAAACTACTTGGAAGAGAAAGCTCTCTTACTGGCAATATCATGACAAAATTAGCATTATGCTAGGCACTAAATTAATTTAATTACTTGAACTCAGTTAGGAATTTGCAATGAATTAGATCTTGAATTTGATGAGTACGAACAAAAAGATAAAAGAAATTGGAATGATATGTGGAAAGTGAACATCACCTACAATAATTATTTAAATTGGCATTGTGTTTTTTTTTACGTTTCTGATATTCACCAGGTAATACTTGCTATGTTGATGTGCTTGAAACACTAGGTGCTTACTGAAAATTGTCTTCTCTATCAGGTTGATTTTTTCTAATGCTTTGTCAACAATTACAGAGATGATGGTGGTGAAACCTATATAAATGAAGCAAGCCGAGAAAGCAAAGCTTAAAGAAGTAGAAAAAATGCAGCTGCCAAAGCTACTTTAAAGCCACTATCAAGAACGTTGATGCTTTAGTTGCCATTGCTTCAGCTTATGACAATGATAAAGACGATGAGGAAGAATATGAGCATAAAAGGATCACCAAGAAATAAAGGATGCTAATAAATTATTTAGGATGAAGGCGTATTCACAGTGGTAAACATACATTAGGTTAAATATTTGTTATGATTAGTTTTTTGTAGAACATTGTCGTGCTACTCTAGATTCTCTTACATTAAATACTATTCATAGTACCATAACAATCTAAATGTTTCTGACGAAAAGTATAGGTATGCCATATTATTGCTGCTTGTTTTGAACTTTATGTTTGACCTACTGTTTGGCACTATTTTCTTAGTGACTCGTCTTTCATAACTATGCTAAAGAAGAAATAACCTCCTAACTGTCCAAGTAAAACAATACTAAACACAAGTCCTCCAACACACCATCCTAACCTCCACATACTACCACCTGCACAAAAATCAGACCAGCCCATCCTAACAATTCACAGGTAAGAGAATAACACAACAGAGATATTCAAAGTAATTCATATATCAGAATCTCCATAGAATAATATCACACTTCATATTTAAACACCCACGAACATAACAGCTTACGCAGAAGTACCATGAATGATCCTGAAGTGAAAATGTGATGCAATGCAATGTCATATAAGGTGATGCATGTATGTCATGTTGATACACAACCGCTGCACAAGCATTACGGGACACATGGAGGGCATACTTGCCCATGCCTCAAAGAATTCACTTCTAAATATCAGGCCAGGACCCATGAGGGACATATTGGCCAATGCATCCGTCGGAACCATTTTCCATAGGCTTGAATGTCACTCACTGAAACCATTTCCCACTGGCATAAATATCATTCACCGAAACCATTTCTCATCGCATAACAAGGATCCGAATCTCATCACAGTATTTCATAAACAATGCAAATTAGTACGGTCACATGACTGATGAGAAGATGATGAACTCCATATCAATACACAATTCATACTCACACAAAAATGACACATTATGAATAGTCAATCAATGTAACCGTTCAAATCATTCACAACACGTCATACATTAATAACAACTTTCCTTTTTACCCCGCTTAATCATCAATAGAATTCAATCAACATTTACAAGTGAACAAGAATTACAACCCTTCACCAATTTCCAGTACACCTAAGCACACATAATAACGCATACAAAGTTCAATATTGCTTAATGAAGGGTCAAAGAAGTCCACTTGCCTAAAAAAAAAAAAACAAACAATCAACTCGGCATTGAGCCTTCCCTCTATGATGAATATCCAAATCAACACAATCTAAACAAATATGGAAAAACAATGAGAATTCAAGAAAAGCAACACCCAAATTGTTAATATTAGAAATCGGGTCCAAATCGACCCAAAAAGTTATTCCCAAGGACTTGGTTTAAATATGAAATTTTGTATGAAATCATGATACCCAAAGATTTTGGAACACATTAGTGATAACCACATTGAAAATGAGTTCAAATAACCATTTTACTTAAAGAGTCAAGTTCTTGGGAAAACCCACAAACTTTGAAATTCAAAGACAAGGATTTGATGTTAAAAATCATATGGAATCAATGAGTAATGGAGATTTAGGGTAAAAAATACTTACCCAAATGTATAATCACAAAAAACCTCTTCGAAATCGCCACACTAGAGTTCTCAAAGCTCAAAAATGGAAAATGGGGAAGAAATCCCAATTTTTAGAAAAATCAGATGCCAGTCATTGACTCTCCGCGATCGTGGCTTGAGGCCTTCAGAACCCTTCGCCAATGTGGAATCTCTCCCGCGAATGTGAAGGCCGAAACCTCCGACCCTCTGTTATTGCAATCAAGCCTCCACGAACTTAGAGGTCCCCACACAAGACTCTTCACAATCGCGGTCTCCAGCTCTGCAAATGCAAAGAACAACAAACCAACAACACATACGAAGACACAAATATTCATTGAATGGAACCTCAGGATTCGTTTGGAATCCTGTTCACACAAGCCGGATATACTACCCTACTAAATTCGACGTTTCGGATTCAATGGAACCGTCAAAATATGGATTCAAGATCTCCTTGACCCGAAATCCGTTAAAGTCGTAATAGACTAAATTTCACCAAAAAATACAGAACTGCTCTCGGATCCTCTAAAAATTTGACCAAGACCTCACCGAATCCAATAGAATTGTGAGAAATCCAATACAAGCGTCCAAACTCTGAATATTGACCAAAGTGAGCTCTTGGCCTAATAACACTTAAACTTCTAACTCAAGGGCTCGATTCAAAAAAAGACTTAAAAACTAAAAACAACAACACCCCTAGACCAAATTCTGCTATGAAGCTAATGGAACTGATGGAATTCCATTCTGAGACTCGTAACTCGGATTGTTACCAAACCACTTTTAACAATTTTAAGCCTCCAAAATTGTAAAACTTCCAAAAACCATAACTTTTCAATTAAATTTCAAAACCAACTTTATAAATTGATCAAATATGACTCTGGAAAACTATCGGAGGGGTAAAATGGTAATTTTTCACAAATTTGTAAAAATAACCTTCAAGGTCATTACAGAAACCACAGAAATCTAAATCCAAGGGTAACCATCTTTCTCCGAGCAGCTATGGATTCCTCTTATCTTCTAATTCCATTATTCAGACTCAGATATTTTAGACTTATGTTTCGTTTTGTTAGGGGTTGCATCCCCTATTCTAGACTATTAGATGTTTTGGTACTATGACTTTCAAGTTTTAAGGATTTTTATTCTGCATTTGGATTCTTGATAAATTTGAGTTAACCGGAACTCAATATTTTAAAATAATTTAAAGACTTTCCTTAGTTTTAATTGGTTATTGGGTTAAGCTTGGGTTGTCATATGGTTCTCCCACCGGAGGGTTTGTGAGGGTGCAAATCACGGTGGATCAGAGTTGTGCTAAAGTTAATATCAGAGCCCTAGGTTCATTGATCTCGTCATACCAAAACAGGTCTAGTAGAGTCTTGTGGAAAGGTACGAAGACGTCTATACCTTTCTTTGGGAGGCTAGAGAACTTTAGGAAAATTCTCTCCTTCTTTCTTTTCGTGCTATTACTTGATTCCAATTGGTATCTGGCAATCCAAGTTGGTATCTAACCTTCTTCATTCTTCTATCCATGGATGGTAGATACTAGGCACAAGCACCAGTTCCAACGGTGAAACCAGTGGCTAGAGGCAGAGGTAGGTGAAGAAGGAGGACCACTCTCGCTAGAGGTGGATCTTAGGCAGAGTATAGGCCAAGGCCAACAACCCTCCCCCACCCCAGGATCATGTTGAGCAAGAGGTTGAAATGGGAATCGAGGAAGACATTGAACAGAAAGTGGAGCCATATGTTAGGGCTGCAGATTTTCCCTCTATGACATCTGAAGTGATCCAACAAATATTGGCTTTTTTGAGTGGGTTGGTAGGCACTGGAGCCACTCCTGCTATACCAGTCACCCAAGTTCCAGATACCAAACTTGTTGCTGCTACGACACCCAAAATGGATGAAGCTTCAGGTATAGAGGCTTTCTTCCATCCAGTGTTGGGTCCCGTTATGACTCGTACTGAACATGAGCTGTTGACCAAGTTTCTGAAGCTGAAGCCTCCAATGTTTCATGGTATAGAGAGCGAGGATTATTATGAGTTTATTCTTGATTGCTATAAGAGGCTGCACAAGTTGGGTATTATTCATCGACATGGGGTAGAGTTTGTCACCTTCTAGTTGCAGAGTGATGCCAAGCAATGGTGGAGAGCATATGTGGAGTGTCGATTGCTAGTCCTACATCCGTTGACTTGGACTCAGTTTCACAGATTTTTCTTAGAGAAGTATGTTCCGTGTACTCTAAGAGACAGGAAGAAGGATAAATTTATGTACTTGCTTGTAGAAGAAGAACTGATGCGCTCCTAGAAAAATACATACATGATGAGTGGTAGCAACAACAACAATTCCAATTTAAATAGAGGACAACAACGAGATTGGGAGGTAGCATGGAGAAGAATTCTGCGAAGATGTTTCCTGCGGATGGATAAAATGGTTTCTCTAACTGTGACTGTGGTAGTTTAGGCTATCACTGTTTCTTCTCACCAAATCACAACTTGACTCTTACTAGATCCACAACAATCATTACAATTATAACAGACCATACCATTTTCATTGTGAATTACTGTGATTCCCGCGTTGTTCTTAGCGGGGAGGGATGTGACCTCCCAGTTTCCTTTGATCACCTGGTAAAAAAAATTCACTGTTTTTTTGCCTTGAGGTATTTTGTTTAAGCTTATAAGGATTTATTAACATGCAAGAATTTATGCTTGAAGGACACATCATAACACATTGAAATTCTTGAAATTTATCATTGAAATTATTGAGCATGTATGAATGTATGCTTGAAGGATAAGTCAGTTGAAGAGTTTGTCAAATTTCAATCCATTTATCTTAAATCAATACTGAGAATAAAAGTACCACTATTTGTACTGGCAACATTAAGTCTAGTTGCTTTAGTTCGATAAATATCCAGAAAAAAGGAATTAGGCTTATTTGTCCACAAAAGTTGTATAATTTGAAAAAAGTACTCTTAGTTTTTTATTTTTAAAGTAAAAAATGGTAGTTGAAAATTCGAGTTATATTTGATGAAGACAAGGGTAGTGAAATTTACAGGTTGGTTTAAAAATACAAGTGCAATTGTTTTTAAATTTTGTGAGTGATTTAGAATGAAGAAAGTGAAAACAACTTTTCCGTGTTTTACAAATTCCGAAATTTTATGGCCAAACATGATTAGCATGAAATTCAATTTTGGAAAAAGTAAAAAATATTTATGATCAAAGTGCCACCAGATATTAACTGAAGAAAGAAAGAGTAAACAACAACAAAATTACAGTAGCTAGCACAATTTCAACTCTCTTTTGATCGAGTGAATTCAAGTGGGAACAAACTAATTAGAACTTAGTTAAATCCTATTTTACCTTGCTTTACTTCAGAGGTGAAGTAAAACTTTTTGTTATTTAAAAAATATCACAAGAATTATAGAGAATTTTAATAACTTATTATAAGCTTTAACAAAATACCTCGTGGAAAAAAAAGAGATGTGAAATATTTTTTACCTTGTGATCGAAGGAGACCGGGAGGTCATATCCCTCCCGGCTAAGAACAGCACAGGAATCACCGCAATTCACAATGAAAATGGTATGGTTTGTTATAATTGCAATGATTGTAATGGATCCCCTCAGACTCAAGCTGTGATTTGGTGGGCAGGAATAGTGATAGCCTAAACTACCACAGTCATAGTTAGAGGAGACCATTTTATCCATCCGCAGGAAACATCTTCGCAGAATTCTTCTCCATGCTGCCACCCAATCTTGTTGTCCTCTATTTAAAGTGGAACTGCTGTTGCTACTACCACTCATCTTGTGTGCATTGTGAACGCATCAGTTGTTCTTCTACAAGCTAGTGCATTCTCTCCTTACAGAGTAGTGCAGATAGTTGTATCCACCAAAAATGATGTAGTTGTCTATGTCCATGTCCAACCAACTAAACCATTCCTAAAAGTATAATGTGTCAATTTTAGGTCATTAAGAGTCAAACTTTATTATTTAAAAATTTAGCTTAAAAAATATAGTTATAGAGTTTGTTAGATAATGTTAGATATTACTCCCTTTGTGTCAGTTTCAATTTGTTGTCTGATTTTTAACTTGACATGACATTTAAAACAGAAAAAGAATACTTTTTAGATCTTGTGATTTTAAAAAAGATGTTTCATATATATCAAAATGTCTTTTAATTTTATGGTCTTAAAGAAAGTTAAAATTAAAAAGTTATAGAAAAAAAGTAAAGGAACATTTTTTTTAATCACGGCATCCGAAGCCTTGGACTCTGGCTTGCCTAGAACTAGATTCCCTTGGTAATAAGCTTATTCAAAGAGACACCACGAATTGCAAGGTCAAAAATATCATTGAGATCACTCTTCAAATGTCAGATCAAGCTAACTGCAATGTTGTGTACTACTATCATGAGTCTAACCAGATGACAGATGGTTTGGCCAAACTTGATGCTAGTTATAACGACTTTTCTCTGCTCCAACATCAAAGAGTTTTGTCCTCTATTCTTAAAGGAACTTTTCAACATGATATGTTCCATCTTCCTAGCATTAGAATTAATGTGATGTAAGAACTAAGAAATTGTTTTGGTGCTCATGTCCCAGAATTGTAATCCTCATAAAAAGTAAAGTGAGTTCTAAAGTTAAATAATCTTTAAATATCTTTTTTTTAAAAAAATAATAAATCTGAAACAACATTAGAAGAGACATAGGTAATCTAACTTTAAAAAATAGTCAAAAGTAAATATATAACATGGTAAAAAAAAAAGTAGCAGGTTTACCAGAGGACCACCATGACCATCGTAAATAGCATAGAAATGAACGGATTGGCTGCGATTGATCGCCGATGCGCAAAGATTTGGTTGAATTGAAACCTCATCTTCCATTGAAGGCCTTTTTCCTTTTACAGGCATTGATCCAACCGCCGCCGCCGACATTATTACTTCCCTCAAATGTGCTAAACATGCTTTCTGTCTCCTTCTCAATTGAATTCTGTTGTGACGATACAAACCTACATTCCTCGATGTGATCAACATTGCATTTGCTCTCCATCTTTAGTTATACTGTAGTAACAGTGAGACACTGCCTTTTCTTTTATAGGAAACGTGTGAAGAGTATGAGGCCCAAACAGTATTACTAGTGGTACATCTGTCAAGAAGATATAGTAAAATGAAACATATAATTGCTTTGTTGCATTTATATTTTATTTATTTTTTTGGTACAAAAGGACGTAATATATGTTAGGGTATATACTACTAATTATATGTTTAAAAAGTGTTCTAACAATTTTCAAGATTAAACATCTAAGTGGGAAATTGTTAAGGTATATACTATTAATCATGCATTTAGATATATAGTACATTATAATGATTGTGATGGTTAAAAGTCTAAGTGGGAGATTGTTGGGATATATACTATTAACCATGTAATTTTTATTATTACCCATGTGTTTAGATATAATATTTATTATAGAATAGTTGTTTATTCAGTTTTAATAAAAGTTTTAATAGATCATATATTCGTTTACGTGTCTATTTACTTATATAGTAGATGATTTAGTGTATAGAGTTTTAGCTTATACACAGAAGATTAAATCATCGATTTTTATAAGTATAAAGTTTATTTTGTTCACAATCTAAGATGAAAATTGGACATGCCATCGATACGATTATAGCACAAGATTATATATAATTTATCTTGATTATGGAAATGGTACAGTTCTAACTTTTTGTGCAAGTGTATTTTGTATGTATTGAACGGGACCGAGTAGAGATAGTTGTTTTAGACTGACTGACAAAAACATATTCTCTAAATTGTTAAATGTACTTATATTCTCAATCCTAATATAACTATTATGATTTGTATGTATTAATTTTCATTTTGATTTATTAAAAGGTGAGATTATAAGATTCGTCAATATGTCTGGTAGATTGGATGATAATAATATATATTGATGAAATATAAGTTAGTTGATAAAATCTATGCCTTGATATTGAGATTGATGATATACCTTTTTGAGAAGCTTACAAGTTTTAATTGTGTCAAACCTTGCAGTATAGATTTATGAATCAGACACATAAAATAAATAAAACAGTGCTCTAAACGAAATTAATCATTAAATTAAATTCGTTGTAATTTTAACATGGGAATTACATAAGTGTTTAATGGGTAATTTTGATATATAAATGGAGGGGTGCAATTACGAATTTTTAGTGGAACGATTTGTAATTTATTATTGTGAGAATGATTCAAATTAATTATTTGAAATTCCTTCCATAATAGGAAGTCTCAATAATTAGTTTTGTGGTCCCTACCATGCTCATATTTAACTAGAACTCAGAATCCTATTTTCAAGTAAAAAAAGAACAAAGAACGTGACTTTTTTTCTTGAAAATAACGTGTCATTTTGTTCTCCTTTTCTTTGGACTGGGAAGGAATCTCTGTAAGTGGAGGATTCTTCTAACCTAGAAAGAGAAAAAAGGTTTCTATGCAATATTTTTCCACAGAAGTATTGAGAGAGTTCAATAGTGAACTTGGGATCATTTTAGAAGATCGTAGAACTACAGTCTAACTTGTGGATTCACTTGAACGTATCCGTTCACTCTTCAATAGGTATTTATCGAATTAAATTTCAGCAAGTTTATATGTTCGAGCATAATTGTATGTGTTCTAGCATAAATGTATGGGTTATTTATTATTCATGTAAGTAGTATGATTCCGCTGTGCATATAGTTTTTCAACAATTTGCTTCAAGAGCCACGCTGACATCCAAATAGATAATCAAGACAATTTAAATGTATATTTGATTATATATATATTGTTCATGTTTAAGTTCAGAAAAATTTAAAGGAAAAAAAACCTAGATTGCTAGTTGGCCGGTTATAATGGAGATGTCGTGGGGAGATCAAGTAACTAGTTAGGTTTTTTCAATAAATATGATCTAAAAAGTCTTTTGCTTGTTGTATTACCGTTGCGGCAGATGAAAGGGCTTAATTAGTGATTGTGCTATATGAGTAATCGACTGCTTTTACAAAAGTTCTCTTTGTGATTCAAAACAAGGAGTAAAGATGTCGATCTTCAACTATATTTTTGGGTTCCATTTCTCTTTGGTATTTGGTTAGTAGGTCTAATTTAAAAAATAGAGAAAGGATGTGTCAGCTTTTGGCTACAAGAATGGTGCAACTTTTTTTTCTCTCTTTTTTTAATTTTTGTTTTGGCCTTCTTTTTATATTAAAATAAAACAAAGAGTTGCAACAATGAGCACCTGTAGCTTCTGATAATGACACTTGTCAGTGTGTTACTTAATTCACTTGGGATTTTAATTCAGCCATTCATGATATCCGTATTTATGTTGTTGAAATTTTAATGCGTTGAATATGTGGATATATTTATCTCATCAAAAGTACATAATATATTATGAACTACGGATTTATGATTAGTAAATAATTACTGTTGTGGATTATTTATGTGGACTCATTGAAAATTCTTAAAGTTTTATATATTGTGAGATTATATCAGTACATGGATTGCGAATTATGATTAATAAATAAAATTTATGAAAGTGATCTATTTCATTGAGTCATTAGAATATCCTCAATGCATCATGTATAAATTGTCCTAAGTGAAAACTGACGGTGAATATTTACTTGCATTAATGTAGGTTCACCTTAAGATGCTTGTAATTCTTGATAACTTCTTGAGAAGAGATATTGAGGTTTTCACTCAGAAGGAGAAAATGTAATATCTTGAATTCTCAGATGTGTTAATCCAGAGGAAAATTTGTTGTAAAAAGGTGTTGTGTCTTAGCTATAGGAGAGATACACAGTAGCCTTATACTCATGAGATAATTATAAAAGAGAATGAAAATCTGAATCAAGTTATTTTTAATCTTTAACTATGTCTAAAACGGTTACTTTTAAAATTTGGTCATAATTTAGATGATTATGTTTTTTTTGTTATCTCTGATTGATTTGAAATTTAATGGTTCCATCGAAAATCATTTAAATGGATTTTAGGGTAGTTTGTCAGAACAATTATTTTTTGATTTGAATATGATAAGATCATTCTTTATGTCAGTTATGTTTATGTTAAATTTGAAACATGATTACACATGGTGATTTAACATGAACTGATATATGATAAGAATCTAGGTCATATTATTTTAATTCCTAAAGATGCTTAAATCACTTGAATTTGAATTTGGTCATAGCTTTGGAAATAAAGATTTTATTATAGACTCCAATTGACATGAAATTAGGTAAGTTCATTGGAAACGGTCTAGCAAGAAATACTCAATGCTATGTGGTTATGATTTTGAGGCCGTTCGAATGATTTTAAGTTGTTCTTTGAGATTAAAATGTGATTAGTATGAAAACAATCATTTATATTATTTTTATTTATGTTAAATGTGGTACATGATTACATGTGGTAATTTAAATGAATTGATATATGATAAGGACATAGATCTGATTATTTTTCCTTAAATCTTTTGAATCTGAATTTGGTCAAAAACTTTGGAGATATTTTTTTTTTAACTCTGATTGATCTGAAATTTGGTAGGTTCATAAAAAATGACCATATTAAAAATACTCATTGCTATGCAGTGATATGATAATTTGAGGTCGTTTAGATGATGTTTTATGGATACATTTTTTTGTATCTTAAATATTAATGAAAATTACTCGACTATGACAAAGTGATGATAGAGATTTTTCTCTATGGTCTTCATAGTAAATTTTAGTGAAGTATTAAGTTCATGTGCTGACTTTTTGACCTTCCTCCATATCGGATGAAATTAATACAAGTCACTAGATTTAATCTCTAGTTTTGATAATATGTATTGACTCTTCCTATCTTGGTAGTATATGATTGAATCAATAGATCTAGGGATAATGATATTCACTTAGCTTAAATTAACAGTATACTACCATCTAAGTAAGCTCTTGTTCAAAATTTATTGGCGTGAATATTTGACACTACATATGTATGTTTCATGAAATAGTTAGTTTTTCATCAAAAAAATATCGTTCAAGATGCATGGATATCGATGAGGTGTATTTTGAATTTTATTATTCAATGTATACATAAACATGTTGATTTTTGAAAAATAATACTCAGATAATGTAAATAATTTTTAAAATTTTGTTCTTTATTCTTGATTCGTGTATCTATTACGCAAATGGTGATATGTGATAGGAATTACAGAACAAAAAAAAAATTAAATTCTAGGCCAAACAACGTTTTCAACCAAATTGATCATAGTTTTGGAATACGATAAAAAGGGACTTTGGTTGATCTGAAATTCGGTAGATTCATAAAAATGACCTAGTAAGAAATTTTTTTTGGATCATTGTATGAGTTTTTGGTCATATGTGGTTATAGGGGTCCTTCCCATGATTACAAAGATTAAATAGTAGGGAAGTATCAGTTTCATGTGTAGGCTTAGACCTTCCTCCATATCAGATGAAATTAATAGAAGTCACCATGTGTTTAATCACTAGTTTTGATAATTTGTATTAACTCTCCTAAACAGAGTAATATATGATTGGATCAATGTAACTAGGGTGATTTTCACTTGACATAAACTAACAGTAGACTCTCCACCTGAGTTAGGTTTGTATAAGTTTATGGAGTGAATAATCGGTCTTTGTACATGTGTATTGCATGAGTAGTTCTCCAATACCATCGATTGACTATTCGAGATGCATGAATATATATGTATAAAATAAGTGTCACGACCCAAAAAAGGACGTGATGACACTCGTCTAAACCCAGCAAGACAAGTCAGCCTCAAACCCAACGAAACAAAAGGAATGCAGAAAGTAAGACAATGGCAACACAAGAGCGGAACTTAGTCATTCAAATGTAACCCCAAAACTCGGTTGTCACGTGTACAAGCCTCTAATATATAAAGTACAGAATTGAAAGATAATTATAAGTCTCAATGTCTTTGTTTCTCGAATAGAACAAAACATAGATTAAAAGAACAAGAAGGCCCATAGGAATGACAAGAAGTTACCTCTCAAAGTCCTGTGATAGCCTCGAAAATCAGATGGAGAAGAAGGTCACATGGGGCAGGCTCAAAATATACATAAGTGTAGAAGCAATGAGTGAGTACCAAACAACACGATACTCAGCAACCAACCACCTAAACAGGGTAAAGCTAAGCTAGAATACAAGTACTCCTTTCATCCAAATCGAACCACCTCAACTACAACCTGCATAGAAATCAGCCCAACCTAGTAGTATACAAGTACAATTCACAAGGTTTCATAATTATAATTCAACAGTTATAGTTCATCAATCAAAAGTATCAAGTCATCAATCACACGTATCAAGGTCATCAAGCACAACAATCAAGTATTCCAAACATAAGTATCAAGATTATCATGCACAAATATCAATCGGGACTTAAGAAGTTCAAAATATAGAGAAGTTGTCAATAACACTCTTTCCTTTGTCAGAGCCATCAAATTTAGATTACGAGCACATCCAATACCCCTTATTTCGGTGATAATGTCTTAAAGTTCTGCATTATGGAACTCTAATATTTTAGCAATAATGTTTATCCTTTATTTCTTGTTTGCTCTTGTAATGACCCTCCAGGTCATTTTCTCCATTTTCTGATCTTTTCAGCATTTAAAGCTTTTCTGTAGCAACCCCAAGGCATTTATGACTTACTAGCACTGACTATTCGGTCGCCTGGTCGTTCATTTGGGTTTTATGCCCATTTTCCTATTCTGGAGCTTTTGAAACTTGAAAAAGGTTAATTTCTGTCATAACCTCAGGTAAACGGCCTCAAAATGGAATTTTGACGTTTTCATCAGCTGTGGAGCATCCAAACTAGGCTAGTAGCATGCTTGGCCCGAGTCCCGAGGCTTTCGGTGTGACTTTGGGGCCATTTGGCGCTTTAGCCTTTGAAATTTAGCCCAAGGTTGACTTTGGTCAACATTCTTGGTAAACGCACTCAGATGGGAATTCCGTCAGTGAGGTTAGTTCTGAAATGTCGAGTTTGGTCTAAAGCGACCCTTTGTGCGCTTCCCGAGGGTTCTGGTCTAATTTCGAGGCCCTTTGCAGAAGTTGGCTAAAATGGCGCTTGGGATGTGGGACCCACTTTTTGTCGAAATGACCTCATATAAATATTCTGACTTTGCCATTGAGTTCGAAACATCTAATATGATGGGGTAGCATATCTTATTTGCGTGCACGGGGTTCCGAATGAATCCCGAGCACCCCGTCGGAGTTTTGGCCAAAGCCAAAACCAACTGGTGCACAGCTGGTGTTGCATGCTTCTTTTGGCTTTCGGATCCACGGAGCTCAAGTTTCCTTCTCTCCGTGTTCGTGGAAAGGTCTCCATGTCGCGCAGGTTTGTTTCCCTTCCCTCCGCGTTCGCGGGCCTGTAGCCGCGTTTGCGGAGGTCTGTGGTGTCTGGTCCTTTTAAATAAAAGGACAGATGCGGCATTGTTAGTTATTAGTTTTCTTTTTGTGATTTCTCCCTCGTTTCTCGTCGGATTTTGGTGATTCAAAGTCCGATGTGTTTGGGTTTGTGTTGGCTTGGTTGGTGACTGTCCAGAGGGTGTCGAAAGGTCTCTGATTGTGGTGAATTTGCGTCGTAAGTGGCTGCCATAGTCTCTTTAAATTGTAAAGTTTTGCATGTTGTGGTTGTTCCGAGCCCCAAATTGTGTTCCGTTTTGGAACACAAGTTCGGGGGAGGGTTTTGGACCTTTTCAGGGAGTCAATTTTTGGGATTCTCAGTGCGGGTCCCACAATCCCGTTTTAGACCCGATTTTGGGTCCATCTCCGATTAATGCAATTTTGGTGTCAAAACATCTGTAGTGACGTAGTGATCAATATTTTGATAGCGTGGCGGCAATCGGAGGTGATTCTTAAAGGTGGAGCTTCAATAGGGTGGATTCGGAGCGCGCGTGATAGGCTTTGAGGTAGGCTACGGTCTCCCACTTTGACTGAGCTTTATTAGATATCGTTTAGTATATATTGCCTGCGATTTAGGTTGGTGTTTACCGAGTATAGAACTTGCCTCCTTATATCTCATTTTTTTGACTCCGATTGAGCCTTAGACTAGAGTAGTCTTGTAAAATCTTTAGATTAGGTTATGGGCCTTGGTTGTGGTATTGGCTTAGCGTTGTTATCCTTATTTAAGATCAATATTGATGGCCTTAGGCTAGGTTTGAGCTTTAGATGGTTTATCTTGTGACGTATCGCCCTTACAGCTAGGCGTAGCTTCTGGTAGGGCTTGTTATGGACGGTGTACCTTGTGCTAGTCCTGAGACACTTGAGGCTCATTGTAGCCATAGGTTTGACTTAGTGGTGCTCGTTGGGAGCTGAGATATCATATTTTGGGGTAAGACGTCGATCCTAGAGATATTTCTCCCCCTATTTTGATTCTGAGCTATCTCCCAATTTGTGTGTTTTCTTATTAGAGGTAGGCTTGTGATGCCTTATTGTCTATTGTTGGGCCCGAGGTCGTATTCGAGAAGTGATTGGATCCCAGGTTAGTTTCCCTTGACTTGGTAGTGTGGCTTGATTTGGTTTTACCTTTCTGATTCTGTGTACCTTGTATGGATGCTAGTGATGGCATGCTTGCATTGATTGAGCATTTGCACGTGTTTGTGGTATGATCTCGGTTCTTTCATTGGATTTTTACTACTCTTTTCTGAAACTGGTTTTTAACGGGAGTCATACCACCTGGACTACTTTGATAAAATGATTTGACACTCACAAGGCATCGAGGATACACTCAGTTTTTATTGATATCCGGTGCGACGTCGTCCTTTTCCTACATTGGCTTCATTTGGGATGCCTTTAGCCTATACTTGACTATCCGGCGCGGTGTCGCCCTTTTCTACATCACTCTCCGGTACTACTACGGGGATACTATATGTTATGTATAAGACCTGGTTTGGGCCTATGCAGTGTATACGAACTTCCCGCATCCCCTATGAGCCCCTCTGGCCGGTGCACCACTGAACTTGATGAGGGAGCTACATGGGTCCTACCTGGTAGGCCGGGGGCCGAGGTGGGTCTATACACTTGGTGTTGATGATCTATGAGAGCCACCGATGATGTCACTGGTTTTTACTACAAACTTGCATTCATAAGCATCATTCATCACCAATATACTTGTTTGCTGTTTGGTCCCCCGGTTTATGGGGGCCGGGGGTATGTTTGTTGTTTGTACCTTTCGAGGGTATGGGCGTTCGGTCGGTTATTGTTTGATTATACTTGTCTTTACCTTGTGTTGTATTTGTAGATGATCTTTAGGGTGCCTTATTTGGATTTGTTATTGGTACTTCTTGCTAAGTTCAGTTGGATTAGTTCTTAGGTGATTAGCGGTGGTAGTCAGTATTTCGTTCTTGATTAGTTGACTCATATAGTTCTCTCTTATTGTAAGTAGGTTGTGGCTTGCGGTTGCAGGTGCATTCTTTGACTCTGTTTCCTTTTCTTCTTGTATTCTAGCTCTTTACTCTTGTTTCCTTCTTTACCTTGTGTTAGTTTCTATTTTAGTTACTTGTGTTGTTCCTACCTCAGTCGGTACTCATAGTACAGTTCTGCACCTTACAGATCATAGTACGAGTTATCGCCAGTGATTGGTCTTGGTGCGGAGCAGCTTGCATTCGGAGATTGGGTGAGCTCCTGGCGTCCGGAGTAGCCTATTTCCATCTATTTGGGCTAGGAGCAGTCTTTACTTTCTTTCGAAGACTATCTGTATCTATTTTGTATTTGTATAAGCTTTGTACTCTTGATTGTTTATATGCTCGATTACTGACTGATGCCAGGTCTTGGGGACGGTTCCTTGCATATTTCTATGTTGATTCCTCTTTCTTCTATTTTTATTCGTTGATTCCTCTTCTTCTTGATAGCCAGTTGCTTCTGGTTCCGGGCTATGGGTTAGGCTTACCTACTGGTCGGTTGTATTAGGTGCAATCATGACCTGAGGAGTTGGGATCGTGACAACTCTGCTTAATTATACTTTCTCCCTCTCCCTCGCTAAATCTTTGCTCTGCTTTTTCACCAAATTATTCAAATCAGACACGTAAAATTCAACAAATATGCGATGGTAAGTTTTATTAAAAGAGTATAGTCAGATAATAACATGAGAAAATAAACTTAAACTTCAAGTATAATAACTCTTAATTTAAAAGATACTTACAATTTAAAAAAGCTATGTTAACACCTTTAAAGAAGCAATTTAGAATCTGTAAAATACTTTTCTGTGTGCCTAATAGGCCAGCCAAACCATTTGAAAGATAACTAGAATAAACAAACTTTTGGATGCTTCAAATATAATTTAGACATAAGTATAAAAAAAATATGCAATCTGTACAGGAATGTGTATATTGTAAAGGCTCTCTTATTCTAACTATCAGTAGAAAGAAAGTCATTTAAGTTTCTTACTCATTTCAGATTCATAGTGTTAATAACTTGTAGTTTCCTTTTATTAAATCTATAGGTTTATGGAACTTTCTAGCATTTAGAAGTGTTCTAGTAATTTTCTAGTTTTCCTACAACAACAACAACAACAACATACCCAATATAATCCCACATGTGGGGTCTAGGGAGGGTAGGATGTACGCAAACCTTATCTCTACCTTTGTTGGGGTAAAAAGGTTGTATCCAGCAGACCCTCAACTCAAAAGAGAGAAAAAAGAAGCATGTTTGCAAGAAAAAATGGTAGTACCCTAGCAAGATACAAAGCAACTATACCTAACTAGTTGGGGTCAACTATGCTAAAGTGCAAGCAAAAAATACCGACCAGCTGGCTGGCAGAATGGCAGGTCATAATATTGGCATGTTTCATTGCAAAAGAAAAATAGATATAGGAATATCATGATTATCTACTGCAAGGGTGACAACAAAGAAATTTTAGTTTTTTAGTTAGTAAGAAAACTTGGATATTTTACATTAAGGTCCTTGACTCATTCACTTACTTTGATGATTACAATTACATAGAATTTTGCGCCAGAATGAGAAAGATCCTCTAAGAAATAGTAAAGTCACTCAAAGAAATATCTATGGAAGATGCAGAGTTGGAGAGCTTTTGTAACACCTCGAACTTCGAGAAAGGGAAAGAAAGGACAATCAAGCAAGTCCACGAACCCAAAATGGACCATGGAGCCTTCATGGCACCCTAGACGGTCCGTTTAGGGGTCCGTGAGACCATCTAGGACTGCCCCAAGGCAGGAGTCACCTGGACAGTTCCTTAGACAACCCATGGTGACTTGGACGGCCCGTCTAGGGGTCCGTACAAGTCACCCAGACAGTGAGATTGCACCCCAAGGCCACGGTGAAGGACCACAGATGCCTAGACAGTCCACGAGGCTTCACACGGACCGTGAAGTCGTTCGTGACAGGGACATCAGGTTTTGAGTTTTGGGCCAACTTCAAACGATCATATCTTTTAGCACAAAATGAATTAGGTAGCCCATGACCTATCAAGTTAATGGTCTTTGAGTCCTCTTTCCAATGCCACCAAGTTTACCTAATTTTGAGCCCGGAGTAAGAAGTTAAACTCATTTTAATGAATCTCTAACAGGCAAAGCAACATCACAACCCACTAGACGGGCCATGATGCCTTAGACGGCCCTTGAAGCCCCTCTTGACAGTCACCTCGTCAGTTTTAAGTGAGGGTCATATTGGTCTTTTTCCCTATGCATTTGGTACTTAAACTACGTCATTTGATACTTAAACTATGTCATTATACTTAGTCTAAGACTAATTAGTTAGTTAGAAACTACCTAAAACATTCATTCTCCTAAAATCATCAGACTTAGAAAGAAAAGAAGAGATAGAGGTGACAATTTTCTCTCAAGAACAAGCAAATCTCTCCTTCAAGTTCAACCCCAAAATCCAAAGGATTTCTCCGTAGTTTTCTTCACCATGTATGTGGGATTTCACTAGTGGGTTCCTTTCACCCATTATGTTCCTACAGTCAAATCTTCAGTTTCTCCATAAATTGTTCAGACCTAGGGTTCCTAAATGATAGGGATTCATTGTAATTTAACTGCTTTAATTTCTATGATATTAATTGCATGTTTCTTGGAGAATTAGTATAGTCCCATGTATGAAACTCAGAAACCCTAGCTTGTGTTTATCATCCGTATTTCATGAATTATACTTGCTAGGCAGATTAGTCAGACAATCATGCTTCAGATTTTGAATGCCAGACCTTTCAGTATATGTATGATGCATTCTTAGATAATCATCAGTATTTTGAGCTATCCAGTATTACAGTTGCATTTTTAGCTTTATATTCAGTTGGGAGTAAGCTTAGCATCGAGTTGGACTAGGGTTCAGCGTACCCTCAAGTCCTAGAACTACGTGCCATCGTAGGTTTAATAGTCCCCTCTATTGGGCATCAGTTTTAGTTATCATGCCTTGTGTAAATTTGCATGTATATGTAATGTAATATCATATATTTATTTGTGATGGACCTAAATTAGTGAATTGAATGACATTGCTATGCCCTAATAGTCCTATATTTAATGCAGAGTCCTGTTTTCATAGCATGTAGAATGGCCTCTTTGGATGATGATTGTTCTGAAAAAATCTTATAATTTCTTTCAATTCAGTTAATGAAAAACCTATCTACTGAATTAGGATGTGGAAGCACATATGGGTCGTATCCGGACATATAGTTCGTTATGTCTTTATTGTTCTTGAATTGTATTAGTTAGATTCGTGTATTCTCAAAAGAGAGAGCTCTGGCAAAAAGTCGAGTTGAAAGCTACGCTATAGACAATTATTTCAAATTAGCTCACACAAGGTCTAACTTAAAAAAGCATATCTCCTTAGATGTAAAGTGTTAGATGGTGAATTATCTATCAAATAACATGTCATTGAGTGTAGTTTCCAACTTATCAAATCGTTAATCAACCTAAAATTTGAACACAAAGTTTTGAGTATTTTTCTAAAATGTGTTTGAAAAAGTATAAATTTGTGTTGCGCAAAGTACAACTCGTAAATCAACTGAATGTACATTAATATAAAATGTAACATGGATTAAAACCCATCTTTTGTAGACATGTGCAATAAATGCATAAATGATAGCACATTTCTTGACCTTGAAGCATTTAGCTTACCAAATGTTTGATAAATTGTAAAAATAGCTTGAATAGTGTTTGGTTGCTAACCCAAGCTCCTATCATTTGATTGTTATAAATTAAAGTTGTAAAAGAGTATCTTGATCTTTGTAGCACATTAAATATTGTAATTGATGTATGTAAAGCTAAACTTTCCAATTCAAGAATTCGTAAGTGAGTCTAATATACAATATGTTTCGTTATCTTGATATGTTCTTTTGATGAGTTAATATGAATCTCTATCTATGATACACCAGTTATCATAAAAGTTATTTGATTGAATCACCTTTAGTCTTCATGATAGCTACTCACAGAGTCATTTGCCCTTTATGTCATATGTTCATTCTAAATGTTTCAAGCTCAATAAGTCGTACGAAGTCTCTGATGATGTTTAGATGTCTATGCATGAAGTAGGTTCTTGCTTTTACCTAAAAAGGTTTATTTAATGTTCCTAAAAGGAGAAATTGCATGATTAAGCAAACATATATTAGTTAACTAATCATCATAGCTATAGTTTTAGTTAATTACCACTCGCCACCAGCATTCAGTGATAATTATGTGGGCTGCGTTTTTTGACTTTGTATAATTCGGAATTAGTACAATATAATTTGTATAACTTTTCGATAATATAATTAATTTGTATAACTATTTAAAGTTCAGATGTTTGTGTTTGTATAAATTCGTTATTTCGAGTTTATACAAAAACAACTCAATTATACAAACGTACCCGTGAGCGAGACCGGTGAACTTGATGCCCTGATACCAACTTGTAATGACCCAATTTCTCGAGTTATGATGGCACCTACTATAACCCACCAGTAGGTAAGCTAACCCATAACCCATAACCCATAACCCATAATGATAACTAATGAGTATAAGGGTAGAACTAATAAATAGATTTAATGTCAAGCAGTAAAATAAGACGGAAGCGGAAGAAACAAAAAATCTATATACAATAGAATCCCTCCTAGAACCTAGAAGTCACGAGTACAGAGCTGTCTAATATGAGAGTACAAGTCCAAAAAGTGGACCACAACAAGCCATCTCAAAAGCAAAAGACTAGCTAAAAATATAAAAAGAAGGAGACAGGCTGATCCAGAATGCCAAGTGCTCATCCTCGTCTCCGATCCCTAACAACTACAAAAGATGGCACGAACGATCACTGTTGATAGCTGGTACTAGGACCTGCATCACAAAACAGATGTAGAGTGTAACATGAGTATAAAAACAAAGGTACTCAGCAGACATCATAGGCCGACTGAGCAAGAAAGATAAAAATAATATGAAAATATAGAATCTAAACACAAACAGAGGTCAAGGCGGATATGAAAGAAAGAACACGAGCATACCAAAGATAAATCTAAGTACAACTAAACTAAACCTAACTAGACCCCCATAAGCCCAGAAGGTACACTCATGCACAATTTAAATAAAACCCGAACGAACCCCTATAAGCCCGACATGTACACAGAAAAGCTAAGACCACAAGAGTGAAGTTCCACAATGCCCTGATCCAATAAGTATACTTCGGGCCTCGAATCCCAAGTGATGGCCTCTGACCAAAGGTAACGACCTCGAACCGAAAATAACAGCCTCAAACCATAAACATCAGCCTCGAACAGTAAATAACGAATAAAGAACCTCACAATGATCAGTCGCCAGTGCCCATGTGGAACGATGTCCACCTATAAAGAATCCACAGAAGGCTCCAAGCCTAGAACAATCTAATCCCAAGTCGTCGAGAAAGCACAAAACCTTTGGTAACGCATCAGAGTTGCAGAGGTAGGGGAAGAAAGGACAGAAGATCTCCAAAGATGTGGAATCACCTAAACTAAGGCCCATGCTATCATGCCCAAGTCGGCTATTCCATTCTACAAGGATCTCGTCCGTCCGAAACGATGTCGGAGACAAAATAAGGCTACAAGAATTGCAAGTCTAAGGCAACACTAGTCTATCCTAGACTAAGGACGAACATGCTCAATACCAAAAATAATAACGCAATTAAAATACATCAGCATGCAACAACACACATAAATCCCAACTAGCATGGTACTAAACCGAAATAATACCGATAAGTCCTAAAACATGGTCTCTAAGAAGAGAAATAAAAGTAACTAGGTACCTGCCCCCAATTTACTCTAGTCAACATGCATTTATGCTTTTAAGCTCAATCCAATTAGGAAGGAAGTCGTAGCCAGCCTGTAAGCTGACCATGCGCGCTCCAAATCACAAGGTGAAGCTTTTCCTTTCCAAACGACCTCTGAATGCTGCCACACTATCAAAAATAGGATCACAACGTCGGTATATTTGTTCAGACACCAAAAACACATTAAAAAATAGACCAAGTTCAGAGTCAAATGGGAATTGTGGGACCCACACTAGAATTTCTTGAATTGACTTTGTCAAAAGGTCCTAAGCCATGCCTCGAACTTGTGTTCCAAAATTGAACACAAAATGGAGCTCGGAATAGCCACAATCCCAACATGCAAGAAAACAATAATTTATCTCCAAAAATAAGAACTAGACAGCCAGTTGCAATGATAATTCACCTCAAACGGAGGTTGCCCAACACTACTCGATCACTCCTCAATGAGCCTCGATAATTTCAAACTCGTGGGACTTTAAATCAGCCAAAATCGAGCTAAAATGAGTAACTTATCGCCTTTGAAACAATTGCCATAGCTGCTGATCACGTCTGGTAAAGGCTAGATGGTTTTAATCTTTGTGAACGCGGCCCAGATGGCCCGCGATCATAGAGCTCAACAAAGATGTCCTTCACAAATACAGCACGGAGCCTACGAATGTGAAGGTCAACGAACTAGGGGTCCGCAATCGCAACCAGGTCACCGTGAATGCGGTGACCAACTTTCCTAGTCTCGATGAACGCGAGCCAAGGTCCGCGATCATGAAGACCAATTTTGGTATGCACCAGCTAATATGTATCAACTGGTTTTGGTAGCTTGAAAATCTCTGACGGGGTGTTTTGAATTCGTTCGGAACTCCGTGCATCAAAATGAGATATATCACCCTACCAAATTTGATATTCTGGACTCAACGGAGGAGTCAAAATTCCCATATGAGGTCATCTCGACAAAAAATGGGTCTCACCCCTAAACTCTATTTTAAGCCAAAATCCAAAAGAGGGCTTGGAATTAGCCCGAAAGCCTTGGGATCCAAACGAAACGTTGTTCTAGACCAAATTCAACATTATGGAGCTAACCGAGTTGACAGAATTCTCATCCGAGTTCGTTTACACAGAATGTTGACTAAAGTCAAACTTAGGCCTTAAGTTAAAAGTTAAAATACCTAATCACATAGACTAACATTGAAAGCATCGGGAGTTGTGCCGACCATGCTTCTAGCCTAAAATGATCCTTTCGAAGCTGATGGAATCGTCAGAATTGGATTTTGAGGTCATATTCTTCAATTTTTGGTAAAAAATGACCGTTCAAGGTTCAAAAGCTCCATAAAATGAAAACTCGCACAAAACCCAAATGAACGACCAGGTGACTGAGCTGTCAGTCCCATCAAGTTACAAATGACTTGGGGTCACTATAGAAATGCTCTAAACGATGAAAAGGAGACATAAACACATAAATAACTTGGAGGGTCATTACACATTCAGACTTACAACATATCAAAATATATATATATATCCATGTCATGAGTAATCTTTTGTGAATATCCCTGAATACTAAAAGTCACCTTTTTGTTTGAATGCTCATTTACCACATAAATCATTATAGATTAATTCTAACTTATCACTACCTCTATATTAAGAGGAAAGGCCCCTTAGTCATTTTTCCTTCAAAATAGGACTCACATGTTGGTAATGACTTCACTTTCAATGAATTGTTATGTCCATCCTTTAACCAACCTTAAAATTCTATGTAGAATAAATGACTTTGATGCTAGTGTACAGTTAAGTTTCATTCAATTTGAAAGATATTTTCTCTTTTGAGATAGATTAATATTGTTTCATTCATGAGAGATAATACTAATAAAAAAAATTCACGCATCAACATACCACAAGAGATAAAATATTTATTCAACTCAATATAGGAGAGTTACAAGAAAAATATATTAAATATCCATCTCTTATTTAGTTAGAAACTAAAAAAAATAATTCTAACATAAAGTACATGTACAATGCATTCTTTGAATTTATATCTTATCTCTACCAAAAGAAATTCTTGAGTAGTACTAAGTGGGTCTATAAAATCTGTTAAGAATTTGAGATATAATAAATTAAAGAGATCATAATATGTCTTAATAATCCTAAATAATAAAATCCAGGGCTCATTGTAATGACCCAGAAGGTTATTTTTTTAATTTTCATAAGATTACCATTTCACCCCTCCTAATTTTGACCCGAGTCATTTCTGAATGAATTTTGAAATTGGTTTCGAGTTTTGAGTTAAAAGTTATGAATTATGAAAGTTTTTGAATTTGAAAGGCTAAAGTTATTAAAAACAGATTTTCGGTGTCTTTTGGAGTTTCGAGTCTCAGAATGGAATTCTATTGATTCTGAAAGTCCCAAAATATGGAAAATGGTCTGAGCGAGTTGTCGATTTCAGATTCGGAGTTTTTTTTGAGGATTTGAGGTCCTAAGTTGGTAATTTATTGAGATTTTAGCCTTTGGGTTGACTTTGGTCAACATTTGGGGTTTGGATGCTCTGATTAGATTTTTGACAGTTTTATTGGATTCGGGAGATAATTTTAGGCCTAAGTGAGGTCTTGATTGAATTTTTAGAAGTCCCAAGCTCGTTTTGGCATTTTAGGCATTATGATTAGTTTCTTGTGACTTGCACAAATTTCGGGTCAAGGAGACCTCAGATTCACATTTTGATGGTTCCATTGTGTCCAGAATGTTGAGTTTAGTCAAGTTGCATATATGGTTTGTATGTACGGGGTTTCGAATGAATCCCGAGGGTCCATTCGATGATTTGAAAGTTGGCTTTGTTTTCTAGTTTCTGTTGACCTTGCAATTGTGTAGGGTCTTCGCTTTCGCGAGGGTCATGTTAGCGAAGACTGGTTTGATTTCGTGAAGGGTCTAGTAGTTAGACATTCGCGAAAGCAAAGGCTTTTTTACGATCGCGACCTTTGCAATATTGAAGGCCTATTTGCGAAAATGAAGGCCGAGTTTTTTCGGGGTTCACTTTTGCGAACCAGAGGTCACTTTTGCAATATCAGAGAAGGGTTTTATACCTGAAATTTTGGGATTTTACCTATTTTTCCACATTTGAGTTTTGAAAAACCCTTGGATGCGATTTTAAAGAGATTTTTCGTGGTGAGTCATTTGGGTAAGCCTTCGTAAGATCTAAAACTTCATTTTTCATTAACCGATTGTGGATTTTAACATCAAAACTTGAGATTTTGATTGACAAATAGCAAGGTTTTCAATAACTTGAGTTCTAAGGTAAAATGGTGATTGTGAACTGATTTTAATTCTTTTTTTCGAAATGGTTTTCACCAATGAGTTCCAAATATCGTGGGTAACGATTTCAAGAAAAGATTTCTGGATTCAAACCTCATTTTTGAAATTGGGGTTTTGACTTAATTAACCCATTTTTAAAAGTATATTATATGAGTGTTGTTATTTCTAGAATCTTATTGTGATTACTTGATTAAACTAGATTGTGTGACTTTGGACATTGTTCGGAAAGGGAAGACTCAAGTGTTGGATTGACTTTTGATTGAACTGAGGCAAGTGACTTCTAAACCTTGTAAAACTTGTAGAATCTTGTATTTTCCCTTCATTGTGTGTGTTAGGGAATGATGGGACTGAGGTGATGGGTTCAATTATTCCACTTGATTAACCTTTATGAATAAAAAAGGGATTAATGAATAAGGCAAAGTGTTGATAGTTGTGCTTGAATTGCCTTGTTGTGGACCCTAAGTTGTTGATTGATAAAATGCTTTGATGGCCTCATTGTGAACTTGAATTGCTTGAATTTATCGTCTCTTCCTTATGGTTTGAAATTTCTTATTTGCATTGATTTCTATGCACCATGATGAGACATGTGATGATAAAGCTGAGCGAAAATGGTTCCGGCTAGTGATATTGATGTTGAGGTCATTAATTACTAGTGAGTGTTCTTAATGCCGAGGTTATTACCGACAAGTGGTATTGATGCCGAGGTCATTACCAGTGAGTGTTATTTATTTCGAGGTCATTGCCGATGAGTGTTATTGATGCCGAGGTCATTGCTGGTGAGTGTTATTGATGTCGAGGTCATTGTCGGTGAGTTTTAATGATATTGAGGTTATTGCTAGTGAGTATTTGGACTATGGGCATTTCCCATGAGTCTCGATTGATCTTTGTGCATGATAATCTTAATACTTATGTTTGGTATACTTGATTGTGGTGCTAGATGACCTTTATACGTGTGATTGATGACTTGATACTTGTGATTGATGAACTGTAACTATTGAAGCTAATTATGAAACCTTGTGAACTATACTTGTAAACTACGAAGTTGGGCTGATTTCTATGCAGGTAATAGCTGAGGTAGTTCAGTTGGGATGAAAGGAGTACTCGTATTCTAGCTTAGTTTTACCTTGCTTAGGTGGTTGCTTACTGAGTACCATATTGTTTGGTATTCACTCCTTGCTTCTACACTTGTGTAGGTTTTGAGCCCGGACCTGTGTGACCTTCTTCTCCATCTGATTTTCGAGGCTATCAAAGGACTTTGAGAAGTAGCTGCTTTTCATCCCAGCAGGCCCTCTTGTTCCTTTACTTTATGTTTTGTTCTATTCGAGAAACAAAGACATTGAGACTTGTTATTATCTTTCAATTTCGATCTTTATACATTAGACGCTTATACACGTGGCTACCAAGTTTTGGGGTTATATTAGAATAACTAAGTTCCGCTCTTGTGTTGTTATTGTCTTTCTTTCTGCATTCTTTTCATTCTATTGGGTTTGAGGCTGACTTGTCTTGGTGGGTTTAGACGAGTGTCATCACATCCATTTTTGGATTGTGACAAATGGTATCAGAGCTCTAGGTTCTTAGGTCTCACATGTGTATAAGTCAAGTCTAAGTAGAGTCTCAAGGATCAATACGGAGATGTCTGTACTTATCTTCCAGAGGTTATGAAGACTATTAGGGAAGTTTCTTGTATTCATTCTTTCTTATTGTGTGTGGTTACCTTCACTAGTGCTGAGTTTCCGTATGTTGTTTTAGCAGATGCAAGGACCAAAGCTTCTGTTTCCAGTGGTAGAAGGGAGGAAGTCCCTGAGGCAGTTGCTAAGACCCCAGCTAGGGGTAGGGGTAGGGCCTGAGCTAGAGGCCATGCTCGTGTAGTAGCACCGGCTAGAGGTCGGGCCTATGGAGCTGCACTAGCTAGAGGACAAGGTAGAGAGGTCTCCCCAGAGACACATATTAAGGTTGTTGAGGACCAGGTTCCTCCTAAGTTTGTAGCTCCTTTGTTTAAGGACACTTTGCTAAGGATGTTAGGTGTACTAGAGACTTTTTCTCTGGGTAGTGCGGCAAGAAAACGGCAGGATCCTCATACGGGAGTGGGGGCACAAACTCTAGGTCAGCATCAAGGTCTAGTTGTTCATGACCATATGGGTCAGCTACCAGTGGTTCCTTCACCGTCTATTAGCAGATAGATTGCTCCTGAGGTTAATCCTACAATGGATGATCAAAAGAGTTATGAGAGCTTACAAAAGGTGAAACGGCCCCAGTTTCAGGGTGGTGAGAGTGAGGATGCTCATGAGTTGTTGACTTTGTACCATGAGATGCTAGAGGTAGTAGGTGTGGTTGATATGCGTGGTGTTCATTTTGCTGCACTCCAGCTCCATGGACTTACAGAGAGTGGTGGAGGACTTATGTGAGGTCTAGGCCAGTTGGATCTCCTCCAGTAGAGTGGGATGTATTCTCCAGTACATTTCAGGACCACTTTATTCCTTGGAGCGTGAGAGAGGAGAGTCGTTTGAGATTTGAGGAATTGAATCATGGTAGCTTGTCTATTACAAAGTTTGAGGCCCATTTCTGCTAGCTATCTAGACATGCTATGACCATTGTTCTAGATGAGGTAGAGAGAATTTGCAGGTTTGTGAAAGGGTTGACTTTCTCCATTAGGTCTTATGTGTTCAGAGCAGCCAGAGAGGAGGATTCCTTCCAGTCTATAATCAATACCGCCAAGGAAGCAGAGTTGATGGCTAGAGAGGAGTTTGGTAACCCCAAGAGGTTTGGATTGTCTAGTCAGTTTTCTGGTGCCTTATCTGGAGGCAAGAGTTCACATAGAGGTGGTAGCTCTTTCTAGCCTCGTGAACCTGTTCATGCATCCCTGCCAGCAATCAAGAGTGGACAAACATCCCGAGGGTCCTATGGTTCTGGCCGAGGTGGCCATAATGGCTCATCTGGTTCATCACATCAGTCATCAATACCTAAGTCTTATTTTGGATGTGGGGATATAGGTCATATGTCACGACCCGAGCCTACACCCTGGAGGTGGCCGGCACTCGAGAACCATTACTGGTCCCCAAGCGAATCCTCATCCTGGCTAACTACAAGCAAAAAACTAACTCAACATGAAATTATCAAAATCCCACTCAAATTCTATTAAGAAACACCACTCATTCGCAAAAACCCTCACCTCAAGAACTCAAAACCACCATTGTTAAAGAATGAAACTTAAAACTCAAGAACTCTTCAAGAATACTTAAATAAATGCTTATATGGGTGAATTAACAAAAGAATTACATGCTTGGAATGAGGATGAAAAAATACATCACTTTGGGAAGCCTTACATACCTGGAGAGAACGATGTTCTTGGCGAAAACAACAATTCTTGAAGAACGCTTGAACTTAGCCCTTTTTCTCTTCTTGAAACCTCGCTCTAAAACCCTAAGTGTTAAGGAACGTGAATAGGTGATTTAGAATCTGATTAGACCCTTAATTAGGTCAGGAAAAACGTGCTAATCCTAGTGGGAAAAAGGAAAAGACAAAAATACCCTTTCCTAAGACGAATGAAGTGCCTCAAATAGAGAGGCTTTACTCAAACGGGCATAACTGTTTACTCCAAACTTCAAATGGAGCAAACTTGGTGGCGTTGGAAAGAGGACTCAAAGACCCTAAATTTGATAGATCATGAACCACCTAACTCATTATGTGCTGAGATATATGAGTGTTTGAAATAGAACTAAGTAGAATCTTAGGTCAAAACTCACTCGGTAGGGAAGCTTCAAACTCAACTTTGTGCTAGGGGATTCTAGTGGACTTAAATTGATACCCAAAAACATTTCCACACTAATGAATTGAACTTATAATCTAAGAACAATTAAGAATCACTCGGTATGATCTTATACGAAATTCAAGAATGATTCGGGTCTTAACTTAAAAAATTTTGGGGTGTTACATCATATGATTCGATAGTTTCATTTATAGACTTACTCAGGAACCCAACATAGTATTTAACTACTTTAGCTAGAAATTTAGCACCTCCGGCTAGGGGTCGAGGCAGAGGTTAGACAGGTAGAGGTGGCAGAGTTTCTAATAGGGGTGCTACAGCCAACAGTGTGGGTGGTCGAGGTACTACTCAGACTAGAAGTGGTTGGGAGGGATATTGTTATGCTTTTCCAGGGAGGCCAGAGGTCGAGATTTCTAATTTGGTGATTACAGGTATCGTCCCAATTTGCCATCGATCTGCATCTGTATCCGGGGTCTACTTTCTCATATGTGTCTACCTATTTTGGTGTTGGATTTGATATAATGTCTGATAGCATAACTGTGCCTATTCATGTTTCTACATCGGTGGGTAAGTCCTTAGTGGTGGATCTAGCGTATCAATCCTATCTTGTTTCTCTAGCAAGGTATGATACTTGGGTAGACTTGATCATTCTTGGGATGTTAGACTTTTATATTATTTTGGGTATGGATTGGCTGTCTTTGCATCATGCTATTCTTGAATGTTATGCTAAGAATGTGACCTTAGTGATGCCTGGTGTCTTGAGATTTGAGTGGATGGGCGCTAGTGGTTCTTACCCTAGCAAAGTTATCTCCTTCATTCAAGTTCAGAGATTGGTTGATAGAGGGTGTTTGTCTTATTTGGCCTTTATTCGGGATGCTAGTATTGAGCCACCACCCATGGATTCTGTTTTCGTAGTTTGAGAGTTTTCGGATGTGTTTCCTACTGATCTTCTAGGTGTTCCATCAGATAGAGATATTGATTTTTCTATTGACTAGGAGCCTGGCACCAAGCCCATATCTATCTCTCTTTATCGCATGGCTCCAGTAGAGTTGAAGGATCAGTGGTAGGACTTGTTCAGCAAGGGGTTCATTCACCCCAGTGTGTCTCCATGGGGTGCCCGTGTATTGGTTGTGAAGAAGAAAGATCTAAACATGAGGATGTGTATAGACTACCGGCAGTTGAACAAGTGACAGTGAAGAACAAGTATCCTCTTTCTCGTATTGATGACTTATTTGATCAGCTTTTGGGAGCATCTTTATTTTCTAAGATTGATTTGAGGTTCGGTTGTCATCTGCTGAAGATTAGGGCATCAGATATCCCTAAGACAACTTTCATGACTCGTTATGGGCACTATGAGTTTCCTGTGTTGTCTTTCTACTTGACTAACGTCCCTGCAACATTCATGGAATTAATGAACGGGGTGTTTTAATAGTATTTGGATTCTTTTGTGATAGCCTTCATCGATGACATCTTGGTGTACTCCAAGACTGAGAAGGACCATGATCGACATTTTAGGATTGTGCTCCAGAGATTGAGGGAAGACAAATTGTATGCCAAGTTCTTGAAGTGTGAGTTTTGGCTTTATTTTGTTGCATTTATGGGACACATGGTGTCCAATGAGGGTATTCTGGTGGATCCAGCCAAGATTGAGGCAGTTCGAGGTTGGACTAGGCCTACTTTAGTTACCGAGATTCAGAGTTTTTGGGTCTAGCAGGTTATTACAGATGGTTTGTTCAAAGCATCTCCACTATTGCATCTCTTTTGACCAGATTGACTCAACATAGTGTGAGTTTCTAGTGGTCTGATGAGTGTGAGGAGAGCTTTCAAAAGCTCAAGACCTTGTTGACTTCGGCTCCTATTTTGACTTTACCTGAGGAGGGTGTGGACTTTACCATATATATTATGATACTTCTGGAGTCGGGTTAGGTGGTGTTCCGATGCAGAAGGGATAGGTGATCACTTATGTTTCTTGACAGTTGAAGACCTATGAGAAGAACTATCCTACTCATGATTTAGAGTTGGCGGCTGTAGTCTTCATGCTTAAGTTTTGGCATCATTACCTATATTGGGTACATTGTGAGATCTTTACTGACCAATGAAGTATTCAGTACATTTTTAGTCAAAGGTATCTAAACTTGAGGCAGTGCAGATGATTTGAGTTACTCAAGGACTATGATATCACCATCTTCTTCCATACAGGAAAGGCTAATAAGGGGGCCGATGCTTTGAGTAGGAAGACTCTTAGTATAGGGAGTCTTGCAGCTATCAGTGTTGAGGAGAGACCATTGGCTAGAGATGTTTAGATGTTAATCAACAACCTTTTTCGGTAGCTGATTTCTGAGGAGAGTGAGGTTTGATTGGTATCATAGAGGCCCGGTATTCCTTAGTTGAGCAGATCCGGGAGCACAAATTCAATGATGAGAAGTTGTGTATCATTCGAGACAAAGTGATGAGAGGGGAAGCTAAGGAGGTTGTCCTTGATTATGATGGTGTCTTGAGGATCAGAGGCAGGATTTGTAGGCCCAAGGTGAGTGAGTATATTAGACTGATTCTTGAGGAGGCTCTGTGTTCTTGATATTCCATTCATCCAGGAGTGACGGAGATGTGTGATGATCTTAGTCAGCATTACTGGTGGTGTGGCATGGAGAGGAATATTATGGGTTTTGTGTATAGATGTCTGGCTTGCCAACAGGTCAAGTGTGAGCACCAGTGACCCAAAGGTGTATTTCAGAGGATGGACATTCCCACTTGGAAGTGGGAGCGGATCATATGGATTTTATTATGGGTTTGCCTACCACCCTAGGTGGTTGTGACTCCATTTGGGTGGTTGTTGACAGGCCAAGCAAGGGTGCCTATTTCTTCCCAGTTTGGGTGAAGTATATGGCAGAGAAGTTAGCCCAGCTTTATATCAGTCAGATTGTTCGACTACATGGAGTTCCCATTTCTATTGTCTCTCATCGAGGAGCATTATTCACTTCTCACTTTTGGAGGGATTTGCGGCATGGTTTGGGTACTCAGTTAGATATGAGTACAACTTTTCACCCTCAGACAGATGGCCAGTCTAAGCGGACGATTCAAGTGTTAGAGGATATGCTCTGAGCATGTGTGATTGGTTTTGGTACTTGATAGATTCAACACTTGCGCTTAGCAGAGTTTGCCTACAACAACAATTATCACTTCAGTATTCAGATGGCACTATTTGAGGCATTGTATGGAAGATGATGTAAATCTCCAGTCGGTTGGTTTGATTTGGATGAGATGGACTCTTTAGATACAGACTTTCTTAGAGATGCCATGGAGCAAGTTCGTATGATTCAGGGTATACTATTGACAACCCAGAGTCGACAGAAGAGTTATGCCGATAGAAGACTTCTATCCCTAGTGTTTATGGAAGGTGATCATGTTTGGCTCCAAATATCATCCACGAAGGGTGTGATGAGGTTCAGAAAGAAGGGTAAACTTAGCCCTAGATTGATTGGACCTCTTGAGATTTTGATCCAAGTGGGAGAGGGGCCTATAAGTTGGCCTTGCCACCTAGTTTGTCATCTGTATATCCTGTCTTTCATTTCTCTATGCTTCGGAAGTACATGCTGGATGATCCCATGTGCTTTCGCTTGATTCGGTTTTCTTGGGTCCTGTCTTGTCTTTTGAGGAGGAGCCTATAGCCATCTTGGATAAGCAAGTTCAAAAGCTTAGGACATGGAGATTGCTTCAATGAAGGTGCAGTAGAAGCACCCTTTAGGTAGTGAGACAACTTGGGAGACTGAGTCAGATATGCATGCCAGATATCCTCAGTTTTTCACGATTTTAGGTACTTTCTTTTACTTTATTTTCGAGGATGAACATGATTTTTAGTGGTGGATAATGTAATGACCCAGAAGGTCACTTTTGAAAATTTCGTAAGATTACCATTTCACCCCTCCCGATTTTGACCATGAGTCATTTCTGAATGGATTTGGAAATTAGTTTCCAGTTTTGAGTTAAAAGTTGTGAATTTTGAAAGCTTTTGAATTTAAAAGGCTAAAGTTGTTAAAAGAGTGATTTTTGGTTTCTTTTTGGAGTTTCGAGTCTTGGAATGAAATTTCATCAGTCCCGAAATGTGAAAATATATCTAAGTGAGTTTTTGACTTTAGATTCAGAGTCTTTTTGAGGATTTGAGGTCCTAATTTGGTAATTTATTGAAATTTTAGCCTTAGGATTGACTTGGTCAACATTTAGAGTTTGGATGCTCGGATTAAATTTCCGATAGTTTCATTGGATTATGGGGATGATTTTAGGCCTAAGTGAGGTTTTGGTTGAATTTTTAGAAGTTCCGAGCTTGTTTTGGCCTTTTAGGCGTTATGATTAGTTTCTCTTGGCTTGCATGGATTTCGGGTCAAGAAGACCTTGGATTCACATTTCGATGGTTCCATTGTGTCCGAAACTTTGTGTTTAGTAAAGTTGCATATATGGTTTGTTTGTATGGGGTTCCAAATGAATCCTGAGGGTCCATCGATGATTTGAAAATTGATTGTGTTCTCTGGTCTCTTTTGCGAGGGTCACGTTAACAAAGACCGGTTCGCTTTCATGAAGGGTCAAGTAGTCAGACCTTCGTGAAAGTGAAGGCTTGTTCGCAATCGCGATCTTCGCATTAGCGAAGGTCTATTCGTAAAAGCGAAGGCTGATTTTTTCCAGGGTTCACTTTTGAGAACCAGAGGTCGATTTTGCGTCTTAGAGGGGTTTTAGACCTGAAATTTTGGGTTTTTACCCGTTTTTCCATTTTGAGTTTTGGAAAACCCTTGGAGGCGATTTTAAAGAGATATTTCATGGTGAATCATTTTTGTAAGCCTTTGTAACTCTAAAACTTCATTTCCCATTAATCATTTGTGGATTTTAACATCAAAATTTGAGATTTTGATTGCAAATGGCAAGGTTTTCAAGAACTTGAGTTATCGGCAAGTGTTATTGATGTCGATGTCATGACCTAAAGTACCCCTTAGACATGACATGGCATACAAGACCTTAAAAGGCCCCATACAAGCCACTTAGCATGCATTATCCAAGATAATAGTGAGTAAGAGGTTCAAAAGGTAATTTTATATCAAAGTAGCGAAAGTCTAAACATAGTCTCAAAGCCATCTAACACATCATCGAAATGAAAGTGCGACGTAACCCATACAAGTCTTTAAAAGAAAATAACATGAAGGGTAAATGTGGCTAGGTCCTCGAATGTATGAGGACTCACCAAGTCTTCAACTCTCTGAGGCAATGACTAGCCACGGGTAGATAAAGATAAGCTAGACCCTACACTTATAAGAAAATGTAGGCAAGAGTATGCGTTGGTACAAAAATGTATCAAGTATGATAACTATGCATAAGGTTATAAAATCATGCCAAAAAGGGGAATATTTTCATGACATTCAATGACCAAGCTAGAACATGAGATAAAAGGAGTAGACAGTATAAATCATAAAACATAGTCAATGCAAGCTAACACTTTAAAACACTTGTGAGATACTTCTAGAAGTGACCTTAGTTCATTCTTGTGGGAATTTACCTTCAACCGACATAGAGACCATGTGCGAAATCAACATGGAATCCAGTGTCTACCCCACACCAAAAAGAGGTGTCCTACTTGGCAAGTTAAGACCATGAACTTCTAGCTTACGTGGATCTACTAGCTAATGTCTATCTAGACAATCATCCTATGGTGGCACGTAGTTATGGAATAAATATATTGCTACAAGAAACCTGGCCTTTAATACGAGAAAGCTTCCATCTCAGTATCCTCTTGGTGCTAAGTATAAATCCCACAGTATTAGTCATTAATCATATTCATATCATTATCCATGGAAACGTACAACTAGGGTTACCAATCCAAGGTAAAGTCATGTTTTATTGACGTTTCATCTTCCATGGACTAGTCCAAGCTTACGCCATTTAGAATAGCTCCTTTATCTTGATTCAAAGTCCTGTTGAGAAAACCTTTCAACTCTAACACTGCACCAAAAATGATTTTTAGCAGCAATTAATTAATGGCTATAGCCTAATTGCCGCTAAAAATGTATTTTTAGCGGCAATTAGTACTCTTTGTAAATGTCCCTAAAGCCTTTAGGGACATTAGATCCAATGGCAATTAACTACTACCGGTAAAGACTTTAGCCTTCTTTGTTATTGTTTATATTTATTGCCGCTAAAAGGTGCTTTTGTTGTAGTGTAAGAATCCTTTATGTGAGAAAACCCTTTCACAATCATGCTTTCATGTGTATGTGAGAAATCCTTTCACAACAACAACAATCACATTGATACTTCACTCTCAAAGCATCCTTAAAACAATTACATCATTTTCATAAAGAACATATATATCTTCATAAACTCATCTTTCATGATTCAAAAGCTTCATCATATGATCAATTCTAGAAAACATAGGTTTCATATGGGTTCATGGGGATTCAACTTGAAACATGCAATTTAACTCAATTCATGGATAAAAAGACATAATTCAATCAATTTTTTCATGATTTGATAGAACCCATAAGATAGAAGAAATTCCTAATTTCAAATGAGGAATCTAACTTTACAAAATTTGAGAATTTAGGAACCCTATGGAGGAAAGGACTCCATAGGTGAAAGCTATCATACCTTGATGCCATAAGCTTGATATAAATGATGAACTTAGGAGACTTGAATGGAAACCCTAGAACATTCTTCTTCTTCTTCAATTTTCTAGAGAGTGAAATATTTGAAGAAACTTGGAGGGATTTGGGGAACTTTGAAAAGTGATTAGAAGGAGGTAAAATTAGACTTATAAGCCTTATAAAGGGGCTAGGATTAGGGCTTCACCGACTTAGATTAGGAATAGGTCATTTAGGGAAAATTAATTGTCGGCTTCGACCTATGGTCAGGGCCTACGGTCCGTAGGTCCAACCACGGACCGTCCTGGTCTACTGTAGAAAAGTTCAGAGACTATTGTTTTGGACCTTCAAACGATGGGAACCCATGTATGGTTCATAGGCCCATTGATGGACTGTACATACCAGCCGGCAGTCCAACCTTGAACCCTCAAAATTTCACCAAGTCTAGAGAGACCTACAAGACCTACCTACAATCCATAGAAACAATAACGGACCATCCTGCTGAGTCATAGAAAGGATCTTGAAGCTTGACATTTTTAAAAATTTCACCTTGCCGCTAACGGTTCCCACCTACGGCCCGTAAGTCGACCTATGCTCCATAGATGGCTTCCGTTGGTACTGGCACCAGACTTGAAAACCAGAAATTTCCTTCCTTTTGAACCCGAGGTGTTACAATATCTCCCCCTTGGGACATTCATCCTCGAATGAGAATCAAGACATCATAAGAAAGATAAAAACTAAACCTAATAGCCCAACATGAATGCAATCACATAAATGCACATATCCGAGAAAATAACATCAACTCCAAGCTAAAGCATGTTCAAAACACCATTTCATAAGGTCTATATGCAACTTATGCTCGAATGCACATAACATGAAGAAATCAATCAAGTTAACTCATATTTTTCTCAAAATTTAAGCTTTTTCATGAACGTGCATAAATGAGAAATTATGGGAATATCTAAGACACATGAGACCAAAAGAGTAAACCATGAGGAACTAAATACCTCAAGCTAGAGTAGGGTCGGAGGGAAAAAGATGAGGATAATGGGACATCATATCGGCCTCGGCCTTCCAAGTAGCACCCTCAACTAACTAATTCCTCTAAAGAACTTTTACAGAAGCAATTTCTTTATTTCTCAACTTTCGAACTTGCCGGTCTAAAATCTCAACCGGAACCTCTTCATAGGAAAGGTTCTCCTTTACACCACGGCTCTCTAATGGTACTATGGACATCGGATCACCAACACATTTCTTCAATAAGGAGACATGGAAAACCGGATGAATCGATGCCATATCATTAGGCAAGTCAAGGTCATAAGCAACCTTGCCAATTCGCCTCAAAATTTGATATAGGCTCACATAACGGGGAATAAGTTTCTCTTTCTTCCCAAACCTCATTACACCCTTCATGGGTGAAATTTTCAAGTAGACCCAATCATTAATATCGAATTCTAGATCTCTCCTTCTTACATC
Source organism: Solanum appendiculatum (assembly GCA_018342035.1). NCBI lineage: Eukaryota > Viridiplantae > Streptophyta > Magnoliopsida > Solanales > Solanaceae > Solanum > Solanum appendiculatum. The sequence goes on along the minus strand of JAGDQO010000627.1, from coordinate 1,130,125 downwards.
AGCATAGGAATTTTATCGACTTTGAGCCATTTTCAACTTTTCTCTTATAAGCCAAACTTTTCTCATAGCCTCATGTACCAGTTCGGGACCTATAATAGCGACTTCACCAACTTCAAACCAAACTATAGGAGATCTACAACTTCTACCATAAAGAGCCTCAAATGGAGCCATACCAATACTCGAGTAGTAGCTATTATTGTAAGCAAACTCAATCAAAGGAAAATGATCATCCCAATTACCCTTGAAATAAATCACACAAGCTCTCAACATATCTTCCAAAGTTTGGATAGTACGCTCCACTTGCCCATCAGTTTGGGGATGAAAGGTTGTGCTAAGCTTAACACGGGTACCAAGATTTCCAGAATTGAGAAGTGAATTGAGTACCACGATCAGATATAATGGATAGGGGCACTCCATGCAACCTAACCATTTCCCTTAGGTACAACTTAGAAGAGTCGTCCACCGAATAAGAAACCTTGATGGGGATGAAATGAGTCGATTTCGTCATATGATCTAGAATAACCCAAATCGAGTCATGTTGTCGCCTGGTGCGTGGTAATCCAACAATGAAGTCCATATTCAAGTCTTCCCACTTCCAAGTAGGAATACTAATATCTTGGGACAAACCTCCCGGCTTTTGATGTTCAACTTTCACTTGTTGACAATTTAGACACTTAGCCACAAATTTCGCAGTGTCCTTCTTCATCTCATTCCACCAATAGACCTCCCGCAAGTCACAGTACATCTTGGTGTCTCCTAGGTGAACGGAATATCGAGAACTGAGGGCTTTTAATAAAATCTGCTACCTCAAGTTATCAACATTCGAAACACACAAATGACCTTGATATCGGAGTACACTATCTCCCCCTTGGGAGAAAGCCTCAACGGAATTTTGAAGCATCGCTTCCTTCAATTCCATCAATAGTGGATCAAAACCTTGCTTTTCTTTTACATTTGAAACAAAGGACGACTCTACACCATTATGAACAACCACGCCACCTTCATTAGAATCAATCAACCGAACACCCAATCGGTCCAATCTATGAACATCCCGAACTAATTCCTTCCTATCATCCTCAACATGAGCAACACTACCCATGGATAACCAACTAAGGGAATCTGCCACCACATTCGCCTTGCCAGGGTGATAGAGAACACTCCTGTCATAGTCCTTTAGCAACTCAAGCCACCTCCTTTGGCGAAGATTCAGATCCTTTTGCTTTAACACATACTGTAAACTCTTATGGTCGGTGAAGACATCGACATGGACACCATATAAGTAATGCCTCAAAATCTTTAGGGCAAACACAACCGCTGTTAGTTCTAAGTCATGGGTAGGATAGTTCTTCTCATGGATCTTAAGTTGCCTTGAAGCATAAGCAATCACCTTCCCATTTTGCATAAAGACGCATCCCAACCCAATTCTCGAGGCATCACAACAAACAACATATCTATCAGACTCCTCTGGTAGGGTCAATATCGGAGCGGAGGTAAGCCTATCTTTCAATTCTTGAAAACTCTTCGCACACACTTCGAACCATACAAACTTAACTTTCTTTTGGGTCAATGCTGTCAATGAAGAGGCAATCGAAGAGAATCCCTCAACAAACCTTCTATAGTAACCAGCCAAACCAAAGACCTTTGAATATCTTAAGGGGATAGAGGTCTAGGCCAACTCTTAACCACATCCGTCTTCTTAGGATCTACCTCAATACCTTTACCGGAAACAATGTGATCAAGAAAAGCCACAGACCTCAACAAAAATTTACATTTACTAAACTTTGCAAACAGTTGTTGGTCCTTGAGGACTTGCAACACAATCCTCAAATGAGTGGTATGCTCATCCTCACTCCTTGAGTAAATCAAAATGTCATTGATGAATACAATCACAAATATATCTAGGTATTGTCTAAACACCCTATTCATCAAGTCCATAAATGCAGCCGGAGCATTCGTTAAGCCAAATGACATTACTAAAAATTCATAATGGCCATATCTATTTTGAAGGGCCGTCTTCGGAATGTCATCTTCCTTCACCCTTAATTGGTGATAGTCCGACCGAAGGTCAATCTTAGAGAAGTAACTCGCTTCTTGAAGTTGATCAAACAAATCATCTATCCTTGAGAGAGGATACTTTTTCTTAATAGTAATCTTATTCAATTGGCGGTAGTCAATACACATACGAAGCGAACCATATTTCTTACTAACAAATAAAACTGGAGCACCCATGGAGAGATACTTGGTCAGATGAAGCCCTTATCCAACAAATCTTTCAATTGCTCCTTCAATTCCTTATGTTTTGTTGGAGCCATTCGGTAAGGAGGAATAGAGATAGGTTGCGTATCTGGGAGAAGGTTGATACCGAAATCTATTTCCTTTTCAGGAGGAATACCGGGTAGATCATCAGGGAACACTTCAAAAAACTCACTTACAAAGGGAACCGACTCAAAGATAGGGGTTTCAAAATCCATATCCCTAACTAGAACAAGATGGTATACGTCGTTTCCCATAAGTCCCGATTGATAATTGTGCATGATAATTTTGATACTTGTGTTTGGTATACTTGATTGTTGTGCTTGATGACCTTGATACGTGGGATTGGTGACTTGATACTTCTGATTGATGATGTTGAACTGTAATTATGAAACATTGTGAACTGTACTTGTAAATTGCTAAGTTGGGCTGATTTTTATGCAGGTTGTAGTTGAGGTGGTTCGGTTGGGATGAAAGGAGTACTCGTAATTTATAGCTTTACCTTGTTTAGGTGGTTGGTTGCTAAGTATTGTTTTGTTTAGTACTCACTCCTTGCTTCTACACTTGTGTAGGTTTTGAGTCAGGATCCGTGTGACCTTCTTCTCTATCTGATTTCTGAGGCTATCGACTTTGAGAGGTAGCTTCTTGTCATTCCGATGGGCCCTCTTGTTCCTTTACTTTATGTTTGGTTCTATTCGAGAAACAAAGACATTGATACTTATAATTATCTTTCAATCCCATACTTTATACATTAGAGGCTTATACACGTGACAACTAGGTTTTGAGGTTATATTTGAAAGGCTAAGTTCCGTTCTTGTGTTGTTATTGTCTTACTTTCCGCATTCCTTTCGTTCCATTGGGTTTGAGGCTGACTTTTCTTGGTGGGTTTAGGCGAGTGCCATCACGTCTATTTTTGGGTCCTAACACTCATTTCATACATATATATTCATGCATCTCGAATATTTCATGGATGGTATTGGAGAACTACTCATGCAATACACATGTATAAAGACTGATTATTCACTCCATAAACTTATACATACCTAACTTAGATGGAGAGTCTACTGTTAGTTTATGTCAAGTAAAAAACCCAAGTTACATTGATCCAATCATATATTACTCTGTTTAGGAGAGTTAATATAAATTATCAAAACTCGTGATTAAACACACAGTGACTTGTATTAATTTCATCCGATATGGAGGAAGGGTTAAGCCAACACATGAAACTAATACTTCACTACTATTTAATCTTGGTAATCATGGGAAGGTCCCTATAACCTAATATGACCAAAAACTCATATAATGATCCAAAAAAAATTTCTTACTAAGTCATTCTTATGAATCTACCGAATTCCAGATCAACCAAAGTCCCTTTTTATCGTATTTCAAAACTATGATCAATTCGGTTGAAAACGTTGTTTTGCCAAAATTAGAATTAAAAATTTTTCCGTTCTTTTATTCCTATAACATATCACCATTTGCGTAATAGATACACGAATCAAGAACAAAGAACAAAAATTTAAAAACTATTTACATTATCTGAGTACTATTTTTCAAAAATCAACACGTCTATGTATTCATTAAATAATAAAATTCAAAATATACCTCATAGATATCCATGCATCTTGAATAATAATTTTTGATAAAAAACTAACTACTTCATGAAACATACATATGTAGTGTTGAATAATCACTCCAATAAATTTAGAACAGGAGCTTACTAAGATGGATAGTATACTGTTAATTTAAGCCAAGTGAATATCATTACCCGTAGATCCATTGATCCAATAATATATTACAAAGATAGGAAGAGTCAATACAAATTATCAAAACTAGAGATTAAATCTAGTGACTTGAAATAATTTCATTCGATATGCAAGAAGGTCAAAAGTCAGCACATGAACTTAATATTTCACTAAAATTTACTATGAAGACCATAGAGAAAAATCTCTATCACCACTATGTCATAGTCGAGTAGTTTTCATTAAAATTAAATTTAAAGATATAAAAAAATATATATCCATAAAACATCATCTAAACGACCTCAAATTACCACATCACTGCATAGCAATGAGTATTTTTCATATGGTCATTTTTTATGAACCTACCAAATTTCAAATCAATCAGAGTTAAATAAAATATTTATCTCCAAAGCTTTTGACCAAATTCAGATTCAAATAATTTAAAGAAAAATAATCAGATCTATGTCCTTATATTATATCAATTCATTTAAATTATCACATGTAATCATGTACCACATTTAACATAAATAAAATTGATATAAAGGATTGTTTTCATACTAAATCACATTTTAATACAAAAGAACAACTTAAAATCATCCTAACAACCATAACCACATAGCAGTGAGTATTTCTTGCTAAACCATTTCCAATAAACTTACCAAATTTTAGGTCAATTGGAGTCTACAATATAAACTTTATTTTCAAAGCTATGACCAAATTAAAATTCAAGTGATTTAGGCATCTTTAGGAATTAAAATAATATGACCTAAATTCTTATCACATATAAGTTCATGTCAAATCACCATGTGTAATCATGTTCCAAATTTAACATAAAAATAACTGACATAAAGAATGATCTTATCATATTTAAATCAAAAAAATTAATCCGACAAATTACCTAAAACCCATTTAAATGATTTTCAATGGAACCATTAAATTTCAAGTATATCAGAGATAAAAAAAACATGACCACTTAAATCATGACCAAATTTGAAAAATAACCGTTTTAGACATAGTTAAGGATAAAAATAACTTGATTCAGATTTTTATTCTCTTTTATAATTATCTCATGAGTATAAGACATACTGTGTGTCTTTCCTATAGCTAAGACACACAACACCTTTTTACAGCAAATTGTCCTCTCGATTAATTCATCTCAGAATTCAAGATATTATGTTTTCTCCTTTTGAGTGAAAATCTCGATATCTCTTCTTATAAATTAATTAAGAATTACAAGCATCTTAAGGTAATTCTCCATTCATGCAAATAAATATTCACCGCCAGTTACTTAGGACAATTTATACATGATGCATTGAGGATATTCTAATGACTCAAATAAATAGACCACTTTCATAAATTCTATTTATTAATCATAATTCTCAATTCACGTACTGATATAATCTCACAATATATAAAAATTTAAGAATTTTCAATGAGTCCACAAAAATAATCCACAATAATAATTATTTACTAATCATAAATTCTTAATTCATAATATATTATATACTTGTGATGAGATAAATATATCTATATATACAATGCTTTAAAATTTCAGCAACGTAAATACGGATATCATGAATGTTTGAATTAAAATCCCAAGTGAATTAGGTAACACACTGGCAAGTGTCATTATCAGAAGCTACAGGTGCTCATTGTTGCAACTCTTTGTTTTATTTAATAAAAAAAGAAGGTCAAAAAAAATTAAAGAAAGAGAGAAAACAAATTTGCACCATTCTTGTAGCTAAAAGCTGACACATCATTTCTCTATTTTTTAAATTAGAACTACTCACCAATTACCAAAGAGAAACGAAACCCAAAAATATACTTGAAGATCGACATTTTTACTCCTTGTTTTGAATCACAAAGAGAACTTTTGTAAAAGCAGTCGGTTACTCATATAGCACAATTACTAATGAAGTCTTTTCATCCACCGCAGCGATAATACAACAAGCCAAAGACATTTTAGATCATATTTATTGAAAAAACCTAACTAGCTACTTGATCTCCCCACAACATCTCCATTGTAGCCAACCAACTAGAAACCTAGGTTTTTTCCCTTTAAATTTTTCGGAATTTAAACATGAACAATATATATAATCAAATATACATTTGCATTGTCTTGATTATCTATTTAGATGCAAGTGTGGCTCTTGATGCCAATGGTTGGAAAACTATATGCACAATGGAAGCATACCAAAATCATACTGCTTACATAAATAATATATAACACATACGTTTATGCTAGAACACATATAATTATGCTCATATAAACTTGCTAAAATTAAATTCGATAAATACCTCTTGAAGCGTGAGCAGATATCTTCAAGTGAATCCACAAGTTAGACTGCAGTTCTACGATCTTCTATAGTGATCCCAAGTTCATTGCTGAAGTCTCCCAATACATCAGTGGGTAAATATTGTTTAGAAACCTTATTCTCTTTGTAGGTTAGAAGAATTCCCCGCTTATAGACATTCCTTCCCAGTCCAAAGAAAAGGAGAACAAAAAGACACGTTATTTTCAAGAAAAAAAGTCATGTTCTCTGTTCTTTTTTTCCTTGAAAATAGAATTCTGAGTTCTAGTTAAATATGAGCATTGTAAGGATCACAAAACTAATCACTGAGACTTCCTATTATGGAAGGAATTCAAAATAATTAATTTGAATCATTCTTACAATAATAAATTATAAATCGTTCCACTAGAAATTCCTAATTGCACTCCTCCATTTACATTTCAAAATTACCCATTAAACACTAATGTAATTCTCCATGTTAAAATTACAGATATTAATAAATAAATTAAATTACTGAAAAATTTAATTTAATGATTAATTTTCTTTAGAGCACTGCTTAACTTATTTCATGTGTCTGATTCATAAATCCATACTGCAAGGTTTGACATAATGAAAACTTATAAGCTTCTCAAAAAGGCATATCATCAATCTCAATATCAAGGCATGGATTTCTTCAACAAACTTATTATTTCACTAATATATATTATTATCATCCAATCTACTAGACATATTAACCCATCTCAGAATCTTACCTTTTAATAAATCAAAATGAAAATTAATATATACAAATCATAATAGTTATATCAAGATTGAGAATATAAGTACATTTAACAGTTTAGAGAATATGTTTTTGTCAGTCAGTCTGAAACAAATATCTCTACTCGGTTCCTTTCAATACATACAAAATGCACTAGCACAAAAAGTTGGAACTATACCATTTTCATAATCAAGATAAATTATATATAATCTTGTGATACAATCATACCGATGGCATGTCCAATTTCCATCTTAGATTGTAAATAAAACAAACTTTATACTTATAAGAACCGATGATTTAATCTTCTGTGTATAAGCTAAAACTCTATACACTAAATCTTCTACTGTATAAGTAAATAGACACATAAATGAATATATGATCTATTAAAACTTTTATTAAAACTGAATAAACAATTGTTCTATTATAAATACTATATCTAAATATATGGTTAATAATATAAATACATGGTTAATAGTATATATCCCAACAATCTCCCACTTAGACTTTTAACCATCACAATAATTATAATGTATTATATGTCTAAATGCATGATTAATAGTATATACCCTAACAATTTCTCACTTAGATGTTTAATCTTGAAAATTGTTAGAACACTTTTTAAACACATGATTAGTAGTATATACCCTAACATATTTTATGTCCTTTTGTACCAAAAAAGGAAATCAAATACAAAGGCAACCAAACATTTATACGTTTCATTTTACTATATCTTTTTGATAGATGTACCACTAGTATTACTGTTTGGGCATTATATTCTTCACAGGTCTCCTATAAAAGAAAAAACAGTGTCTCAATGTTACTACAGTATAATTAAAGATGGAGAGCAAAGGCAATGTCGATCATATTAAGGAATGCAGGTTGTATTGCCACAATAAAATTCAATTGAGAAGGAGACAGAAGGCCTGTTTAGCACAAACGAGGGAAGTAGTAATGTCACCGGAGGCGGTTGGATCAATGTCTGTAAAAGGAAAAAGGCCTTCAATTGGAAGATGAGGTTTCAATTCAACTGAATCCTTGCGCGCCGGCAATCAATCGCGGTCGATCCGTTCATTTCTATGCTATTTACGATGGTCATGGTGGTCCTCAGGTAAACCTTCTAATTCTTTTTTGACCATGTTATTTATTTACTTTTGATTATTTTTAAAGTTAAATTACCTATGTCTCTTTTAATTTTGTTTCAGATTTATTATTTTAAAAAAAAGATATTTAAAAATTATTTTACTTTCTATGAGGATTACAATTCTGGGACATGAGCTCAAAAATAATTTCTTAGTTCTTACATCACATTAATTCCAATGCTAGGAAGATTACATATTTCAGGTTGAAAAGTTCCTTTAAGTATAGAGGACAAATCTCTTTGATGTTGGAATAGACAAAAGTCGTAATAACTAGCTTCAGGTTTGGCCAAACCATCTGCCATCTAGTTAGACTCATGATAGTAGTGCACAACATTATAGTTAGCTTGATGTGATATTTGAAGAGTGGTCTCAATGATATCCTTGACCTTGCAATTCCCGGTGTCTCTTTGAATAAGCTTATTAGCAATAAACAGGGAATCTAGTTCTAGCCGGCTATAGTCCGAGACTTCAGATGCTGTGATTAAAAAAAATGTTGTTCCTTTCCTTTTTTCCTGTAACTTTTCAATTTTAACTTTCTTTAAGATCATAAAATTAAAATACATTTTGATACATATGACATCTTTTTTAAAATCACAAGATCTAAAAAGTATTCTTTTACTTTTTCAAATATCATGTCAACTCAAAATCTGACAACAAATTGAAACTGAAACAAAGGGAGTAATATCTAACATTATCAGAGAAACTCTGTATTTATATTTTTTAAGCTAAGTTTTTAAAATAATAAATTTTGACTCTTGATGAACTAAAATTGACACATTATACTTTTAGAAATGGTTTGGTTGGTTGGACATGGACATAGACAATTACATCATTTTTGGTGGATACAACTATCTGCACCACTAGCTTGTAGAAGATTAACTGATGCGCTCCGTAAACAATGCACACAAGATGAGTGGTAGCAGCAGCAAGAGTTCCAGTTTAAATAGAGGACAATGAGATTGGGAGGTAGCATGGAAAAGAATTATGTGAAGATGTTTCCTGCGGATGGATAAAATGTCTCCTCTAACTATGACTGTGGTAGTTTAGGCTATCACTATTCCTGCCCAACAAATCACAGCTTGAGTCTGAGGGGATCCACTACAATCATCGCAATTATAACAGACCATACCATTATCATTGTGAATTGCGGTGATTCCTGCGCTGTTCTTAGCTAGGAGGGATATGACCTCCCGGTCTCCTTCGATCATAAGGTAAAAAATATTTCACAACTCTTTTTTTTGCCACGAGGTATTTTGTTAAAGCTTATAATAAGTTATTAATATTCTCTATAATTCTTTTGATATTTTTTAAATAACAAAAAGTTTTACTTCACCTCTTAAGTAAAGCAAGGTAAAATAGGATTTAACTAAGTTCTAATTAGTTTGTTCACAATTTAATGCACTCGATTAGAAGAGAGTTGAAATTGTGCTAGCTACTATAATTTTGTTGTTGTTTACTCTTTCTTTCTTTAGTTAATATCCGGTGGCGGTTTGATCATAAATATTTTTTACTTTTTTCCAAAGTTGAATTTCAGACTAATCATGTTTGGCCATAAAATTTTGGAATTTGAAAAACACGGAAAAGTTGTTTCCACTTTTTTTCATTCTAAATCACTCAAAAAATTTAAAAACATTGCACTTATATTTTTTTAAACCAGCCTGTAAATTTCACTACCCTTGTCTTCATCAAATATAACTCAAATTTTCAAATACTATTTTTCACTTTAAAAATAAAAACTAAGAGTACTTTTTTCAAATTTTACAACTTTTGTGGCCAAATGAACCTGAGTCTTTTTTTTTCTGGATATTTATCGAACTGAAGCAACAAGACTTAATGTTGCTGGTACAAATCATAGTGGTACTTGTTTTCTCAGTATTGATTTAAGATAAATGGATTGAAATTTGACAAACTCTTCAACTGACTTATCCTTCAAGCATACATTCATACATGCTCAATAATTTCAATGATAGATTTCAATAATTCAATGTGTTATGATGTGTCCTTCAAGCATAAATTTATACATGTTAATAAATTCTTATAATCTTAAATAAAATAACTCGTGGAAAACAAGTTGTGAATTTTTTTTACCATGTGATCGAAGTAGACCGGGAGGTCATATCCCTCCCGGCTAAGAACAACGCGGGAATCACCATAATTCGCAATGAAAATTGTATGGTCAGTTATAATTGCAATGATTCCAGTGGATTTCGTCAGACTAAAGTTGTGATTTGGTGGGAAGGAACAGTGATAGCCTAAACTACCACAGCCACAGTTCGAGGAGACCAGTTTATCCATCCACAGGAGACATCTTTGCAGAATTCTTTTCCATGCTACCTCCTAGTCTCGGTATTGTCCTCTATTTAAACTAGAACTGCTACTGCTACCACTCATCATGTATGTATTATTCCCGGAGCGCATCAAATCTTCTTCAACAAACAAGTGCAGAAATTCATCCTTTTTCTTGTCTCTCAGAGTACACAGAACATACTTCTCTAAGAAAAATGTATGAAATTGAGTCCAAGTCAACGGAGGTTGGACCAGCGATTGACACTCCACATATACTCTCCACCATTGCTTGGCATCACTCTATAACTAAAAGGCGACAAACTCTACCCTATGTCAATGAATAATACCTAACTTGTTAAACCTGTTATAGCAATCCAGAACAAACTCATAAGAATCCTCACTCTCTGTACCATGGAACACTGGAGGCTTCAGCTTCAGAAACTTGGTCAACAACTCATGTTCAGTACGATTCAAAACGAGACCCAACACTGAATGGAAGAAAGCCTCTGTACCTAAAGCTTCATCCATTTTGGGTGTTGTAGCAGCAACAAGTTTGGTAGCTAGAAATTGGGTGAATGGTACCGCATGAGTGGCTCCAGTGCCTGCCAATCCACTCAAAAAAGTCAATATTTGTTGGATCACTTCAGATGTCTTGGGGGAAAACCTGCACCCCTAACATGTGCCTCCACTTTCCGTTCAATGTCTTCCTCAGTTCCCATTTCAACCTCCTCCTCAATAGGATCCTGGGGTGGGGAACGGGTTGTTGGCCTTGGCCCAGCCACTGCCTAAGCTCCAGCTCTAGCGAGAGTGGTCCTCTCTCTTCCCCTACCCTTACCTCTGTCTCTACCTCTGACTATTGGTTTCACCACTAGAGCTGGTGCTTGTGCCTAGTATCTACCATCCACGGATAGAAGAATGAAGAAGATTAGATACCAACTTGGATTGCCAAATACTAATTGGAATCAAGTTATAGCACGAAGAGAAAGAAGGAGAGAATTTTCCTAAATTTCTCTAGCCTCCTAAAGAAACGTATAGACATCTTTGTACCTTTCCGCAAGACTCTACTAGGTCTATTCTGGTACGATGAGATCAACGAACCTAAGGCTCAGATACCAACTTTTTGACAACTGTGATCCATCGTGAGTGGAACCCTCACTAACCCTCTAGTGGGAGAACCATCTCACAACCCAAGCTTAACCCAACAACCAACTAAAACTAAGGAAATAGTCTTTAAGTAATTTAAAAAGATTGAGTTTCCATTAACTCAAATTTAACAAGAATCCAAATTTAGAATAAAACTCCTTAAAACCAGAAATTCATAGTACCAAAACATCTAATAGTCTAGAGTATGGGATGCAACCCCTAACAAAATGAAACATAAGTCTAAAATTTCTGAGTCCAAAAATTGGAATTAGAAGGTAAGAGGAATCCATTGCAGCTCGAAGAAAGTGGGTTATCCTTGGATTCAGATTTTTGTGGTTTTTGTAATGACCCTTAAAGTTATTTTTAGAAATTTATGGAAAATTACCATTTTACCCCTACGATAGTTACTCGGGTCATGCTTGATCAGTTTTTAAAGTTGGCTATGAAATTTGATTGAAAAGTTGTGATTTTTGGAAGTTTTACAGTTTTGGAGGCTTAAAGTTCGTAAAAGTGGTTTTTGGTAACAATCAGAACTACGAGTCTCAGAATGGAATTTCGTCAATTTCATTAGCTCCGTAGTAGAATTTGGGCTGTGGGTGTTGTCGTTTCTAGTTTTAAAGTCTTTTTGTGGAATCGAGCCCTTGAGTTGAAAGTTCAAGTGTTATTAGGTCAAGAACTGACTTTCGTCAATATTCGAGTTTGGATGCCCGTATTGGATTTCTGACGATTCTATTGGATTCGAGGGATAATTTTTGCTTCGGTGAAGTCTTGGTCAAATTTTTAGAGGTTCCGAGAGCAGTTCGGTATTTTTTGGTAAAAGTTAGTTTATTGCGACTTTAACGGGTTTTGGGTTAAGGATATCTCGAATCCATATTTTGACGGTTCTATTGAATCAGAAACATTGAATTTAGTAGGGTAGTATATCAGGCGTGTGTGGATGGGATTCCAAACGAATCCCGAGAGTCCATTCGAAGAATATTTTGGTCTCGGTATGTGTTGTTCGTTTGTTGTTCTAGTGCCCTCTTCTTCGCATTTGTGGAGCTGGAGACCGCGATTGCGAAGGGTCTTGTGTGGGGACCTCTAAGTTCATTGAGGCTTGACTGCGATCGCAGAGGGTCGGGGGTTTTGGCTTTTGCATTCGTGGGAGAGATTCCGCCTTGGCAAAGGGTTCTGAGGCCCTCAGGCCACGATCGCGGAGTGTTAATGATTGGCAATCTGATTTTCCAAAAGTCGGGGTTTCTTCCCCATTTTCTATTTTTGAGCTTTGAGACTCTAGTGTGGCGATTTCAATGAGGTTTTTTGTGATTATACATTTGGGCAAGTATTTTTGACCCTAAATCTCCATTACCCATTGATTGTTAATGATTTTAAACATCAAATCCTTGTTTTTTAATTTCAAAGTTTGTGTGTTTTCCCAAGAACTTGAGTCTTTAAGAAAAATGGTGATTTGAACTTGTTTTCAATGCGGTTATCACTAATGTGTTCCAAAATCTTCGGGTATCATGATTTCATACAAAATTTCATATTTAAACCAAGTCCTCAAGAATGACTTTTTGGGTCGATTTGGACCCAATTTCTAAAATTAACATTTTGGGTGTTGTTGTTCTTGAATTCTCATTGTTTTTCCATATTTTTTTAGATTGTGTTGATTTGGATATCCATCATAGAGGTAAGGCTCAGTGCCGAGTTGATTGTTTGTTCTTTTTTTAAGGCAAGTGGACTTCTTTGACCCTTCATTAAGCATACTGAACCTTGTATGCCTTATTATGTGTGCTTAGGTGTAATGGAAATTGGTGAAGGGTTGTAATTCTTATTCACTTGTAAATGTTGATTGAATTCTAATGATGATAAAGCGGGGTAAAAAGGAAAGTAGTTGTAATTAATGTATGACATGTTGTGAATGATTTGAACGGTTACATTGATTGACTATTGATGATGTGTCATGTTTGTGTGAGTGTGAATTGTGTATTGATATGGAGTTCATCATCTTCTCATCATTCATGTGAACATACTAATTTGCATTGGTTCTGAAACACTGTGATGAGATTTGGATCCTTGTTATGCGATGAGAAATGGTTCTGGCGAGTGATATTTATGCTAATGGGAAATAGTTTCGATGAGTGACATTTATATAGATGGGAAATGGTTCCGACGGATGCATTGGCCGATATGTCCCTAATGGGTCTTGGCCTGATATTTAGCGGTGAATTCTTTGAAGCATGGGCAAATATGCCCTCCATGTGTCTCGTAATGCTTGTGCAGCGGGTGTGTATCAACATGACAGGCATGCATCACCTTAAATGACATTGCATTGCATCACATTTTCACTTCATGATCATTCATGGTACTTGTGCGTGAGTTGTTATGTTCGTGGGTATTTACATATGAAGTGTGATATTGATGTTATGGAGATTCTGATATGTGAATTATGTTTAATATATGTGTTGTGTTGTTCTCTTACCTGTGAATTGTTAGGATGAGCTGGTCTGATTTCTGTGCAGGTGGTAGTATGTGGAGGTTTGGATGGTGTGTTGGAGTACTTGTGTTCAGTATTGCTTTAGTTAGGAGGTTGTTTACTTCTTTAGCATAGTTATGAAAGACGAGTCACTAAGAAAATAGTGTCAAACAGTAGGTCAAAAATAAAGTTCATAACAAGTAGCAATAATATGGCATACCTATGCTTTTTGTCAAAAACATTTAGATTGTTATGGTATTATGAATAGTATTTAATGTAAGAGAGTCTAGAGTAGCACAACAATGTTTTAGACAAACTATTCATAACAAATACTTAACCTAATGTAGTTTTGCCATTGTGAATAGGCCTTCATCCCAAGTAATTTATTAGCATCCTTTATTTCTTAGTGATCCTTTTATGCTCATATTCGTCCTCATCGTCTCTATCATTGTCATATGTTGAAGCAGTGGCAACTAAAGCATCGATGTTCTTGATAGTGGTTTTAAAGTAGCTTTGGCAGCTGCATTTTTTTTGCTTCTTTCAGCTTTTCTTTCTCGGCTTGCTTCATTCATATCGGTTTCACCACCATCATCTCTGTAATTGTTAACGAAGCATTAGAAAGAACCAACCTGATAGAGAAGACAATTTTCAGTAAGCACCTAGTGTTTCAAGCACATCAATATAGCAAGTATTACCTGGTGAAAATCAAAAACGTAAAAAAAACAATGCCAATTCAAATAATTATTGTAGGTGATGTTCACTTTCCACACATCATTCCAATTTCTTTCATCTTTTTGTTCATACTCATCAAATTCAAGATCTAATTCATTGCAAATTCCTAACAAAGTTCAAGTAATTAAAACAGTTTAATGCCTAGGATAGTGTCGGATTTTGTCATGATATTGCCAGTAAGAGGGCTTTCTCTTCCAAGTAGTTTTCCTCTTATTTCATCTGCAGTGTCTCATGTGTATAGATAAATGGTTGTTGCTTTAATCACTAAATCAGTCCTTGTAAGGAAAGACAGGAGAAAGATAATCCATAGTGCTATGAATCATTTTGCAAAGGAAGTTCAGTAAAAAAAAAATCCAAAAACAAGTAATGCACATGTGGAATATCAATATCAAGCCAATAACAAAATATAATATTTTATATAGCATGATTAGTAAAAACCCTCTTTTTCATTGGCTTTATCATATTTACTATTGTCAAGCTTTTGTTCTTAGATGTTCCATGAAAATATTGAGTTTACCTGAAGTTTGAACTTAGTTGTGAATATATCAAAACCAAAACATAAAATATTGTTCACATACCTCTGGATATACTGACGTGTGTCAAGTGCAACTTTGGTTAGTCTTGATGGGACTAGAAGTAGATGTATAACATCTTGAATTTTGAAAAAAGCTAAAAAGGGTAAGCGGGAAAGGTTCGTGAACCCCAAATTAGACCATGGACCCTTCACGGCACCCTAGATGGTTCGTGAAGGGGACCACGGCCCTTTAAGGGCCTCATGAACTCATTACAGAAGCTGCCCCATGTAGGGGTCACCTTAACGGTGACCTAGACGGCTCGTGGTTCACTTGACGGCCCATCAAGTGGGTCGTACAAGTCACCTAGTTGGTGGGGAGTGACCCAATGTCAATGGAAAAGGGCCACGGACGTCTAAACGGCCCATGAAGCTTCACACGGACCGTGACGTCATCCGTGAAGGAGACTTATCAGGTTTTGAGTTTTGGGATAACTTCAAACGATCATATCATTTAGCACAAAATGAATTCGGTGGCCCATGACCTATCAAATTAAATCTCTCTGAATCCTCTTTCCAATGCCACTGAGTTTTCCCCATTTGAAGTTCGGAGTAAAACGAAAGTTCACGACTAGGTTGACGGCCCTTGAAGTGCTTCACGGCCCTTGAAGTGCTTCACGGCCCGTGAAGCCTGTCTTAAAGTCACTTCGTCAGCTTTTAAGTCAAGGTCGTATTGGTCTTTTTCCCTGTGCATTAGGTACTTAAACTACGTCATTTGATGCCTAAACTACCTCGTTTTACTCAGTCTAAGCCTACTAATATAATCAAAAACTACCTAAACCAAATCAGTTTCCTTTTAAGTCAATTCCAAGCAGAAAAGGAGCATTTCTCCAATTTACAAGCCTACGCTTCTCTCCTCCAAGCGTAAACTTCAGATTTCTCACAGGGATTTTCAAGTACAAGGTATGTGGGTATTCAGTAAGGGTTTTGTTTGCCCTTATGTCCAAAACTTCAGTCCCTCGTTTCCTTCATTATCATGATTTATGAAACTAGGGTTCTTGCCCAACTATGCAGATTCATTATCCCATTAATTCTTGTGATTTATACTCAAATTCGATACTTGTTTAAATGAGTTGCATGAATTCTTATGGAAATTTGAAAGGGGAAATTTAGCATGAAATTGTAGTATTTTTACATGAATTAGCTTTTCTCCAGAATGTAGCTTAGGGTGCCAACATTCAGTTTTAAAACAGAATTTAGTCAGTTTCTGTACACAGTTTATCTCAGGAGTCATCTTCAGATCAGTTTAGTTCTGTTTCATGAATTCAGGACTATAATTTAAATGAGCTCTAGTATTCAGTTTTGAAGTAGTGTTTAGCATCGAGTTGGACTAGGGTTCAGTGTACCCTTATGTCAAAAAACTACGTGCCCCCGTCGGTTTATAAGTCCCCTCTGTTGGGCATCAGTTTTAGTAATCACGCCACAGTCATGCATTTATACCCTGGCAAAGCATATTGGGTCCTCGCAATGGGGCGTATACATCGGACTCCATTTTTAGCTCACGTGGTTTATGTCACTTAATAAACTCTCCCACAGTATTAGCTTCAGTAAGGTACTTCAGGCCCGTAGTTGTGTTTACTCAGTTTTTTCAGTATGTTTTCAGTTTACTCTTGCATTCTAGTTTTTATGCACTATTGTATCTTGGGCCTATGTACTTAAGTTCAGATCAGGTTACACACTTGACCATTATTTTTAGCATGTTTAAATATATTTAGTCAGCTTGCATATCCTGCATGCTCAGTACATTCAAAGTACTAACGCATACTTTTGCGCTACATCGTTTCATGACGTAGGTTGAGGCGCTCAGCATCCAGACTGCACTTAGCTCTATTTCTAGTCCGTACTCAGCAGCTTCAGTGGTGAGTCCTCATAGTTCGAGGACATTTCTTTATGCTTTTAGTTTAGTCAGCCTATTATCAGTCTTTTAGTATTTATAGAGTTAGCTGGGGACTTGTCCCAGCAGCTCATTAGTATTAGAGGTTTTCAGACATAGAGTCAATATTCAGTATTTGGGTTGTTCCACATTTGAACTCAGTTATATTTTTCAGTTGAACTCTTTTAAATTTATTCAACTCTCAATATGATTCCACTTATATAGAATTATTTCAGTATGCTTGTGATATGCCAGATTCACGATTAGGTTAGGGTTACTTGTGACCCTAGGTCCCATGTTATGCCTAGGGAGTAGCCTCGGGGTATGACAAACTTGGTATTAGAGCATCAGGTTTAAGAGTCCTAGGATGTCTGAAAGCCGCACTAAGTAGAGTCGCTTTCATGGGTATGAAGTGCACCACATCTATGAGGGAGAGGCTACGAAGTGTTCTAAGACAAACTTCACTTTCTTTGCAATCTTTATAGTGCGTTGTATTGTGATTTAACTTCTCCCTTCTAATCCAACGTTATGCGTTTCAGATCATGCCTCATCGTAGAGCTAACGAACGAAATGCTAATGCACGAAATGCTAACGCAGTTCCTCCAGTCCCGAACCATAAGGTTACGAATGCAGAGTTCTGTACTGCAATCCAGATGTTGGCTCAGATCGTAGCCAACCAGAACAATCAATAGACCCCATTTCCTGCAATCCCATTGGTGGATCAGCTGCAGCTAGGGTTCGAGACTTTGTTCGTATGAATCCATCAGAGTTTCTAGGGTCAAAGGTTTCTGAGTACCCATAGAATTTCATTGATGAGATAAAGAAGATTCTTGAGGTAATACAAGTGACTGGTACTGATAGTTTGAAACCTTGACGAAAATGAAATGAGCTGATTTTGTCATACGATCCACAATAACCCAAATCAAGTCATGTTACCGTCGGTGCGTGGTAAACCAACAACGAAGTCCATATTCAAATCCTCCCACTTCCATGTAAGGATACTAATATCTTGGGATAAACCTCCCGGATTTTGATGTTCAATATTCACTTGTTGACAATTAGGACACCTAGCCACAAATTCCACAGTATCCTTCTTCATCCGATTCCACCAATAGATATTCTGCAAATCACGATACATCTTGGTGGATCCCGGGTGAATGGAATATCGAGAACTATGCACTTCCGATAGAATCCGCTCCCTCAAACTATCAACATCGAGAACACATAAACGACCTTGATATCGAAGCACACCATCTCCCCCTTGGGAGAAAGCCTCAACGGACTTATTGAGCACCGCTTCTTTCAACTCCATTAAGATCGGATCAAGGCCTTGCTTTGCTTTTACATCTGACATGAAGGACGATTCCGGTCCATTACGAACAACCATCCCTCCTTTAGAGGAGCAAATCAGCTGAACTCCCAATCGGGCCAAACTATGAACATCTCGAACAAATTCCTTCTTACCATCCTTAATGTGAACAACACTACCCATTGACACTCGACTAAGAGCATCCGCCACCACATTCGCCTTGCCGGGGTGATAGAGGACACTCATGTCATAGTTCTTTAACAACTCAAGCCACCTCCTTTGGTGGATATTTAGATCTTTTTGCTTGAACACGTATTGCAAACTCTTGTGGTCGGTAAAGACATCCACACGGACACCATATGAGTAATGCCTCTAAATCTTTGAGGCAAATATAATTGCTGCTAATTCTAAGTCATGGTAGGATAGTTCTTTTCATGAATCTTAAGTTGCCTTGAAGCATAAGAAATCATCTTCCCATTTTACATAAGAACACACCTTAGTCCAACACTTGAAGCATCACAATAAACCACAAACCCATCAGACCCTTCTAGTAGAGTCAACACTGGGTAGATCATCGGGAAACACTTCTGGAAACTCATTAACAACGGGCACTGACTTAAGAGTAGGGGTTTCGGAATCCACATCTCTCACCCTAGCAAGATGGTATATGCAACCCTTAGAAATCATCTTTCTAGTTTTTAGACAAGAAACAAACTGACCCTTAGGCATAAATTTTCCCCCTTTCCACTCTAGGATAGGTTCATTTGGAAATGAAAACCTGACTACACGGATTCCACAATCAATAGAAGCATAACATGAATGCTGCCAATCCATCCCAAGAATAACATAAAAATATAACATATCAATCTCTACAAGATCAACATGAGTGATTCTATGGGATAAGGAGACGGAACAATTTCTATACACCCTTTTAGCCACAATAGAATCACCAACTGGGGTAGAGATAGAAAAGGGATCTAACAACACATCCGAAAGAATATCAAACCTCGTAGCCACATATGGTGTCACAAAATACAAAGTAGCTCTGGGATCAAGTAAAGCATAAACATCAAGATGGAAAACTTTCAACATATCGGTAACCACATCGGGAGAACCCTCTTTCTCATGGTGAGTCTGAACTGCATAGAATCGGTTTTGCATGGGAGCATTTGAACCTAAACCATTAGGCGGAGCTTGCTTACCTTCTCTTCCCTTAGCCATAAGCGTTGGACAAACCCTTATCTTATGGCCACTCTTATCACAACCATAGCAGCCATCCATACCGACTAAGCATTTGCCATCATGCTTCCTTCCACACTTAGCACAAGTAGACAATAGAGGTCCACCACCATTCCTTCCTTGAGGCTTAGGGTTACCCATCCTTTCCTTATTGAACTTAGGAGGAGCATTGGAGGAACCTTGACCGGAAAACCTTGGTCAAAACTTAGAACGACCATGCCCATCGGACTTTGAATGTGAGAAATTGCCATCCCCAGTCTTAGCCCTCTTTTCCTCCCTAGACCTTTCCTTAAGTTTCTCCTCTTCTATTTTTTGAGCATGAACCATGAGGCAAGAAATGTCCATATCATGGATAAGCATAGCGGTACAACATTCCTTGACCACCAATTCGGACACTCCTGACAATAAACTTACTCAACCTTGCCCTAGGATCGGCAACCATAGTAGGAGCATATCGAGACAATTGTGTGAACTTCAAAGCATACTCTTTCACACTCATGCTTCCTTGATGAAGGCTAATGAACTCAAGCACCCTTGCCTCCCTCATCTCAAGGGGAAAGAACTTATCAAGGAAAGCAACCTTGAGCTTTTCCCAATCAAGAGGACCAGCATCATCCGCCCTCTCACTCTTTCATTGCTCAAACCACACTTGAACCACACCCTTAAGTTGATAAGCGGCCAATTCCACGTTTTCCTCTGGTGTCACGCCCATGATCATTAGCACCTTGAACACCTCCTCAATGAACTCTTGAGGATCTTCTTTAATCTTCGACCCATGAAACTCTGGGGCATTCATTCTAGTAAAGTCCCTCACCCTAGATTCCGTCGTACCCACATTTGGGTTCACGGGAGCCATAACCTCCCTATTGGCTTGAGCCGTCATGGCTTGAGCCAACACTTGAAAAGCAGCCCTAAATTCTGCATTAGTCACTTGTTCGGCCAAAAGATCGGCCGGAACTTGAGGAGCTTGAGGAGGAGCTTCTTGTTCCACATTCTCTCCCGCATTCCTTCTAGCATATGCCCTTCGAGTGGCCATATCCTGAAAAGCATCGGATAGGGATTAGGAGAGAGATATAAAGTTAAACTCTATCACACGACATTAGAATAATGAAAGAAGTGGAGTTTCCTAAACATCTTGTAGCCTCTCATTCATAAATGTAGCGCGCTTCACACTCAGGAACAAGACTCTACTCGACGTGGCTTACGAGATTTCCTAGGACCTTTCTAAAACCTTGTGCTCTAAATACCAAGTTTGTCACGACCTAAAGTACCCTCTAGACGTGAAATTGTGTACAAGACCCCGAAAGGCGTCATACAAGCCACTTAGCATTCATCATACAAGATAATAGCAATTTAAGAGTTCAAAAGGCAATTCATTATCAAAAGAATTTACAAAGCATAGCAGAAGTCTACATATAGTCTCAAAGCCATCTATAAAAAAGAATAGAAAGAACGTTGGGACGTAACCCAATAAAAGTCCAAAGGTAAAGAAACATCAAATAAATAACAAGGCAATGTCCTTGAACATATGAGGACTCACCAAGTCTTCAAGTCTCTATGTACTCACTAGCCACGAGCAGGATGAGAAGAATCGCCAAGCCCTACATTATGAGACATTGTAGGCAAAAGGTATGCATTACTACATGGAATGCACCAAGTATGATAGCTATGCATAAAATCATCAAGTCATGCTAAAAGATGACATTTTCATTACATGCATTGACCAAGCTAAAACATGAGAAAAGGGTTAAAAAAAAATACAAGTCATAAGACATGGTCAAATGCAAGCTAAAACATCTTTGAAACCTTTGAAATACCATCATAAGTTACTTAGGTTCATTATTGTGGGAAATTACCTTCAACCGACATGTAAGACCATGTGAGCTATAACATGAAATTCAGTGTCCTCCCTACACCGATAGGGCCATCCTACTTGCCAAGGTAAGCACCCTCAATTTCTAGCTAAAGTGGATGCACTAGCTAATGTCTATATAAGACAATCATCCTATGGTGGCAAATAGTTATGGGATAAAGAGATTGCTTTTGGAAACCCAACCTCTACTATGGGAGAGCTTCCACTAGAAAACCCAGCCTCTACTACGGGAGAGTTTCCACTAGAAACCCCGGCCTCTACGACGGGAGAGCTTCCATCTCAATATCCTCTCGGTGCTAAGCATAAATCCCATGGAATTAGTCATAGTTCTTATTCATCTTATTACTCATGGAAAGGTACAACTAGAGTTACCAATCCATGCTAAAATCATGTTTATAGACGTTTCACCCTCCATGGACAAGTCCAAGCTTACGTCATTTAGAATAGCTCCTTAGTCTTGATTCAAAGTCTAGTTGAGAAAACCCTTCAACATGTTATGAATCCTTTATGTGAGAAAAATCCTTTCACATTCATGGTTTGAGTAATATGTGAGAAACCCTTTCACAACTCAATAACAGCATCATTCATGCTTCAATCTCAAAGCAAATCATAAATCATCATAAGTTTCATAATTGAACATGCATACTTTCATAAAACTCATCTTTTGATCATGCATAGCTTCATCATGAAATTCATAGCTTAGAAATATAAATCATGCAAGGCTCATGTAAATTCAACTTAAAATCCTTCAATTTCCCCAATTCATCCTTCATAGTTCAAAACCTCATAATATGATCATAATCTATAAATCATGGAATTCACATGGGTTCATAGGGAATCAACTTGAAACATGCAATTTAACTCAATTCATGCATAGAAAGACATAATTAAATCAATTTGATCATAATTCCAAAGATCCCACATGATACAAGAAAACCCTAAATTAAATTGAGAATTCTTCCTTTGAAAATTAGGGAATTTGGGAACCCTATGGAGGAAAGGACTCCATAGGTGAAGAACTATCATACCTTGGTGCCAAAACCTTGAAATCAATGAAGGATTAGGGGACTTGACTTGGAAGCCCTAGCTTTCTTCTTCTTCTTCCTTGCTTCTAGAGAGAGATATTTGGAGAGGTTTTGGGGGGAATAGTTGAAAAGTGATTAGGAAGGGTAGAAATTAGGCTAAAAAGGCTTATATAGTGCTTAGGATAAAAGGGTAACCGACTTAGATTAGACATTAAACAATTTGGGAAAATACTAAAAAGACCCTCTTAAAAATATAACTGTTGACCCTTACCGATGACTAGACCTACGGTTCGTAGGTCCTTCCACAGACCGTACTGGTTGACCGTCGTTTGGTATAGAGACCATCAAGCTTAGACCCCCAACGACGGGACCCCACTTACGGCTCGTACATTGATCGACAACCCGTTATATTGAATCGTAGAAGGTATTGGAACTTGATACTTTTTGAGAAACTTACATCTTGCCAACCACGGTTCCACCTACGGACCGTAGGTCAAACCACGGGCCGTCGGTGGTCCCGTAGGTACTAGCACCAAATTTTTTTGAAAGGCTGCATTTTTTCCTTCTTTCAAATCCGAGGTGTTATAGAACCATTAGAACCTGATGTTACATTAAGGTCTAAGCCCCCACTCTAGTCTATGAACTTCGTAGTATGTACGTTGCACCACCATCCTACGTAAAGTGCTCTAGCACACCCAACACCCTCAATAAGATATCTTGAAGCAATGGTGCGACGGCATACTCTAGAGGAACTTGTTCCTCTCTAGCATCAACCACTCACTCGAGAGATAACTCTCTATCACTACCTCTCACTGGTGCTACTCCATGGGCACGACTTCTAGCTGGTGCCACTCCACGAGCATGACATCTAGAATGGGCTAAACCCCTACCCTTAGCTGGGGTCTCAATCACTGGCTCGAGGACTACCTCCCCTTCGCTACAACAAATAAAAGATTTATTTTTCACCATACACCAAAAAAATATGCCACAACTCAAAACTAGTGAAGGTAACCACACACGATAGAGGGAATGAATAAAAAAGAAGTTTCCTAACAATCTTCATAGCCTCTCGAAGATAAGTACATAAAATCTATAACAATTCTCAAGACTCTACTTAGACTTGACTTGTATACACATGAGACCAATGAACCTGGGGCTCTTATACCATTTATCAAGACCCAAAAATAGGCGTGATGTCACTCATCTTATCCCTCCAAGAAAAGTCAGCCTAAAACCTAATAATACAATGAAAATGCAGAAGAAAAACAAGAATAAAAGTCTAACACCAAATAATAAAGTGGAAATTATAATCAACTTAATTAAACCCCCAAAACCTGGTTGTCGCATATACAAGCCTCTAATGTATTACAATAGAAATGAAGGAAATACAAGTGTCAATGTCATTTTTTCTTGAATAGAACAAGTCCATATAAAGGAGTAAGAGATTCTATCAGCCAACAAACAACTACCTCTCAACACTCTACAGTATGCCTTGGATGAAGAAGGGGAGAATAATCACAAAGATCTGGGCTCGTAACCTACAGAAGTGTTGAAGTAAGGAGTGAGTACCAAACAACACGATACTCAGTAAGCAAACCACTAAACATGAAGTAAAGTAATATAGAATATGGGTACTCAAAATACCCCAACCGAACCTCCACAACTACAAGCTGTACAAAATTAGCCAAACCTAACATTTAATAATTAATATAACACATAGCACGAATACCAACACTTCACCACATACAAGTCATCAACACAAAGTTCATAAGCATCAAACACAATTTCTAACATAAACAATCACAAGGTTCACTATGATAATGATATGCAATGCAATGCCATGAAATATCAAATATAGTGATACATGTCAATCCTACGATACGCATATGTTGATTATTAGGCCAAAATCCATAGGGACTCAAAAGGTCTATGTTTCTTCCAGAACTATTTCCCCTCGACATATATGACTTGCCAAAACCATTTTCCTTCTGCATCGCCGGAACAATTTCCCTTTGGCATCACCAGAACCGTTTCCCTTCAGCATCATTGTTCCTTCCAAATGTAAATGAAAGTGTACGTGGTCGTGCAAGTAATATAAGTGGCTTTAAAAGAACAAAATTATCGAACCCAAAAGAACTTGTCGATTAACTATTTTACTAAATTATACTAGT
The DNA here is from genome assembly GCA_018342035.1 of Solanum appendiculatum. Taxonomy (NCBI): domain Eukaryota; kingdom Viridiplantae; phylum Streptophyta; class Magnoliopsida; order Solanales; family Solanaceae; genus Solanum; species Solanum appendiculatum. The sequence goes on along the minus strand of JAGDQO010000627.1, from coordinate 1,105,266 downwards.
CTAATTATTTATTCAAGTGTGCCAAAAGACTTTAATTTATATTTGTATATTAAGAATGAAAGAATGAAATGATAAAATTACTTACAATAAGTGAGATAATTCCAGGGTTGTAGCTTACTAAGAATTCATGTATCACATCTCTTTCATGGATTTTCTAAGGTTATCAAATTATTGATTTACATGGTTGATATGATGATTATGATCTCTTGACCTCTAACCACCTACCCCAGTTGACCGCCTAACTACATCGTTGAGGGGAATAGATAGACTCAACTACGGAGTATATATATTTCGTCATGTCTCTTAACCAAGAATGATATTCGTATGGGTGTCAATCTTAAACACAAATCTAAACAAGTGATGTGCAAGAAAGATTGTGCTCCTTGTATTCTCTGGTTTATCTACCTATTCGTCTCTCGAGTTCACAAATATATAATAAATTTATTTCAATAGTGATCAAGCATGAAATACTAAAATAAGAATACAAGAATAATTTAAACGATAACCAAATTAATCCATAAAAGTGAGTTTCAACAATCATCCATAGCTACAGCCCCAGAACAAGGGTCTTTAGCTACTAATGTCTAAGAAAAGGAGAAGAAGAAAAGAATCCTAAAAAATATGGTATCTTTGCCCTACACAGTATATTGTTCCCTAATAATTATTCTCATGAACTATTTATAGATCTTAAAAACTCTAAATAAAAAAATTGAAAAATCAAAAACTAAAAAAAATTGGGTTTCCACATGATCTGTAACCGCCTCAACATTCATGATTCTTTTTACATGTGGCAGCAAGGTAATGACCAACAAATTTGCTTCCTTTTATTTGTGGCGAACCTTTGCATATATATAAATATAAATATAATATTCAATTTAATCCATTAAGTTGTCTGCTTGGTTTTGTTCTATAATCTTTCATCTTTAATTTGTTTAAGCTCCAAATTTCTTCATCTTCACACTAACTTAATCCTACAAATAAAATAGATTATTTAGCACAATCCATAAAATTCATGCTCAAAAAAGACAAATAAAAATACTAAATGTGAGGTAAATAATGACTAAAACTATATATTTTTGGCCTCACATCAACACCCCACACTTAAACTTTTGCTCATCCTAGAGAAAGCATTAAAGCTCATCTAAAAGAAAACTCCAACTAGGAATGTCACTACTTTAGTTGATACAAACAATTAGGCCATGTAACAAATTTCTAAACATCAAGTACACTTCTCAATCATTATGTAAGAAATACAAATAGACAACAAACCTCTAATCTTCTAACCTAAGGAAGGACTCTAAACTTATCAAATTCAAGCTTGCTCACCTACTCTCGTCAAAGAAAGCTAATAAAATCACCTATCTATCATGAAACAAGTGCCCTCACAAGAAGAAATATTCCATACACTCAATTCAAAAGATTGAATATAAATTAAGGACATAGCCTCAAAGAACAACTCTCACACTCATAATGAAAATTTACATCTATGCATAAAGAACCATAGACTTACCCATTATGTACATCTCCACTAATTAAGCATGCTCGAATAGAATCAAATAGGACTTTAACATGTTATAATGTAGACTAGGGGACGAGTAGGAAAAATCAATAATAGTAACTTACACTTCCCTAAGCACTTTGCACTTATAGACTTTATCACTCATTAATTTTCTTCTCTTTATTTTCAGCCCTCTCTTCAAAAGTTATTTCACAAGTAATTCTCATCATCTAGCAAATGCTTCAATCATTTTTTTCTCAAGCAATTTTTTTCATCTTCTTTTTTTCATGTCATTCTTTCAAAGAGGGCTTTTTTACATCACTTTTTAGCTATCATTGATTACCTTTTTGCACTCAACCATCCCTTTTCTTTAGATTTAACCATTATAATAAGTCTATGCAAAAGTACTCAATGAAGCAAGGAGCCAAAACTAGGAAGTCAAAAAAAGAGTCAAGGTAAAAAAATATGGCTACCAACAAAAGGCTACGAGTTCAAAAAGGGATGACTAGTGATATAATATCTGAAAAGGCTAAAATTTACAAGACAAGTCAAATAAATCTTATTATCATCTCCTAACTAAAGCAACACTTTTTATTTCACTTCAATAACATGCAGGGCAAATTCTAGACTAAGATGCAAAATATGGAATAAATAAATTCTCACTACACATGACACAAGTATCCATTAAGATGGATCAATTCTACTTCTAAGAGAGACAGGGTCATAATAAACTACAAAATAAATAAGGTATTTACAAAGTTATAACTATGAGCCTAGGTGTCGAAGAGTCTGTAATTTCCTTAGTAATCAAGCACTCACAAGAAAGTACTACTAAAAATTAGGCCTAAAAAGAAAGTATCAAAAAGGTCTTTTATTTTCTCTCCAAAATAAAAAAGAAAAAGAAAAATTTACTCCCTAAAAAAAATAAAAGGTCATCGGTTCAAAGGGACTATCCTTAGGAAAAGAAACGATCACAAAAGTCGAGGAACCCATCCTAAAAGAAAAGACTCACTAAAACAGTAAAATCTAGGGATTCATTCCCCAGCCCACACTTAAAAAATGGCCTATCCCCAGTGCAACAATTTAATAAATAAGCTAAGAGTGAAAGAAAGAACTCCCTGAGGCCTCTAGGCCTAGCTAGTAGCATGTTCTCTCAATTTTAATCAAGGTTTGTATGCACCCCACACTTAAGCTCAAACGTGCTCCTTTGCTTCAAATTTTTGGGTACTCAGAATTCCCCTAATCTGCAAAAACAACACAAAAAGTGACACTAAAAAAAAAAGCTACGCTACAAATTGGGTTGCCTCCTAATAAGTGCCTAATTTAACATCGCGGCACGACACAATTAAGTTCACCACTTTTCTTTTTTACTTTGAACTTATGAATTGCACCCCTAAATTTGCATCAACTTTTCAGCTCCTCTCAAGGGGTGGTGATATAAAGATAAATGAACCAAGTAATAGATGTCGCATCTTGCACTTCTTGACCCTTATATGAGGAATGTCATTTTGTCTGCGTGGACTAGAAAATTTTAGAATGTAGGGGCCTTAATTCTCTTCTAGACACTAAACATTAGTTTAGATGACTTGAATTTCATGTCTTCATCCAAGCGTAATATAGAAAAATGTTTAGAATGAGATCCAAGATGCCTCAACTCCAAAAAAGCATTATTTACAACATTCTCACTTTTGTACTCCTTCTGAACATTGATACTAAGGAATAAACTATAGTTGAATGGTTGGACTTCGTCTTTTTGCTCCACTAGTTGGTTATCATCCATGACAATGGGTGATTGGGCATCAGACGCCTCAACCATTTAGTTCAAGCGAGCCTCCAAGTCCTGAATATCTTAGACAAATTGATCTATCTCTTGTTTGAGCTCAACTCTTCGTTCTGTCAGTTGGGTTTTCATGTATGTAAGACCATCACAGATACACTCTTGAAATTTGAGAAGTTGAGCTTGTTCCTGCAACCAAGGTTGACTCACTATCTCTTCTTTTTAACAACTTTCTCCTTGTTGGGATTAAGTCTCTTCCTCTAATTAAGTATTAGCTAGGCCTTTACTTTGCAATTTATAAGCGTCAAACTTAGCATGTAGTTTCATGAATTTTAATTGTTGTTCCACGCATTCTAATCACAGTTTCGTGATTGTAAATTAATTTTATCCAGCATGTCCATTAGTTGCTTTAATAAATCCATATTGCGAGCCTCTTGTTCTGCATTCTCCACTTTATCACCCCTGCCAACATCACAAATAACATAAGAATCATAATAGGAGTTCGGGGAGGGGAAGAATAGTTAGGACAATCATTTCACTGATCATATCGACCACCACATACATGACATATAGGACACTAAATATCAAAGTGGGGTCCATCACAATACTTACAAGGTTACCCATAACCCTACCACCATTTATCCCAATCATTCATATTAATAAGAATATCAAATTATTCAAAGGGAAACGAGTATTTGTTCAAAAAATAATAAATAAATAAATAAAACTTAAATAGATATAAAAAAGAATAACCTAGAATAATAATTAATTTCTAAGTCCCTCGCAACGGTGCCAAAAACTTGTTGCTTCCAAAAGCACAACCAAGTGTACGTGATCGCACAAGTAATATACTGGCTCTAAACAAGCCGGATTATAGAACCCAAAGGACATGTCGATTAACTATTTTACTAAATTATAGTAGTTTAATTATTTATTCAAGCATCCCAAAAGAGTTTAATTTATATTTGACTAATAAGAATGCAAGAATGAAATAATAAAATTACTTACAATAGGTGAGATAATTCCAGGGTTGCAGCATACTATGAATTCATGTATCAAATCTCTTTCATGGATTTTCTAAGGTTATCAAATTATCGATTTACAGGGTTGATATTATGATCATCATCTCTCGATCTCTAACCACCTACCCCAGTTGACCACCTAATTACATCATTGAGCGGGGGTAGACAGACTCAACTATAGAGCATTTATTTTTTTTATCATGCCTCTTAACCAAGCACGGTGTTCGTCCGGGTGACAACCATAAATACAAATCTAAACAAGTGATGTGTAAGAAAGATTGTGCTCTTTGTATTCTCTGGTCTATCTACTTATTCGTCTCTCGAGTTCAAGAATAGACAATAAATTTATCTCAATGGTGATCAAGCATGAAATACTAAAATAATAATACAAGTACAGTTTAAACGATAACTAAATAAATCCATAAAAGTAATGTTTAATAATTATCCATAGCTACAGCCCTAGGACAAAGGTCTTTAGCTACTAATGTCTAAGAAAAGGAGAATAAGAAAAGAATTCTAAAAAGTATGATGGCTTTACCCTACACAATATATTGTTCCCTAATAATTATTCTCATGGACTATTTATAGATCTAAAAAACCCTAAAATAAAATAATTGAGTCCAAAACAAACTAGGAAATCCAAAACATAAAGAAACTGGGTTTCCGCGTGATTTGTAACCACCTCAACATTCACAATTATTTTTGCCTTGACTTGCTGCCACCTGAAGCAAGGTAATTAACTACTAATTTGCTTCCTTTGGTTTCTAACGAACCTTTGCATATAAATAAATATTAATATAATATTCAATTTAATCCATTAAGCTGCCTGTTTTATTTCCTTCTATAATCTTACATCTTTAATTTATTTTTAGCTCCAAGTTTCTTCATCTTCACACCAATTTAATTCTACAAACAAAATACATTATTTAGCATAATCCACAAAATTCATGCTCAAAAAAGACAAATGAAAATACTAAATGTGAGGCAACTAATGACTAAAAATATAATTTTTTGGCGTCACATCAATCATCATCACAATAGATCTCATTACAGTATTTCAGAACCAATGCAAAATAGGCATGTTCACACAAATCATGAGAATATGATGAATTTCATATCAATACACAGACCATATCACTAGAATCATGATACAACACCAATAATGAATCAATCCAACCCTTCAAATCATCCACAACACATCACACGTCAATACATCAAGTTGCCGTTTTATTACCCCTTTATCATAACTATAATCATTCAATACGAAAATGTCAATCCCATCACCAAATTCCATTACTCCCCAACACATATAATAAGGAAATACGAGACTTTATATACCCATCAAAGGTTAAAAAGTTTACTTCCCTCAATTAATCGAACAACCATTCTGAAACTTGAGCTTTCCTTTTATGTTGGGTCTCCAAATTATTGAAATCTATTCAAATAAGTAATCACTACAAGATTTTGAAACTAACAGCACCCATATCAAGAATTTTAGAAAACACGGTTAAATCAACCCAAAAGCCCAATTCTGAAAATGAGGGGTAAATTTGGAAATTAAAATAAAAATGTGTTACCCAAGAACCAAGGAATTTGGAAGTCACTGATGAAAACCATTTCGAAAATGGAGTTGAATCCAACCAAAAATCAGCATTTTGTAAAACTTCTAGTTCTTGAAAACTTTTCAAACTTTGACATTCAAAATCCTAAATTTGATGCTTAAAATCGAAGGGAGCTAATGGGAAATGAAGAATTAAGGTCAAAATCACTTAACCAAAAGACTTATCTCGAAATCTCTCTTTGAAATCGCTTAATAAACTCAAAATGAGTGAAAATAGGGAAAAACCCCAATTTTTGAAAACATAACATTGCTAGGCCCCGTCCCTTCGCGAACGCGGGGTAAGTCCTGCAAACGTGGCGGTCAAGGTTTGATCACGCCAAGACCGTGGTCTCTAGCCCTATGAACACGGAGGTCCGCAGATCTGACCCTTTGCAAATGCAGGCAAGGTGATACGAATGTGAAGGTCCCTCAACTAGCCTCCCACAAATCGCGGACGGGGTCAAGCACATGTGGAGGTTAAAGACTTAACCCTTCGCGAACGTGGGCTAGGTGTTGCGAACGCGAGGGGGTAACATCATCACTAGCACAACAACATTACAACACAAAAGAGATCTCTGAATTGACCCTCAGGATTCATTCGGAATCCCATGCACACAAACCTAATGTGTTATCCAACTAAACTCGACGTTTCTAACTTAATGGAATTATTGAAATATGAATCCGAGGTCTCTTTGACCTAGAACCCATGAAAGTGGCAATAAACTAACTTAATGCTCAAAAAGACCAAACTACCCTTCAAACTTCCAAACAATCAACCAAGACTTCACCTAGACCTAAAATCATCCCTCAAATCCAATGGAACTATTGGATATCCGATTTAAGCATCTGAACTCCGAATGTTGACCAAAGTCAACCCTTAGTCTAAAATCACCCAAACATCCAACTCAAGGGATCAAATCCTTAAAACTACTAGAACATGAAACCAATGACTCTCCTAGACCAAATTCCACCTTCCAAAACTAATGAAACTGGCGAAATTCTATTTCGAGACTAAAAATTGTGAATGATACCAAAAACCACTTTTAAACACTTTAGACCTTCCAAAACTCGAAACTTCCAAAAATTAAAACATTCCAATTAAATGTCAAAACCAACTTCACAAGCTGATCACAAATGACTCAAGGCAACTATCGGAGGGGTAAAATAGTAATTTTACAAAAAGTTGAAAAAAATCCTTCCGAGTTATTACAAGAATTGTGACCAGAATTTTATAGCTATTTTGAATTATTCATATATATGTTGGCTTGTATTACTTTATTGTGGTTACTTATTTACATTCATGTGTTGGGACTGGTCGTATGATGCTACCAGTACACGATGGTTTGTCTACTAATATTGCACTCTCTCTTTCTATGTTGAGTACATAACATATTCAAACGGCTGGTACGAGACCTTAGTTATGAGACACGTGACATTTGAATACAAGGGTGAGGTACTTCTTCTGGGCTGGCATGGATGCTTTTCTATCACTTTGTCCATCCTTTCGAACACAAACATTTTAGACTCTTAGATTTATGTTTTGTTGTTGGGGTTGCATCCCCTTTATTCAAGATATTTTAGATTTTTGGTAATATGACTTTTAGATTCTAGGGAGTTAACTCCGTAATATATTGGATAAATGATTGAGACTCTAGTAAGAGTTTGGAGACCATGATGGTGGTTAAAGAGTTTATGGATGTCTTTCCTATGGATTTGCAAAGCATATCTATGGACCGTGATATCAATTTTGTTATTGATTTGAAGCCTAACACGAAACACATTTCTACTTCTCCTTATCGAATGGGTTCGCCAAGTTGAAAGAATTGCGGGATTATTTGGAACATTATTGAAGGAAGGGTTCATTCAACCTAGTGTTTCTTCTTTGGGTTGGACTTTGTGTTCGAGGCTCGAATTAAGGTTGGATTACCATCATTTGAAGGTTTAGGATTTAGATATCCCAAAGACAGCTTTCAAGACTCATTATTAGCATTATGGGATTATGGTCATGTCCTTTAGATGGACTAATTCCCCCAGCTACTTTTATAGAGTTGATGAACTAGGTGTTTTGGCATTATTTGGATTGCTTTATACCAATTATTATGAATGATATCTTGGTTTACTCCAAGAATGAGGCCAATCATGCTCACTATTTGAGGACCATACTTTGGAGATCAAGGGAGGAGAAGTTGTGTGCTAAGTTCTCCAAGTGTGAGTTTTGGCTTGAGTCCATGTCATTTTAGGGTCATGTGGTGACCAAGGATGGTATTATGGTTAATCTGATCAAATTTTTGGTAGTTCATGATCGGTCTAGGCCTACTTCCCCTACCTAGATTTAGAGTTTCAAAGGGTTAACGAGTTATTGTTGTTGATCGTCAAGGGTTTCTCTTCCATTGAAACCTATTGGCTAAGTTGACTCAGAAGACTATTGTGTTTCAATGGTCGGATGAGCGTACAGTGAACTTTCAAAAGCTCATAGGAGTTGTTGACCTCGACACCTATTTTGGAATTACCCAAGAAGGGTGTAGTGGTTGTTGTGTTTTGTTATGCTTCAGGTGTTGGTATGGGTGGTGTGTTGATGAAAAAAGAGAGATTTATAGATTATGCTTCTCGTCAATTGAATGTCCATGAGAAGAACTACCATACTCATTATATGAAGTTAGTGGGAGTGGTCTCAGTTTTGAAGTTATGGCGTCATTATCTTTATGGTATGCATTGTGAGATCTTTATCATCATCGTAGCTTAAAGTATCTCTTTTTATCAGCCGGGTAGGTACATGAGGCAGTGTATGTTGTTAGATTTCTTGAAGTATTATGATCTCACCTTCCTAGAGTCAGAAAGCACCGATTATGGGTGATTTATCCTTTTTAAAGCACTGGAGAGACCTTCAGCATTGGAGGTTCGGTCATTTGCCAGACAGTTGGTTTGACTTGATATTTTAGCACCTCATCATATTTTGGACTTCGTTAAGCTTAGGTTTAAGCCATTGGCTCAAAATAATGATTAATGATCGATTTGCACTATTGGATCATGTATAAAGGTTTTCGAATGAGTACCAAGGGTAGCAACCAATTGTTTTTTCTCTGGACCCGTCTTTTCACTGGCAACTCTCTTTATTATGGGATTTCTTTCCTATTTTTATTATTTCACAATTTTCAATACCATGAGATCTTGGGAAGGAGATTTTGGGAGAGATTTCTTGATGGAATTCGTATGGGTATGTTTCTAACTCAATCTAAATCATTTTCTACTAACTTTTCCTTCTGAATTCTTGAAAATCAAAGACTTTAAAAGAGGGTTTTGAGATTTTTCATCGAATTTGAAAATTTAGTATTTAGTTGATTTGAGACTCAATTATTACTCGATTTTAATTTTTTTTTCACCTACAAATTCATTCACTTGAGGATTATGATTTTCAATTAAAATTCTATTTTTACCCCTTTTCAATTTCTAAGAGATTTTGGGTGATTTTGGCCTCATTTGAAACATTATTAATATGGGTATCGTTGGAACTCTTTTGATGAGTACTTTCCATTTTTAATAGTTAGGAATTGTTTTGAGGCTGTAGATGTTGGAATAACACGTGTAGGGTAATTCAATGAAAGTGTCATCCTTCGAGGTAGGTTTGACTTATCTTACTTTCATATTGGGTTTGGTAGTTAACCATGCTTCTAAAGTAGACTAGTGATTAGGCAAAAATCTTATTAATTATAATACCACAAATATAACAAGTGTTTAAGTAGATAATGAGAGATCATGGTTGTTAATTTTATCTACTTTAATTAAAAGAAGGAAATCAAGTGAAATTTATTGGAATCACTAATTAAGAGAAACTCCAGGGTAACGACTCTTCTTAGCATTCATGTATAGTATACAATGTCACTGACTTAATTTATTTATCTAGGTATTGATTTACAATGTTTACAATATGATCATGGTATTCTGAGCCTCGGGCAGTCTCTCCACATCGACCTCACAACTACATCATTAAGAAATGAAATGATAACTCAACATGAAATTATATAGTTATCGTCTCGTTCATAACCAAGTAAGGCATTCAAAGTATATTCCTATCATAAATTATTGAAATACATTCTGACAATTGTTTTAATAAAAAAAGTGTTTTGTTACATTTTAAAATACATTTTTAGTATTTATTTAAGTTGAGACTCAATTATTACATGATTTTAATTGGGTTACTGCCCACAAACTCCTTTTTACCTTAGGATTATGATTTTAATTAAAATTATATTTCACCCCTTTTCGATTTCGCAAAGATTTTGGGCGATTTTGGCCCTGATTTTAAACCTTAATAATATGGGTATCGTTGGAACCCTTTTGATAAGTAACTTTCATTCTTGATAGTCGAGAATTTTTTCGAGGCCGTAGATGTAGGATTAGCACCTGTAGGACAATTCAACAAAAAATTTGGCCTTCGAGGTAGGTTTGACTTATCTATCTTCAGACTAGGTGGGTAGTTAACCAGACTTATAAAGTAGACTATGGGGTGGAATTGTAGCATGAGATTGAAATATTGGAACCGTTGACTTTATAAGTTTTCCCATGTAGGGGCTTATTTATGATATTTTGTCCATGTGGGGGCTTATTTGTGTTGGTTGCCCATGAGGAGCTTTATTGTCTTACTTTCACCTGTTGAGGGACTATTTGTGTTGTTTTCCCTTGAGGTCTCTTATATGATATTATTGCTTCAAGAGAACTTTCATGATATTTATTACTTTGAAAGCACCTTGATAATATTTATTGCTCAGAAAGCACCTTGATGGTATTTATTATTTCGAGAGTATTTTGGTGATATTATTTCTTTGAGAGCATGCTTTACATGAGATTTCCGAGTTAGGGGCTTGAGTTGACTATTTTAGCATGTTTTACTTGAAATACCCAAGTTAAGGGCTTGAGATGATTTTTTCCATTTTTTAAAATGAGTTAAACTTCTTTCCAATGATACATAATTCTTTTAAGTGATAAATTCTTCTTTCAAATGTTAATTACATATTTTATATTATTTTTCTTCCACTATCTTGTCAAGTAAGGGTCCGTACAATGATTTACACCAAGATTTGGGGGATTTTGAGCTCTTTAATGCATCCATTGAATTGATAGTTATGTTATCTTTATGTTGGATTATTGTGAGCATTCAACCTCAGGCATATATATAAATATATAGATATGTGTTTGTGTGTGTGGGGAGGGGGGGTGGGAAGCACCATTTCGAGAAGGAAAGTGAAATACCTTACAACACCCTTGACCACAAGCTAGGTGGCAAGTGGATGAGATGTTGAGATAAATGAAATATCTGGTATATGGATTGTGAGTACCCCCATGGCTCCTTGTCTTGGATGCTAAAGCTCGGCAAGGTGTATACGACAGGTTGTGCGATAGCCTTGATTCCACCACATCATCTTTATCCTTGTACTGTATTGTAGTATATTGCATTTCATTGGCTTGTCTTGTTGGTTTGTTTACTTAGCTTCCCCATTTGGTAATTAGTGTGTAGTCTTACCTATATACTTTAGTTACGTCATTCCAATATACAATTGCAGCATTGATGCCTATGTGGGACTTTTTTGTATGCAGGTGGAAGTGTTTCGTAGTTTATTTTATAAATATTGATATTCTACTTTACTCAGTTGACCTAATCTACTGAATACAAGTAGATCGTACTCACTTGTAACACCCCAAAGGTTCCTAAGCCCAGATCAAACCTCAAAAAGTTAGAAAGAACTGAAGTCTGCAAATTTTGGACTTTCACAGACCCTTTCACGGATCGTGTAAGGAACCATAGACCGTGATGGGATCCATAGATCTATACTTCAGAACCCAAAACTTCGTAACTTTTACGAGCACTTGTATGGGCCGCATAATGATCTACAGAATGTAGAAGGATTCGTAGAGTCTATCCTCAACAACTCAATTAAAATCATCTTCCACGAGCACTTTGACAGACCTAGAAGTGACCATGGGTCATAGCAGGGTCCATAGAAATTGGGCTTCAGAACTCAGGATTTGCCCTGCTATTAAATGTACCTTCATTTACCCTAAAGCGTTATACTGTCCATGGAAGGCATCAACAGATTGCCTCTGTCAGTTTTAAGTCAGGATTAGTTATGTCTTTCTCCACTCTATTAATTCCTCTATTATGACATTTTGACCTATTCAAAGTGAGATTAGAGGACTTTTATTAGCCTAAACCCTAAACAATCCCTTACACTCATAACTTCCCCAAAATCAATTTCTTTTCTCTCAAGTCTTCTCTTAAGCAATAACTAGGATTCCAAGCTACAAGTCCCCATTCAAAGAATCAAGCCAAGGTTTCTACTCCAGGTATGCAAGATTTCATCTGTGGTTTTCCTTTAATGATCAGTCCCTAATTGCATGTTTTACTCATGAATTCCATGATTTCAATTATAATTCTATGTCTTCAATGATAATTTCATGTACCCATAGCATGCAAGTATTTTCATGACTAAGAAATATGCTATTTCAAAAGCATGTCTCAAATTGTCAGATTTTTCATGATTTAGATGCTTCCAGATAAAGTAACTTCCCAATCCTTTTCAGTTATCATAATATAATATACTTTCAGACAAAGTATCTCTCAGTATGATTTCTATTATCATGTTTTATGAGCTACTGAGTATGTATTAGTTATTAGTATGATTCAATATTACTAGATTATTAATCTTTATAGATTATGCATGTTTCTGTTGGGAGTAATACTTAGCATTGAGTGAACTTTAGGGATGAATGTTTCCGGTCACCATCCATGGGACTACATCTATTTTTTTCTCTTGAGGAGGTCTCCTATATATATTATTGTTTCAAGAGCACTTTGATGATATTTATTGTTGAGATCACCTTTATAATATTTATTGCTTAGAAAGTACCTTGATGATATTTATTGCTTCGAGAGCAATTTGGTGATATTATTTCTTTGAGAGCATGCTTTACATGAGATTTCCAAGTTAGGGGCTTGAGTCGACTATTTTAGCATGTGTTTACTTGAAATGCCCAAGTTAAGGGCTTGAGATGTTTTTTTATCACTTTTAAAAATGAGTTAAACTTCTTTCGAATGATACATACTTATGTCAAGTGATAAATGCTTCTTTTGAACGATAATTACATGTTTTAAATGATTTTTCTTCTACTATCTTATCAAGTAAGGACGTGTACCATGATTTACCAATGTGGAATCAAGGCTTCGCATAACCTGTTGTATACACCTTGCCGAGCTTTAGCATCCAAGACAAGGATCCTCGGGGAACCGCAGTCCATATACTAAATATTTTATTAACTCAACAATTCATTTGTTTGCCACCTAGCTTATGGTCAAGGGTGTTGTAAGGTATTTCACTTTCCCTCTCAAAATGGTGGTTCCACATTTCCTCAAATTTTCGTGAACAACAACAACAATATATATATATGTGTGTGTGTATGTGTGTGTGTATTGTTGTTGTTCATGGAAATTTGAGGAAATGTGGAACCACCATTTTGAGAGGGAAAGTGAAATACCTTACAACACCCTTGACCATAAGCTAGGTAGCAAGCAAATAAATTGTTGAGTTAATAAAATATTTAGTATATGGACTGCGGTTCCCCGTGGATCCTTGTCTTGGATGCTAAAGCTCGGCAAGGTGTATACAACAGGTTATGCGAACCCTTGATTCCACCACATCATTTTTATCCTTGTATTGTATTGTACTATATTGCATTGCATTGGTTTGTCTTCCTGGTTTATTTACTTAGCTTCCCGATTTGGTAATTAATGTGTAGTCTTACGTATTTACTTTACTCACACGATTCCAATATACAATTGCATCACTGATGCCTATGTGAGACTTTTTTGTATGCATATTGAAGTGTCTCATAGTTTATTTTATATGTATTTATATTCTACTTTATTGAGTCAGCCTAATCTACTGAGTACAAGTATATTGTACTCACTTGTAAGACCTCAGAACTTCCTAAGCCAAGATAAATCCTCATAAAGTCAGAAAGAACTAAAGTCTGCAAATTTTGGACTTTTACAATCCCTTTCACGGAACATGTAAGGAACCACAAACCGCAATGGAGTCAGTAGATTAGCACTTCAGAACCAAAAACTTCCTAAATTTTACGGGCTCTTGTATGGGTTTCAGAATGATCTACGGACCATAGAAGGGTCTGTAGAGTCGAACTTCAGTAGCTCAATTAAACTCAGCTTCCACGAGCACTTTGATAGAACGTAGAAGTGTCCATGGGCCATAGCAAGGTCCATAGACATCGAGCTTCAAAACTCAGGATTTACCATGCTATTACAAGTACCTTCATGGATAGTAAAGCGTTATACGGTCTATGGAAGGCATCCGTAGATGGCCTCCGTCATTTTTAAGTCAGGGTTATTTATGTTTTTTCCCAATCTTCTAATTCCTATAATATTTTGTTTTGACCTATTCTAAGTGGGATTAGGGGACTCTTATTAGCCTAAACCCTCTTTACACTCTTAACTTCCCTAAAATCAATTTCTGCTCTCTCAAGTTTTCTATTAATCGGAACCAGGGTTCCAAACTTCAAGTCTCCATTCTAAGAACCAGGTATGTGAGATTTCATTAATGAGCATCCCTTCACCCATTAAGTCCCAAAGAAACTTCAGAATGTCAATTTTATGATTCCTACAAATTAGAACTTTCTATGATCTTCATGGATTTTCATTGTGAATCGGTTTTCCTTCGTGATCAGTTCCTGATTGCATGCTTTACTCATGAATTCCATTATTTCAATTATAATTTTTTGTCTTCAATGATAATTTCATGAACCCATAGCATGCAATTATTTTCATGACTTAAAATTATGCTATTTCATATGCATGTCTCAAATTATCAATTTTTTTCATGATTTAAATTCTTTCAGATAAAGTATCTTCCCGATTCTTTTCATTTATCATGATACAAGATACTTGATCTTGGGCGCATTTATATGCCTAGGAGCAAAATAACACCCATGATTTAGCAGAGTTTGAGGACAAATGTGTTAGTATATATAATGTTTGAGTCATGTTACTTCATGAGGACTAACCAATATGATTAGTGGTTACAAGCGGTGAAATAAGTGGAAAAAGAGGCATAAGAGAGGCATCACGTTAAGCAAAGATGGGGTCAAGCAAAAGAGCACAAGGATAGGATGCAAAAAGAGCAAAAGAAATTCAAAGTAAAAGAAAACTCAGCTTAGTATCCTTTCTGTGTCACGGAGAGGGGATTAATTATTTTCTTTCACGATGAGATGGAAATATAAGACCCCGTATCCTCTTTGAGTCGCAAAGAGGAGATGTTTGACTAAATCTGAAATTTCAAAGAGCCTTCAAGTCGCAGACTTCTGTCCAAATGTTTAGCCGATTTTTCCAAATTATAAATAGAGTCGAATTTTACTATTTTAATTATTCTTTTGTTTGCTGGGTTTTGGAGAATGATAACTTTGGGAGCTATTTCATCAGTTCATACGGTTCATTCCTAAACTTTACTTAAGTTGATCTCTTTTATGTTTATTGAATATTTCATGATTGAGATTCTTATTATGAGTAGCTAAATTCCCTAGTTCTAGGGTTGCGGCTACAAGATGATTGTATTTTATTGATTTTAATGGATGGATATTGGTTATCATATGAATCTTTCTTTTGTTCTTGATTTTGTATTTCGCGACTGGCCACCATTGAAATATATACATTGTCAAAATTAAACTCGGAAGAGGAATAAGAGGATAGAACGTAGGACAAAAGGAGCATGATCTTCTCTAGAATTAGGGTTGATTTGTATCAAGGATAGGGATATACCTAGAGACCTTGCTTGGTTAATAGATAGGATGAAAAGATAATATTTGGTAATCGATCCAGTCTATCCCCGCTCAATTATGTAGTTAGGTTGCCAATGACGGTAGACGATTAGAGGGTGGGAGACCATGATCATACATTTAACCCTGTAATCATTGATTCGATAACCAATTAATATCCATTTAAAGAAGATAAAATGCATGAATCCATAGGCAGGTTGCAGCCCTGGAATTTCCCAAGTCATTGTTTGAAATCCAAGTTGAAATTGAATCATAGTAGTTTGCTTTCTTATTTAGATAACTAATAATTTAGAACAACACACCACTCTCTCATAAAATGCTTGTACAATTGATACTTATTAGAAAAATTGAAGACAACTTAATCTTAACTCTTTGTGGGTATGACATCCGGCTCTTGAAAAATCTACTTTATTACTTACACAACCAAGTACACTTGCGTGTGTGTTTGGGACGCAACAATACTTTCAGATAAAGTTTCTCTCATTATGAATTCAATTATCATGATTTATGAGCTACTCAGTATGTATCAGTTATTAGTTAATTCAGTGTTATCAGATTATTACTCTTTCTAGATTATACATATTTATGTTGGGAGTAATATTTAGCACTTCATGGACTTTAGGGATAAAGGTTTCCGATCAGCATCCATGGACCTTTAGTAGCAATTTTTAAGTCTCAGAACTACATGCCAACGTAGGGGTTGTCTAAGAAAGACATTAGCTTAGTGGATCCACATAAGTTCAATTATCAGGTCCCTCATGATGGCAAGTATTGGACACCCTCTTTTCAGTGTGGGGGTAGTAGACTAAACTCCATGTAGTAGTTTGCATGGTTTATGTCGATTTTAGTATCTCTCATAGTCAGACTTTTAGTTATTGCATGACCTTGTACTTTTGTATCTCAGTTTAGTATATCTATGGTTCATATTTTTTCTTGGTCATTGCATCAGCATGTTCTACATATTAATCACATTCATTTATTATGATTATTATGCATATTCCTCATATTCATTACATTAAAAGTATTGAACGCATACTTTTTTCCTATATTGTTCCATATAATAGGTTCTAAAGTTTAGTATCCCGCTCACGGTTAGTACTATCTCTAATCCACTAGCAACACCATTGGTGAGTCCTTATTTCTCTCAGAACAACCTCTTATGTTTCTTTCAGTTATTTACTTTCGATCTTCAGACTTTAGAGTTAGCTAGGGGCTTGTCGTAACAACTCATATTATTAGAGGATTTTTAGACAGTCAGTTTAGATTTCTGCTTATATGTACTCATATACTTTTTCTATTGAGTTTTTAGACTATCTCAGTTAGCTTCTGCATTCAATTATCTTCTGTTGTTGAATTATGTAATTTTAGTGTCATGTCATTCTATGAGGTTAGCTTGGGGTCACTTATTGCTCTAAGCACTGTGTCACGTCTAGAGGGTAGTCTCGGGGCATGACAAACTTGGATCAGAGCATCAAGTTCAATTGCCTTAGGGTGTTTGGAAGTCGCGTTAAGTAGATCCTTGTTCATGGGTGTGAAGTGTGCCATACCTATGACCAAGAGGTTGTGAAACTTTTTAGGAAATACTTCACTTCTTTCATATTGTTAGTTGTTGATGTACCATGAATTTATGTTACTTATAATGCTTTAAACTTGGAGTTTTGCATGGTTCTTAGGAACTTGTTAGTGGATTTCAAGGTAGTTTACCTTTTTTTTACAGGAAAATAGGTTTTTGACATGTCGTGATAAAAGTAAAGTGAAATAGTACCTTTTGGTGGTTTGACGATTTGACCTATGAGCCGTAGTATTTTTTACGAGCCATAGGGATGAGTTGTAGAAAAAACCAGTGATTTTTGGAGTTAAGTGTTGGGCAACGAGACTGGACTACGAGCCATAGGTCCAAGTCATAAAAAAGATCCGAGATTTTTAGCTCCGGTACTTGGACTACGAGTTGTTAGGAGAAACCGTGCAAACTTCTATGAGTCATAGAACCTGTCCGTATAAAAGTCCAGAAGATTTAATGAGGAAGCTGTTTTGACGAAAGGTTCCTACGAGCCGTAGAACCTAAATCATAGAAAATCTTGTCAAATCCCATTTTGCCTTTGTTTTCTTAGCCTAGTTTATATAAGATTAGATGTCTATAAATAGTCATTTATTTCTCATTTTTGAGGTTAGACAGTTGATAATTTTATTTTTGTGAATTAATTTGTGAAACACTTTTCCATTTTAATTCTTAAAATTGTTGGTTTATATTGCAATATTTTGTTCATTAATTCAAAATTCCAAAATTCATCTACTCTAATTGTAAGTTCATGAACAATATTAATATGAATTGTGTTAGCCTAAGCATGAGTAGCTAAATCAACAACTAGGGTTGTGGGAACCATGAGAAATTAACAAAGTAGACCTAGTAATTTGTAATTATTGAATAGTGTTTATGCATGTATTGTTGATCTCATTGCATTGATTACTTTTTAATATAAACCTGCATTAGAACTCACCTTATTCATACTTTCCTGACCAAGGGGATAAGGAATGAGAAAAGAGATTAAAAAATGGAGATTTGATAACAACAAACTTCATTTAATAGCTTGAACAGACCATTGATCGTTAATCTGGGGTCAGAGGTAAGGGTTAGTAAAGCATACACCCCTAGACCGACCAAAGTTGCATGGTGAAATTCCCTATTTTAGCAACTAGCCACTTAAGAGATACCTAACTTACCGACTTTACATGCTAGACACTGGAAACGGTTACTACTATATGGTTAACTGTGTTAAGGACTTGTGGGGAACACATATACCCTAATTTTATTTTATATTGATTCTACAAGACATTCAATCCTGCTTACTTGGTGACTTATTACTGAAATCATTCAATCAAGCCTTTTTTTTACAAACCCCTCTTTTTACGAAAATAACTCGACTAAAAATACAACTAACAATCAATTAGGCTAAGTCTAGACCTCATTCCTCGTGGGATCGACCCTAACCTCTGGTAGGTTCTTTATTTGAACAACCACCTCTTATACTTCTTTAGGGAGGTATAATTTGAGTGTATCAAATTTTGGTACCATTGCCAGGGAAGAAGGCTTTTAGATTAGACTAATTTTTGTATTGCACTGTTAGTAAATTATTTCCTGATTTACGTTTTCTTTTTTTTAATAGGTTTAGTTCAAAGTGTATGCCAAGTACATAGAATCAAGGCAATACCCTGATCATTTTCAATCCATAACTAAATAAAACACTACGAAGAATGTCCAACACCAGATGTGGCCAAAATCTAGGACTGAACATCGATCCAGTCGGAGAGAGACCAAAGGGTAATCATGAAGCCTGACTTTTGGGTGTGGGAGAGGTACTAGGAAATAACCAAAACAACCCACGGATAGTGCTAGATCAACCTCCGATCATAGAAAGACCAGCACCCAATACGTGCTATAATTACATGGTTTATCATAATGTTTTTTGATTAATAGGTCCCATTGTCGTACCTCCGCTGCCATCCTGACATACATTTGTTGTCACTAGCAACCTGATACAAATTTTTACAACCAGAGGATTGTTTAATGTTCTATCATATGAAGACCCATATGCTCATCTGAATAAAGTCCCTAGCATTTATATGAGTAGTGTGGGCAGGCCAGACTTAGACATGGATGCCATCGGATTATGTGTGTTCCCATTATAATTGACTGGTGATGCAACTGTGTGTCTATCTGAGCTTCCATATAACTCAATTACCACATGGGAAGAGTTGCATAGAGTATTCCAGGAAAAATACTTCCCATTGTCAAAGAAGTTGAAGCTTAAGGATAAAATCAACAACTTCGCGAATATACCTGGGAGTCTGTGTGTGATGCATGGGAAAGATTCACAGGCTACATGAGAAGTGTCCCAAACCATCGAATTGATGATGAACCACTCAAGGAGTTCTTCTACACCAGATTGGATGACAATGGTAAAGTGGTGTTGGATACTATTGCTGGAGGATCATATGGCGCTAACACAATTCAATAAATTACAGAGAAACTTAAAAATATTGCCAAAAGTAATAAGGCATGGTGCACTAGAGGTACAACAACCACAAAGAATACTTTTTCGGTACAAGCAACTCTCAACCAAGCAAATGAGGAGACGCGTCAAGAGGTAGCACAGTTAAGAACAGAGGTTGGTCTTGTGTTAAAATATTTAAGTGGAAGTGCTGAGAAAGTTAATGCAGTAAACTACAAAAATAAAGCACCACCTCATAATGAGTATGTATATGAAGAAGATGCTTATTATGTGAATGAGCAGACGCGGAGTTTCTGGACTAAAGCCCAAGCATCCAATCAGAATAATTGGCACCAAGGTCAAGGAAATCAAGGTCAGAACTACAGTAAATACAATCAAGAAGGGAACTATAATTGCGATAACAATTACATCCAGAATGGGTATAACAATAGAAATAATAAGCGTGGCCCATACATTCCATCAGGAAATCAGGATGGAGGATCAAGTATGAACCGCATTGAGGATATGATGTACAAGATGATGAAAAGATTCGACTCAACAGATGATAATGTGAAAGAGATGTGCACTGATCTATCAAGCATTGGAAAAAGGTAGCTTCACATGCAGTTCCATTAAATAGATTCAGAAGTAGTTGAGTCAACTATCTTCGTTTGTGAATCCACCCTGGCAAGGAACACTCCCTAGGAATACTATATAGAATCCAAAGAATGATGGCCAATGCATGGAAGTTACTACTCGAGGTGAAAAGAAAACCATTGACCCTCATATGCCAGTTGAAGTGGGAGGTGCGAAGGAACCTAAAGATGCTGAAATTGAAGAAGTAGAGAAGCCCAAAGATCAAGTTGGGAATGAAGAGAAAGCCACTAAAAAGATAATTACAATAGCCCAACCTCCTTCTTCTTTTCCCTAAAGATTGCTCAAGAAAACCAATGAAGGTAAATATAACAAGTTCATCTCGATGTTGAAACAACTCTCGATCAACATTCCCTTGATTGAAGCAATAGAACAGATGTCGGGATATGCTAAGTTTATGAAAGATCTAGTGACCCAAAAGAGGGCCGCCAGTTTTGAAGAGGATGACAAGTTTCAATATTGTAGTAACATTGCTACTAGATCATTAGTGCAAAAAAAGGGGATCCAGGAGCTTTCACCATTTCATGTACGATTGCCGCATTACATTTTGCTAAAGCTATATGTGACTTGGGTGCTAGAATTAACTTGATGCCTTTATCATGTTCAAAAAGAAGGGCTTGAGAGCCCCCAAACTGTAACACCTCAGATTCAAAAAGAATGGAACATTTTGGTTTTTCAGATCTGGTGCCTGTACTGATGGAAGTAATCTATGAATCGTAGGTTGACTTACGGGGCCGTAGGTGGGAACCGTAGATGGCAAGGTAAACTTTTTGAAAATATGAAGTTCCAGAATCCCATTAACAGTTTGCCAGGACGGCCCATCGTTCCATGAACGAGTCATAGATTGGCCTCGTAGGTCACTCCTAGACTTAGTCAAATTTTGAGGGTCAAGGTTGGGATCTACGATTTGTATGCACGGTCCGTAAGTGGACCAACAGATTGTACATGGCAACCGTCGTTGGAAGTCCAATTTATATAGTTTCTGAATCCCACCTACGCTTGACTAGGACAGTTCGTAGTTGGACCTATGGACCGTAGGTCTGAACCATAGGTTATGCTCGGCAGTTATTTTTAAGTGCTTTTTGGTGTTTTTCCTAATTGATCTATTCCTAATCTAAGTCGGTTTAGTCCTAATCCTAGCCCCTATATAAGTCTTCCAAGCCTTAATTCTACTCTTCTCTAATCACTTTTCAATGTTCCCCAAATCCTTCCAAGTTTCCCCCAAATATTTCTCTCTCTAGAAGCTTGAAGAAGAAGAAGGAAGATATAAGGTTTTCAAGTCAAGCCTCCTAATTCACCATTGATTGTGGGCTTTTGGCATCAAGGTATAATGACTTTCACCTATGGAGTCCTTTCCTCTATAGGGTTCCTAAATTCTCCATTTTTGCAAAGTTAGATTCTTCAATTGAAATTAGGGTTTTCTTCTATATTATGGGTTATTCCAAATTATGATCTAATTGATTGATTTAATTCTTTTTATGCATGAATTGAGTAAATTGCATGTTTTGAAGTTGAATTCTCATGAACCTATGTGAAATCCATGATTTCTATACTTTGATCTTATGATGAGGTTTGAACTATGAAAGGAGAAATTATGAAAATTGCATGATTTATGATTTCTAAGCGATGATTCCATGATGAAGTTATGAATGATCAAAAGACGGATTTTATGAAGATATGCATGTTCAATTATGAAATTTATGATGATTTAAGATTTCTTTGAGAGTGAAGCATTGATGTTTTTGTTGCGACATGATTTTCTCACATAAAGGATTCATAAGGATTGAAAGGTTTTCTCAACTAAACTTTGAATCAAGATTAAGGAGATATTCTAATGATAAGACAAGAGGCGATTACCCATGTCTTCTAATGATGAGATAAGATATGAGTTATGATTAATCAGTGGAAATTATGCTTAGCACCGAGAGTATACCGAGATGGAAGCTCTCCCATAGTAGAGGCCGGATTTCTAGTTGCAATCTCCTTATCCCATAACTATGTTCCACCATAGGTTTGTCTTAGATAAACATTAGCTAGTGGATCCACGTAAGCTAGAAGTTATGGTTCTTATCTTGGCATGTAAGGACACCTCTTTTCGGTGTGGGGTAGAGACCGGATTCCATTTTGTGGCTCACATGGTCTATGTCGGTTAAGGCTCACTTCCCACAATAATGAACTAAGCTTACTTTCTAAAGGTATTTCAAGCATATGTTGTTTTAAGACGATTTTCTTGCGTTGACCATGGCTTTTAACTCACGTTTTCTATCATGTCCTCATATGATTTAACTTGGTCATTGTATCTTATGTATAACACTTTTTAGCATGATTTTTATAACCTCTATGAATAGTTATCATGCTTGGTACATCCTTTGTACTAAGGCATACTATTGCCTATATGTTCTCACAAATGTAGGATCCGACTCTTCTCCATCCACTTGTGGCTAGATCGTGATTAAGAAGACTTGGTGAGTCCTCATACTTTGAGGACAATCCCACATTTATAGTTTTATGTCATTTCATAATAAGACTTGTATGGGTTATGCCTCAACTTTCATTCTATTGATGTATTAGATGGCTTTGAGATTATGTTTAGATTTCTGCTTCTTTTGTCAACTCTTTTGATATATAGATCGTCTTTTGAATCCTTAACTACTACTATCTTGTATGATGTATGCTAAGTGGCTTGTATGGGGCCTTTTGGGGTCTTGTACGCCATGTCACGTTTAGGGGGTACTTTAGGTCGTGACACAAATTGACTACAGTGCGTCTACTTATGGCTGATCACATTGTAAAGAAACAAATTGGTGTCCTTCAGGATGTTCTGGTTAAAGTTTAGGCATTCATATTTCTTGTGGACTTCGTGATCTTGTATTGTGAGGTAGATTTTGAAGTGCCCATCATCTTAGCGAGACCATGCCTTGCTACTAGGTGTCCTTTAGTTGATATGGAGAAAGGAAAAATGAAGTTTAGATTGAATAATGAAGTAGTAACTTTCAACATCTGTAAATAAATTAAGCATCAAAGTGATCTCAAGGTGGTGTCCATTTTGATCATGACTATTGAGGAGCAACTAGAAGTGCCGATTGAAAAATGATTAGGTGTCAAGGCGTTAGTGGCTGTGATCATGAATTTTGATGCAGAGCATATTGTGGAATATGATGAGATGGTTGATGCACTTGAAGATATTGAAAGGTTTCATCATGCACCGAAGAAGATGGATCTAGATCTGAAAAATAGGGAGACTCCACCTGTGAAACCATCCATTGATGAGCCCCTGAGGTTAAAGCTCTCCCATCTCACTTAGGGTATGTGTTTCTGGGCTAAAACAATACTTTGCTAGTCATCATTAATGCTGATTTAATTGAAGGGCAAGTAGAGGCTTTGATATCGGTGTTGAGACGTTTCAAAAGGGAGATTGGATGGACTATTGCTGACATCATAGGCATTCCACCGAGCATATGTTCTCATAAGATCCAACTCATGCTTGATTGTAAATCGAGCATTGAGCACCAGAGGAGACTAAATCCACCTATGCAGGAAGTTGTGAAGTAGAAAATCATCAAGTGGTGTGATGCAAGTGTGGTCTACCCGATTGCTAATAATAATTGGGTGAGCCCTGTTCAATGCGTGCCTAAGAAGGGAAGAATCATTGTGGTTCCAATTGCACAGAATGAGTTTATACCAATGAGGCTGGTAACTAATTGGAGAGTATGCGTGGATTATCGCAAGTTGAAGGCATGGACAGAGAAGGATCACTTCCCAATGCCATTCATGGACAAAAGATTAGATAGTCTTGTTGGTAAAGGTTAGTACTTTTTTTGGATGGGTATTCGGGCTACAATCAAATCTCTATAGCCCCGTAAGACTAAGAGAAGACCACTTTCACTTGCCCCTATGGGACGCTTGCTTTCAAGAGGATGTCATTCGGGTTTTGTAATACACCAGCGACCCTTCAGCATTGCATGATGTCCATCTTCTCAGACATGGTGGAAGACACTATTGAGGTATTCATGGATAATTTTTCTTTTGTAGGTGACTCGTTTGATGATTGTTTGGCTCACCTAAGTGATGTTCTGAAATGGTTTGAAGAATGCAATCTTGTGCTAAACTAGGAGAAGTGTCACTTCATGGTGAAAGAAGGCATTGTTCTTGGTCATCAGATCTCCAACAAAGGCATTCAAGTGGATCAAGCAAAAATTGAGGTGATTGAAAAATTTCCCCCATCTATCTCTGTGAAGGGTGTAAGAAGCTTTCTGGGACATGATGGCTTTTAGCGAAGATTTATCAAAGACTTTTCAAAGATAGCACACCCACTATGCAAGTTACTTGAAAAGGAAACAAAGTTTGAGTTTGATGACGCTTGCCTGAAGGCATTTGAAGGGTGGAAAGAGAAGTTAATTTCTGTACCTAGCATTATTTCACTGGATTGGGGACAACGGTTTGAAGTTATGTGTGATGCGAGTAGGGTGGCGCTTGGTGTGGTGTTAGGGCAAAGGCATGAGAAGATTTTTCATCACATATGTTATGCGAGCAAAGCCCTGAATGTTGCCCAAAAGAATTATGCAGCCACCGAACAAGAATTTCTTGGTGTAGTCTTTGCATTTCAGAAGTTTCGATCCTTTTTGCTTAGCACCAAAGTCATTGTGCATACTGACCATGCAGCTTTGATGTACCTTATGATAAAGAAGGATGCTAAAGCAAGACTAATTCGATGGGTGTTGTTTTTGCAAGTGTTCGACTTCAAAGTGAAAGATAGAAAAGGGACCAAATATCAAGTTGCTGATCACTTGTCTAGATTTAAGAAGAAGCAATGTTGAAGTTTGTTGATGGAGTTGAGATAGATGATACGTTTCCAGACGAACATATTTTGGCTACCTCATATAATATTATCCCTTAGTTCCCAGATTTCGCTAATTACTTGGTGAGTGATGTGATACCTTCGAATTTGTTGTTTCACCAAAGGGGAAAATTCATGTCTGATGTGAAAAAGTTTTTTTGGGAAGAGCCATAAATGTTGTGTCTGCGCTGATGTGATTATTCGTTGATGCATACCCGAGGTTGAGATGATGAGTATTTTGGAAGCTTTCCATTTTTCTCCTGTTGGTGGTCATCATAGTGGTATCCGGACTACCTACAAAATCTTGTAGTGTGGGTATTACTGACCTACCATTCAACAAGATGCTCATGATTTCTCTAAGTCTTATGATCATTGGCAAAGAGAAAGAGGTATTTCAAGGAAGTATGAACTCCCACTTACTCCAAATTAAGTGATTGAATTGTTCGATGTATGGTGCCTTGACTTTATGGGTTCATTTGTGAGTTCGAATGAGATGAAGTACATACTCGGTTAACTATGCGTCAAAATGGGTTGAAGTTGTTGCGCTTTCAAACAATGAGGGAAAGAGTGTCACCGTATTCCATAAAAGAAATATCTTTTGTAGATTTAGTACACCAAGGGCTATTATCAGCGATAGAGGTTCTCACTTTTGTAATAAGTTTTTCAAGGTGTTGCTTGAGAAGTATGGTGTTCGACATAGTGTAGCAACCCCTTACCATCTACAATCAAGTGGGAAACTGGAAGTTTCAAATAGAGCAATCAAGCAAATCCTTGCAAAGACTGAATGTGAACAGAAAAGATTGGCCGAGAAAGCTTGATGATGCTTTATGGACATATCGGACTACATTCAAGATTCCCATAGGTATGTCTCCTTACAAACTTTTGTTTGGGAAGTCTTGTGACTTGCTTGTAGAGCTTGAGCACAAAGCCATGTGGGAAATCAAGAAGTGGAATCTAGATTGGGGTACTGCATCAAATCATAGGTTAAATGAGCTAAATGGACTTGAGGAGTTTCGTATGCAAGCGTATGAAAGTTCAACCTTATACAAAGAAAGAATGAAGAAGTAACATGATCAAAATATTGAAAAGCGAGAATTTTCTCCCGTTGATTTGTTCCTTCTCTTCAATTCAAGGTTGCGCTTGTATCATGTAAAACTCAAGTCAAACTGGATGGGACCATTTTGAGGAGTGAAAATGATTGGGAACGATGACGGAACGAGGATCAAGGTGAATGGGCAAAGGATTAAGCACTACATGGAAAAGCCGAAAGAAGCAAAGTGATTGAGGAATGGGCTCTTAATGCGGTCTGAGTAATCAAGAAGCCTGCGTCATGCCGTGATATTAAATCAATCGCTACTTGGGAGGCAACCCAAGATGTTTAGTTTGGTTATGTTTTGAAGCTTTTTTCTTCTTAGTTTTGATTTTTAGGCTCGTATAGGCTAACTTAGGGTCCATGTCAAAATAGTGTCATGAAAAATTAAAAGGAAGGCCTAACGTTTCTTAAATATGCAGGATAAAATGAAAAATCTAGAAAATTTTAAAGTTCAGAAAGGTCCTACAGATGGGTCCTATGGGTCGTAGAAAGTCCTACAGTCCGTTGTCCTTATTCGTAGAACCTTGGTTGAATAAAAATCATTAAGGTCTTGTTATACAGTCCCATCTATGAGTTGTAGTTAATTCAACAAATCGTAGATGGTGGCAGTAGAATTTAAGTCCAGTACAACTGTAGCTTTAGGTCTATGAGTGCACAGTACAAACTGTAAAAGCTTTTATGGTCCGTAGTCTGTACTCGTAGACTCTAGGTATGTTTCTAACTTTTGTTAAGTGTAAAATCAGCCTATGGAAGCCTTTTATGGATCATAGAAAGTCCTACGATCCATAAATGGGCTTTCATAGAACCTAGTAAACTTAATTAACAAAGACCCAACCCGCGACCCTCTTCACATAAAACACTCCAATTCAAAAATTCCTCCATTTTTCCTCATTCATCTCCCCGGCGAAAACCATTACAATCACTCAATCACCCCCAACGTTTCATTCAACCAATGCAACTCCTAATATCCCCATTCCCACCATAAAAAAAATCATTTCCCTTATCTTTACTTCCCCAAATTTCCCAACCTCCACTGTCAAAAGAAAGAAGTCATGGGTCAGTGCATTGAAAGGAGAAATTTGAGTCGTTGTCCTATCACACATGAGCACACTTACACTTATAAAGGTTTCAAGCAATTAAGGTACGGGTCCTCCCTCCCAAATCATAAATATTGGTGAAATTAACTTGAATTTACTTGAGTTAAGGTTGAAAATTTTCATTTAATTCTAATAGTTAAAATCAACCCTAGGAATGACAGTATTAAGTGAGTATTAGGTGTCAAAAAGCACAATTAATGTGTGTTGAACTAATGATTGAACTTAATTATGGAATTGAGGGTGAAAATGAAACACTAGACTGGCACTTAGTGACCTATGAGGGTCTTCTAAGAACCGTAGAAATTTTTACGATCCATAGTTGCCCCTCGTAGACAAGCCCAAAGGATTAATGTTGACCATTTCACACCATTGATTGTACGACTTTTATCTACGGGTCATAGAATCTTCTACGGGCCATACACAGGACTCGTACAACCACCTAAATATTGAGGAATATAAGTTGGGGACTATGGAGCCTGTCTACAATCCGTAGAACTTTCTCTGACACGTAGATCATTCTTGTAGTCCTAGTATACACAATCCAGTAGCCAAAGTTAGGAACTATGAGTTGACCTATAGTCCGTGGAAACTTGACGGACCGTACTAGTAAATCGTAGTTCCAACTTCAGAAACATAAATTCAGGCCTCCCTTTCAATGATTGGGTCCTACAGCCCGTAGAACCTTCTACGATCCATAAGTACCCTTTTGTAGGAAAAAAATAGTTTACAACCTGTTTAATTTTTTTTTCGTTGATATTTTTTAGTTTATTTGCCTTTGTTCCCAACTTCTAAGTTTCTAACAAGCACTACATAAGTACAATGCCAAGAAAAGAGGGTGAATCCACCACACCTTCATCTTGGCTCAGGGTAGCATACAAGTATCAGCTTAGGGATGAGCCTTCTGATGATAAACATAGTGAGTTCGTGTATAACCCTGAAGTCGGTAATGACTCACCAAAAGAACCCCGGACAACTTGACTACAATCAAGACAATTTGAGATGGTATCGGACCCAGTCGACATAGGCAGACCTCCACATGGAACCGTTCCCCAGTTTGAAGAGGGAATTGCATCTTCTGGTGAGGAGTGTGGTTCACCAGCGGGATTTGCATCTTGCTCTCAGTCCGAGTCAGACTCCGGGTCACAATTCAGCTTAGAGTCTGACTTTAGCTTATCACAGTCCGACGATGAGAAAGTATCACCTGAGAGACCCTCCATGCTGGTGTAAGTTTTTGGCCAGCCTAATAGATGGTGCGTCGAGGGTATGTTTGATCTATACCAGGAAGATCTCAACAAAAATATCCACAACAAGAATCCCTGAACTATTACAAAGGAGCCACAGGTACTCACTGGTAGTCTGCTCATGACACCAGATATACATGCCTTAATCAGGTGGCACCAATGCAAATGGATGGCAGACCCCCTTAGAAAGTATAGTGCAGCCCTGGTCTATGAAGTTTATGCTTCGTATGCAGCAAGGGTAAAAAAGGCTTCGCCCCCAAAGGAGAAAGAGATTGAGTAGCCCCCACTTCTGACTACTATGGTGCGAGAGATTCTGGTATATCTATCTGAGCGCATAGTTCGACGGTTTCTCTATGGACCAGCATCTGAGTAGACTACATCTTTGGTGGATTTTGATTATTGGATGCAGCTAGTCCAGAACTAAAATTCGATGAAGGATGCGTCTCAGAAAGAGGATTTGCTCAGACGGGTGGTAGGTTATATTACGAAGCAGGGTGTTGATGCTTAGTGGGTGCACATTCCTTTTGCTCTGATAAAAAAGGCCTCGCTGAATTTCGTGTGAAAATTTTTATGGTCCATTGTATGCGCTTGAGTGTCCACCACCATGGTAGACAACCACCTACCTTAGATCGAGCGGTGATGATTGAATGCTTCATGGTCGGATACGAGATTGATTTTGCCCTCCTCTAGATTATGGAGATATACGAGAGGGAATTTAGGAGGACTTCTATGGTGTCGTTTCCCTGCTTGATAATCTTTCTATGTAGAGAGTCTTCTGTATCCATGATCGATGAGTTTGACCCATTGATAGAGGTGACCAGGACAGTTGGCATAGGACTGATTCGGGATGAGACAAGCCCGGTACCTTCTAGACGAGGCTCCTAGTTTGACATGCCTGTGATGAGTAAGATGCTTGCACCAGCACAGCTCGGACAGGGAGATATTCCATAGTGCGATACTGCCACTACTGAGCTCGCTGGGACCATCTCTCCTTTTACATCCGCATCAGTTGCTAGCATACTATGTTCTTCTACTACATCGGGCCACTACACTGTGCCAGCCACCATATTTCAGAGGTTGGAGACCCAGATGGCACAGTTTCTGAAGCAGTTTTTACCTTGGATCTGCTCAGTCCTTGAGGAGATGGAGACTAGGATGCAGGCTACAATGGTAGAGCTGGCTTAAGCTACCAAGCGAAGGATAGACGCATTTGAGTTGAAGATGCTCGCTTGGATCCAGACCATTCCGAGTGCTGATCTAGAAAGTTTCTGGGCATAGTTAGATAATCTCTGTGCCAATGTTGACACAGTAGCTGCCCCATCAACACCCCCACCACCTGGTCCCTCAACCAAAGAGCTTGGAGATGAGGTATTACTAGCTTTATTTTGTGAAGACGACCCTTCCCGTAAGGCTGGAAAAAGCACTAGGTCTGATGCTGACATTGGAGATGGAGATGAGGAGTAGACGCAAAAGTGGGAGCGACGTGCATTTAAGAGAGCCCATTATTAGTTGATCCAGTCTGAAGAAATTAGAGCAGAGACAGCCCACCTATAGAGTATTGGAGATTTGAGCTCTAGGGTTACTACTAATTGTGCTCCCCAGATTGATCCGAATGCACACATTGATGCACCAGTGTCCACACCGATGGACCCTTATGCCTTTACTTAGTTCTTTGGCGCCTAGGCACCACAGGTTTGTCTTCATCATCAATTCTTTATTTTTTTAAGTGCATTGAGGACATTGCACAATGTTTTATGTGAGGGTGTGATGAATCTGTTTAAGAGTGTTAGGGTGAAGTCTGAATAGCCCAAACAATCAAATCAAGCCTTGGGGTTTTCTTGCTTGTATTGTTTTTCCCAATGATTATTTATTTATGTTGAACCGAAATGTTTAGGATGTTGATTGTGAAAGTAGACTAGAATTAAAAGCATGATGGTAATGTTGATGAAAATTGATATCCCTCAAAATTTTGTGTTTTGTGTTATATCTGTGTTACAAATAAGCAAACTGTGTAGGATATTTGTATGACATGATAGGATAACATGACTTAAGCTTAAGCATGAACCAGATACATTGATAATGAAATGAGGTGCCATATGTGTGTGAGATATTTGTTCATTCATAAAGTATGTGTCAATCTATAACTTGTCATGTTAGTCTTTCTAGGATAATTGAATTGTTACTTTGGAAAGGATCATAGGCCGTTGTTGAAATTAAGTCCACTAAGCATAAAAACAACAAACCAAATAAAAATGCTCCCTTCTATCAAAATTGTTGAGTCTTGAATAGACCTTTCTTTTTGTTTACCAAATTCACCTTCCCCGTTCGTGAATGTTAACCTTTGTTTTGGCATTGTTCCCTCGTTGGACATCGTGCACCTCAACTCAGGTTAAAATCTTAAGTTGAGGGTGGCTTTTATGGAGGAAAACAAGAAAAGAAAGGGATATGAAAAGAGTTGCGTAATGAGCAAAGAAAAAAAGATGGTGTGGCAGCTAAAAAGAAAAAAACAAAGAAATGCAGGTAACAACTGAAGAAAATATTGAAACGAAGAAAGAAAAGAAAGTCGAAACCACACCAAAGCTTTAATGAAAAAAATGAGGAGAAAAGAAAATAGAGGTGAAACAAATATTTTTTGTAAAATAGGAAAAGTACTCAATGTAATGTCAAGGAGGGCAGAAAAGTCACTGTAATTCTAAATATATCATTACATGTGAGAAAACCTTTCACATTCATGGGTTGAGTATATATGAGAATTTCCTTTCACAACTCAACAACAACATTAACATATCATAAACTTTGATGCTTCAATCTCAAAGCACCCTTAATTCATCATTTTCTTCATAAGAGACATGCATGATTTCATAACCATCTTAGTTCACCATGTTCATAACTTACAAATCATTGGGTTCATGAGAATTCCTCTTAAATCATGCAATTCAATGCAAACTCATGCTTAGAAAACCATAAACAAGGCAATTTAACCATAATTGATGGAACCCACATAACAGAGGAAAATCATAGTTTTTGATTGAACATGCTTACTTCCATAAAATCATCCTTAGGTCATTCATAATCTCATCATTATAAACCTTAGCTTAGAAATCATAATTCATGCATGGATTCTTAGAAATGTCATATAATTCATCACTTCATAATTCAACCCATCAATAAAAGTAGAATTTCGAAATTAGGGTGGGGGATTGGCATATGTTCATGGAGATTCATCTAAATTCATGAAATTCAACTCAATTCATGCTTCATAGGTCATAAAACAATCAATTAAATCAACATTGAAAAAGAACCCATGACATAGAAGAAAACCCTTACTTCAATTGGGAATTTCTATCTTGAAATTTGGAGATTTTAGGGATTCCATGGAGGAAAGGGCTCCATGGATGAACACTATCATACCTTGGGGTCTTAATTCCTTAAGCAATTGATGAAGAAAAGCTTGATTCCTTGAACCCTAGCTTGCCGTCCTCTTCCTCTTCTAACTTCTAGAGAGAGAAATATTTGAGAAAGGAGAATTTGGGGAAATCTTGTAAAGTGATTGGAAAAGGTAGTTCTTAGGACTAGAAGGGCTTATATAGTGTTAGGAGTAAAGGGGAAACCATCCTTGATTCGTAAATAGGACATTAGGTGAAAAGACCAAACGACCCCTTAAAATATAATTGCCAGGCCCCATCGACGGTATGACCTATGGTCTGTAGGTCCATCGACGGACCGTCCTGGTCAACCGTCGTTGGGGTCAAAGACTTCCAATTTGGACCCTGCAACGACGGGTCCTATGTACGGCTCTTGGATCAATCCACGGACCGTACATTGCAACCGTAGGTTTGAACTTATGGCTTAAGAAATTTACCAAGTCTGGAGGAGACCTACGAGACCCATCTACGATTTGTACACTGGACAACGGGTTGTCCTGGCAGGCCATTGTTGGGATTCTGAAACTTGTCATTTTTAAAACTTGGGCTTGCCACCTACGGTTCCCACCTACGGGCCGTGAGTCAACCTACGATCCATAGGTGGCTTCCGTCGTTACTGGCACCAACCCAAAAAATCAGAAATTTTCCACCATTTTGAATATGAGGTATTACATTATCTCCCCCTTGGGAACATTCATCCTCTAATGAGAATCAAGACGTCATAAGGAGGGTAAGAAACAAGAATTAACAACCCAACCTAGAATTCAATCACATAAATTCACATATCCGAGGAGGAAAACATCAACTCCAAGCTAAAGCATGTTCAACACATCATTTGATGATGACTTTATGAAATTCATACTCAATGCACATAATCTTAGATAAATCAATCAAGCTAGCTCATTTTCTCAAAATTTAGACTCTTCATGAACATGCATAATCAAGGAATCATGGAAATAACTAAGACACATGAAACCAAAGAATGAACCACGAGGAACTTGATACCTCAACGTAGGACTTTTGTCGACTTTGAGCCGTTTTCAACCTTTCTCTAATAAGTCAAACTTTCTCCATAGCCTCAAGAACCAACTTGGAACCTATCAAAGCAACTTCCCCAACTTAAAAACAACCTATAGGAGATCTACACCTCCTTCCATAGAGAGCCTCAAACAGAGCCATGCCAATACTAGAATGGTAGCTATTATTATAAGCAAACTCAATCAAAGGCAAATGATCATCCCAATTACCCTTGAAATCAATTACACAAGCTCTCAACACATCTTCCAAAGTTTGGATAGTACGCTCCGCTTGCCCGTCAGTTTGGGGATGAAAGGCCATATTAAGCTTGACACGAGTACCAACACCCTTTTGGAAAGATATCCAAAATTGAGAAGTAAATTGTGCACCACGATCGGAGATAATGGATAAAGGCAATCCATGAAACCTAACCATTTCCCTCAAATACAACTTAGCATAATCCTCCACTGAATAAGAAACCTTGACGGGAATGAAATGCACTGATTTCGCAATACGATCCACAATAACACAAATCGAATCATATTGTTGCCGGGTGCGTGGTAAACCAACAATAAAGTCCATATTCAAATCTTCCCATTTCCAAGTAGGAATACTAATATCTTGGGACAAACCTCCCCATTTTTTATGCTCAACCTTCACTTGTTGACAATTAGGACATTTAGCCACAAATTCCGCAATATCCTTCTTCATCCTCTTCCACCAATAGACCTCCCACAAATCACGGTAAATCTTGGTAGCTCCCGGGTGAATGGAATATTGAGAACTACGGGCTTTCGATAAAATTTGCCCTCTTAGGTCATCTACATCGGGAACGCACAAACGACCTTCATATCGAAGCACACCATCTCCCCCTTGGGAGAAAGCCTCAATGAACTTTTTGAGCACCGCTTCCTTCAACTCAACCAAATTAGGATCAAGATCTTGTTTAGCCTTTACATCATGCACAAAGGATGATTCGGAACCA
This sequence comes from Solanum appendiculatum, assembly GCA_018342035.1. Taxonomy (NCBI): domain Eukaryota; kingdom Viridiplantae; phylum Streptophyta; class Magnoliopsida; order Solanales; family Solanaceae; genus Solanum; species Solanum appendiculatum. Next base: position 1,071,194 of record JAGDQO010000627.1, on the reverse strand, counting down.
TTGTGAATCATAACACCACCTTTAGTGGAATCAACCAACCGAACACCCAATCGGGCCAGTCTATGAACATCACGAACCAACTCTTTTTTACCATCATCCACATGAGCAACACTACCCATAGATAACTGACTAAGAGCATCTGCCACCACATTAGCCTTGCCGGGGTGATAGAGGACACTCATGTCATAGTCTTTTAACAACTCTAGCCACCTCCTTTGGCGAAGATTTAGGTCTTTTCCTTTGAAAACATATTGCAAACTCTTATGGACGGTGAAGATGCCAACATGCACACCATACAAATAATGCCTCCAAATCTTTAAAGAAAACACAACTGCCGCTAATTCTAGGTCATGAGCAGGATAGTTCTTTTCATGAACCTTGAGTTGCCTTGAAGTATAAGCAATAACTTTCGTATTTTGCGTAAGAACACATCCTAACCCAATTCTCAAGGCATCACAATAAACCACAAAATCATCGGACCCTTCCGGCAAAGTCAATAACGGAGCCGAGGTAAGTCTATCTTTCAATTCTTGAAAACTCTTCTCACATGCTTTGGACCAAGTAAACTTAACCTTCTTTTGAGTCAAAGCCGTCAATGGGGAAGAAATCGAAGAAAACCCTTCAACAAACCTCCTATAATAACCGGCCAAACCCAAGAAACTACAAATATCCGAAGGTGATAGAGGTCTAGGACAATTTCTAACCACATCCGTCTTCTTAGGATCTACCTCAATACCTTTACCGGAGACAATGTGACCAAGAAAAGCCACGGACCTTAGCCAAAACTCACATTTATTAAAATTTGCAAAGAGTTGCTGGTCCTTGAGGACTTGCAACACAATCCTCAAATGATCAACATGATCATCCTCACTCCTTGAGTAAATCAGAATATCATCTATGAACACAATCACAAACATGTCAAGATATTGCCTCAACACCCTATTCATCAAATCCATAAACGCGGCCGGAGCATTTGTCAACCCAAACGACATCACTAGGAATTCATAATGGCCATATCTGGTTCGGAAAGCCTTTTTTGGAATATCATGTTCTTTCACCCTCAATTAGTGATAAACTGAACGAAGGTCAATCTTAGAAACGTAACTATCCCCTTGAAGTTGACCAAACAAGTCATCTATTCTTGGAAGGGGATACTTATTCTTAATAGAAACCTTGTTCAATTGGCGGTAGTCAATGCACATACGAAGTGAACAGATCTTTCTTCCTTACAAACAAGACCGGAGACCCCATGGGGAAATACTTGGTCGGATGAAGCCCTTATCCAACAAGTCTTTCAATTACTCTTTTAGTTCCTTAAGTTCCACCGGAGCCATTCTATATGGAGGAATAGAGATAGGTTGCGTATCCGGGAGAAGGTCAATACCGAAGTCTATTTCCCTTCTGGGAGGAATACCAGGTAAATCATAGGGAAACACTTTCGAAAACTCATTAACAACGCGGACCATCTCAAGAGTAGGGGTTTCAAAATCCACATCCCTCAGCCTAACAAGATGGTATATGCAACCTTTAGAAATCATCTTTTAAGTTTTAAGACATGACACAATTTGACTTTAAGGCATAGAATTTCCCCCCTTCCATTCTAGGATAGGCTCATTTGGGAATTGAAACTTGACAATTCGGGTCCTACAATCAATAGAAGCATAATAGGGATGCAACCAATCCATCCCAAGAATGATATAAAAATCTAACATATCTAGCTCTACAAGATCAACATGAGTGACTCAATGAGATAAAGAGATGGGGCAATTTCTATAGACTCTCTTAGCCACAATGGATTCACCAATCGGAGTAGAGATATGAAAAGGATCTAATAACACATCCAAAACAATATCAAACCTCATAGCCACATAAGGTGTCACAAAAGACAAAGTAGCACCGGGATCAAGCAAAGCATAAACATCAAAGTGAAAGACTTTCAACATACTGGTAACCACATCGGGAGAACCCTCTTGCTCATGACGAGCTTGAAGTGCATAAAATCAATTTTGCTTCTGATTTTCACTAGAATTTGATGGATTTTGAGGTTGAGTTTGTCGAGGTTTATCCCTTTCATTTTTAGCCACTAAGGGACAATCTCTTATCTTGTGATCCACTTGCCACAATAAAATCATGCATTAGAACTGGCTAGACATTTACCCTCATGCTTCTTCCCACACTTAGCACAAGTAGTCGATGAAAAACCACCACCATTTCCTCCTTGAGACTTAGGGTTGGACACCCTATCCTTGTTGGGCTTAGGAGGAGCATTGGAGGAACCTTGATCGGAGAACTTTTGTCGAAATCTAGAACGACCATGTCCACCGGACCTTAAGTGTGAGAAATTACCACCACCGTCATAGCCCTCTTTGCCTCTCTAGACTTTTCCTTAAGGTTTTCCTCCTCTATTTGTTGAGCATGAACCATACGATGAGAAATATCCATATCATGGATAAGCATAACGGTGTGACATTTCTTCACCACCATTTCGGACACTCCTAAAACAAACTTACTCATTCTCGTCCTAGGATCGGCAACCATAGAAGGAGAATATCGAGACAATTGTTTGAACTTAATAGCATAGTCTTTCACACTCATGTTTCCTTGACGGAGTTTGATAAACTCAAGCACCCTAGCCTCCCTCATCTCAAGGGGCAAGAACCTATCAAGTAAAGCAACCTTGAATTTCTCCCAATCAAGAGGACCCGCATCATCCGCCCTCTCACTCTTCCATTGGTTGAACCAAACTTGAGCAACACCCTTAAGTTGATAAGCGGCCAACTCCGCCTTTTCCTCCGGCGTCACACCCATGATCATTAGCACCTTATACACTTCATCAATGAACTCTTGCGGATCTTCCTTTACCTTAGAACCATGAAATTCTAGAGGGTTCATTCTTGTGAAATCCCTCACCCTTGACGCAGCCGTACCCACATTTGGGTTCACGGGAGCCTCAACCTCTCTATTGGCTTGACCCGTCATGGCTTCAGCCAACACTTGAAAAGCAGCCCTAAACTCTGCATTAGACACTTGTTCGGCCAAAGGGTCAGCCGAAACTTGAGGAACTTGTTGATCCGCATTCTCTCCCGCATTCCTTCTAGCATAAGCTCTTTAGGTCGCCATATCCTGAAACGCATAGGATAGGGATTAGGAGAGAGATATATTGAGTTAAACTCTATGGCACGACTTAGGAGTAATGAAGGAAGTGAAGTTTCTTAAACGTCTTATAGCCTCTCATTTATAAATGTGGCGCGCTTCACACTCATGAACAAGACTCTAATCGACGTGGCTTATGAGTTATCCTAGGATCTTTCTAAAACCTTGTGCTCTGAATACCAAGTTTATTATGACCCAAGGTACCCCCTAGACGTGACATGGAGTACAAGACCCCGAAAGGCCTCATACAATCCACTTAGCATACATACATACAAGATCACAGAGATTTAAGAGTTCAAAAGATGATGTCATATCAAAGCTTTTTAAGAAAATAGCGAAAGTCTACATTAAATGTCTCAAAACCAATCTAACATAAGAATGAGAAATAACATTTGGGACGTAACCCGATACAATGTCAAAAATGAAAGAACATAAAGGTAGAACAACTAGGCTATGTCCTCGAATGGATGAGGATTCACCAAGTCTTAACAATCCTTCTACTAAGCTCTAGCCACGAGTAGATGGAGAATCGCCAAGCCCTATATTAACAAGTCAATGTAGGCAAGAGTATGTGTTAGTACAATCAAGTACCTAGTATGATAGCAATGCACATAAACATTTAAGACATGCTAAAATGGGACATTTTCATGTCATGCAATGACCAAGCTAAACATGATAAAGGTTAGAAAACATAAGGCATAAACTATGGTCAAAGAAAGCTAAACATCTTTACTTTACATGAGAAACATCATAACAACACTTTAATTCATTGTTTGTGGGGAGTAGCCTTAGCCGACATGTAAGACCATGTGAGCTATCAACATGGAATCCGGTGTCTAACCCCACACCCATAGGGCCGTCCTACTTGCCAAGGTAGGACCCTTTACTTAACATATAGCTTACATGGATCCACTAGCTAGTGTCTATCATAGACCATTATCCTATGGTGGCACATAAATAATGGGACATGGGTAATCACCACTTTTCCACTCCATGCGAAGAATAATTCCCATGGATTAGACATAGTTCAATTATCATAAGTAGAAATGGGTAATCGCCTCTTGTCCATTCATTAGAATAGCTCCTTAATCATCAATTCAAAGTTAGTTGAGAAAACCTTTCAACAAGTTATGAATCATTACATGTGAGAAAACCTTTCACATTCATGGGTTGAGTAATATATGAGAATTTCCTTTCACAACTCAAAAACAACATTAAGATATCATAAACTTTTATGCTTCAATCTATAAGCACCCTTAATTCATCATTTGCTTCATAAGAGAGATGTATGATTTCATAAACTTCATAGTTCATCATGCTCATAACTTACAAATCATAGGGTTCATAGAGGTTCATGAGAATTCCTCTTAAATCATGAAATTCAATGCAAACTCAAGCTTACAAAACCATAAACAATGCAATTAGACCATAATTGAAGTAACCCACATAATAGAGGAAAATCATAGTTTTTGATTGAACATGCTTACTTCCATAAATCCATCCTTAGTTCATTCATAATCTCATCATAAAAATCCATAGCTTAGAAATCATAATTCATGCATGGATTCATAGAGATTTTATATAATTCATCACTTCATAATTCAACCCACACACAAAAGCATAATTTCGAAATTCGGAGGGGGGGGGGGGATTGGCATGGATTCATGGGGATTCATCTAAATTCATAACATTCAACTCAATTCATGCTTCATAGTTCATAAAACAATCAATTAAATCAACATTGAAAAAGAACCCATGACATAGAAGAAAACCCTTACTTCAACTCGAAATTTCTATCTTGAAATTTGGAGATTTTAGGGATTCCATGGAGGAAAGGGCTACATGGATGAACATTGTTATGCCTTAGGGTCTTAATTCCTTAAGCAATTGATGAAGGAAAGATTGATTCCTTGAGCCCTAGCTTGCCCTCCTCTTCTTCTTCTAACTTCTAGAGAGAGAAATATTTGAGAGAGGAGAATTTGGGGAAATCTTGTAAAGTGATTGGAAAAGGTAGTTCTTAGGATTAGAAGGGCTTATATAGTGTTAGTAGTAGAGGGGGAACTGACCTTGATTAGTAAATAGGCCATTAGGTGAAAAGATCAGATGACCCCTTAAAATATAACTGTCTGGCCCCATCTACGGTCCGTAGGTCCATCAACGGACCGTCTTGGTTAACCGTCGTTGGGTTCAGAGACTGCCAATTTTGACCCTACAACGACGGGTCCTATGTACGGCTCATGGATCAATCAACAGACCGTACATGGCAACCGTAGGTCTGAACTTATGTATTAAGAATTTTACTAACTCTAGAGAAGACCTATGAGACCCATTTACGATTCGTACACTGGACAATGGGCTATCCTGGCAGGCCATCATTGGGGTTCTGAAACTTGTCATTTTTAAAACTTGGGCTTGCCACCTACAGTTCCCACCTACGGGCCATAAGTCAACCTCCGATCTGTAGGTGGCTTCCTCCCTTTCAAATTCGGGGTATTACACAAGACTGGACTACGAGTCGTTTGATCTTCAACGAGCCATAGGTATAAGTCATAGAAAAGATTAGAAATTTTTAGATCCTGTACTTGGACTACAAGTCTCTAGGATGGACTGTGCAAAGTTCTACGAGTCGAAGAACCTTTCTGTAGAAAAGTCCAGAAGATTTAATGAGAAAGCTGTTTTGATGAAAGGTTTCTATGAGCTGTAGGAATTCCTTTGAACCGTAGAACCTAAGCCGTAGAAAAGGCTGTTGAATCCTTTTTATCTATGTTTTCTTAGCCTAGTTTATTTAAGATTAGATGTCTATAAATAGTCTTTTATTTCTTGTTTTGGAGGTTAGACAATTGATAACTTTATTTTTGTTTTTTGAGAATTAATTTGTGAAACACTTTTCCATTATAATTCTTGAAATCGTTGGTTTATATTGCAATCGTTTGCTCATCAATTCAAGATTTCAAAATTCATCTACTCTAATTGTAAGTTCATGATTTATTTTAACAATATTATTTTGAATTCTGATCACCCAAGTATGAGTAGCTAAATCCACAACTAGGGTTGTGGGAACCATGAGAAATTAACAAAGTAGACCTAATAATTTGTAATTCTTGAATAGTGTTTATGCATGTATTGTTGACTCTTCACTTTGATTGCATTTTAACGAGGGTCAGTGTTAGAACTCACCTTAGTCCTACTTGTCTGACCAAAGGGGTAACAAATAGAAAAAGAGTTTAAACAACACAGATTTGATGACTACAAACTTCATCTAATAGCTTGAACAGACTAGTGATAGCTAATCTGGGGTCAAAGCTAAGGGTTAGTAAAACATATACCCGTAGACCAACCAAAGTTGCGTGATGAAATTCCCTATTTGGGCTGCCAGCCACTTAGGAGATACCTAACTTACCGATTTTTCGTTCTAGACACTAGAAAAGGTTACTACTATTAGGTTTACTGCATTAAGGACTTGTGGGAAACACATATACTCTAGTTTTATCTTCTATTTATTCTACAAAACATTTAATCCTGCATACTTGGTTACTTAATACTGAAATCATTAAATCAAGCTTTTGTTTTACAAAACCCTCCTTTTTATGGAAATAACTTGACTAAAAGTACAACTAACAATCAATTAGGCTAAGTCTAGACCTCATTCCTTGTGGGATCGACCCTAACCTCTGTTAGGTTCTTTATTTGAACAACGATCACTTATACTTCTTTAGAGAGGTGTAATTTTGGTGTACCAGTCGTGTGATAGAGTACAACTCCATATCATTTCCTTCTAACTCAAGTTTTACAAGCTTTTAGCATCATGCCTCCTAGAATAGTCTATGACAAAAAGAATAGAAATGAGGAGTAGCAAGCACCTCTAGCACCGGTAGAACCTTTTGTTGAATAAGTTACTCATGCTGTGTTTAGAACTGCTTTTCAAGAGCTATCCTAAGCTTTGTGTAACACCCTGGAAATTTCTAAGCTAAGACCTGATTCATTCTTCATATGTGTATAGGGCCGTACCAAGTGTTTCTTAACTATGCATAGGTGTTAAGGTCAATTCTTTAGTGTGGGAATATATTTAGAGATGAATTAAGGCCACAAGAATGCTCTAGCAAAAAGTTAAGTTGAAATCTTCCTTACCAAGAATCTCTAATCAGCTAGCAATATTGTTAGTGAGTTCTCATTTCTCCGAGGACAACACCTTATGTTTCTTTCAATCATTTACAGCCATTCTTCCGACTTTAGAGTTAGCTAGAGGCTTTTCCTAGCAACTCATATTTGTAGAGGCTTTTCAGACAATCAATTTAGACTTTCGCTTATATGTGCTCAGATACTTTGTCTATTGAGTTTTTAGACTATCACAGTTAGCTTCTGCATTCAATTATCTCCAGTCATTTAATTATATTAATCTTATTGTAATTCAATGCCATGAGGTTAATTTGGGGTCACTTGTGGCTCTACGCATCGTGTAAGATGTACGGGGTAGTCTCGGGGTATGATATCACCCCTAATTCTGTAACTTTTTGTTGCAGCTATTAGTATGAGTGGTAATCTAGACAACTGATTGATCGTGTTGGGTGAGTCTCTTTCGAAGTTATGGTGAGATCCCTTCCTGGATGATCATTTTTGAGCTTCTTCTTTCATTTCTATCTTTATGGATATTTCAAAGACATGTGATGTATTTCGGATTTGGATATTATATTAGAATGCTCTTTAATTCTTATGATACAAGGTTTTAAAAGTTCTTGGTTGTCTCTTGGTTTTTCTTTATTTATGGCCTGACTTTGTTCTATAAGTCACACATGTTTGTTTGTCTCATCTTTGCTCCGACTTACACATCGAGCTTGGGGTTAGGGTGTGTGCCATGATGACCTTGGTTTCTGGGTCATTACATCTATTTAAATCATCTATAAAATTTACAATATCATGACTAGCCCCAACGTACCTCTGATGAATGATATCCTTCGCACGTCTCATACAAACCCAAAATTTGTTGCATTATATTCACTAGAACCTGCTAATGAGTTAAGTTTAGCTTGTTGAACTGTGCAGTCATTTGGTTCTACAAAGTTGATAATTGTGCTCCTAATTTAGTAAACCCATCAATCTCTTACATTCCTGTTGTAATTTTTACCATAGATGTCTATCTAACGTTATTCCAATCTAGGTTACCTTAGAGATTCGATTTAGATGTATGTATAGATCATCATATATCATTTACAAAGCCTGACCATCTGTTGTTGAATCTTGAAATATCTTTATATGTGATTTTAGTCTCTCGATTAATGTATGAACCAACACCTTATTCGTTTGATGGTGATGCAAACAATCTTTGAAGAGATATTTGAATCTTTCCCATGTTGTTTAAAGCTAAATATCTCAATAATGAATCTTTCAATCCTTCTAGATGAAAAAACAAATTACCTATTTCTTTGCAAAATTATTTCAACAAAGTAATAGAGTTCGGCGGTTTGGCCTTTAACCAGCTCTTCACTTTCTAAAAAAAGGAAAATGGGAATAGAGTGATTCCCGCATGATCGTTTGAGACTCTCTTGGTATGTACGTGTCATTAATATCCAAAAATTTCTAAATATGTTGTTGTGGATCCTCATGTTCGAGACATATAAATTGCCCACCAGCGTGCAATAGTTGCACCACTTCTATTTTAACTCAAATCTACCTCCTGCCTCAGATCTGCGGATGCTATAAATGACATTACATGCTGTTGGGATTACGAATTTGCATATTGTCAAAATAGATACTACCATCTCTATAGGAATAGTCCATTTTTGTTGTACTTGTTGGATTTGACATAAGTAAAACTGTTGAAGAGAAGCTTCTTTCTTTCTCTGGTGAAGCATTCTTTCCAGTTCAGGATGTGAGTCAGCTACTTTTTTATTCCATATACCGTATTTGCGTCTAGAGATTGAACCTATAAAAATAACGACTAAGAATAAATTATTAATACATGAACAAAGACATAGTAAGAGACTATTTTTTAAGCTCCTGATGACGTCGCCAAAAACCTGTTTCTTCCAAATGCACATGCAAGTATATGTGGTCATGCAAGTTATACAGAGACTCAAAAGAGCTAGATGTCGAGCCCATATATACTAGTGATTAAGAAAAAATCTAGTTAATTCTAATACTACTAATTTACCAAGTGTTTATGTAGCTAAAGAGAGATCATGGTTGTTAATTTTATCTACTTTAATTAAAAGATGAAAAGCAAGTGAAATTTTGTCACGACCCAAATTACACCCTAGGAGTAACATGGCATATGGAACCCCAAAAGGCCCTACACTAGCCACTTAGCATATATCATACAAGATAACAGAAATAAAGATTTCCAAAAGCAAGAGTCTTTATCATAAAAGAGTTTGAATAAACCGAAGTCTAACATAGTCTCAACAAGCATAAGAGTTATGAAATCATGCTAAAAAGGACTTTACATGACATGCAATGATCAAGATAAATCATAAGATAAGGGGGTTAGAAAACATAATTCATAATCATGGCCAATGCAAGCTTAACATATTTAAAACACTTTGTGAGATACTTTGAAAGTAACCTAGTTCATTATTGTGGGATGTTTACCATTAACCGACATAGACCATGTGAGCTAAAACATGGAATCCGGTGTCTATCCCACACCAAAAAAACAGATGTCATTGCTTGCCAAGGCAACAACATTAAACTTCAAACTTACATGGATCCATTAGCAAAGACATCCTACGGGGGCACGTAGTTAGGGACAAGGAGATTCCTACTAAAGATCTTGCCTCTACTAGCGGGAGAGCCTCCATCTCAATATCCTCTCGGTGCTAAGTAATATCCCATGGAATAGTCATTAATCATATTCATTTCATCATCCATGAAAGACACAATTAAATTACCAATCCAGGCTAAAGTTATTTAGGATAGCTCCTTAAATCTTGATTCAACTTAGGTGAGAAAACCTTTCAACCTTATGAATCCTTATGTGAGAAAACCTTTCATAATCATAATCATAGTAGTATGTGAGACAACCTTTCACAATAACATTGATACTTTCATCTCAAAGCACCCTCAAATCATTTACATCTATTTTATAAAACCAAGCATATCTTTATAAATTCATAGTTAATAGTTCATAAGCTTCATCATGTGTTCATAGTCAAAAATCATGGATCAGGCATGGGTTCATATGAATTCAACTTAAAAACATGTAATTAGTTCAATCCATGCATTAGAAGATAGAAATTAAGCAATTAAATCATAATTGAGAAGAACCTATGATGATTGAATAAAACCCTAACTTTGAATTGATAATTGAACTTGTAAAATTGGAAGATCTAGGGAACCCTATAGAGGAAAGGACTCCATAGGTGAATACTAAAATACCTTAGTGATCAAGGCCCAAGAGCTATGGTGAATTGAATATCTTGAAGGGAAACCCTAGCTTCTTCTTCCGTATCTTTATAGAGAATCTTAGGGATGAACTTGGAGGGAAATTTATGATTTAGGATAATGATTTAGAATAGGTAGTTTTAGGACTTAAATCAGACACACACACACATATATATAGGGCTAAAAACAGGGGTTAAAATTACATAGCTTAGGTATTAATCACATAGGAAACGACCATAACAACCATGACTTAAAAAGCTGACGGGAGACTTATATGGGTTACCTTTAAGGACCGTTTAGCCCTTCACGGTCCGTGAAGGGTGTCATACAGAGGCCACCAATTATTGGTTGCCTTAAACAACCAACCTTCCCTCCCTTAAATGTGTCGTGAACCTTCCACGGGCCATTTAGGCCTCCATGGAGGGCTCATGGTCGGTTTAAGGCTTGTGGACCTACTCGTTCAACCCGTCATTCCTTTCCCGAACCCCAAAGAGTTACAATATCTCCCCCTTGGGAATATTCAACCTCAAATGGGACTCAAGCTAGCATGAACAGAGTAGGAGAGAAACTAACAATCCAACTGAATGCAATCACATAAATGCACATAACTGAGGAGGAAAAATCGACTCCAAGCTACAACATATTCAAAACATCATTTCATAAAACATTCATGCACGGATATGGGAACATAAGAATGACTAAGACACACGAATCCAAAAGAAAAAACCATGAGGAGCTAAGTATCTCAAGCTAGAGTATGAATAGAGGAAAAGAGATGAGGAAATTGGGACATCATATCGGCCTCGGCCTCCCAAGTAGTACTATCAACCATTTGATTCCTCCACAACACTTTTATGGATGCAACTTCTTTGTTTCTTAACTTTCAAACTTGTCGGTCCAAAAGCTCAACCGAAACTTCTTCATAAGAAAGGCTTTCCTTTATACCAAGATTCTCTAATGGTATACTAGATGTCGGATCTCCAACACACTTCTTCAACAAAGATACATGGAATACCGGATGTACTTATGCTAAATCATTAGGCCAGCCTAATTCATAAGACAACTTGCCTATTCGCCTCAATACTTGATAAGGACCAACATAACGGGGACTAAGCTTCCCATTCTCACCAAACCTCATTACACCCTTCATAGGTGAAATTTTCAAGTCAACCCAGTCATCAACATCAACCTCAAGATCTCTTCTTCTAACATCAGCATAGGACTTTTGTCAACTTTAAGACATTTTCAATCTTTATCTAATAAGATGAACTTTCTCCATAGTCTAATATACCAATTTGGACCTATCAAAGCAACCTCACCAACTTCAAACCAACCTATAGGAGATCTACACCTTCTACTATAAAGAGCCTCAAAAAAAGCCATACCAATAGTTGAATGATAACTAGTATTATATGCAAATTCAATCAAAGTCAATTGATCATCCCAACTACCCTTGAAGTCAATCACACAAGCTCTCAACATATCTTCCAAAGTTTGGATAGTACGCATCGCTTGCCCATCGGTTTGAGGATGAAAGACAGTACTAAGCTTGACATGAGTACAAAGACCTTTTTGGAAAGACTTCAAAAATTGAGAAGTAAATTGGGTACAACAATCGGAGATAATGGATAGGGGCACTCCATGCAACATAACCATTTCCCTTAGATACAACATAGCATAATCTTCCACCAAATAAGAAACTTTGAAGGGAATGAAATGAGCCTACTTCGTCATACGATCAACAATAACCCAAATCAAGTCATGTTACCACCGGGTGCGGGGTAAACCAATAATAAAGTCCATATTAAAATCGTCTCACTTCAAAGTAGGAATACTAATATCTTGGGACAAATCTCCTAGCTTTTGATGCTCAACATTCACTTGTTCATAATTAGGACACTTAACCACAAATTCTGCAATATTCTTCTTCATCTCATTCCACCAATAGACCACCTACAAGTCACGGTACATCTTGGTGGCTCCTGGGTGAATGGAATATTGAGAATTATGGGCTTTCGATAAAAAAATTTCCCTCAAATCATTAACATTGGGAACACACAAACGACCTTGATATCGAAACACACCATCTCCCCTTTGGGAGAAAGCCTCAAAGGACTATTTAAGTATCATTTCCTTTAACTTAACCAATATCGGATCTAGACTTTGCTTGGCTTTCACATCTGACACAAAAGACGCTGTCTAACCATTTTGAACAATAAGACCACCCTCATTGGAATCTACCAACCGAACACCTAGTTGAGATATTGTATGAACATCACAAACCAATTCTTTGTTTCCATCCTCAACATGTTCTACACTACTCATTACTACCGACTTAAGGCATCGGCCACCACATTAACTTTTCCCGGATGATAAAGGACACTGATGACATAGTCCTTCAAAAGCTCTTGCCATCTACGTTGGCGAAGATTTAGATCCTTTTTCCTGAACACATATTGCAAACTTTTGTGGTCGGTAACGACATCAACATGGACACCATACATATAATGCCTCCAAATCTTTAAGGCAAAAACAAGCGCCGTTTCCAAATCAGGGGTAGGATACTTTTTTCTTGAATCTTAAGTTTTCTTGAAGCATAAGCAGTAACTTTCCCATTTTTTATAAGAACACATCCTAATCCAATCCTCCAAAAATCACAATAAACCACGAAACCATTTGATCCTTACGGTAAAGTCAAAATAGGAGCAAAGTGAGCCTATCCTTCAACTCTTGGAAACTCTTCTCACAATCTTCCGACCATAAAAACATAACCTTCTTTTGGGTCAAAGCAGTAAATGGAGATGCAATCGAAGAAAACCCTTCCACAAACCTTTTATAATATCTGGCCAAACCCAAGAAGCTTCGAATATCTAAAGGGGATAGAGGTCTAGGCAAACTCTTAACCGCATCCGTCTTCTTTGGATCAACATCAATCCCCTTTTCGAAAACAATGTGACTAAGAAAAGCCATGGATCTTAACCAAAACTCACATTTACTAAACTTGGCAAATAGTTGTCAGTCCTTGAAGACTTATAACACAATTCTCAAATGATAGGCATGCTCATCCTCACTCTGTGAGTTAATCAAGATGTTGTCGATAAGCACAATCACAAACATATCAAGATATTGTCTAAACAAACTATGTATCAAGTCCATAAATGTGGCCGAAGTAATAGTCAAACCTTCAGAAAGATGTCTTCGGAATGACACCTTCCTTCACCCTCAATTGGTGATAACCAAACTAGAGGTCAATCTTGGAGAAGTAACTCGCTACTTGGAATTGGTCAAAAAAATCATCAATACTTGGGAAAGGATACTTATTCTTAATGGTAACCTTGTTTAATTATCGATAATCAATACACATGTTAAGTGAATCATCCTTCTTACGAACAAACAAAACTAGAGCACCCCATGGAGAGATACTCGGTCGGATGAACCCCTTATAAAAAAATTCTTTCAGTTGCTCCTTTAATTCCTTAAGTTCTGCCAGAGCCATACAGTAAGGAGGAATAGAGATAGGTTGCGTATCTGGGAGAAGGTTAATACAGACGTGTATTTCTCTTTCGGGAGGAACACCTGGTAGGTCATCGAGAAACCATTCAAAAAACTCGTTTACAATGTGAACCGTCCCAAGAATATGGGTTTTGAAATCAATATCCCTGACCCAAACAAGATGATATATGCAACCCATAGAAATCCTTTTTCTAGCTTTAATACTAGAAACAAACGGACCCTTAGGCATAAAACTTCCCCCTTTCTACTCTAGGATGGGCTCATTTGGAAACTGAAGCTTGACCACTCGGATTCTACAATCAACAAAAGCATAACAAGAATGGAGCGAATGCATACCAAGAATAACATCAAAATCCAATATATCAAGCTCTATAAGATCAACATGAGTGATTCTATGAGATATGGAGACGGGATAATTTCTATAGACTCTCTTAGCCACAATAGATTCACCAATAGGAGTACAGACAAAAAAGGGGTCTATCAACACATTTGAGGAAATATCAAACCTCATAGCCACATATGGCATCACAAAAGATAGGGTAGCACCAGATTCAAGCAAGACATAAACATCAAGATAAAGGACTTTCAACATACCAGTAACCACATTTAGAGAACCCTCTTGATCATGTCGAGTTTGAAGTGGATAAAATTGGTTTTGCTTGGGAGCACTTGAAGCCGAACCACTAGGTTGAGTTTGTTTACCATATCTCCCCTTAGTAGCAAGTGACTAACAGTCCCTTATCTTGTGACCACTCTATAAAAACCCAAAGCAACCATACGTACCGGCTAAGCATTTACCATCATGCTTCCTTCCACACCTAGCACTAGTTGACAAAGAAGATCCACCACCATTTCCTCCTTGAGGCTTAGGGTTAGACACCCTATCTTTGTTGAACTTTGGAACCGGATCACTAGAGGAACCTTGACCGGAGAACCTTTGTCGGAATCTAGAATGACCATGTCCATCGAACCTTGAATGAAAAAAGTCACCATCACCGGTCTTAACCCTCTTTGCCTCCCTAGATCTTTCCTTAAGTTTTTCCTCTTCTATTTATTGGGCAGGAAACATTAAACTAGAAATATCCATTTCCTTGATCAACATGGAGGTTCGACATTCCTTGACCACCATTTCAGACACACCCAAAACAAACTTACTCATCCTTGCCCTAGAATCGACAACCATAGTTAGAGCATACCTAGCCAATTGAGTGAACCTCAAGGAATACTCCTTCACACTCATATTTCCTTGAAGAAGGTTAATGAACTCAATTACTTTCACTTCTCTCATTTCAAGAGGAAAGAAATGATCAAGAAAAGCTCCTTTGAATTTCTCGCAATCAAGAGGACCCGCATTAATCATTCTCTCACTTTTCCATTGTTCGAACCACACTTGAGCAAAACCCTTGAGTTGATAAGTGGCTATTTCCATCTTTTCCACTGGCGTGACTCCCATGATCATCAAAACCTTGTACACCTAATTAATGAACTCCTGAGGATCTTAACCTTAGAACCATGAAACTCAAGAGGATTCATTTTAGTGAAGTCCCTCACTCTAGTTGCCATTGTACCCACATTTGGGTTCACGAGGATCACAACTTACCTATTGGCTTGAGCCATCATAGCTTGGGCTAAAACATGAAAAATGGCTCAGAACTCCGCATTAGTCACCTGTTTGGCCAAAAGGTCAGCCGAAACTTGAGGAGCTTCTTGTTCCATATTCTCACGCGCATTCCTTCTAACGTATGCTCTTCGAGGGGCCATATTCTTAAAAGCATCATATATAGATTAGGAGAGAAACATATAGGTTTACACTCTATCGCACGACTTTAGAATGATGAAAGAAGTGGAGTTTCCTAAACATCTTATAGCCTCTTATTCATCAATGTGATGCACTTCACACTCATGAACAAGACTCTACTCTATGTGGCTTGTGAGATATCCTAGGACCTTTCTAAACCTAATGCTCTGAATATCAAGTTTGTCATGACCCAAATTATACCTTCAGTGTAACATAGCGTGTAGAACCCTGCGAGGCCCTACATAAGCCACTTAGGATACATCATACAAGATAATAGAAATAAAGATTTCCAAAAGAAAGAGTCTTATATCGTAAAAGAGTTTGACAAAGCGAAAGTCTAATATAGTCTCAACAAGCCATCTAATACATTAATAGAAGTGATTGGGACATAACCCATACATCACATACTATGTCTGGAAGTGGAAATAAAAGAAAGCAATAAAAGTGTCTTGGTCCTCGAAGCATGAGGACTCACCAATCTTTGAAGCGACAAGGGAGATCAACTACACACAAGTATGCGAGGTTGGAGCATCGGACCCTACATTAATAAGACAATGTAAGCACAAATATGCATTAGTACATGAAATGTACTAAGTATAATAGCAATGCATAAGAGTTATGAAATCATGCTAAAAAGGAATTTTCATGACATGCAATGACCAAGCTAAATCATAAGATAAGGCGGCTACCAAACATAAGTCATAATCATGGCTAGTGCAAGCTTAACATATTTAAAACACTTTGTGAGATACTTTGAAAGTAACCTAGTTCATTATTGTGGGATGTTTACCATTAACCGACATAGACCATCAGAGATAAGACATGGAATCTAGTGCTATCCCACACGGAAAAGAGATGTAATTAATCATATTTATTTCATCATCCATGGAAAGGCAATTAAATTACCAATCCAAGATAAAGTTACTTAGGATAGCTCCTAATCTTGATTCAACTTAGGTGAGAAAACCTTTCAGCCTTATGAATCCTTTTTTGAGAAAACCTTTCACAATCATAATCATAGTAGTATGTGAGAAAAACTTTCACAAAAACATTGATACTTTTATCTCAAAACATCCTCAAATCACTTACATCTATTTTATAGAAGCAGGCATATCTTTATAAATTCATAGTTCATAGTTCATAAGCTTCATCATGTATTCATAGTCAAAAATCATGGATCATTCATGGTTTCATATGAATTCAACTAGAAAACATGTAATTACTCAACTCATGCATTAGAAGATAGAAATTAAGCAATTAAATCACAATTGAGAAGAACCCATGAAGATTGAATAAAACCCTAACTTTGAATTGACAATTGAACTTGTAAAATTTGAAGATCTTGGGAATCCTATGGAGGAAATGACTCCATAGGTGAATACTAAAATACCTTAGTGATAAAGGCCCAAGAGCTATGGTGAATTGAAGATTTTGAAGTGAAATCCTAGCTTCTTCTTCCTTAGTTCTAGAGAGAACTTGGGGATGAACTTGGAGGAAAATTTATGATTTAGGAGAATTATTTAGAATGGGTAGTTTTAGGACATAAATCATATATATAGGGCTTAAAATAGGGGTTAAAATGGCATAACTTAGGTATTAAACACATAGAAAATGACCAATATAGCCCTGACTTAAAAAGTTAATGGGAGACTTATATGGGTGACCTTCATGGACCGTTTAGCCCTTCAAGGTCCGTGAAGGGTGTCGTACATAGGCCACAAATTATTGGTTGCCTTAAACGGCCAATCTCCCCTCCCCTAAATGGGCCGCGAGCCTTCCGTAGGCCGTTTAGGCCTCCTTGGAGGGCTCATGGTCGGTTTAAGGCTTGTGGACCTACCCATTCAACCCGTCATTCCTTTCCCGAACCCCAATGTGTTACAAATTTATTCGAATCATTAATTGAGAGAAATTCTTGGGTAACGAATCTTCTATGCGTTCATGTATAGTATACAATTTCACTGATTTATTTATTCATCTAGTTATTAATTTATGATGTTTAATATATGATCATGGTATTTCGAGCCTCTAGCAGTCTCTCCACACCGATCTCACATTACATCATTCAGCAATGAAATGTCAACCGAACATGGATGTATATGGCTATCATCTCATTTTATAATCCAGTAAGGGATTCAAGATATATTCCTATCCTAAATGATTGAAATTCATTTTGATTTTTTTTTAAAAAAAAGGTGTTTTGTGTTACATTTTTAAATCCATCTATGTAGAGTTAGTGTCTAATACAAGCAATGATAAAGACCTAAATGAAATATAATTAAAAATTTATTCAACTCGTTATAAAATGAAAGTGATTATACACTACTCTTATTACCCAAATAAATGATAAATAATGACAGCAGTAATAGATCAATATTATCAGGCAAAAGTTTAAGCAAATAGCAAGATCAAAGTAAAAATAAATAGCAAGATCAGAGTAAAAACCAACAACCTTATCCATAGATAATAAACACTAACTATTACATTCAACATAAAAGAGAGAACAACATACATAAATACTAAAGCAACAAAAAGGATTAAAACATAAACTTAAACAAAAGTCAAATAGCCAAAAACATAAGACGAAGATAACAACAACAACAGCAAAAAAGCTACAACCCTTGTGTCTCTTTAAAACCTAAAGCCTAAGCTCTAAGTCAAGCTCTTCGACCTCATCATCTTCATTCTTTTTCCCACGCATCCAACTTGCAGTAACTGGACTAGCACTCCCAATGGATGGATGGGTTAATTCTAAAGGTCTTGCACCTAATGCAACATTCAAATTTAACTGCATCTCAGATGGAGCCAGTTGACTAAGACGTTGGGCAAATAAGTTATCTTGAAAAAGAGTTAGAGTGATAGGTTCATGTGCATTAACACGAGGTACATGTACCTTTTCAGCATACGACATACAATAGCAAGGAGGTTGGTGTGTCAACTATTCTGGCAGAGTTGGAATATGTAACATATAACTATGAGAAGGTTGTTGAGTCACCTGAACCATTGTATGTTGTTTTTGAGATTGATTATTACCATACTGCGGATAACCACAATGGTGATGAGGCACCTCTAACACCATGAATTGCCGTAATGGGTCAACAATTGATCGCCGATCTGTAGGACTTATTTGAGGACTTTGTAGCACTGAAATCCTCGTATAGGGATGACATAAGCATTCCTGGTTTCGTCTAACTATCGAGTTAGACTTTAGATAGCCTAAGTAACGACAATGAAGGGGGAGGTCAGCAGACGGACAGAAAAACTTGTCATGGTGTGTACCTTTTATCCAAGTTTCCTCAAACCTATGAATGCGCTGGTGTCCCGCAAGCCCTTGGCTAGAGGTGAACACCTCTGCGCAGAATTTGCAACGATAACACCAAGAACCCGCAGGCCTCGTTATAAGGGATTGATTAGTCATTTCTTTTGTTGGTGGTTGATGTATTTTTTATGAAGAATGGTTTGGAGAATTGAAAAATGAATTGGTGAGGAACCGAAGAAATGACCATAGAAATATAAAGGACCAAAAATTCCAGTAGTATGGTAACAATGTTTGCATGCGTAATGTAACAAATTAAATGTATTGATTTTCTTTCCGTATATATTTTAAAAGAAAAAATCATATCTGATATGTTTCAACTTTTTTAGACCATAATGTAATGTTTTTCCTATTTCATCTTCTTTTAAGCCTTTTATTATTTTTCTTTTATTAAACCACTCAATACTAACTTATTTTAGATATTCTTTAACAAAGAAAAATAGTGTTGAATTTCACTTTCTTATACTTATCCATAAAGATATGAACAAATTAAACAATAATGTAAAATTATTTTTTTAGATAAGTATATTATAATTTGGACATTACCAAACACATACAAAACAATTAACCTTACAAAGTACAAATAAATATTGGCTAGTATTATGGGTATTTTTCGTCCAAGTCACAAATTTGTATCCCACTTGTGAGTTGTGAGTTGTTAGTTATTCTTGTAAGTTGAATAAATAAAGTTCTAATTCATCTAAAATATGTTATTTATTTCTACTAAGAGTTAGGTCTGTTTCCCACTTTGTTTACTTTGATTTTCACCCAAAAAAAATCAAATGGAACTTTTTTATATTTGATTTGGTAGCTTCTCTATTACTTCAATCTTGAGTAAATATACCTCTAGACCTCTTTGTGATACTTTTTGACCAAGGACAGTCCCCTTCTTAACAAAAAAGGCATTTCTCCCGGTGATTACAAGTATTGTCTTAGTTTGCCATAGTCCTATTTCCGTGCTATTTGACCCTCGTCTACCTATTCCTATGTATCTACCTATTTTGGTAGGTGCATCGATTCAATATGTGAATCCCTTATAGTACATATTAATGTCTCTACACCAATAGGTGATTCTTTAGTGGTGGATAAGGTATACTAGGGGTGTGAAGTGAAATTATTTGGTAGTAAGTCTTGGGTAGACTTGATTCTATTGACATTGTAATGATCCCTTTCTGTCATAATGGGTAGACCCATGGTGAAAGTTTTGGATCAAAAAACCTTCTGAGTAGTAACTTGAAAATCTTAGGCTAGGCCAGTCTCAGATAAAAATCAGAGTAAGGTGAGGTCTAGGGAAATCTAGGAAGGGATTGGGATAATTTCTAAGTTAAGGATAGATTTTGTAGTATTCAGGACATTAATAAGTCCATGGGGCTTTTGAGAGATGAATTTGTGTGAGTAGAACTCCCGATATTGAAATTGGCATGGAAAGGTTATTTCAGAACGTCAATGTTCGAGGGTGTGTTTTGAAATGAGGGCTTTGGGGAAGAATTCTAAGATTCTATCTTCGTGCAAGATGATATAGCAAAAAAGTCTCACTATGGTTGGGCCACTATAACGGGCTAGTGTTATAGTTGGCCTATCGTGATTTAATGTAGAAAAAGTCCCAAAACTGCTCATTATTCTGTAACATTGTTCTTGGGAAAAGAGAGGGTGATTTAGGGTTATTTATTTTTAATTCTCTACCAATCTCTTTGTTAAAGGGAAATTAATTGTTCTCCTAACTCTTAATTCGATTCTTTAGCCGTAAAATATATGATGATACTCTTATGGGAGGGTTTTGACTAGAATTAATGGTCAGAAAAGCATGGGTCATGTAGAATGATCATGCAATTATCCTAGGGTTAGGATTTGAGTGTAATCTTGGTATTATTATGCTATTAGTCATTGATTGTTGTGTCTTATTATTTTTTTAGACTATGAACAAGCAAAGTCATTGCAAAAGGGGAAAGCTCAGGTTTTTTAGAGTTCCAAGGCTTAATTCGAGGTAGATGATGGTTGTTTATTTTCCAAGTTAGGTAATATGTATATGTTAATTGCTTTATAGTATTACCTGTACAATGCATGCGGGGAAAACTAAAAGGCTAATGTTAAATGACATCTTGTTGATAATCTCATGCAATGAACCTATATATTAACTTGTGGTTTCAAGTGTGGTGTCCATTATGATTGTGATTGTGCATGTCATCTGTGATTGATGGTTGGCTCGGGTACCACATCAATACAAGATACTAATGTTTTGCTCAAATACCATGTCTGGTATGAAATTCTATCCGTTAGCTCAGGTACCACCCCGGTACACTAACAGTTTGTGTGTGGGTTCCATGAGAGGACCGAGTATGTGCTATTATGATCATGTGGGACATGTTCTTGTTAAGTAAAGAATTGTGACCAGAAGTTTATAGCTATTGTGAATTGTTGATATGTGTGTTGGCCAGTATTAATGTATTAAGGTTACTTGTTTACATTAATGTCTTGGGACTGGCCGTATAATCCTACCGGTACGTGTTAGTTTTTGTACTGATACCTCCCTTGATCTTACTATGTTGAGTATAGGACATATTTTGTCAGTTAATACGAGACCTCATTTGTGAGATGTGTGACATCTAAATCCAAGGGTGATCTACTTCTTCCGGGCTACCATGGATTCTTCTCTGTCTCTTTGTCCCTCCTTTCAGACACAAACATTTTAAACTCTTACAGTTATGTTTTCTTATTGGGGTTGTATCCCTTTTATTCTAGATCCTTTAGAGTTGTGGTACTATGACTTTCAGATTCTTGGGATTTAATTCTGCAATGTTTTTGGATAATTGATTGAGTTTATGGGAACTCGATCCATATTTCTTTAAAACTATTTTCCTAGTGTTTTATATAATGACTTGCTTCTTAAAATGGTTGATGGGTTAGGTTTGGTTTAATAATTTGTTCACCCACCGTAGAGTTAGTGTGGATGCCACTCACAGCGGTCTAGTTCATTTAAAAGTTGGTATCAAAGTGTGGGGTTCATTGATCTCGCCATACCAATACTTGAATGATAAATATTATTATATGTGAATTCAATCAAAGGCAAATGATCATTCCAACTACCCTTGAAGTCAATCACAAAAGCTCTCAACATATCTTCCAAAGTTTGGATAGTACACTCCACTTGCCCATAGGTTTGAGGATGAAAGGTCATACTAAGCTTGACATGAGTACAAAGACCTTTTTGGAAAGACTTGCAAAATTGAGAAGTAATTTGGTACCACGATCAGAGATAATGGATAGGGGCACTCCATGCAACCTAACCATTTCCCTTAGATACAAGTTCGCATAATCTTCCACCGAATAAGAAACTTTGATGGGAATGAAATGAGCCGACTTCGTCATACGATCCACAATAACCCAAATCAAGTCATGTTACCACCGGGTGCGGGGTAAACCAACAATAAAGTCCATATTCAAATCGTCTCACTTCCAAGTAGGAATACTAATATCTTGGGACAAACCTCCCAGCTTTTGATGCTTAACTTTCACTTGTTGAGAATTAGGACACTTAGCCACAAATTCCGCAATATCATTCTTCATCTCATTCCACCAATAGACCTTCTACAAGTCACGGTACATCTTTGTGGCTCCCGGGTGAATGGAATATCAAGAATTATGGGCTTCCGATAAAATTTGTTCCCTCAAATCATTAACATCGGGAACACACAAAAGACCTTGATATCGAAGCACACCATATCCTCCTTGGGAGAAAGCCTCAAAGGATTATTTAAGTATCATTTCCTTCAACTCAACCAACATCGGATCTAGACTTTGCTTGGCTTTCAAATCTAACACTAAAGACGATGCCGAACCATTTTGAACAATAACACAACCCACATTGGAATCTACCAATCGAACACCTAGTCGAGATATTGTATGAACATCACAAACCAATTCCTTGTTTCTATCCTCAATATGTTCTACACTACTCATTGACTACCGACTTAAAGCATCGGCCACCACATTAACTTTGCCTGGGTGATAAAGGACACTCATGTCATAGTCCTTCAAGAGCTCTAGCCATCTACGTTGGCAAAGATTTAGATCCTTTTGCCTGAACGCATATTGCAAACTTTTGTGGTCGGTAAAGACATCAATATGGACACCATACAAATAATACCTCCAAATCTTTAAGGCAAAAACAAGCGTCATTTCCAAATCAGAGGTAGGATATTTTTTTCGTGATTCTTAAGTTTCCTTGAAGCATAAGCAGTAACTTTCCCATTTTGCATAAGAACACACCCTAATCAAATCCTCGAAGAATCACAATAAACCACGAAACAATCTGATCCTTACAGTAAAGTCAAAATAGGAGCAAAGTGAGCGTATCCTTCAACTCTTGGAAACTCTTCTCACAAACTTCCTACCATAAGAACTTAACCTTCTTTTGGGTCAAAGCAGTCAATGGAGATGCAATCGAAGAAAACCCTTCCACAAACCTTTTATAATATCTGGCCAAACCCAAGAAGCTTCGGATATCTAAAGGGGATAGAGGTGTAGGCCAACTCTTAACCACACAAGTCTTCTTAGGATCAACCTCAATCCTCTTTTTGAAAACAATGTTACCAAGAAAAGCCATTGATCTTAACCAATACTCGCATTTACTAAACTTGGCAAATAGTTGTCAGTCCTTGAAGACTTTTAACACAATTCTCAAATGATAGGCATGCTCATCCTCACTCTGTGAGTTAATCAAGATGTTGTTGATAAACACAATCACGAACATATCAAGATATTGTCTAAACACACTATTCATCAAGTCCATAAATGTGGCCGGAGCATTAGTAAAACCAAATGATCATAATGACCATACCGAGTTCAAAAAGTTGTCTTCAGAATGTCACCTTCCTTCACCCTCAATTGGTGATAACCCAACTAGAGGTCAATCTTGGAGAAGTAACTCGCTCCTTGGAATTGGTCAAAAAGTCATGAATCCTTGGGAGAGGATACATATTCTTAATGGTAACCTTGTTTAATTATTGATAATCAATAAACATGCGAAGTGAATCATCATTCTTACAAATAAACGAAATTAGAGCATCTCATGATGAGATACTCGGTCAGATGAACCTGTTATCCAAAAAATCTTCCAGTTGCTCCTTTAATTCCTTCAGTTCTGCAAGAGTCATACCGTATAGAGGAATAGAGATAGGTTGCGTATCTGAGAGAAGGTCAATAATGAAGTTTGTTTCTCTTTCTGGAGGAACACCTGGTAGGTCATCGATAAACACTTCAAAAAACTCGTTTACAATGGGAACCGTCTCAAGAATAGGGGTTTTGAAATCAATATCTCTAACCCAAACAAGGTGATATATGCAACCCTTAGAAATCACTATTCTAGCTTTAATACAAGAAACAAATTGACCCTTAGGCATAGAATTTCCCCCTTTCAACTCTAGGATGGGATCATGTGGAAACTAAAACTTGACCACACGGGTTCTACAGTCAACAGAAGCATAACAAGAATGGAGCATATGCATACCAAGAAAAAAATCAAAATCCAATATATCAAGCTCTACAAGATCAACGTGAGTGACTCTATGAGATATGGAGACTAGACAATTTCTATAGACTCTCTTAGCCACAATAAATTCACCAATAGGAGTAGAGACAAAAAGAGGGTCTATTAACACAATCGAGGAAATATCAAACCTCATAGCCACATATGGCGTCACAAAAGACTGGGTAGCACCGGGATCAAGCAAGGCATAAACATTAAGATGAAGGACTTTCAACATACCAGTAACCACATTGAGAGAACCCTCTAAATCATGTTGAGTTTAAATTTGATAGAATTGGTTTTGCTTTGGAGCACTTGAACCCGAACCACTAGACGGAGTTTGTTTACCATATCTTCCCTTAGTAGCAAGTGACTAACAGTCCCTTATCTTGTGGCCACTCTTACAAAAACCAAAGCAACCATACGTACTGGCTAAGCATTTACCATCATGCTTTCTTCCACACCTAGCACAATTAGACAAAGAAGATCCACCACTATTTCCTCCTTGAGGCTTAGGGTTAGACACCCTATCTTTGTTGAACTTCAAAACCGGAGCACTAGAGGAACCTTGATTGGAGAACCTTTGTCGGAATCTAGAATTACCATGTCCATCGAACCTTGAATGAGAAAAGTCACCATCACCAGTCTTAACCCTCTTTGCCTCCCTAGATCTTTCCTAAAGTTTCTCCTCTTCTATTTATTGGGCAGGAAATATTAAACTAGAAATATCCATTTCCTTGATCAACTTGGAGGTTCGACATTCCCTGACCATCATTTTAAACACACCTGAAACAAACTTACTCATCCTTGCCCTAGAATCGACAACCATAGTTAGAGCATACCTAGCCAATTGAGTGAACCTTAAGGAATACTCCTTCACACTCATATTTCCTTGAAGAACGTTAATGAACTCAATTACTTTCACTTCCCTCATTTCAAGAGGAAAGAAACGATCAAGAAAAGCTCCTTTGAAATTCTCGCTATCAAGAGGACCCGCATTAATCATTCTCTCACTTTTCCATTGTTCAAACAACACTTGAGCAACACCCTTGAGTTGATAAGTAGCTATTTCCACCTTTTCCACTGGCGTCACTCCCATGATCATCAAAACCTTGTACACCTAATTAGTTAACTCTTGAGGATCTTCCTCAACCTTAGAACCTTGAAACTCTGCAGGATTTAATCTAGTGAAGTCCCTCATTCTAATTACCGTTGTACCCATATTTGGGTTCACGGGCCACAACTTACCTATTGGCTTGAGCCGTCATAGCTTGGGCTAAAACATGAAAAGTGGCTCGGAACTCCGCATCAGTCACCTGTTCAGCCAAAGGGTAAGCCGAAACTTGCGGAGCTTCTTGTTCCACATTCTCACCCACATTCCTTCTATCGTATGCTTTTCGAGGAGTCATATCCTTAAAAGCATCATATAAGTATTAGGAGAGAAACATATAGAGTTACACTCTATCGCACAACTTTAGCCTAATGAAAGAATTGGAGTTTCCTAAACATCTTATAGCCTCTTATTCAGATATGTGCCACACTTCACACTCATGAACAAGACTCTACTCGTCGTGGCTTGTGAGATATCCTAGGACCTTTCTAAACCTTGTGCACGGAATTCCAAGTTTGTCATAACCCAAAGTATACCCTCAGCATAACATAGCGTATAGAACTGTGAGACGCCCTACGTAAGCCACTTAGCATACATCATACAAGATAATAGAAATAAAAATTTCCAAAAGAAAGAGTCTTAAATCATAAAAGAGTTTGACAAAGTGAAAGTCTAACATAGTCTCAACAAGGCATCCAATACATCAATAGAAGTGATTGGGACATAACCCATACATCACATACATTGTCTGGAAATGGAAATAAAAGAAAGCAATAATAGTGTCTTGATCCTCGAAGCATGAGGACTCACCAATCTTTGAAGCGACAAGGGAGCTCAACTGCACACAAGTATGCGAGGTTAGAGTGTCGGACCCTACATTAATGAGACAATGTCAGCACAAGTATGCATTAGTACATGGAATGTACTAAGTATAATAGCAATGCACAAGAGTTATGAAATCATACTAAAAAGGACTTTTCATGACATGCAATGACCAAGCTAAATCATAAGATAAGGGGGTTAGAAAACATAAGTCATAATCATGGCCAGTGCAAGCTTAACATATTTAAAACAATTTGTGAAATACTTTGAAAGTAACCTAGTTCATTATTGTGGGATGTTTACCATTAACCGACATAGACCATGAGAGATAAAACATGGAATCTAGTGTCTATCCCACACCGAAAAGAGACTCGGGAAGAACTTAAGGAATTAAAGGAGCAATTGAAAGATTTGTTGGATAAAGTCTTCGTCCGACCGAGTATCTCTTCATGAGGTGCTCCAATTTTGTTTGTTAAAAAGAAGGATGGTTCCCTCCGAATGTGCATTGACTACCCCCAACTGAACAAGGTTACCATTAAGAATAAGTATCCTCTTCAAAGGATAGATGACTTGTTCGATCAACTTCAAGGGGCGAGCCACTTCTCTAAGATTGATCTCTGGTCTAGTTATCATCAATTGAGGGTGAAGGAAGATGACATTCCAAAGACGATTTTTCGGACTAGATACGGACACTATGATTTCTTAGTGATGTCCTTTGGCTTGACGAATGCTCCGGCCGTATTTATGGATTTGATGAATAGGGTGTTTAGATAATACATTGATATGTTCGTGATTGAGTTCATTGATGATATTTTGATTTACTCAAGGAGTGAGAATGAGCATACCGATCATTTGAAGATTATGTTGTAAGTCCTCAAGGACCAACAACTCTTTGCAAATTTTGATAAGTGTGAGTTTTGGCTAAGGTCCATGGCTTTTCTTTTTCATATTGTTTCCGACAAAGGTATTGAGGTAGATCCTATAAAGACGGATGTGGTTAAGAATTGTCCTAGACCTCTATCACCTTCAGATATTCGTAGCTTCTTGGGTTTGGCTGGTTATTATAGGAGGTTTGTTGAAGGGTTTTCTTCGATTGCTTCTCCATTGATGGCTTTGACTCAAAAGAAGATTAAGTTCACTTGGTCCGAAGTGTGTGAGAAGAGTTTTCAAGAATTGAAAGATAAACTTACCTCGGCTTCGTTGTTGACCTTACCGGATGGGTCCGATGGGTTTGTGGTTTATTATGACGCTTCAAGGATTGGACTAATGTGTGTCCTTATGAAAAATGGGAAAGTCATTGCTTACGCTTCAAGTCAACTTAAGATTCATTAAAAGAACTATCCCACTCATGACTTAGAACTAGCAACGGTGAAGTCCCTCACTCTAGATGCCGCCATACCCACATTTGTGTTCATAGGAGTGACAACCTCCCTGTTTTCTTGAGCCGTCATGGCTTGAGCCCACACTTGGAAAGCAGCCCTAAACTCTGCATTAATCACTTGTTCAGCCAAAGGGTTGGCCGAAACATGAGGAGCTTGAGGAGGAGCTTCTTATTCCACATTCTCTCTCGCATTCTTTCTATCATATGTTCTTCGGGTGACCATATCCTTAAACACATAGGATAGGAATTAGGAGAGAGACATACAGAGTTAAACTCTATCGCACAACTTAAGAGTAATGGAAGAAGTGAAGTTTCCTAAACATTTTATAGCCTCTCATACATAAATGTGGCGCACTTCACACTCATGAACAAGACTCTACTAGACGTGGCTTATAAGACTTCCTAGGACCATTCAAAACCTTGTGTTCTTAGTACAAATTTTGTCATGATCTAAAGTACCCCCTAGACATGACATGGTGTACAAGACCCCAAAAGGCCTCATACAAGCCACTTAGCATGCATAATAAAAGATCATGGAAATAAAAGAGTTTAAAAGATATCTTCATAACCAAAGAGTTTTATCAAAAGTAGCGGAAGTCTAAACATAGTCTCAAAGCCATGTAAACTCATAGAATAAAAGGTTGGGACGTAACCCATACAAAGTTCCAAGAAAGTAAATGACATGAAAGATAAACGTGGTCTATTTCTCGAAATGTGAGAAATCACCAAGTCTTCAAGTTCTTCTAACACAAGCTCTAGCCACGAGTCGGTGGGGAGGAGTCGTCACGCCCTACATCAGTAAATCAATGTAAGCAAGAGTATGCGTTAGTACAAACATGTACCAAGTATGATAACTATGCATAAAATCATGCAATCATGCTAAAAAGGGGACATTTACTTGGCATGCAAAGACCAAGCTAAAACATGAGATAAAAGAGGTTAGAAACATAAGTCATAAGACCATGGTCAATGCAAGCTAAACATGCTTAAAACACTTGTGAGATACCTTGAAAGTCACTTTAGTTCGTTCTTGTAGGAAATTACATTTAACCGACATTTAAGACCATGTGAGCTATTAATCATGGAATCCGGTGTGTACTCCACACCGAAAAGAGGTGTCCCTACTTGCCAAGGTAAGAACCATAGTCTTCTAGCTTAAGTGGATCCACTAGCTAATGTCTATCTAAACAACCTATGGTGGCATATAGTTTATGGGACACGGGTAATCGCCACTTGTCCACTCGATGCTAAGCATAATTCCCACGGATTAGTCATAGTTCTTAGCTTATCTTATCATTAGTAGACATGGGTAATTGCCTCTTATCTATCTTTAAGGAACATGGGTAATCTCGCCTCTTGTCCATTCTATTAGAATAGCTCCTTAACTTTTGATTCAAGTTTAGTTGAGAAAACCTTTCAACCCTTTATAAATCCTTTATGTGAGAAATCCTTTCACAAAACAACAACATCAACATTAATGCCTCACTCTCAAGGCAAGCTTAAATCATTTATCTTTAGTTCATAAAGACATGCATTATTCCATAAATTCCATCTTTTCATAATCAAAGCTTCATCATGAGTCACCATCTAGAAATCATAGGTTTCACATGGGTTCATGGGAATTCATCTTAAAACATGAAATTTAACTCAATTCATGCATAGAAAGCCATAATTAAATCAATTTGATCATAATTTAAAAGGACCCACATGATAGAAGAAAACCACCTAATTTCAATTAGGAATTCTTACTTTGAAAATTGGGGAATTTGGGAACCCTATGGAAGAAAGGACTCCATAGGTGAAAGTTATCATACCTTAATCCCAAAAGTTTGAAATCAATGGGGGAATTGAAAACTTGACCTTCAAACCCTAGCTTCTTCTTCTTCCTTAGAGAGAGAAATATTTGGAGAGGTTTTTGGGAATAGTTAAAAAGTGATTAGGAAGAGTAGAAATTAGGCTTAGAAGGCTTATATAGTGCTTAGGATTAAAGGATAATCGACTTAAATTAAACATTTAGGAAAAAGACTAAAAGGCCCTTTAAAAAAATAACTGTCGGGGTTAATCTACTGTTTGGACCTACGGTCCGTAGGTCCAACCCGGACCGTCCTAGACAACCGTAGGTTAGATTCAGAGACCCTGAAATTTGGACTTACAATGACGGTTCCCATGTACGGTCTGTTGTTCCTCTTACGGATCATACATACCAACCGTCATTTCCAACTTAAGGCTCTAAAATTTGACTAAGTCATGGGGTGACCTACGAGGCATACTTACGATCCTTTGAAGCAACGACGGACCGTCCTTCTAAATCGTCAAAGAGGTTCTGAGACTTGATATTTTGAAAACATTTGTTCTGCCACCTACAGTTCCCACCTACGGACCGTGAGTCGACCTACAATTCGTAGGTAGCTTCCGTCAGTGCTGGCACAAGATTTTCGAAAACCTGCAACTTTCTTCTTTTCAAATCTGAGGTGTTACAAGAATATCGGGAACTATGCTCCCTCAAGCTATCAACATTCGAAACACACAAGTGACCTTGATATCGAAGTAAACCATCTCCCCCTTGAGAGAAACCCTCAATGGACTTTTTAATCACTGCTTCCTTCAACTCCATTAGAATTGGAACAAGACCTTGCTTTGCTTTAATATCTGACACAAAGGATGATTCTGCACCATTATTAACAACAACACCACCTTCACTAGAATCAATCAATCGAACACCAAATCGGGCCAATCTATGGACATCTCGAACCAATTCCTTCTTACTATCTTCAACATGAGTAACACTACCCATGGATAACTGACTAAGGGCATCCGCCACCCCATTTGCCTTGCCGGGGTGATAGAGGACACTCATGTCATAGTCTTTTAGCAACTCAAGCCACCTTTTTTGGTGAAGATTCAGATCCTTTTTCTTGAACACATATTGCAAACTCTTATGGTCGGTGAAGACATCCACATGGACACCATACAAGTAATGCCTCCAAATCTTTAGAGCAAACACAACCGCCGCTAGTTCTAGGTTATGGTTAGGATAGTTCCTTTCATAAACCTTAAGTTTCCTTGAAGCATAAGCAATCACCTTCCCATTTTGCATAAGGACACATCCCAACCCAACTCTGAGGCTTCACAATAAACCACAAATCCATCGGATCCTTCCGGTAAAGTTAATATCGGAGCGGAGGTAAGCCTGTCTTT
Source organism: Solanum appendiculatum (assembly GCA_018342035.1). NCBI lineage: Eukaryota > Viridiplantae > Streptophyta > Magnoliopsida > Solanales > Solanaceae > Solanum > Solanum appendiculatum. Next base: position 1,040,004 of record JAGDQO010000627.1, on the reverse strand, counting down.
CAAATCTTGGAAGCTTTTCTCACAGACTTCAGACCATACAAACTTAAATTTCTTTTGGGTCAATGCCGTCAATGGAGACGCAATCAAAGAGAACCTCTCAACAAACCCTCTATAGTAACTAGCCAAATCAAAGAAACTTTGAATATCTGATGGGGATAGAGGTCTGGGCCAACTCTTAACCACATCCGTCTTCTTAGGATCTACCTTAATACACTTACCAGAAAAAATGTGACCAAGAAAATCCACGGACCTTAACCAAAACTCACATTTACTAAACTTGGCAAAGAGTTGTTGGTCTTTGAGGATTTGCAACACAATCCTCAAAAGATCGGTATGCTCACCCTCACTCCTCGAGTAAATCAAAATGTCATCGATAAACACAATCACAAACATATCCAAGTATTGTCTAAATACCCTATTTATCAAATCCATAAATACAGCCGGAGCATTTGTTAATCCAAACGACATTACTAGGAATTCATAATGGCCATATCTAGTCCAAAAATGTGTCTTCGTATTGTCATTTTCCTTCACCCTCAATGGTGATAGCCCGACCGTAGGTCAATCTTTGAAAAGTAAATCGCTCCTTGAAGTTGGTCAAACAAATCATCTATCCTTGGGAGAGGATATTTATTCTTAATAGTAACCTTATTTAATTTCCGATAATCGATACACATTCGAAGCGAACCATCCTTCTTTCGAACAAACAACTCTGGGGCACCCCATGGTGAGATACTCGGTCGGATGAAGCCTTTATCCAACAAGTCTTTCAATTTCTCCTTTAATTCCTTAAGTTCTACTGGAGCCATTCGATAGGGAGGAATGGAGATAGGCTGCGTATCTGGGAGAAGGTCAATACCGAAGTCTATTTCCCATTCAGGAGAAACACCTGGTAGATCATCAAAAACACTTCCAGAAACTCATTAACAACGGGGACCGACTCAAAGTTAGGGGTCTCAGAATCCATATCCCTAACCCGAACAAGATGGTATATGCAACCCTTAGAAATCATCCTCTTAGCTCTAAGAGAAGAAACAAATCGACTCTTAATCATAGAATTTCCCCCTTCCCACTCTAGGATAGGCTCATTTGGAAACTGAAACTTGACCACTCGGGTTCTACAATCAGTACAAGCATAACATGAATGCAATCAATCCATCCCAAGAATAACATCAAAATCTAGCATATCAAGCTCAACAAGATCAACATGACTAACTCTATGGGATAAGGAGATGGGACAATTTCTATAGACTCTCTTAGCCACGATAGATTCACCAATAGCAGTATAGACGAAAAAAGGATCTAACAACACATCCGGAAGAACATCAAATCTCATAGCCGCATATGGCGTTACAAAATACTAGGTAGCTCCGGGATCAAGCAAAGCATAAACATCAAGTTGAAAGACTTTCAACATATCGGTAACAACATCAGGCGAACCCTCTTGATCATGATGAGTGTGAAGCGCATAGAATCTGTTTTGCTTGGGAGCATTTGCACCCGAACCACTAAATGGAGCTTGTCTATCTTCTCTTCCCTTAGCTGTAAGTGATGGACAATCCCTTATCTTATGACCACTCTTACCACAACCGAAACAACCATCCGTGCCGGCCAAGCACTTACCCTCGTGCTTTTTCCCACACTTAGCACAAGTAGACAATAAAAATCCACCATTGTTCCCTTCTTGAGGCTTAGGTTTAGACACCCTTTCCTTGTTGAACTTAGGAGGGACATTAGAGGAACCTTGACCCGAGAACCTTTGTCAAAACTTAGGACGAGTTTGCTTCCCTAGACCTTTCCTTAAGTTTCTCCTCTTCTATTTGTTGAGGATGAACCATTCGGTGAGAAATGTCCATATCATTGATGAGCATGGCAGTATGACATTCTTTGACCACCAATTTGAACACTCTCGAAACAAACTTACTCATTCTTGCCATAGGATCCACAACCATAGTAGGAGCATACCTAGACAATTTTGTGAACTTCAAGGCATACTCCTTCACACTCATGTTTCCTTGACGAAGGCTGATGAACTCAAGCACCCTTGCCTCCCTCATCTTAAGGGGAAAGAACCTATCAAGGAAAGCAACCGTAAACTTCTACCAATCAAGAGGACCCGCATCAACCGCTCTCTCACTCTTCCATTGCTCGAACCACACTTGATCTACACCCTTGACTAGATAAGCGGCGAATTCCACCTATTCCACCGGCATCACACCCATGATCATCAACACCTTAAACACCTCATCAATTAACTCTTGAGGATCTTCCTCAACTTTAGACCCATGAAACTCCAGAGGGTTCATCCTAGTGAAATCCCTCACTCTAAATGTCATCATACCCACATTTGGGTTCATGGGAACCACAGCCTCCCTATTGGCTTGAGCCGTCATGGCTTGGGCCAACTCTTGGAAAGCAGCCCTAAACTCCGCATTAGTCACTTGCTTGGCCAAAGGGTCGGCCAGAACTTGAGGAACTTCTTGTTCCATATTCTCTCTCGCGTTTCTCCTCGGATATGCCCTTCGAGTGGCCATATCCTGAAAAGCATCAGATAGGAATTAGGAGATAGACATATAGAGTTAAACTCTATGGTACGACTTTACAGTGATGAAAAAAGTGGAGTTTCCTAAACATCTTATAGCCTCTCATTCATAAGTGTGGCGCACTTCACACCCATGAACAAAACTCTACTTGGCGTGGCTTATGAGACATCCTAGGACCTTTCTAAAACCTTGCGCTCTGAATACCAAGTTTGTCACGACGTAAAGTACCCCTAAATATGACATGGCGTACACGACTCTGAAAGGCCCCATACAAGCCACTTAGCATACATCATACAAGATAATAGTAGATAAGAAGTTAAACGACAATTTATATCAAAGAGTAGCAGAAATCTAAACATAGTCTCAAAACCATCTAATACATGAATAGAAGGAAAGTGGGACGTAACCCATACAAGTCAAAATTAAATGACATGAAAGGTAAATGTGGCTATGTTCTCGAACATATGAGGACTCACCAAATCTTAAAAGTCTCTAAGCACAACGATCTAGGCACAGGAGGATGGAGATGAGCTGGACCCTACACTTATAAGAAAATATAGGCAAGAGTATGCGTTAGTACAAAATGTACCAAGTATGACAACTATGCACATAGGTTGTAAAATCATGCAAAAAGGGCTATACATAAGATACAATGACCAATTTAAATTATATGGTGACATGATAGAAAAAATGAGATAAAAGCCATGGTTAATGCAAGGAAATCATCTTAAAACAACAGTCTTAGAAAGCCTTTTGAAAGTAACCTTAGTTCATTATTGTGGGAAGTGAGCCTTAACCAACATAGACCACATGAGCTATAACATGGAATCCAGTGTCTACCCCACACCGAAAAGAGGTGTCGTTACTTGCCAAGGTAAGAACCATAACTTCTAGCTTAGGTGGATCCACTAGCTAATGTCTATCTAAGACAATCATCCTAGGGTGGAACATAGTTATGGGATAAAGAGATTGCTACTAGAAACCCGGCCTCTACTAATGGGAGAGGTTCAATCTCGATATCCACTCGGTGCTAAGCATAATTCCCACGGATTAATCATAAGTTTTAACTTGTCTTATTATTAGATTAGCTCCTTATTCTTGATTCAAAGCTTTGGTTGAGAAAACCTTTCAACCCTTATAAATCCTTCATGTGAGAAAAATCCTTTCACAAATCATGTTTTGAGTAGTATGTCAGAAATCCTTTCACAACCCAATAACAACCAACATTTATGCTTCACTCCCAAAGCAAGTCTTAAATCATCATAATTTCATAATTGAACATGCATATTTTCATAAAATTCATCTTTTGTTCATTCATAAACTTCATCATAGAATCATAGCTTGAAAACCATAAATCATGCATGGGCTCATGTAATTTCATCTTAAAATCATTGAATTAACTCAATTCATGCCTAAACAGTCTCAATTTAATCAATTAGATCACAATTGGAGAAAACCCATGAAATAGAAGAAAACCCTAATTTCAATTGGAGGATTCTAACTTTGCAAATTGAAGAATTTGGGAACCTTATGGAGGAAAGGACTCCATAGGTGAAAATTATCATACCTTGATGCCAAAATCTTGAAATCAATGGAGGATTGGGAGGCTTGATCTTGAAACCCTAGATCCCTCTTATTCTTCAAGTTTCCAGAGAGAGAAATATTTGGGGAAAGGTTTTAGAGGGAGTTGGGGTTGCTTTAGAATGAATAGAATTAGGCTTAGAAGCCTTATATAGGGTCTAGGGTTAGGGCTTAACCGACTTAGATTAGGAATAGATTAATTAGGAAAAAGACCAAAAGACCCTTAAAAATAACTACCAGAACTCGACATACGATCACGACCTATGGTCCGTAGGTCCAACCACGGACCATCCTGGTCAACCATAGAAACGTTCAGAAACTCTAGTTTTGGACCTTCAACCGATGGGACCCTATGTATGGTTCGTAGGTCCATTGACAGACCATAAAAGGCAACCAGCAGTCTACCCATTCACCCTCAAATTCTCACCAAGTCTGGAGAGACCTACGAGACGTTACCTACGATTCGCTCATGGAATGACGGGCCGTCCTGGAAAACCATCAGTGGGATCCTGAAACTTGACATTTTAAAAAATTCACCTTGCCACCTACAGTTCCTACCTACGGCCCGTAAGTCGACCTACAGCCGGTAGGTGGCTTCCGTTGGTATTGGCACCAGACTTGAAAAACCAGAAATTTCCTTCCTTTTTGAATCCGAGGTGTTACAACAGTGTTTGAGCCCATGGATAATGATGTGCCTACAGATGAAGACAGGCTGCAGACTGCTCTGATGTTTATACTGACTTTGACACGAATGACGTAAACCCACTACAGGTTGTGGAGGAGGCTGAGGGCGGTGACGCCATGGAGGATTGATCAGGGAGTGATTCCCCTAATCTCTATTTGCATTATTTTGATGTTTTGAAGCACTGGGGACAATGCTTAATTCTATAGTGTGGGGTGGGGGTGTAATTTCTCTCTGATGTACATACTAGCTTGAACACTAGTAGTTTTGTTTCCTTTATTTTTATTTTGGTTTCCTTGGAGGTTGTTTTCGGTTCTTTGGCCAAGGATAGTCACTTTGAAGCGTACAAAATACAAAAAGATTTTTCTTCATATGTTTGATTCAGTTGTCGTAGTTGAGTTGCATTGCCCTATGATAGATGGATGACGACCGTCTTAAGGGTAATTTTGTCATGGAGTCTTAGGTATCATGTTTGTGCTGAAGCTATAAGTCTGAAAGGGAAATCTTATATGAAAGCATGTGGATAAATATATATGGATGCCTATGAATTCTCGTATTTGATTCTAAATATTGCAACTTAAGCTTAATTTTAACTTTTACGTGAACTAAGTGTGATGCCTGATGATAGAGCATACTTGAATTGAACTTGTGCTATGTGTGGTGATACATTGTGCGTTCCATGTTTTGCCTCTAAGTCTAGAACTTGCCCTGCATGTTATTGAAGTGTTTCTTTATTTAGGAAATGATAATAGGCCTTCTTTGGTATGTCTAGAAATTTTAGCCTTATCATATACAGTATCACTAGTAGCCCCTTTAAGCCTATAGCCTTTTTGTTGGAAGCTGGATTTGTACCTTAACATTGTTGTTGAATCCCTAAGTTGTTTACATCCTTCTTGCCTAAGCACTATAGCATGGACTAAGTGTAATTGGTAAAATTAGTAGTCAGTAGACAATGTAAGTGGAAAAAGATATCCAACAATAGTGCAAGGTGATGACAAAGCCCTCATTGAACGAATTAGCCCCTACATCTTATGAAGAAAAAAAGTAATTGGTTACGAAATGAAGAATTATGGGGAATTCATGAAATGATGGGAGCTAATTGTGATAGATCTGTTAAGAGAGGGCTGAAAATGAAGAAAAAGCAAATAAAGAAGTGATGAAGTTCAAATTAACACAATGCTTAAGGAAGCGTGAGCCACTAATATATAGTGTTCCTACCCGTCCCCTAGCCTACATTACAACCCGTGAAAGTCCTATTTAATCCTTTGCAAAGCATGCTTAATTAGTAGAGATATACATAATGTGCAAGCCTATGGTTCTTTGGGCATATATGTGAATTTTATTTGTGAGTGTGAGGGTTGATTCTTGATGATAAATCTATATGTGATATTAAATTTTTTGAGTGATTTTGTGGACTACTTTCTTTGTGTGAGGAGCACTTGTTTAATGAAAAATGGGTAACATCTGAGACCTAGCATGAAGTTGGAATGTTTTAGTTGCTAAAAGTTGTTGTGTCTAATCTTGAAGTCATCTGGTGTCTATATAATGGCCAAGGCCAAGTGTGAATTAAAACAGGCTTGTTTTGACATGACAAAGGATCCCGGACAGTAAGTAGCAGAAGCACAAATGCTAGTGTAGTGAGTCTAGGTAGAGGGAATAGGATGGTAAATTGTTCAAGGACAAACAAAGTTTTAAGTGTAGGGTGGTGATCTTGGATGTATTTATATGCCTAGAAGCCAAATAACACCCATGAATTTTTTGAGTTTGAGTACAAATGTATTAGTATATATAATGTTTGAGTCATCTTAATTCATTTGGACTAACCAATATGATTAGTGTATGAAGATGGTGAAACAAGAGGGAAAAGGGCATATAAGAGGCAGCACGTGAAGCAAAGATGGGTTCAAGCAAAAGAGCACAGAACTAGACTGCAAAAAGAGCAAAAGGAAGTCAAAGTAAAAGAAAAACCCAGCTTTGTATCCTCTCCGCATCGCATAGAGGGAATTAATTATTTGCTTGCACAATGATATGAAAACAGAAGACTTTGTATCCTCTCCGCGTCTAGAGAGGAGATATTTGACATAATCTAAAATCTTAAAGAGCCTCCGCGTCGTGCTCCTTTGTCCAAATTCTTAGCCGACTTTTCCTAATTATAAATAGAGTCGAATTTAATTATTTTAATTTATTCTTTTTCAGGGTTTCGAAGAACGACTTTGGGAGCTTTTTCATCAGTTCTTAGGGTTCATTCCTAAACTTTACTTAATTCGATCTCTCTTATGTTTATTGAATTTTTGATGATTGAGAATCGCATGATGAATAGCTAAATTCTCTAGTTCTAGGGCTGCAACTACGGGATGATTGTATTTTATTGATGTTAATAGATTAATATTGGTTATCATATGAATCTTTCTTTTATTCTTGATTTTTTATTTCGTGACTGGCCACCATTGAAATAAATACATTGTCCAAATTGAACTCGGGAGAGGAATAAGAGGATAGAATGTGGGACAAAAGGAGCATGATCTTCTCTAGAATTAGGTTTGATTTGTATCTAGGATAGGGATATATCTAGAGACCGTGCTTCATTAATATACAGGATGAAAATGTAATGCTCGGTAATTGGTTCAGTCTATCCCCACTCAAGACGTAGTTAGGCTGCTAATTACTGTAGGCGATTAGATGTCGGGAGACCATGATCATACATTAAACCATGTAATCATTGATTCGATAACCGATTGAAGTCCATTTAAATAAGATAAAATGCATGAATCCATAGGCAGGCTGAGGCCGTGGAATTTCCCAAGTCATTGTTTGAAATCCAAGTCAAAATTGAATCATAGTAGTTTGCTTTCTTATTTAGATAATTAATAATTTAGAATAATACATCACTCTTTGGAAAAACACTTGCATAATTGATAGCAATTGAAAAAATTAAAGACAACTTAATTTTGAGTCTCTGTGGGTACGACATCTAGCTCTTAAAAGAGCTACTTTACTACTTGTACGACCACGTACACTTGTGTGTGTGTTTGGGACAGAACAATTTTCTGTATACTTTGCCCACCAATCATTGGTTGCCATAAACGGCCAATCTCCCCTCCCCTAAATGGGTCGTGAACCTTTCTTAGGCCGTTTAGGCCTCCTTGGAGGGCTCATGGTCGGTTTAAGGCTTTTGGACCTACCCATTCAACCCGTCATTCCTTTCCCAAACCCCAAGGAGTTACAAATTTATTCCAATCATTAATTGAGAGAAATTCGTACGTAACGAGTCTTCTATGCATTCATGTATAGTATACAATTTCACTGATTTAATTTATTCATCTAGTTATTAATTTATGATGTTTAAGATATGATCATGGTATTACGAGCCTCTAGCAGTCTATCCACACCGATCTCACATTACATCATTCAGCAATGAAATGATAACCCAACATGTAAGTATATAGCTATCTTCTCATTATATAATCCAGTAAGGCATTCAAGATATATTCCTATCCTAAATGATTGAAATACATTTTGAATTTTTTTTTAAAAAATGTGTTTTGTGTTACATTTTTAAATCCATCTATCTAGAGTTAGTGTCTAATACAAGTAATGATAAAGTGATAATTGAAATCTAATTAAAAATTAATTCAACTTGTTAAAAAATGAAAGTGATTATACATTACTCTTATTACCCAAATAAATGAGAAATAATGATAGCAGTAATAGATCAATATTATTAGGCAAAAGTTTAAGCAAATAGCAAGATCAAATTAAAAACCAACAGCCTTATCCATAGATAATAAACACTAACTATCACACTTGACACAAAAGAGAGAACAGACACAAATACTAAAGCAACAAAAAGGACTAAAAACATAAACTTAAACAAAAGTCAAATAGCCAAAAATATAAGATGAAGATAACAACGACAACAACAAAAAAGCTACAACCCTTGTGTCTCTTTAAAACCTAAAGCCTAAGCTCTAAGTCAAGCTCTTCGACCTCATGATCATCATTCGTCTTGCCACGCATCCAACTTGCAGTAACTGAACTAGCACTCCCAATTAATGAATGGGTTAATTCTAAAGGTCTGGCGGCTAATGCAACATTCAAATTTAACTGCATCTCGGATGGACCCAGTTGACTAAGACATTGGGCAAATAAGTTATCCTGAATAAGATTCAGAGTGATAGGCTCATGTGCATTAACACGAGGTACATGTACCTTTTCAGCATACGACATACAGTAACGAGGAGGTTGGTGTGTCAACTGTTCTAGTAGATTTAGAATATATAACATATAACTATGAGAAGGTTGTTCAGTCACCTGAACCATTGTATGTTGTTGTTGAGATTGATTATTACCATATTGCGGATAACCACGAGGGTGATGAGGTACCTCCAACACCATAGATTGCCGTAATGGGTGAACAATTGATCACCGATCGCTAGGACTTATTTAAGGACTTTGTAGCACTGAATTCCTTGTATAGGGATGATATAAGTGTTCCTGGTTGCGTCTAACTATCGAGTTAGACTTTAGATAGCCTAAGTAACGACAATGAAGGGGGAGGTCAGAAGACAGACAGAAAAAACTTGTGATGGTGTGCACCCTTTATCCAAGTTTCCTCGAACCTATGACTGCGTTGGTGCCCCTCAAGCCCTTGACTAGAGGTGAACACCTCTGCGCATAATCTGCAACGATAACACCAAGTACATGTAGACCTTGTTATAAGGGATTGATTAGTCATTTCTTTTGTTGGTGGTTGCTGTATTTTTTATGAAGAATTGATTGGAGAATTGAAAAATGAATTGGTGAGGAACCGAAGAAATGACAATCAAAATATAAAGGACCAAAACTTCCAGTAATATGGTAACAATGTTTGCATGCGTAAGGTAACAAATTAAATGTATTGATTTTCTTTCCGTAGATATTTTAAAAGAAAAAATCATATCTGATATGTTTTAGCTTTTTTAGACCATAATGTAATGTTTTTCCTATTCCATCTTCTTTTAAGCCTTTTATTATTTTTCTTTTTTTAAACCACTCAATTCTAACTTATTTTAGATATTCTTTAACAAAGAAAAATAGTATTGATTTTCACTTTCTTATACTTATCCATAAAGATATTCACAAATTAAACAATAATGTAGAAAAAATTTAGATAAGTATATTTTAATTTGGACATTGCCAAACACATACAAAATAATTAACCTTACAAAGTCCAAATAAATATTGTCTAGTATTATGGGTATTTTTCATCAAAGTCACAAATTTGTATCCCACTTGTGAGTGGTGAGTAGTTAGTTGTTTTTGTAAGTTGAATAAATAAAGTTGTAATTCATCTAAAATATGTTATTTATTTCTACTAAGGGTTAGGAGTGTTTCCTACATTGTTTACTTTGATTTTCACCAAAAAAAAAAAAAATCAAATTGAACTTTTTTATATTTGATTTGGTAGCTTTTCTATGACTTCAATCTTGAGTAAATATACCTCTACACCTCTTTGTGATACTTTTTGACCAAGGAAAATCCCCTTCTTAACAAAAAAAGGCATTTCTCCTAGTGATTACAAGTATTGTCTTAGTTAGCTATAGTCCTACTTTCGTGCTATTTGATCCCTGGTCTACCTATTCCTATGTACCTACCTATTTTGTCGCGTGCATAGACTCACTATGTGAATCCCTTACAGTACCTATTAATGTCTCTACACCAGTAGGCGATTCTTTAGTGGTGGATAAGGTATACCAAGGGTGTGAAGTGAAATTATTGGGTAGTAAGTCTTGGGTAGACTTGATTTTGTTGACTTTGTGACCCCTTCCCGTCATAATGGGTAGACCCATGGTGAAAGTTTTGGATCAGAAAACCTTCTGAGTAGTAACTTGAAAATCTTAAGCTAGGCCAGTCCTAGAGTAAAATCTATGTAAAGTGAGGTCTAGGAAAATCCAGGAAGGGATTGGGATAATTTCTAAGTTAAGGATGGATTTTCTAGTATTTAGGACGTTAATAAGTCCATGGGGCTTTTGAGAGATGAATTTGTGTGAGTAGAACTCCCGATATTGAAATTGGCATGGAAAGGTTATTTCAGAATCTCAAGGTTCGAGGGTGTGTTTTGAAATGAGGGCTTTGGGGAAGAATTCTAAGATTCTATCTTCGTTCAAGATGCTATAGCAAAAAAGATCTCGCTATGGCGGGGCCACTATAGCGGGCTAGTGGTTGTTATAGTGGGCCTATCGTGATTTAATGCAGCAAAAGTCCCAAAACTACTTATTATTCTGCAACTTTATTTTTGGAAAAAGAAAGGGTGATTTAGGGTTATTTTTTTAGTTATCCACCAATCTCTTTGGTAAAGGTAATTAATTGTTCTCCTAACTCGTAATTTGATTCTTCAGCCATAAAATATATGATGATACTCTTATGGGAGGGTTTTGACTTGAATTAATGGTGGGAAAGGCATTGGTCATGTAGAATGATCATGAAATTAGCCTAGGGTTAGGATTTAAGTGTAATCTTGGTATTGTTAGGCTATTAGTCATTGATTGTTGTGTTTTATTATTGTTTTAGACTAAGAACTAGCCAAGGCATTGCAAAAGGGGAAAGCTCAGGTTCTTCAGAGTTTCCAAGGCTTAATTCGAGGTTGATGATGGTTGTTATTTTCCAAGTTATGTAATATGTACATGTTAACTACTTTATAGTATTACTTGTACAATGCGTGCGGGGAAAACTAAATGGCTAATGTTAAATGAAATTATGTTGATAATCTCATGCAATGAACTTATTTATTAACTTGTGGTTTCAAGTGTGGTGTCTATTGTGATTGTGATTGTGCATGTTATTTGTGATTGATGGTTGGCTCAGGTACCGCGTCAATACAAGATACTAATGTTTTGCTCAAATACCATGTCTGGTATGAAATTTTATCGGTTGGCTCGGGTACCACACTGGTACACTAACAGTTTGTGTGTGGGTTCCATGACAGGACTAAGTATGTGCTATTATGATCATGTGGGACATGTTTTTGTTAAGTAAAGAATTGTGACCAGAAGTTTATAGCTATTGTGAATTGTTGATATATGTGTTGGTCTGTATTAATGTATTGTGGTTACTTTTTTACATTAATGTCTTGGGAGTGGTCGTATGATCCTACCCGTACGTGTTAGTTTGTGTGCTAATACTTCCCTTGATCTTTCTATGTTGAGTAGAGGACATATTCAGTCGGTTAATATGAGACCTCATTTGTGAGACGTGTGACATCTGAATCCAAGGGTGATCTACTTCTTCCGGGCTACCATGGATTCTTCTCTGTCTCTTTGTCCATTCTTTCAGACACTAACATTTTAAACTCTTAGAGTTATGTTCTCTTGTTGAGGTTGCATCCCTTTTGTGCTAGATCCTTTAGAGTTGTGGTACTATGACTTTCATATTCTAAGGATTTAATTCTACAATGTTTTTGGATAGTTGACTGAGTTTATGGGAACTTGATCCATATAACTTTAAAAGCTGGTTTCCTAGTGTTTTATATAATTACTTGCTTCTTAAAATGGTTGATGGGTTAGGTTTGGTTTAATAATTTTTTCTCCCACTGTAGGGTTAGTGTGGATGCCACTCATGGCGGTCTAGTTCATGACAAAGTTGGTATCAAAGTTTGGGGTTCATTGATCTCGTCATACCAAAATAGGTCTAGTAGAGTCTTGCAGAATGGTACGGAGACAACTGTACTTTTCTTCATGAGGCTACAAGACTTTAGGAAAATCATCTTATTTCTTTTTTCTTCGAGCTATAACTTGATTATATTGGTATCTGGCAATATAAATTGGTATCTAACTTCTTTCTCTCTTCTATCACCAAATGGTTGATACGAGATGAAATGCAAAAAGGATAGTAGCTCCAGTGGCGGACTAGTAGCAAGAGGACACGACATAGGTAGATGAACAGGTAGGGGCGGGGGTAGAGGGAGGGCAACACTTGCCAGGGGTGGAGCTCAGGCAGGAAATGCACCAAGGGACCCCTCCCCTACCCTAGAACAATGTTGAAGGAGAGGTTGAGATAGACATTGATGAAAATGCTTTGCCAAAGGTGAGGACACAGGTTGGTTTACAAGTCTTTCCCTTTTGTGTTCTGAGGTATTCTATGAAGTGTTAGCCTTTCTGAGTGGGTTGGTAGGTATTGGAGACACTTTTGCTGCACTAGTTACTCAGGCCCCAAGTACTCATCGTATTGCAACTACCGTTCCAAACATCAATGAAGTTTTGGGCACTTTACATGTCTTTCCCTTTTGTCTTCTGAGGTGGTTTAGCAAGTGTTATTTTTATAGAAATATGTGCCTTGTACTTTAAGAGATCGGAACAAGGATAAGTTTATGGCTCTTGAACAAGGTAGCATGTCTGTAGCTACTTAAGAGGCTAAGTTTCATGCCTTTTCCCATTACGCTACTCAGCTTGTGAACACTAAGGTAGAGAGGATTTGCTTGTTTGTAAAGGGCTTAAGTTCTGAATTGCAAGTATTATCAGTATACATAACCTTTGAAGGTAAGAGCTTCAATGAGGTGATCAAATATGTGAAATATTCAGAGAAGATGATCCAGGTGCTTGAAGATGTGTTGAGAATATGTGTAATTGACTTAGGGGGCCATTGGGATATGTTCACACCCTTTTTTAGTTATCTTACAAAAATAGTTATCACTCCAACATTAAGTTGGCACCATTTGAGGCACTTTGTGAGAGATGATGCAGATCACCGATAGGGTGGTTTGAGGCTGGTGATATGAAACTTTTTGATGTGGATTTTGTTAGGGAAGCTCAGGAAAAGAAAAGGGGTATTCAAACCAAGGTATTAGCAGCCCAGAGTAGACAAAAAAATTATGAGACGCAAGGTAATGGACATGACATTTCAGGTTGGTGAACAAGTTCTACTGAAGGTGTCACCTATGAAAGGATTCCTGAGGTTTGGCAAAAGGATTATGCTTAGCCCTCGTTACATTGGTCCATTTAAAGTTATTGATAGTTGATACGTCCAAACTTACACCTCAATAATGAGGAATAAACGGTTGAAACCAACTTATTGTCATGACCAAAAGTACCCCCTAGGTGTGACATGGCGTATAGGACCCCGAGATGCCCCACACAAGCCACTTAGCATACATATACATAAGGTAAAGAAATAAATGAGGAAAGAGATAGACAATCTCATAAAAGTAAAGAGTTTACAAGAGGAAGTCTTGACTATGTCTCAAAAGCCATCTAATACAATAGAATGATCGGGACGTCACCTGTACATCATATACAAGTCTAAAACTGAAGAGTAAGAAAAGCAATAAAGTCTCTTAGTCCCCGAAACATGAGGACTCACCAACGCTCATAGCTCAAACTTTGAAAGCAACTAACCACGAGAGTGCGAAGCATGACTGTGTGACCCTACATTATAAGAGAATGTACACACAAGTATGCATTACTACGTGAAATGTACTAAGTATGAAGCCAATGCATATAATCATATGCATCATGCCAATGAGAAGCTTTCATATAGGAAATCATGCTAATGAGATATCATCACGAACATGCAATGACCAAACTAAATCATGTGACATTAGGGTTAGAAACTCAATGCATAAACATGGTCAATGCAAGCTAGTCATATTATAAGTCATGTCTCGTGAGATACTTCTAGTACCCTAGTTCATTATTATGGGATTTTTACGTTTAACCGACATAGACCATGTGAGCTATAACATGGAATCCAGTGTCTGCCCCACATCAAAAAGAGGAGTGATGTCTACCCCAGACCACTAGAAGGGGTGTCCTACTTGCCAAGGTAAGGACCATAAATCTGTAGCTTACGTGGATCCACTAGCTATGTGTCTATCTGAGACAAAAACCTATGAGGCATATAGTTTTGGGACTTAGGGATTGCTACTAAAGGTCCACGGATGCTAAACGGAAACCTTCATCCCAAAAGCCCGCTCGGTGCTAAGTAAAATCCCAAGGAATAGTCAATAAAGCTTATTCATATTTTAACCAAGGAAGAGGTGCATCTAGGGTTACCAAATCCAAGCTAAGATCATATCAAGACGTTTCAACTACCATGGGCTTGCCCCAAGCTTACATCATTAGAATAGTTCCTGATCGATTCATAGGTGAGGAAGCCTTTCGACCATATGAACCCTAATTTATGTGAGAAAACCTTTCACATTCATATTCTTAGCTTATTGTGAAGAAAACCTTTTCACAACTCATTGATGCCATCATGTATATGAACCCTAGCAATTATAAGCATAATTCTCATGAAACATGCATCTCTTATGCAAGTTATTCATATGTTCATAAATCATGAGCCAGTATGGGTACATGTCAATTCATCTTAGAATCATGCAATAAACTAGAATCATGCATATTTTCATCAATTTCATAAGTTCATAAATGCATGGATCATACTTCATCTTGAATTCATAACTAGGAATCATGGCTCGTGCATGGATTCATACAATTTCTACTCAAATCATATAAATCACGCTAGATCGTGCACTAGATTACTTTATCACGCTAGATCGTGCACTAGATTACTTTATCACACTAGATCGTGCACTAAGAATCATAAAATCAACAATTGGAATCATAATAGAAGAACCTATAAGAATTGATGAAAATCCTAACTCAATTTGGGGAATTAAACCTTGAAAATTGAAGAAAACTAGGGACCCAATGGAGGAAAGGACTCCAATGGCGAATGCTAACATACCTCAACAAAGCCCATAAGAAATTGATAAAAATCGATGACCTTCAATGGAGGATCCTAGCTCTTCTTCTTCCTTGAGAATTGAGAGAACTTTCTAGAGAGAGAATTATTTGGAAAGTTGGAAATTTTGAGAATGAAAATAATGAAGGGAAATTTGGGATGAAACACTTATATAGTGGGTCAATATAGGGGCAAAGTCGTAATTAAAAAGACTTAAAAGAATTAGGAAAAGACATAAAAACCCATGAAAAATAACTACCGGATGAAGTCTATGGTTCCAACCTACGGTTTGTAAGAATTCCTACGGACCGTCCTGTTGGACCGTAGAAAACTTCAGAGATCCAAAATTCAGGACACTTTCTATGACTTCGATCTACGGCCCGTAGGCCATTCTACGGTCAGTAGAAAGACCTACGATCCGTCCTGTTAGCCCGTAGACTCAACTTCAGAGACTTGATTTTCAAAACATTTTACCCTCTTTCTGCGGATGCATTCTACGGTTCGTTAATTGGTCTACGACCCGTAGATTGCATCCGTAAAAAGTGACTCTAGGCCAAAAACTGGAAAAAAAAATTCTTTCAAAAACTAAGGTGCTACACTTATAGAACTCAATGGGAGTTGAGATCGATCCCACAGGGAATTTGCTACAGAAATAGTTTTTCTGGTGCTTTTATTCAATTATTGTTGATATTTTCAAAAATAAAACAAAAAAATGCAGGACAGTAAATAATGGGAGTTTGATGTTTTAACACTAGTTGTTGAATTATTCACACTTTAGTTGAACCGGAGAAATGATGTTTGCAAGGTTTTGTCAAATTATAAATGAGACTAGGGTTGCGTTCCACATGACATTACTGCACTCTTATGATTTAGCTTGAATAATTTCCGCTCACTAAAGTCTGATGCTCCTAGCAAAATAGTTACATCTAACCACTTCTCAGTCTTGTTCGATGCTTTTTCACTCTTTTCTTCTCAGCCTTGGAGTGTCTAAACTCTAACATTTGCTGCTTTAATGTAGCAGTTATCTTCTCTCGAACTCTAACAAGTCACACCACTTATACGGAGTTTGTTTTCACTTTATCCCAATTATTACTTTTCTCTCAAACAAGTAAACAATACAGGCTGCCTCTAATGCGTGCACTCATCAGAGATTAATTATTTCGAAAGCAAAAATAATATAGATAATTCATAAGAAAAAATCACTCTTGCTAAATCTAGAGCTACATTCACGTCATGTGTTCCCACGACCCTAGTTGTGGTGATTAGCTGCTCATTTTATGGAGGAACATAAGGCCGCACAGTATTGAAAACATAATAATATGACTTACAATAATAGATATCCAAAAGTTCCTTGAATATTGATGCTAAACCAAGAACAACAAAATCAAAATCCAACAATAGCTGTAACCAAGATTAACCGATGTTCTAAGTTTCAAAGATAGAGTTTCTCCCCTCCCAAAATATTCAAAAATAGTCCATAAAATAAAAGATGGATCCCAAAAATAAACCCTAGGTAATTTTAAAATAGTCTGTGAAAACAAGTCCTAAAGTAATTAGAACTCTTTTGTCGCGTATCTTCACGAGAGGGTTGACGGCTCGTTAAGTACTAAACGGCCCGTCAAGCCCTCCGTTGTCTCACTTGGCTAGTGAGGCCTTCAGCTACTGCATCGCTTTTACGGTTGCTTAAACAGCTCGTGTAGTGCTTCACAGTTCGTGAAGTGCTTCGTGACTCAACACTTATGCAAAACAAGTATCTTCTTCACTACTCATGCTTCACGAGTTGTCATACGACTCGTACAATTCTTCACGTCTCGTCAGACTGGTTGTGGTACTCAATTCTCTTGGGCGAGGCTTCAGGTCTTCACTGGTTCTTTTCCATGAGTCATCAGACGACTCGTGGACATGTTCACGATCCATCTAGATACTCGTGGCCTTCAGTTAAGTTGAGCAACATTTTAGGACTTCACTGTTTCCTCTCCACGAGCCATCAGACGGCTCGTGGGTATGATCACGGCTTGTTAGGGGCTCCGTGAAGTCTTACTTCAGCTCACTTCTCACCATTTCCTCCATTTTAATTATCCAAGTGTTTTACCTATACATACTCAAAGAAGACATCATATTTACATAGACATACTAGATTTCTCGCATTAATCCTTAGTTTTGAGCCTCATATGTGCCATAAAATCATAGCACTTCAACACCCTCAACTTAGAACTATTGCTTGTCCTCAAGTAATAACAAAACTAACAGTCGACGCTCAAAACACAAAACGAACACAAAGATGTAGCACCTATTTTAACAACAACCCTATCCGAAATCCCCTTTATCTAACATTCAAGATTCAATGGATATCATCCCATTATTCGTAGTTGATCATGCTCACATTCATGTCCAAAATCAGCTAACACAATCAACTATCAAACATAAACATATTGCCCTCACAACAAAGAAATCCTTCACACATTAGAATACATGATTGATTACTACTACTCTCTCTCCAAAAGAACTTCTACTACTACAGATATTTAGACCATAGTCTTGCCCTTGTTTTCTATGCTTCGACTATCAAATAATAGGAATGGGATCACTATAGGACTTTTATTGGCTTGTAGTGTTGGCTCGGGCTAAGTAATGGAACATTTGGTTTATTAGTGACTAGATTTACCTTGGTTCTCCAATGTATTTATCAACGCACAACTCATACTCAAGTGGTCCCATATCTTCTTTCTTCACTATATCCCGGCAACGGAACCTCTCTTTTTTTTGTCTACCATTTATTTGAACCTTTCAACTGTGCATTGTTGTTTTGTGCCTTTGAAATAACCAAACATACGATCTCTAAGCTCTGCTTTCTTAATGTCCTGACCACCCTCAACTTAGGCTTTTGGCCCGAGTTGTAGCTTACTTTCGGAGAACCAAAGATACAATATCAACAGGGTGACAAAGAAAACCTCATCAAGGCTCAAATAGGGTTCAAAAGGTTCAAAATTTCATTTGGTAGTTGTTTTTTATTATTGTGGACTTAATTCAAAAATGGCCTATGTTCATTTCCTATTCAGTTATTCAATTTTCTTAGTGAGACTAGTCGGGAAAGTTCTAGCTTCTATCTTCAGCATTAGACTTCAAACTAAGCTCACACTATCTTGGCACAAGTTTACGCTTGTAGTCTCTTAGTCAACCAATTTATGTTTTGACTAGCAATGATCAACACGCCAATACCTAAGATGTCATACAAAGAGCCTAACAGTCAAATATAAGATTCAAGAGTGTTTCAAGGTTTCACCCAAATACAAGATTCAGCTGCTAATCAAAACAAACAAAAACTAAAAAGAGTAAAGAATGACTGAGACATTACTACTTTAACAAAAACAAAAACAGAACAAAAAAAACTTTTCAAAACAAGAGCGAACCTCTATGTACTAACATCAAACACCTACTAGTAGGTTGCTCGACCACCCTCCCTCCCCAACAAAATAACTTTGTCCTCAAAGTGTACAAGAAAAGGGGTGTGAGGAGAAATATGCCTACGACGCCTTAGGCGTCGGGATCCCTGCGCACCAATGGGTGTGCTCTCAGGTGCAGAAACCGAATCTGGATGTGTGCTATCCACAGGAGTTGGGAGAGCACTACCAGAGGCACCAGACCTCATAGCATCACGCTACTACTACTCCAATGCTGCCTCTTCTCTAGCAACTTGTTGCCTTTTCTTTTCCTTTGTCCGTTTCAAGTTGAACTAAGTCACCCCAGATGTGTCCAACTATTGGCGCTACCGGAGCCGTGCTAAAAAGATTCATCAAAGAGTCTGGCACAATAGGTTGAGGCACAGTGACCGGCTTCTTTTTCAGTTTGTCAATATCCACCTTCATATTAGCCATTTGTACCTGTAGAGCCTCACCATCTATGGAGCTTACGGTACTCAACCGGTTGTTGACATAAGCCTCTAAGCCGTCCATCTTGTTCTTAAGTACTGAAACGTCTCGCTGAAGTTCATCTCGCAGGCGCTGCTCCTCACTTTGAACCTGACCTTGAACCACCTGTGGTAGTCTTTCAATTACCTGGTCTAGTATAGCTGGCGTTTGTCTCTTCTCTGCAACCAATCTCTCAATGAATATGGTTGGTAAAGATATAAAAGTACATGTAGCATCAGAAGGTGGTGCTGATGTGTGTTGCACTCCCTCAGTTGTCTGAGATGTGCCCTCAGCTGGTACACTACCACCTGCAGCCCTCAAAATATTAACCGAAACATGAGGAAGAACTGCTAAGGGTCCTACGGGTCCTGCTCTTGCCCCATATAGATGATTTTCTACATCTTTAATCTTGCTTACGACAGTCACATTTATTGCCTCAACATGTTGGTCGACCAATTTGTTGTGTTGTATGTTTGAATGCTCACACAGTCTCCTTATCAGACAAGGAAACGGCAGACTTTCCCGTTCATTCAATGCCCGATCCCTCATCTTTGTGGCAATTATTCTTCCAACATTCAACGGATAACCTACCATAATGCAAGCCACTAAAGAAGCAAGTGAGGGGGATAGGGTGTTATCATTAACCGTTGGGCGCAATTGTGCCCGAACTACTGCCCACCATACTTTTGCCGAAAATGACAAAGTTGCTTTAGTGATGTGCATCTGTGGGTTATCTACCCATGCTGCTGCTTCGCCCTCAAAAGCAATCAACCCGACAATCCACTTCATGATATTTTTCCTAGAGACTGGATCCGCCATCTCGGTCTCGCTGGTCACTAAACGGTGGTGACCCTCAAATAGACCGAATCAGGTGTTGTGTACTCTGGGCCATGTAGAAACCTGTTTATTATTGTCTCTGAAATCTCGACCTTCTCCTCTCGAACTATTACCTTAGCCAATGGTGGCCATGTTGCTGCAACCGCTTTATTTCCTTTCTTAGTTGACTCTGTGTGGGCAGCAAAGTTCATCAAAGACGCTGCATAGGAGGCGTAGAATTCCTTGGTTAAGGGTCGAATATATGCTCCAGGATTTTTAGTCATCCATTCAAACTTATGTTGTTTGAATAGGTTGTAAATCTCTGGGAACGCTCGCACATCTGCCTCCACCACTCTCGACTCAGGGCTAATTGCTCTCCTGCCAATGCCACCTGACTTAGACAGAATGCCATTCTCAAAAATTTCCTTCGATCCAGGAATCGCCCACATTCGACAAAAGACATCGATGAGATGTTGCCGCATCACTGGGTCAGACTCCTTCTGATGAACAAACTGTACCAACGACACCTCAGGCTCACTGGGCACACTCTCATCATGGCTATCGTGTTCTTCTTCTTCACCCTCAACTGGGTGTGGATCATTAGAGGACACTCGGGGAGTCATTATAAGATCCCTGCTCGCTCCTAAAACCCTCATCTTCTTCTTCGGACTGAGAAGGAGTGTGTTCTTCAGTAGTCCTCACAGTCCGAGATCTAGTAGCTTGGGGGGAGTGATCTTCAATTATCGTATCTAGTCGGACCCCAAGACTACTAGATGTCTCTTCACAAGAACTTGGCTCGAGAGAAGCAGGGGGTGAAGTCTGTGCTGATTTCCGCCTTGCTTTAGCCATTGTACCTGTGATAACACGAGTTAGAACCAAAAAAATCAAATTACTACACTAACAAGTACTCAGAGTTCCCCTGTGTAAATATACAAAATGACGCCTTTCCTTAAGAATGTCATCACTCAATCTATCATTGGGAAGGGCCATGCTATGAATGAAAATGAAAATAAGAAAAGAAAATATTTTTTGTATTATATATATATATATATATATTGGACGGGGTGTGGTGAGTACCATGGCTTGTCTAGGCTTTCGTGAAGGTGGTCCAGTGAACACCCAACATCTGAGTGTGGTTCACGAAGGATTTCACGGCCCGTGAACACTTACACGGGTCGTGAAACCTGTTGTGTACTTTCACCCAGAATCTACCCTCTTCGATTAAGCCCCACGCTACTCAAACAATATAGTTATGAATCCCACAATCAAAATTTCAGTTATTTGATCAACTATTCAGACATCACACAAGAATTTTGACATCTACACATGCCATTTACGACTTTCATACCGTACCCACACATACTAACACACCCAAACAATTTACATTTAAAATTACACAAAATGGATCAATGAAGTTAGTTCTATACTTGATGTGGATAAGATCAAAATTATGTCAAGTAGGAGGGAGAACTTACTTCAAAATTGAGCCTCAATTTCGCAACAAAAAGAAGAAAACTATGACTTGAAGTTGGGAATATGCTTGCAATGTAGATTAGGGCTTGAATGATTTGTGAATCCCTTTATATAGTTGATAAAAACAACTCCTAGTTACCCACACAACCGATTAGAAGCAACACAGAAGGAAAGAACCATTCGTTTGGCAATTGGATGACTTTTAAATACAATGAATTTATTTCCAAGTCGCGTGGGCCGGGTCGGGTCTGTGAGTGCCGACCTACTCCAAAAAGGTAGTGAAGTGGCTCATGGAGAGTACAATGATTCGTACAGAGCCTCGTGAAGAATACTTAGATAACAAAACTTACCTGGAAGTTCACGAGAGGCTAAATGGTCCGTCTAAGATTAGACGAGCCCTAAACCCTTTCGTGAACTCTTTCTTGTTTTTCCAGTAGGCTCTCCTTGTTTTGATGGGCTACTCCATGGACCGTGAAGTGTATTATGGCCAGTGTAGTAGCTCGTTAAGGGCCTTCCAGATTTCAAATTTTACCTAACTTGCTCCGACATCTTCCTGCACACATACAAACATCGTGACTCTATAAAAACGAGAACTATTATTTAAACTTAAACTACCTATTACAATTACATCTTGGGTTGCCTCCCAAGTAGCGCACAATTTAACGTCGTGGCGCGACGCAGTATCCTTGATTACTTAGACTTCATCAAATTTACATTCCTCAACGATCTTCACATCTTCCGGATCCCCCGTGTATGCTTTGACTCATTGACCATTTGCCTTGAACCTTTCACCTTTGCCGTTTTCAAGCTCAATGGCTCCCGATTGAAAAACTTGAGTAACTTTGAAAGGTCCAGACCACTTAGATCTCAATTTACCTGGAAATAGGTGTAGCCTTGAGTTGAATAGCAATACTAAATCACCTGGACTGAAGGTTCTCTTCTTAATATACTTATCATGATATAGTTTCATCCTTTCCTTGTATAAGGCGGATCTCTCATATGCTCTCAAACGAAATTCATCAACTTCATTTATTTGGTCCAACCTCAGATTCGCTGCTTCATTCCAATTCAAATTTAACTTCTTCAGTGCCCAAAGTGCCTTATGCTCCAACTCTACAGGCAAGTGACATGCCTTTCCAAACACTAACTGATACGGTGACATAACAATGGGTGTTTTGAAAGCTGTCAGGTATGCCCATAAAGCATCATCCAACTTTCTTGCCCAATCCGTTCTATTGGCATTTACTGGTTTTGCCAATATGGCTTTTATTTCCCTGTTTTATAACTCCACCTGACCACTTGTTTGTGGATGATAAGGTGTCGCCACTTTGTGCTGTTTCACTCCGTATTTGGCCAAAAGTGTGCTAAACACTTTTTTGCAGAAGTGAGGGCCGTCATCACTAATAATATTTCTAGGTGTGCCAAACCTAGAGAAAATGTTTTTCTTCAGGAATCCTGCTACACTCTCACCATCGTTCTCTGCCAATGCTACTGACTCAACCCATTTGGAGACATAATCAATTGCCACCAAAATGTACTTTTGCCCGTACGAGCTCACAAATGGTCCCATGAAGTCAATCCCCTAGTTATCAAATAACTCAACCTCCAAGATAGGTGTCATAGGGAGTTCATGACGATGAGAGATACCTCCTTGCCTTTGACACACATCTCACCCTTTCACCAAGTCGAAAGCATCCTGATGAATTGTGGACCAATAATATCCACTTTGGAACACCTTGTGGGCAGTACGGGTACCCCCATGGTGTCCTCCAACAAGAGATTAATGACATGCTTCAAGAATGCTCAACATTTCAGCTTCTGATACACATCGCCTAATAATGTTATCAGCGCACACCCTGTATAAGGTTCATCCCAGAAGTACTTACCAACATTGTGCAGAAACTTCTTCCTTTGTTGGAAGGTCAGGCCTTCCGGGATCAAATCACTGACAAGATAATTTGCAAAGTCAACAAACTAAGGAATAAGATCAAGAGTAGCGGCTAATACCTGCTCATCCGGGAATGAGTCATTAATGTCAAACTCAGCTTCTTCCTTCTTCTTTGCCTCCAGTCTAGACAAGTGATCGGCCACTTGATTTTCACAACCCTTCCGATCTTTAACTACAAAATCAAACTCCTATAACAACAGTACCCATCTTATCAATCTCGGCTTTGCATCTTTCTTTGCCATCAAATATCTCAATGTTGCATGATCAATGTGGACTATCACTTTAGTTCCCAACAAATATGCTCTAAATTTCTCAAAAGCATACACACTGCGAGAAATTCTTGCTCCGTAACAGTGTAATTTCTTTGAGCTCAATTCAGTGCCTTGCTCGCATAGTAGATCAGAGGGAACATCTTATTCCTCTTCTGCCCTAAAACAACCCCTAGCGCAACACCACTTGCATCACACATTACCTCGAATGGTACCGACCAATCAGGACCGATGATCACTGGAGTTGAGATCTGTTTCTCCTTCAAACTCTCAAACGCTTTTTTGCATGCTTCATCAAAAGTGAACTTCACCTCTTTTTCTAACAATTTACACAGAGGATGTGCAATTTTAGAAAAATCTTTTATGAAGCACCGATAAAAACCTGCATGACCCAAGAAACTCCAAACTCCTTTCACAGAAATAGGTGGTGGCAATTTTTTGATCACCGCAATTTTTGCTTTATCCACCTCCAAACCTTTCTCAGACACCTTATGGCCTAGGACTATCCCCTCCTTGACCATGAAGTGGCATTTTTCCCTGTTCAGCACCAGGTTCACTTCACACCGATGTAGTGCCCTGCTAAGATTTAACAAACAGTCATCAAAAGTGTAACCTACCAAAGAAAAATCATCCATGAATACCTCCAGAGTGTCCTTGAAAATATCCGAAAAAATAGACATCATACACCTCTGGAACATTGCTGGTGCATTACACAGTCCAAATGGCATGCAATTGAACGCAAAAGTGCAATAAGGACATGTGAATGTGGTTTTCTCCTGATCCTCGGCTGCAATGGATATTTGATTGTACCCAGAGTATCCATCTAAGAAACAATACCACCCTTTCCCTACTAGCCGATCTAATATTTGGTCCATGAAAGGCATTGGGAAATGGTCTTTCAAGGTCCATTTTTTCAGTTTCCTGTAATCCATGCACACTCGCCAACGTGTAATCGGCCTTTGTGGAACAAGTTCATTCTTAGCATTTGCCACCACTGTCATTCCCCCCTTTTTGGGGACACATTGCACTGGGCTGACCTAATGACTATCAGAAATAGGGTATACCTCCCCTGCATCCATCCACTTGATAATTTCTTTCATGACCATCTCTAGCATTGGTGGGTTTAGCCTTCTCTGGTGCTCTATGCTCGGGCAGCAATCTTTTTCAAGCTGGATTTTATGAGTGCAAATACCTGGAGGTATCCCGATGATATCTGCAATGGTCCACCCAATCGCTTTCTTGAATCTCCGCAACACTTTACTACTGCTTGCACCTGTTCATCACTAAGATCTACAGCCACAATCACAGGCAAGGTGTTATTTTCTCCCAAGAATACATACCTCAGATGACTAGGTAGATCTTTCAACTCAAGCACAAGCCGTTCCTCAATAGATGGTTTCGCTGAAGGACTCGGCCTATTTTTCAAATCCAATTCTAACTTCTTAGGAGTATATGAATGTGACCCCATCCGTTGCAATACATTTACAGTCTCCACATAGTCTACTCGAAAGTCTTCATCAAAATTCATTATCACTGCGGCCAAAGTCTCCACGGCAAGTCTTTCCTCTATGGATGCTTTCATGTCACCATCTTCCATAATACTAATCGCCGATACTACACTTATGTCCTGAGGCTGCCTCATTGACTTACACACATTGAATTTTGCTTCCTCACCATTTAGTCAAAATTTTAACTCTCCTCTTTCCACATCAACTAATGCTCTTCATGTGGCTAGAAATGGTCTCACCAAAATTATTGGAACCTCAAAATCCACTTCACAATCCAAAATCACAAAATCAGCTAGGAAGATAAGCCTTCCCACTTTCACAAGTACATCACACAAAATACCCACGGGTCTTTTACCGATCTATCCGCCATAACCAACCTCATAGTGGTGGGTTTTGGATTTCTCCACCCCTGCTGTTTGTATATAGCCAAAGGCATGAGATTGATACTTGCTCCTAGATCACATAACGCCTTTGCAAACTCAAAATCTCCAATTGTACACGGTATAGTGAATGCACCTGGGTCCTCTTTCTTTTGCACCAGAGACCTTGTAGCAATAGCACTACAATGATGCACATTATCTGCTGGATCAAAACTAACAGTTCTCTTCTTTGTTACCAAGTCCTTCATGAACTTGGCATATCTTGGCATCTGCTCCAGTGCCTTCACAAGTGGAATATTTACTGATAGTTGCCGAAGCATGGATATGAATTTCAAGAATTTTCCATCTTCTACTTTCTTCTTAAGCCTTTGAGGAAATGGAGGAGGAGGTCTAGGTATCGATTGTAAAGGCAAAGTTGCCTCTACTTCCACTCCGGTTGTCCTTGATGGCTTTTCCCTTTCTTTGTTCTCTGCTATCTTGTCCTCCACTTCAACCTCAACTTCAGCTTCTTTACTTCTTTCACTACTTTCTTCCTGCTCAATACTTGCAAGTTCTAGCTCAGGAAGTGCCTTACCACTTCTAGTAGTGATGGCCATACAATGCCCATCTTTCTTTGGGTTTTGAATAGTGTCACTAGGCGATGTTCCATTCTTTCTTTGATTTAGTGCTGGAGACAATTGCCCCAACTGTTGTTCCAACTGCTTAATAGATGTTGAGTGTGAGTCAACGGTCTGATTCAAGCTCAAAAAGTCATTCTTCAACTCTTTCACTCTTGTATTTGTAGATTTAACTTTTTGGAGAACCTTAGCCAACATGTCTTCCATTCTGTTTCCGCTAGTACCACCTCCTGCTCGATCTCTATTTCCTGGGGGTACATACACACCACTGCGATCATTCTTATAACCCTCCTTGTTCTGCCAGCTTCCCTGCTCTCGGTAACCTGCTCTATCATATTGTCCATCTTTGGGATAGTTTCGACCTTGGTTTCTAGAATTATACCCTTGATTTCCTAAGTTATAATTCTGGAAACCCCCCTGGTTGCTCAAATATTTTGCTTCCTCGTCAAACTCAGCCTCATGTTCATCATATCTATTCACAGCAACGACTGTGCTTACCTTAGTATGACCAGCAGTGAGGTGTTTAGTGATGAGATCCATATGGGTTTTCAGGTGGGCCATATCCTGATCCCGTTCCACCTCTCTCTTTCTCTGTTCGGCTGAAAGTGAACCTAAGATCTCCAATTTTTGCCTCCCTAGTATGCCAGGCTCTGTTGTTCTTTGACACTTTGTTCATGATTTCCACAATCTCAGGAAATGACTTGCTCATGAATGATCCCCGCACACTGCATCCACAACTTGTTTAGTTACAAAATTTAATGACCTGTAAAACACTTACTTCAGATAAATATATCAGTGAGGCCATGATCTGGGAACTTCTTGAGCTTTTAGCTAAATCTCCACCATGTGTCATGCATTGCTTCACCTGGAAGTTGTTTATGAGTACCTATTTCATTCTTTATTTGCAGTTCCTTTGACTCTGGAAAAAATCTCTCAATGAAAACCTCTCTCAGCTATGCCCATGTTCTGATGGAATCAGGTGGCAGCTCATCCAGCCAGTTTATCACTGCCCTAGCTAGGGATAAGGAAAATAACCTTAGCCTCATTGTTGTTTGATTGACCCGAGGAATCTCAGTAGACTTGTAGATTGACACAAAATTCACCAAATTTTGGTTGGCATCCTCACCAGCAGTTCCTCTAAACATTCCTTTCAAATTCAGCAGTTGAATCATAGTACTAGTGATGGTGAACTTCACTCCATGAGGTAGGGCTGGCATCACTATAGCTCCAGTTGCACCTGCTTCATCCAAGTCCACATCATCCTCTTCAAATCCTCTTTGAAACTCCTGTTGGACTCGACCTCTTGGAGCTAGTGGTTGGTGTTGAGGTGGAACTATCTCTTCAATTCTGTCATCTCCCTCAACCACCCTGTTTGGGTCGATAGCATTATGCTGAGCACCACTAGCCTGGGCCTCAGCATCTTGTCTAAGTCTCTGCCTTTGAGCTTCGAGTACTTGTGCATTAACCATCTTCCTTAAGGTTTTACTTAACTCGGGATCTTAAGGAACTAACAGTGCTCCTCTACTTCTTGTGCTTGGCAAGCACCAGGAACTCACCTGTGAAAGACACAGAGAAAGAGCAAGACGTAAAATTAGGAAATACACCTACAATTGAAATAATAGCTAGTAAAATATTTCTGAACTGAAATTCCCCCGCAATGGCGCAAAAATTTGATACGTCCAAACTTACACCTCAATAAAGAAGTATAAACGGTCAAAGTCAACTTATAGAACTCAACTGGAGTTGAGGTCGATCCCACAGGGAATTTGCTACAAAAATAGTTTTACTTGCGCTTTTTAAATTGTGGTGGATATTTCCGAAAATACAAGTAAAAAATGCAGGAAAGTAAATAATGGGAGTTTGATGTTTTAACACTAGTTGTTAAATTATTCACACTTTAGTTGACCCGGAGAAATGATGTTTGCAAGGTTTTGTCAAATTATAAATGAGACTAGGGTTGCGTTCCACATGACATTACTTGCACTCTTCTGATTTACCTTGAATAATCTCCACTTATTAAAGTATGATTCTCCTAGCAAAATAGTTATATCTAACCACTTCTCAGTCTTGGTCGATGCTTTTTCACTCTTTTCTTCTCAGCCTTGGAGTGTCTAAACTCTAACATTTGCTGCTTTAATGTAACAGTTATCTTCTCTCGAACTCTCACAAGTTACACCACTTATACGGAGTTTGTTTTTGCTTTATCACAATCATTACTTTTCTCTCAAACAAGTAAAGAATACATGCTGCCTCTAATGCGTGCACTCATCAGAGATTAATTATTTTGAAAGCAATAACAATATAGACAATTCAAAAGAAAAAATCACTCATGCTAAATCTAGAGCTACATTCACGTCATGTTTCCCACAACCCTAGTTGTGGTGTTTAGCTGCTCATTTTTTTGAGGAACATAAGGCAGAACAGTATTGAAAGCATAATAATACGACTTACAATAATAGATATACAAAAGTTACTTGAATATTGATGTTAAACCAAGAACAACAGAATCCAAATCCAATAATAGCAGTAACCAAGATTAATTGATGTTTTGAGTTTCGAAGATAGAGTTTCTCCCCTCCCAAAATATTCAAAAAATAGTCCATAAAATAAAAGATGGATCCCAAAAATAAACCCTAGGTAATTTAAAATAGTCTGTGAAAACAAGTCCTAAAGTAATTAGAACTCTTCTCTCGCGCATCTTCACGAGAGGGTTGACGGCTCGTTAAGTACTAAACGGCCCATCAAGCCCTCCGTCGTCTCACTTGGCCAGTGAGGCCTTCAGTTACTGCATCCCTTTTACGGTTACTTAAACGGCTCGTGTAGTGCTTCATGGTTCGTGTAGTGCTTTGTGACTCAACACTTATGCAAAACAAGTATCTTCTTCACTGCTCATGCTTTACAAGTTGTCATACGACTCGTACAATTCTTCACGTCTCGTTAGACTAGTCGTGGTACTCAATTCTCTTAGGCAAGGCTTCAGCTCATCACTGGTTCTTTTCCACGAGTCATCAGATGACTCGTGGACATGTTCACGACCCATCTAGCTACTCGTGGCCTTTAGTTCAGTTGAGTAACATTTCATGACTTCACTGTTTCCTCTCCACGAGCCATCAGATGGCTCGTGGGTATGATCACGGCTCGTCAGGGGCTTCGTGAAGTCTTACTTCAGCTCACTTCTCACCATTTCCTCCTTTTTTCTCGTCCAAGTGTTTTACCTATACATACTCAAAGAATACATCATATTTACATAGACATACTTGATTTCTCACATTAATCCTTAGCTTTGAGCCTCATATGTGCTATAAAATCACAGCACATCAATAGTAAGGGGCTAGTGGTTTACAGGTTAGCCTTGCCTCCAAACTTGTCAGGGGTCTATCTAGTGTTTCATGTATCCATGTTGTAGAGATACCATAGGGATGTAGATTACAATATCAATAGGGAACTTGATATTGTTGGACAAGGATCTTTAGCAAAAAGAGGAGTAGATTATGATTCTTAATGGGATGTCTGAAAGTTGAGGACTAAAGATATCAAATAAGTTAAGTTCAATGGAAGCATCGTTCAGTTGAGGAAGCTACTTGGGAAAGCGAGAGGGACATTCAAGACAAGTACCCTCAATTGTTTGAAAATTCAAGTACTATACTTTTTCTGACTTAGCCTAGCTTTTTCTTGTTTGATCACTCAGGGATGAGCAATGGGTAAATTGATATCTATTGTAACGACCCCTTCTGGTCGTTATGGGTAGACCCACGGAAAAAATTTGGGTCTGAAAACTTTTTGAGTAGTAACTTCAAAATCTTAGGCTAGGCAGTCTCAGACAGAACATGAGTAAGGTGAGGTATAGGAAAATCATGGAAGGGATTGCAGATAATGTCTAAATTCGGGTTGTATTTTCTAGTAGCTAGGACTTTAAGGAGTCCATAGGGCTTTTCAAAGTTGAATTTGGGTAAGTAAAACTCCAATATCAAACTTGACATCGAAGGGTTATTTTAAAACATCAAGGTTTGAGTGTATGTAACGAAATGAGGGCTTTGGGGAAGAATTGTGAGCTTTTGTCTCTGTGTAAGCTACTATAGTGGGAAAAATACCACTATGGTGGGGCCGCTAAAGTGGGTAAGTGGCCTCTATAGCGGTCCTATCGCGATTCAATGTAAAAAGTCCTAAAACAAATCACTATTTTGCAACTTCATTCTTAGGAAAAGAAATTATGATTTTTAGCTTTTTTTCTCTATGCTCTACCAATCTCTTTGGTAAAGGTATGCTAATAGTACCCCTAACTCGTAATTCGATTCATAAGCCTTGGAATCTATAATGGTACTCTTAGGGGAGGGTTTTGACTTGAATTAATGTTGGGAAGGCCCTGGGTCAGGTAGAATGATCATGAAATTGGCCTGGATTTTGGATTTGAGTGTAACATGGGTATTGTTAGGCCATCAGTCATTGATTGTTGTGTTTTATTATTGTTCTAGATCAAGAACAACTCAAGGCATAGCAAAGAGGAAAGCTCGGGTTCTTTAGAGTTTCCAAGGCTTGATTCAAAGTAGGTGATGGTTGTTTGCTTTTAAAGTTATGTAATGTGTGCATGTTAACTGCTTTATAGTATTACTTGTGCAATGCAAGTGGGAAAAACTAAAAGGCTAATGTGAAATGACATCATGTTGATAATATCACGCAATGAACCTCTTTACTTACTTGTGGTTTCAAGTGAGGTTGTTCATTGTGATTGTGATTAGGCATGTTGTTAGTAATTGATATTTGGCTTGGGTACCACACCAGTACAAGATACGAACGGTTGGCTATGATACCACACCTAGTATGAAATTCTAATGGTTGGCTTGGGTACCACGCCGGGATACTAACATTTTGTGTTTGGTTTCAATGAGAGGATCGGTAATATGCTATTATGATCATGTGGGACATGTTTCATGCATTGTTAAGTAAAGAATTACCATGGCCCAAAAAGGGGCGTGATGGAACTCTTCTTATCCCACCAAAACAAGTGAGCATAAAACCCAAATAATAATTTGAAAATGCAGAAGTAACACAAGAATAAAATTCTAACACCAAATAATAAAGCAGAAATCAAAAAGAACTTAATTAAACCCCCAAAACCTAGTAGTCCTGTGTACAAGCCTCTAATGTATTACAATAGAAGTGAAGGAAATACAAGTCTCAATGTCATTGTTTCTAGAATAGAATAAGTCCATATAAAGGAGTAAGAAGCTCCGCCGAGAAACAAGCAGCTACCTCTCAACTCTCCACAGTAAGCCTCGGATGAAAAAGGGGAGAATAATCTCAAAGATTCGGGCTCATAAACTACTTAAGTGAAGAAGAGAGGAATGAGTACAAAATAATACGATACTCAGCAAACAAACCACTAAACATGAGTTAAAGTAATATAGAATACTAACACCCCAACCGAACCTCACAACTACAACCCGTAAAAATTAGTCCAACCTAACAGTTTAAAATTAATACAGCACATAGCACGAGTACCAATATTTCAATGCATACAATTCATCAACACAAAGATCATAAGCATCAAACACAATTTCCAACACAAACAGTCACAAGGTTCACTGTGATAATGATGTAAAATGCAATAAGATGAAATGTCAAATATATTCATGCATGTCTGTCCTACAATACACATCCACTGAATATCATGACCGAACCCATGGGGGACTCAAAAGGTCTATGTATCCACCAAAACCATTTCTCTTCGCCATTGAAATGACCCAAAAAAAAAAAATGCCCGAAAATGTGCTTCGAAAACACCTATAATTGTAATTTCCTTATATCTCAAAATCCGTGCATGATTTCGGAAATTCGAATTCATATTCTTATTCGTGGGGTCAAATTGAGTGGGAAATGGGTCTAACCCGAATTTTAGAGCAACCGTATCAAAATTCGAAAATCGCAAAAATTGCGATTTGGAGGGTCAACTTTAAAGGGGCATATCTCTTAGCACACAAGGAACTGGAAGGGCTGCAACCTATCAAATTAAAGCTCTTTGAGTTAGCTTTCCAACGCACTTGGTTTCACCTTATTCCGCGTTAGGATGAGGGAGTTATGACCATTTTCGTAAAACCTGTCAGTGCAGAATTTCCAATTCCAGTGAGCGAATTTTCTAGGCGGGTTGGAGTCATTTTTTATAAAAAGGGGATATGTCCCATATTTAGTCATTTTCTAAACTCCAAAAACACTCTCTAAGCCCTCTCCAAAAATTCCACCAAGATCTTCAACCAAATTCAAACATCTCAAGCTCTAATTCCGGATTCAAGACTCAATCTCAAGCTTCGATTCTCCATTCCAATCTTCATCAAGGATTCTCCAAAGTTGAGGTATGTGGGTTTGATTGTGGAAACCTTCCTTTCCACAAGTCCAACCATTTATCCTCTATTTCTACTTCAAGTTTATGGGTCCTTATGATTATTTATGAACTCTTGAATTACGGAATTACTACTACACACCCTATTATGGTCCTTTTTGCATATTATCATGAAATGGAATTTTTATGTGATGTTTATGGTTTACATGCTTCCATGATCAAATTATGAAGGTTGATATATATATGTATGTTGTTGGTGGGCTGATTTATATGGATTTTGGAATTGGTTGGACTTAGTATTCTTGAAATACATGATTTCATTTACATGAACAATTGCCCACCTTGTGTTTGATAAAATGCCCATTTATAGAATTCTTAGAAAAGGGAAGGTCCAAGGTACGTCCTATGAGACGGATGGTTATGTAATTACTGAAATGATGATGAAATGGACACATGTATATGATTTTCTCTAAATAAGTGTTGTGAGTCGACCAAGCCTAGTACGGGGGGTAGTAGGCCCGTATAACCATATACGGGGTTGTACCTTGGTTGCCTAGTACGGGGGGTAGTAGGCCCGTATGTAACCATATCGAGGGGTTTGTACCTTGGTCCCTAGCACGGGGGGTGGTAGGCCCATGTAACCATATCGAGGGGTTTGTACCTTGGTCCCTAGCACGGGGGGTGGTAGGCCCGTGTAACCATATTGAGGGGTTTGTACCTCTTTCGCCTCTCCAAGGGGGTGGTAGGCCTTGGAAATACTATATTGATGGTCACTCGCCACACATGTACTACGTCCCACTAAATATGATTTTTATGTAAGCATCATTATACATATCATTTCATTAATATGCTATCTATTGGGTATGATTACGCATTTTTCCTATGATGTCCATCTAATGTAGCATTGCATTGCATCCCATATACTTAGTACATTCAAATGTACTAACGCATACTCTATGCCTACATGATGTCACCGTGTAGGGACCGGAGCACCGCTTGACCATCCTCCTCCGCGTGGCTAGTACGATTTTCTATAGTGGTTATTGGTGAGTCCTCCATTTCGGGGACATTGCTCATGATCTTTTGCTATGTATAAAACTTTTCCTTTCTAGTTATGTTTTGACTATGAGGGTGAGCCCGGTAGTTTGTCTTGGCCCCCGCTAAGTACTCATGTTTAGAGGTGGTGTTGGACAAGTTGTGTTTTATGCTTGAGCTTGACTCATCTATGGTATTTATGTATCATTTCTTTTTTTCTTCTTGCTCCCTTAGTCCCGATTTCCCCTTGACTATGCTTATCGCTTATGGTAATTTAATTGCTTCCGCGACCAAGGATGTGTAATGATACGCTATGAGGCTTGTTTGGGGTTCCTTCGGGCTCCCCATTCGCCGGTCACATCTAGGCCCTAGGCTTGGGTCGTGACAAAGTTGGTATCAGAGCACTAGGTTGAATGATCCTCGGAGTCCAACACACCGCGTTGATTAGAGTCCGATTCATGGTTGTGTTGTGCACCACAACTATGAGTAGGAGGCTATGAGACGTTTTAGGAAATGTTTCCCTTCTCCATGTTCTAAGTCGTGCTGTAGAGTTGAATTAAGTTCTTCCCTAACGGTTGTTCTTTGCTATGCTAGATCATGCCTAATACAAGAGGAAGACGAGCCCGACTTGTTGCGTGAGTCATATAAGGTGTCTACTCCTATTGGTGCATATATTGTTGCTAGGAAGGTCTATAGAAATTGTCCTATTTGCATCTTGCATAAAATATTGCCTTGTGATCTTGTTGAATTGAACATGGTCGATTTTGATGTTGTTCTTGGGATGGATTGGTTGCATGCATACTATGCTTCTATTGATTGTAGAACCCGTAGGGTCAAGTTCCAATTCCCAAGTGAACCCATTCTTGAGTGGAAAAGCCAAAATGTGGTAGTCAAGGGTAGATTCATCTCTTGCATTAAAGCCCGTAAGTTGATCTCTAAGGGGTGTCTCTATCACCTTGTGAGGGTTAGGGATGTGGAGTCCAAAACCCTTCTTATAGAGTCGGTTCCGGTCGTAAATGAATTCCTTGATGTCTTTCCTAATGACCTTCCCGGTGTTCCTCCCGAAAGGGAAATAGATTTTGGCATAGACCTCCTCCCCGATACTCAACCCATTTCTATTCCCCCTTACCGTATGGCCCCGGCGGAGTTAAAGGAGTTGAAAGAACAATTGAGGGACTTGTTGGAGAAGGGTTTTATTAGGCCTAGCCAATCACCATGGGGTGCACCGGTGTTGTTTGTGAAGAAGAAAGATGGGTCCTTTAGGATGTGTTATTGATTATCGGCACTCAATAGGGTCACCGTCAAGAATAAATATCCTCTTCCTAGGAATTGATGATTGTTCGACCAATGCAAGGGCTAGCCACTTCTCTAAAGATTGATCTTCGGTTTTGGGTATCATCCAAGTGAAGGTGGGGAAGGGCTGACATTCCCTAAGACAGCCTTCCGGACTAGGTTATGGGACATTATGAATTTGTGGTCATGTCTTTGGGTTGACCAATGCACCGCTACCTTATGACCCAAATGAATAGGGTCTTTAAACCCTACCTTGATTCCTTTGTTGTGGTTTTCAATTGATGATATTTTAATCTATTCGCATAGTGAGGAAGAACATCATGGGTCACTTGAGGGTTGTGTTGGCAAAGATTAAGAAGAGGAGAAGTTGTATGCCAAGTATGAAAAGTTGTGAATTTTGGTTAAGAGGGAGGTGCCTCCTAGGTCAGTGGTGTCGGGGAATGGTAATTAAGGTAGACCCTAAGAAGACTCGATGTGATAAGAAATTGGCCTAATGGCCATTGACCCGTTCGATATTGGAGCTTCTTGGCTTGCGGTTACTACCGGAGATTTGTGAATGGGTTTTCTTCTATTGCTTCTCCCATGACTAAGTTGACACAAAAGAAGGCAAAGTTTGAGTGGACCGACGAGTGCGAAAGGATTTTTCAAACCTTGAAAGATAAACTTGTGTCCGCTCCTATATTGTCACTACCGGATGGGCTTGAAGGATTTGTTGTGTATTGTGATGCTTCTAGAGTTGGCTTGGGTTGTGTCCTAATGCAAAATGGTAAGGTGATAGCCTATGCTTCTAGACAACTCAAAGTGCATGAAAAGAACTATCCTAAGCATGATCTTGAATTAGCCGCGGTGGTGTTTGCTTTAAAGATTTGGCGTCATTATTTGTATGGGGTACATGTTAATGTGTTCACCGATCATAAGAGTCTCCAATATGTCTTCACCCAAAAGATCTCAACTTGAGACAAAGAAGGTGGCTAGAATTTCTTAAAGATTATGATATGAGTGTGCATTATCATCCCGGTAAAGCTAATGTGGTGGCGGATGCTTTGAGTAGGGTGTCTATGGGTAGCCTAGCTCATGTTGATATTGGTGATAGGGAAATGGCTAGGGAGGTACATCGGTTGGCTAGGTTGGGGGTTAGGTTGGAAGAGGTTGGTAATGGTGGGGTGGTCGTTGTTGATGGTGCTAGGTCTTCCTTGGTTGATGAGGTGATAGCAAAACAAGATCTTGATTCTTCCTTGTTTGAATTGAAGGCCTTGGTGAAAGAGGGCAAGGTGGAAGTTTTCTCCCAAGGGGGAGATGGTGCCCTTAGGTACCAAGGTAGGTTGTGTGTGCCTTGTGTTGATGGTTTGAGGGAGAAAATTCTTGAGGAGGCTCATAATTCTTCCTATTCCATCCACCCCGGTTCCACCAAAATGTATAGAGATTTGAGGGATGTGTATTGGTGGAGAGGCATGAAGAAGGACATTGCCAAATTCGTCTCCGGTTGTCATAGTTGTCAACAAGTCAAGGCCGAACATCAAAGGCCGGGTGGTCTAACCAAGACATAGAGATTCCTACTTGGAAGTGGGAAGAAATTAATATGGATTTTGTAGTTGGTTTACCCAAGACTAGAAAAGGTTTTGATTCTATTTGGGGGGTGGTTGATAGGATGACAAAATCGGCTCATTTTCTACCGGTAAAGACAACATATGGGGCGGAAGATTATGCAAGGTTATATATTCATGACTTGGTAAGGTTGCATGGGATTCCTCTATCCATCATATCGGACCGTGGTACTCAATTTACTTCACACTTTTGAAAGTCTTTCCAAAGGGGTCTAGGTACGAGAGTCAAGCTTTCTACGGCCTTTCACCCGCAAACGGATGGACAAGCCGCAAGGACTATCCAAACACTTGAGGATATCGCTTAGGGCTTGTGGGTAATTGGAGCTAAAGGGAGTTGGGATGAATCATCTTCATTGATTGAAGTTTTTGCCTTATAACAATAGCTACATCTTAGCATCGGTATGGGCTCCTTTGACGGCTCTTATGAGGCGTTTGTAGATACCGGTGGGTGGGTTTGAAGGTTGGAGTGGCCTTGTTAGGACCAGACCTAGTTAGGGAGGCTCCTTGAGAAAGGTTAGTGATGATTAGGAAAGGTCGAAGATGGCCCAAAGTCCGCCAAAAAGTCTATGCCGATGCGGAAAGAAGGGCTTCTGAATTCCGAGTTGGTGATTGGGTTTATTTGAAGGTGACACCCATGAAGGGTGTGGTTCGTTTTGGTAAGAAGGGAAAGTTGAGCCCAAGATACGTGGGTCCTTATAAGGTGATGAGGATAATTGGCAAGGTAGCTTATGAGTTGGAATTGCTTAGCGAGATGGATTTGGTTCATCCGGTATTTCATGTGTCTATGTTGAGGAAGTGTGTGGGTGATCCGAATGCCATGTTTGTGTCTCTCATGTACGTTTCTTTAACATTCGGGGACGAATGTTCCCACGGGGGAGATATTGAAACGACCCAAAAAAAAAAAAATGCCCGAAAATGTGCTTCGGAAACACCTATAATTGTAATTTCCTTATATCTCAAAATCCGTGTATGATTTCGGAAATTCGACTTCATATTCTTATTCGTGGGGTCAAATTGAGTGGGAAATGGGTCTAACCCGAATTTTAGAGCAACTGTATCAAAATTCGAAAATCTCAAAAATTGCGATTTGGAGGGTCAACTTTAAAGGGGCATATCTCTTAGCACACAAGGAACTGGAAGGGCTGCAACCTATCAAATTAAAGCTCTTTGAGTTAGCTTTCCAACGCACTTGGTTTCACCTTATTCCGCGTTAGGATGAGGGAGTTATGACCATTTTCGTAAAACCTGTCAGTGCAGAATTTCCAATTCCAAAGTGAGAAGAATTTTCTAGGCGGGTTGGAGTCATTTTTTATAAAAAGGGGATATGCCCATACTTAGTCATTTTTCTTAACTCCAAAAACACTCTCTAAGCCCTCTCCAAAAATTCCCAAGATTTTCAACCAAATTCAAACATCTCAAGCTCTAATTCCGGATTCAAGACTCAATCTCAAGCTTCGATTCTCCATTCCAATCTTAATCAAGGATTCTCCAAAGTTGAGGTATGTGGGTTTGATTGTGGAAACCTTCCTTTCCACAAGTCCAACCATTTATCCTCTATTTCTACTTCAAGTTTATGGGTCCTCATGATCAATTATGAATTCTTGAATTCGGAATTACTACTACACACCCTATTATGGTCCTTTTTGCATATTATCATGAAATGGAATTTTTATGTGATGTTTATGTTTTACATGCTTCCATGATCAAATTATGAAGGTTGATATATATATGTATGTTGTTGGTGGGCTGATTTATATGGATTTTGGAATTGGTTGGACTTAGTATTCTTGAAATACATGATTTCATTTACATGAACAATTGCCCACCTTGTGTTTGATAAAATGCCCATTTATAGAATTCTTAGGAAAGGGAAGGTCCAAGGTACGTCCTATGAGTCGGATGGTTATGTAATTACTGAAATGATGATGAAATGGACACATGTATATGATTTTCTCTAAATAAGTGTTGTGAGTCGACCATGCCTAGTACGGGGGGTAGTAGGCCCGTATAACCATATCAAGGGGTTTGTACCTTGGTGCCACGGGGGGGTAGGCCGTACGCATATCGAGGGGTTGGTACCTTGGTTGCCTAGTACGGGGGGTAGTAGGCCCGTATAACCATATCGAGGGGTTTGTACCTTGGTCCCTAGCACGGGGGGTGGTAGGCCCGTGTAACCATATTGAGGGGTTTGTACCTCTTTCGCCTCTCCAAGGGGGTGGTAGGCCTTGGAAATACTATATTGATGGTCACTCGCCACACATGTACTACGTCCCATTAAATATGATTTTTATGTAAGCATCATTATACATACTATTTATTAATATGCTATCTATTGGGTATGATTACGCATTTTTCCTATGATGTCCATCTAATGTAGCCTTGCATTGCATCCCATATACTTAGTACATTCAAATGTACTAACGCATACTCTATGCCTACATGATGTCACCATGTAGGGACCGGAGCACCGCTTGACCATCCTCCTCCGCGTGGCTAGTACGATTTTCTATAGTGGTTATTGGTGAGTCCTCCATTTCGGGGACGTTGCTCATGATCTTTTGCTATGTATAAAACTTTTCCTTTCTAGTTATGTTTTGACTATGAGGGTGAGCCCGGTAGTTTGTCTTGGCCCCCGCTAAGTACTCATGTTTAGAGGTGGTGTTGGACAAGTTGTGTATTATGCTTGAGCTTGACTCATCTATGGTATTTATGTATCATTTCTTTTTTTTTCTTGCTCCCTTAGTCCCGATTTCCCCCTTGATTATGCTTATCGCTTATGGTCATTTAATTGCTTCCGCGACCAAGGATGTGTAATGATACACTATGAGGCTTGTTTGGGGTTCCTTCGGGTTCCCCATTCGCCGGTCACATCTAGGCCCTAGGCTTGGGTCGTGACAGCCATATCTTACTCTCCAGAACCATTTCCCTTTGGCTTCGCTAGAACCATTTCCCTTTGGCATTGTCGGAACCATTTCCCTTCGGCATCATCATCACAGTGTTTCAGAACCAATGCAAGTAGTCATGTTCAGACATATCATGAGGATATGATGAATTTCATATCAATGCACAGACCATATCAACATAATCATGATACAACACCAATAATTAATCAATCAAACCCTTCAAATCATCCACAACACATCACACGTAAATATCATCAAGATGCCTTTTTATTACTCCATTATCATAATTATAGTCATCTAATATGAACAAGTCAATCCCATTACCAAATATCATTACTCCCAACACATACAATAAGGAAATATGAGATTCTATATACTTAACAAAGGTTAAGAAGTTCACTTGTCTCAATTAATCAAACAATCAAACCTGAACTTGAGCTTTCCCTTTTTCGTTGGGTCTCCAAATCAATGCAATCTATTCAAATAAGTAATCACAATAAGATTTCAAAACCAACAACACCTATATCAATAATTTTGAAAAATGGGGTCAAATTGATCCAAAAGCCCAATCTCGAAATCTATCTTGTAACTCACCTATCAAGGGTTTCTAAAAGTCAAAATTGGTGAAAATGGGGAAGAACCCCGATTTCTAAAAACATAGCACTGCCATGCCTCGTCCAATCACAAATGCAGGCTTAGTCCCGCGACAGTCAATATTTGACCATACTGCAATCGCGGTCACTAGCCCCGCAAACAAAAAGGTCCACAAATCTGGCCATTCGCAAAAGCGAGCAGGGTATCACGAACATGAAGATCCCTCGACTAGCCTTCCCCAATCGGGGTCGTGGCCATGCAAATGTGGAGGCTTGGGACTTAACCCTTTGCAAATGTAGGCTAAGTGTCAGGAACGCGAGAGGGGTAGCGTCACCACCAGAACACCAACACTACAACACAAGAGATCTACGAATAGACCCTCGAGGTTTGTTCAGAACTACGTACAAACAAACCAAATATGCTATCCAACTAAACTTGACGTTCCAGACTCAATGGAGCCGTTGAAATACGAATCTGAAGTCTTTTTGATCCGAAATCCATAAAAGTCACAATTAACTACCTTATAG
The DNA here is from genome assembly GCA_018342035.1 of Solanum appendiculatum. Classification (NCBI taxonomy): domain Eukaryota; kingdom Viridiplantae; phylum Streptophyta; class Magnoliopsida; order Solanales; family Solanaceae; genus Solanum; species Solanum appendiculatum. The sequence goes on along the minus strand of JAGDQO010000627.1, from coordinate 999,273 downwards.
TTCAAAAAGACTAAACTTCCCTCGGAACCTTTGACAAATCAACAAAGACTTTACCTAGGTCTAAATCATCCTCCGAATCCAGTCAAACTGTTGGAAATACAATCCGAGCATCTGAACTCCAAATATTGACCAAAGTCAACCTTTATTCTAAAATCACCCAAACTTCAAACTCAAGGGATCAAATCCTAAAAACAACTCTGAGTCTGAAACCAACTACTCTTCTAGACCAAATTTCACCTTCTAAAACTGAAGAAATTGATGGAATTCCATTCTGAGACAAAAAAAAACTTTGATTGATACCAAAATCCACTTTTACACACTTTAGACCTTCCAAAACTCAAAACTTCCAAAAATCAAAACTTTAAAATCAAATTACAAAAACCAACTTTACAAACTAATCAAAAATGACTCTGGCTAACTATCGGGAGAGGTAAAATGGTAATTTTATGAAAATTCCCAAAAATGCCTTTTCGGATCATTACATTATCCACCACTAAAAACCATGTTCATCCTCAAACATAAAGTAAAATAAAGTACCTGAAGATTCAAAAAGCTAAGGATATCTGGCATGTATATCAAACTTCGTCTCCTAAGTTGCCTCTCCAACTGAACGGTGCTTCTTTTGCACCTTCACTGAAGCAATCTCTTTGGTCCTATGCCTTGAAACCTACCTATCCAAATTAGCTATAGGCTCCTCCTCAAATAACAAGTCTGGACCAAACACCACTGAATCGAGCAAAAGCACATGAGACTCATCCAACACATACTTCTGAAGCATGTAGATATGAAAAATAGGAAGCACAGCTGACAAGCTAGGTTGCAAGGCCAACTTATTTGGTACCTCTCCAAATCTGACTCAAAATCTCAAAAGGACCACTAAATCTAGGGCTAAGCTTGCCCTTCTCCCTGAACCTCATCACACCCTTCATGTGCGACATTCTGATCCAAACATGGTCGCCCTTCATTAACTCAAGAACTCGAACCCTCCTATCTTCATAACTCTTCTATCGACTCTGAGTCGTCATCAGCCTACCCTGAATCATACAAACCAACTCCATGGCATCTCTAAGGTTGTATGTATCTAAAGAGTCCATCTTTGTTGTATCAAACCAACTGATCAGAGATCTACATTGCCTACCATTCAACACCTCAAATGGGGCCATCTGAATACTAGAGTGATAATTGTTGTAGGCAAACTCTGCTAAGGGCAGGTGCTGATCCCAATGAGCACCAAATTCAATCACACACGCTCGAAGCATATCCACCAACACCAGAATCGTCCACTCATACTAACCATTAGTCTGAGGGTGAAAAGTTGTACTCGTGTCTAGCTGAGTACCCAAGCCATGTTGTAAGGCCCACTAGAAGTGGGAAGTGAATAGTTCACCTCGGTCAGAGACAATAGAAATAGGCACTCCATGAAGACGATCTATCTGACTGATGCAGAGTCGAGCGAACCTCACTGTTGTGTACTTCACCTGAACTGGGATGAAATGGGAGGACTTGGTCAATCTATCAATGACCACCCAAATAGAATCATAACCACCCATAGTAGTAGGCAAATCCACATTGAAGTCTATGCTAGTATGTTCCTACTTTCAAGTAGGAAAGGGCATCCTCTGAGACACATCTCCCGGCTATTGATGCTCACACTTGACATGTTTGCAAGTTAAGCACCTAGACACACACTAAAATATCCTTCTTCATACCACACCACAAATAATGCTGACTCGAATCGTGATACATTTTGGCCACTCTCGGATGAATAGAGTATCTAGAACAGTGAGCCTCCTCCAAGATCAATTTGACCAACTCGTCCTCCTTCGGCACTTAAATCCTACCTTCGATCCTTAACACTCCATCGCAATCAAGCAAAGCCTCCTTGGCTTCACCCCTCCACACATTGTCTTGAATAAGGCATAACTTTTTATCATCAAATTTTTGCTCAAGAATCTGTAAAACCAAAAAAGACCGGGCCTTAATAAAAGCAATCATACCACCACTCTCCTTTAAAATTTGCAACCGGACAAGACTGTTGACTAATCTTTGAACATCCCTAGCCAACGGTCTCTCCTCTACACTGAGCATGACAAGAATCCCCATGATAGGAGTCTTCCTACCAAAGCATCGGCCACCACATTTGCCTTTCTTGGATGATATAGGATAGTCATGTCATAGTCCTTCAGCAACTCAAGCCATTTATGCTGCCTCAAGTTTAGATCTCTTTGACTGAAGAAGTACTGAAGACTCTCACAATACACCCTGTACAAATAGTGATGCCATAGTTTAAGCATAAAGACCACGGGTGCCAACTCCAAATCTTAAGTATGGTAGTTCTTCTTATGGGTCTTCAACTTCCTAGAAGCATATGCAATCACCCTCCTTTTCTGCATCAGAACACCAAATAAACCGACCCCTGAAGTATCACATTATACAGTAAAGTCCACACCCTTCGCAGGTAAAGTCAACATAAGAGCCCAACTCAACAAAGTTTTGAGCTTCAGAAAGCTCTCCTCACATTCATCAAACCACTGAAATCCCACACTCTGCCGAGTCAATCTAGTCAGTTGGGTGGTGATAGTGGAGAAACTCTGAACAAACTTTCTGTAATAGCCTGTAAACCCCATAAAGTTATGAATCTCGGTAGGAGAAGTAGGTCTCGTCCAACCTCTAACTGCCTTAATCTTGGTTGGATCACTTCTAATACCGTCCTTAGACACCACGAGTCCTAATAATGCCACAGAATTAAGCCATAACTCTCACTTTGAGAACTTTCCATATAACTTCTCTTCCCTCAACTTCTGAAGCACTATCCTCAAGTGTTGAACATGGTCCTCGTCAATCCTGGAGTACACCAAAATATCATCAATGAAGACGATCACAAAAGAATCCATGTAAGGCTGAAACACCCCATTCATCAACTCCATGAACATTGTTGGGGCGTTAGTCAACCTAGAGGACATCACAACAAACTCATAATGGTCGTACCGAGTCCAAAAATCTTTCTTAGGGACATCTGATGTCCTAATCTTCAACTAATAATAACCAGACCTCAAATCTATCTCAAAGAACAATTATGCTCTCTGAAGTTGATCAATTAAGTCATAAATATGTGGGAGAGGATATTTTTTCTTCACTAGTACCTTGTTCAACTGCTTGTAATCAATACACATCCTCATATTCCCTTCTCTCTTTTTCACAAATAAGACCGAAGCACCTCCAAAGGGATAAACTAGGGAGAATAAACCCCTTACTCAAAAATTCATGTACCCTATCCTTCAACTCAATCAACTCTGTTGGGTCCATACACTTAGGTGGGATAGAAATGGGCTTAGTGTCCGGCTCCAAATCAATAGCAAAATCAATATTCCTATCAGGAGGAACACTTAGAACATCAGAAAGGGACATATATGGAAACCTTTGAACCACTGGAACGGTCTCCATGGGAGATGACTCAACACTAGTGTCCTAGATAAAGGCTAAGTAAGACAAATACCATCTATCCATCAATCTCATAGCACGGAGGAAGGAAATGACCTTGCTTGGGTAAGAATTACTAGCACCCTCGAAACATCAAGCATCGCTAAGCTCACGATCTTAGCATTATAGTTAAAAATAACATGATAGGGAGAGAGACAATCCGTACCTAATATAACATCAGATTCCATCATCCCTAGAATAATCAAGTCTACCCAAATATCATATCGCGCCAGAGAAATAAGACAGGATTGATACACTTGACCCATCACTAAGGGCTTACCCATGGGTGTAGAAACACGAATAGGCACAGATATTTAATCACATATCATATCAAAACTAGCAGCAAAGTACGCAGACACATTAGAAAATGTAGATCTAGGATCAAAAAATATAGATGCAGAGCGATGGCATACTGGGATGATACCTGTAATAACTGCATCAGAAGCCTCAGCCTCTGGTCTTCCTAGGAATGCATAACAATGACCCACTATGCCACCTTCCTCCTAGGTGGTACCTCTAACCCAACTCTACTATGTTGCAGTACCACTACCAGAAGCTTGACCACCTCTGCCTGACTGAACTCTCCCTCGATCCCTTGTCTGAGGCACTGACCCTCTAGCTGGAGTAGAATAAGTACGTTGGGGACCTAAAGGATCTCAAAGGAAACTGTCGTACCATATGACCAGGGTCCCCAAAACCATAACAAGATCTCAGTGTGGTGAACTGCTGTCATGGACCAAATGAACTACTATAATTGCCTTATCCTGCAGGCCTCCTTTGTGAACCCTATGAAACCTGACCCACACTATTAGTCCCACAAGGTGTCTGACTGCCCTCAAATGTTGGCATGGCTGCATGGAGTGGTCCTTAATGTTTGAAGGATCCACTCCCTCTGTAGGATCCCCTGCCTACATATGAGGCACTAGAAAACTAACCAGATGAACAGGCCCTCTTAGGGTCCCCAAACTCCTCTCTCTCCATCAACTCCACCTTCTTAGCGGCCCTTGTAATGGACTGGAAGGAAGCCCCCTTACAGACTGATCTAAACACAGCCAAGTAGATATAATAAGTCAGTCCTCTCACAAATTTGTGAACTCTCTCTGCCTCATTGGGGATAATGGCTAGGACATGCCTAGAAAGTTGATAGAACTGAGCCTCATACTCTGTAACTGTGAGGCTATCCTATCTTAAACTCTCAAATCTAAGATGACTCTCATTTCTCATGCTTCAAAGGATAAAGCAATCATTAAAGGCTCTACAAATATCTTGCAAGTCATTGGTGGAGATCCAACTGGCAAGGACCCCGAATACACTCTCCACCACCCTCTCGCTAGCCCACGTAGCTAGAGAGCAGCATACCAGAATTCATGCTACTTAGGTAATCCCACCATATCTAGCAACTCTCGGTAAGTGGTCAAGATTTTGTAAGCATCCTCTCTCTTTCCACCCTAAAATTGGGGTGGATAAATCCTCCAGAACCTCTCATACCTGTGGTGCTCATCCTCTATCAAAACCACTAGAAGAACATCCTGAACCCCAACTGCCAGGGTGAGACCACCCTCAATCACGGGACCCACTGGTGGTTGAGCCATTGGATCTTGAACCACTATCACCTAATGTTGCTCTGATGTTTGAGCCCCTACTCTAGTCTATGAACCCCGTGGCATGCCTGTCGCACCACTATCCTGAGTAAAGCTTTTGAGCACACCCAACACCCTCAATAAGGTATCTTGAAGCAATGGTGCGGCGGCATACTCTAGAGGAACATGTCCCTCTCTAGCAATAACCTCTCACTCAAGAGATACCTCTCTCTTACTGCCTCTCACTGGTGCAACTCCACGAGCATGACCTCTGGCTGGTGCCACTCCACCGGCCCAGCAACTAGCTCGGGCTTGAACCATACCCCTAGATGGGGTCTCAATCACTAGCTCAAGGACTATCTCCCTTCCTCTACCACCAATAGAAGATCTAGTCCTCGCCATCCCCCAAAAGAATATGCCACAAATCAGAACTAGTGAAGGTAACCACGCAAAATAAGAAGGAATGAATAAAAAAGAAGCTTCCTAACAGTCTTCGTAGTCTCTCGAAGATAAGTACAAACGTCTCTATATTGATTCTTGAGACTCTACTTAGACAAGGCTTGTACACACATGAGACCTATAATCATGGGGCTCTATTACCAGTTGTCACGACCCAAAAATAAGCGTGATCGCACTCATCTTATCCCACCAAGACAAGTCAGCCTAATACCTAAATAATATGATGAAAATGCAGAACTAACACAAGAATAAAAATCTAACATTAAATAATAAAGTGGAAATCATAATCAACTTAATTAAACCCCCAAAACTTAGTTGTCGCATGTACACGCCTCTAATGTATTACAGTAGAAATGAAGGAAATACAAGTCTCAATGTCATTATTTCTAGAATAGAACAAGTCCATATAAACAAGTAAGAGGTTCCACCGAGAATCAAGTAGCTACATCTGAACTCTCCACAGTAAGCCTCATATGAAGAAGGGGAGAATAATCACGAAGATTTGGGCTCGTAACCTACACAAGTGTAGAAGCAAGGAGTGAGTACCAAACAACACGGTACTCAGCAAGCAAACCACTAAATGATAATGCTCAAATTACTCTCAAAATCAATTAAAATAGTAAGCGGTCGTTGTCAATAAAAATACCCATGAAAGAGTCGGGATCGAATCTCACCAGGATTGGTTTAAGGATAAGAATCCAACTACGAAATTAAGAATGTGCACCTATTTATTATAGCATGTTGGAACAAGAGGGTTGATGATTCCACCAAATTAACTAAAAGGGTTTGAGTATCAAGTATCACAATTAAACTAAAATTTACAGGATCAAACAATTAAAGAGACGATCTAGGGGTGCGGGGATTAGTATTGATGTCACATAGGAGTAATTGTGTTGCTCAATAATGCTAAATACTCATGGATAGGCTGGGTGATCTTCAATGACACTAATCTTCTTTAGATCGCATAGCACCATATCATAGAATCTCCTTTCATTCTCATCTATGTGAATCACAAATCAACCCATTACCTTACGGGAATCTCTCTTTCGAGCATATTTGGGCAATTTGATCTGATCCATAATCTCTCTTTCGGGCAAACCATAGACATCAAACTTAAATTACATGTATCAAACTAATTACCCACTTCAATTGATCTCTTTCGAGCATCAATCAAAGATCAAGAATATGAATTAAGTTTGCAACCTTAACCCATGAATTAACCCCTTGCTAATTAGCTCAAATCCATGAACGTATAGCAATACAACAAAGAAAAACACAATACCCACTACATTAAATCAACACCCAACCCCATCATTGTACCCCTAGAATTGGGGTTTTAGCCACCCATCACAAAAATAAAGAAATTATATCTATCATGATAGTAACCATGGATGTGATGAAAATAAGCAATTATAATAAACACCCACTTCGATTTCAATTTCCAATTGTCAATTTCAAGAGTGTATTCTAAAACCCCAAAAATGAAAATGCTTTTCACAAGGTAAGAAGTCTCACACAAAAACTCTAATATCTAATTCTCTCCTGAAAACTCTAATTCAAAAGCTCCCAAAAACTGATCTTCCAAAACTACGTATTTTCTCTCTCCTTTGGGATATTTAAAGTTTCTCAAAATTTGGCCCAAAATTCACTACATGACCGACTCAACGACATTAGTCGGGCTCACCAGACATGATTGGCAAATCGTCGTTTGTTCTTCAACTCGCCCTTTCTTCACTTCAGGCTTCAGGTGTTTGAACCTCAATTGGCAAACTCGATTGAGTCTACCATTCACATTTGGTGGATCACCGATTACCACCTTTTTTGCCTTTTAAGCCTTCATTTTTCATCAAAGTCATGTCACCTTCGGTGATGGTCTTCTTGTTTACCTTTCAACTTCGGCAAGTCGCCATTTCTCTTTTAGTCCACCGGCCTACCTTGAAAATTTTCAATTGTGAGTACTGTCACTTTGTGCGAGGTTAAGCTACTTGGGAGATCCGCCCTTTTGGTTAGGTGACTACCAGTTGGGAGTTTATACTCCTTTCAATGTTTTTGGCCTTTTTTCGTGTATTCATCATTGTCTTGTTCTTTAGCCTTTATAGCTGCAAATCGTCAAAATATCATCAGAATAGGACATATTTAGGCATTGAGGACACTAATGTTGAATAAAAAGGCCTCAAATGAGTATAAATCTACCACTCATCAACACCCCAACATAGAATTTTGGCCTAAGTTGGCTATTCAAACAAACCAATGCTTATAAAAGGATTTATGGGTGAGAAGCTAGGGACAATTTAGCTCAAGTTTTAACAAGGTTTACAACAAATGGTTTAAGCTCAAATGGTTCCAAGATGGTTATACACCATCACGAGGTAGTCATAAAAGGTATGAACATTTGGGTTTCCTCACAAAGTTTGTGCCCAAGATCATTTCTTGCACTTACCAAAACTAGACAATCAGACTAACAAGGCAAATTCTAGGATTCAACAAACATGATTTTGTAACACCTCAGATTCAAAAAGAAGAAAAATTTCAGGTTTTTAGAACTGGTGCCAGTATTGACGGAAGCCGCCTACTGACCGTAAGTTGACTTACGGGTCATAGGTGGGATCTGTAGATGGCAAGGTAAATATTTTCAAAATATCAAATTTCAAAATACCATTAATAGTTCGCCAGGACGGCCCATCGTTCCATGTACGAGTCGTATATTGTCCTCGTAGGTCATCCCAGACTTAGTGAAATTTTGAGGATCAAGGTTGGGATCTACGGTTGGTATGCACGGTCCGTAAGTGGACCAACAGACCGTACATGGAAACCATCGTTGGAAGCCCAAATTTAATAGTTTATGAATCCCACCTATGGTTGACCCAAACGGTCTGTAGTTGAACCTATGGACCGTAGGTCTGAACCGTAGGTCATAGCCCGACAGTTATTTTAAGGGCTTTTTGGTCTTTTCCCTAATTGATCTATTCCTAATCTAAGTCGGTTTAGTCCTAATCCTAGACCCTATATAAGTCTTCTTAGCCACATTTTTACTCTTCTCTGATCACTTTTAAAAGTTCCCCAAACCCCTCCAAGTTTTCCCTAAATATTTCTCTCTCTAAGAAGCTTGAAGAAGAAGAAGGAAGATCTAGGGTTTTCAGGTCAAGTCTCCTAATTCACCATTGATTATGGGCTTTTGGCATCAAGGTATGATATCTTTCACCTATGGAGTCCTTTCCTCCATAGGGTTCCCAAATTCTCCAATTTTGTAAAGTTAGATTATTCAATTGAAATTAGGGTTTTTTTCTATCTTATTGGTTCTCCCAAATTATTATCTAATTGATTGATTTAAGTTTTTTTATTCATGAATCGAGTAAGTTGCATGTTTTGAAGTTGAATTTTCAGGAACCTATGTGAAATCCATGATTTTTATACTTTGATCTTATGATGAGGCTTTGAACTATGAAAGGAGAAATTATGAAAATTGCATGATTTATGATTTCTAAGCCATGATTCCATGATGAAGTTATGAATGATCAAAATATGGATTTTATGATGGTATGCATGTTCAATTATGAAATTTATGATGACTTAAGATTTTATTTTGAGAGTGAAGTATTGATGTGGTTGTCGTGAAAGGATTTTTCTCACATAAAGGATTCATAAGGGTTGAAAGAATTTCTCAACTAAACTTTGAATCATGATTAAGGAGCTATTCTAATGATAAGACAAGAAGCGATTACCCATGTCTTCTAACGAAGAGATAAGTTATGAATTATGCCTAATCCGTGGGGATTATGCTTAGCACCGAGAGGATACCGAGATGGAAGCTCTCCCGTAGTAGAGGCCGCATTTCTAGTAGCAATATCCTTATCCCATAACTATGTGCCACCATAGGTTTGTCTTAGATAGACATTAGCTAGTGGATCCATGTAAGCTAGAAGTTATGGTTCTTACCTTGGCAAGTAAGGACACCTCTTTTTGGTGTGGGGTAGACACCGAATTCCATTTTTTGGCTCACATGGTCTATGTCGGTTAAGGCTCACTTTTCACAATAATGATCTAAGGTTACTTTCTAAAGGTATTTCAAGCATATGTTGTTTCAAGATGATTTTCTTGCATTGACCATGGCTTTTAACTCATGGTTTCTACCATGTCCTCATATGATTTAACTTGGTCATTGTATCTTATGTATGGTTCTTTTTAGCATGATTTTATAACCTCTATGCATAGTTATCATACTTGGTACATTCTTGTACTAACTCTTACTCTTGCCTACATGTTCTCACAAATGTAGGATCTGGCTCCTCTCCATCCTTTCGTGGCTAGGTCGTGTTATCGTGATTAAGAAGACTTAGTGAGTCCTCATACTTCGAGGACAATGCCACATTTACAATTTTATGTCATTTCATATTAAGACGTGTATGGGTTACGTACAACTTTCATTCTATTGATGTATTAGATGGCTTTGAGACTATGTTTAGACTTCTGCTACTTTTGTCAACTCTTTTGATATATATATATATATATATATATATAGATTTTCTTTCGAACCCTTAACTACTATTATCTTGTATGATGTACGCTAAGTGGCTTGTATGGGGCCTTTTGGGGTCTTATATGCCATGTCACATCTAGGGAGTACTTTAGGTCGTGACAGATTTCAAGTAAAACCTCACCACACAAGGCACTTCAAACACAATCATTTAGCACAACCCTACAAAATCAAAAGCTTACATGCAATGTTCATTGCAAGGCTCACATCAATACGCAACTAGTCAACACAAGAATCAAAAAAGATCATTCAAAAGTGAAGCCACACCAATTTATTTTTGCAACATCAACACAAAACATATTTCTCATCATAAAATTTCTCCAAGACATCAATATTGAATACAATCAATCCTCGAACATCAACAATGAAAACTCAAGCTTTTCAAAAACTTCCCAACTTTTGGGGTGATAAGTAAAGAGAGACAAAATTATCTAAACCATCAACTATCATAATTAAAACCAAAATACTACAAATGTCTCAAAAAAAAAGCTGAAAATAACAAAATACAATCAAAAAGGAAACATTGGAACAAGTTCTCTCACCCCACCAAAATAAAAATAATAGTGTCCTCAATGCAATAAAAAGTAAGAACGGGAGGAGAGTAATATAAAAATCCACCTGATAGGCTATGCTTGTGGAGTGCTCTGATTTGGATTCTTGGAGGGAAGGGCATCATTACAGGCATCAGTATCTGGTAAAATGGAATCAAGAGGAAGCATAGTAGCATCAATCAGGGCATTAGTGCCCGGCACATCTGTAGGAGGAATGGTGGACTCTGAAGAGACCCCACTAGTGCCAATTGTGGAGGTCTCCATACGAGATCTCTCCATCGTAGCCTGCACCATCGTCTCCTCGATATCCTACAGCTCCATCGGTGTCATAACAATCTGCTACTCATTCGCTCTCTCTATTTCCTCCTCAGTTGACTCAGAAGCCTTCTCATCCTCAACTCTCTCATCCATATCACCAGGCTACTCAGCCACTGCCCAGTGCCTCAACTCTCAGCTCAGAGGTAGGCACAGACTCGGATATATCGAGCAACTTAACCTTACCCCATAACATAGAGATATCGATGGACCTCAGCTGGTCCACATCAACCTGAAGAGTAAAAATGTCACCCCTCATAGTAGTTAACTCAGCTAAGCTACCCATGCTCTTCTTACTAGCCACAACCCTAGCTGCGAGGTTTTCCAACCTATCCCTATATGACACTAGGGTGGCTTGGTACTATACATTCGGCCTCTAACATAAAACAAAGCATCTTCAATTGCCCTCTCAATCAGCTTGGGCATCTCTTTTTCTACCCTAGCCACCCTAGCATCCAAAAACCAGGAAAGATTTCCCATTTGATATATCAAGGCATGGGTTAAGGGAGGCCGCGACATAGGGGCAGGTGCAATAGATGTGGAGGTAGAAGGCACAAAAGAAGGTTTAGGGGTAATTGATGGCTCCAAAGAAGGAGCGGGCTTAGTAGCACCGACCTCAAGTGCAGTAGGATCAACAACAGGGGTAGTTTCTGGTGGGGGCAGCTTTATCCGAGCCGCATCATCTCTCAAATAATTCACCTCAATCCTCTGAATATCACTGGAAGAGGCGGGGATTATCCTAATATATGTCTTCATATTAAAAGGCACCTTAGCAGCCTCATACAGCTATGTGATCCAGACTAGGAAGGGAAGGGAGGTCTGCCCCTAACGAGCTCTCATCAGCATCTCCTCAACAATGATCCCACTTACATTAATTATTGTCTGATAAATAATGTTGCCGACTAAGACGGCCTTCATAAGCCAGAAGATGGACTCATTTTGGGATGGCATGATATTACTACTAATAAAACCGAACCAATATTGGGAGGTGATGTTCATTTCTTTCTTTTCTATTTTCACCCCCATCAACCATCCATAGAAGAGTGTCATCAGAAATGAGGGGTGCCAGTCACCCCTTTAGTGCATCCAAGCCTTGTTTCAACCAGAGCTTGTATCAACCATTATTTTCACCCTTAGTGCCCAATATTTTATCAATGGCCCCTACGTGGCACTGCACCATCTTACAACGGACTTCAACTTCCTCTAAGGGCTTCCAAATACTGCCCTTTCTCTTCTTGGGTAGGGCCTTTGCATAGGCCTAGTAGAATTATCATACCCATGCCAGGACATAAGGAGGTCAAACTCTTGTGAACCTCTAAAATTCATGAAATTTGATAGTCTCCCAGATGTCGGGGTAGTCACTCATCACCCCCATCGGTGGAGATTCGTCTCTTCTCAAGAATAGTGTGTTCTCCAAACACTTTGAGTCTATTGAGGGCCTTTTGAGCTATGATCGGGAGAACTCGAGATACACTCACAAATGAAATTGGGTTGGGCACCAATTTGGACTTGATTTCCATCCTTTTCTTGGCTATTCTCTTCTTTGGTTTCTCATTCACATGCGTATTGGAGCATGGAGTGGCCTATTTTTAGGAACCTTAGAGGGCTCGTTGATAGTAATCCCCTTATTACTTTCCAAAGGGGGAAGAGGAGGAGACTCTCTCTCGGACTCAGAGCCATAGGACACAACTCTCTTTCCTTTAGTTCTAGCCATTTCCAGTAAGGCACAACATATCCAAACACAAATTGGGTGAAGGCTAGTTAGAAATAAGCTCAAACATAAACACCGTTCAAAACTAGTTCTAAGACTCACCGACTGGGAAGGAGAATTGCCTAAAGGATAGGTGATATCGCCGAAGATGACAGTGCACAATTTAATTTCACTCAGGCATGAAGGGCAGAGTCAACTCCAACACGACAATTCGTTGAGTTGGTTTCGATGGGCAAAGACAAATTCCCTAAAAGTGACAGTGCAAGACTAAAAGAGAACATGCAAAAAGGTGATGTCCACTCCAACTTGGTGATTCGATGAGGTAATTTCGGTGAACTAAGATAATCTCATTGAATGGGACAATACCCAGGTCAAATATTAAATCACAGAAGGTAAACTAGGACTTACCGGGTGATTCGCCTAATCACCTTGGCGAGCTAAGAAAACCCTGCCGAACAAGTTATTTTAGCCTAGGCCTATTTTTCACAAGTTCAACACTAATACACAACAATACCCATTACCCAATCAATTTTACAATCTAACCACATGTTATTCTACCCATGGGTACTTAGACTTCCCCAAAATTTCACAAAGCATTGCCCAAATTGATGATTTGCCCTGAAAAAAGTCATCACTCTATCTATCATTAGGAAAATACAATTCTCGAGACAACACTAAGCTAATCATACTTCACCCATACTCAATTCAAGCATGACCCAGCACATACATTCCATCAATTTCAAATTTTAACCTTCACGATCAACTTTTACATATTTAGGCACAATGTCAACTATCCTAACTCATGGGCACAGTTCAATATGATGCATTTAGCTAACACAAAGCCCACATCAAAATATCAAGATTTAGCAAAAATATCTCTAAAGGCCTTGGAAACCAACCTCAGAGAAGATCACAAAGCATAAATCGAGGGAGAAGAGATTGAGAGGATAGCACCACAATGCACTCCAAGCAAGTAAATCAACGCAAATGAGGTCACAATATCAAAGAAATAAAGGTTTGGGGAGTTTGGGATGAGAAGGAGCTCAAAAACATGAAAGGTTTTCTTTTAAAACTTGAAAAGACCATTGGCCTTTTTATTTCAAGCGCACTCGTTAGACTGTGACTAACTTCACCAAACGTGTTTAGTGAATCACTGAAGGATCTTAAGCTTCACCGATAAGGCCTGAACGAATACCAAACCTGAAGACCAATTCAGCAAACCCGATGGAGTCTGCCTCCCAGGAAGTGCCTTATTTAACGTCGTGCACGACACAATTTTTACTCCTCATCAATCATTCTTGGAGTTTGGGATGGTGTCACTAGGCAACGTTCCCTTTTGCCTTGGGTTGAAATAGGTAGAGATCTGACATATTTGAGTTTCCAACTGCTTGATTGATACGGAATGGGATGTAACCATTTGACTCAAAGTGGAGAAGTCAGTTTTCAAACCCTTTAACACCTTGTTGAAGATCCTTGTTAGCATATCATCGGTTTGGTTTCCCTCATGTCCAGCTAGTTCTCTTAGCTTTAGGCGATCGTGAGGAGGGATGTATCTATCATTTTCATCCTCACGTTCTCTCCAATTGCTACCTCTCTCTCTCTCCAATCTTTCCAACCGTTATCTCGCTCCTTGTTCCAACCTTGGTTCCTACCTTGGCTTCGGTAGTTTGGGTGAGAACCCCCCATTTGATTTCCCATGTAATTCACCTCTTCATTATATAATGCCTCAAATTTTGCATCTTCCGGGCACTATCAACTTCTTGTTCCAATTGCATGTACCGCTTTCAATCCACCTCCCATGATATGTTTGGACAACAAATCGAGTTGGGTCATCATTTTGGCCATGATTTTATCATGCTCTTGGTTCTTCTTAATTGTTTCCTTACTCATACTCCTTCGTATAGGAGATACTTGATCCTCTCTAATTTTCCATGCTCGGTTAAACTGTTAACCTTTGTCATATCATCTAACAACAAAGTTGCTACCTCATACGATTGTCGTGTCAGCCCACCTTGAACAAGTTGATCAGCCAAGCCCTTGTTTATTGAATCAAGGCTACAATAAAAGTATTGAAGTAGCAAATTGTCTAGAACACCATGTGTGGGACATTGTAGTAACAATTTTCAAAACTGCAACCATGTCTCGTGAAGAGGTTCACCTCCCACTCTTTTGAAGTTCTAGATGTTGTCCCTAAGTTTTACCATTTTCGAAGGAGGAAATAATCTCTCTAAGAATACTTCGTTTAACTCCTCCTAAGAAGTGATAGAATCATTCAGTAATTCAGCCAACCATCTAGTTGCTTCCCCTATTAAAGAGAATGGGAATAGTCTCAACCGAATAATTCTAGTGAAATGTTCTTGAAGGCAAAAAGCCCACATATGTCCACGAAGTTTAGAAGATGTTCATGGGGATCTTTATGAGCTAGACCCCTAAACATTCCTCTCATTTGGAGCAACTGTAACATTGTTTCGGTTACATGGAACATTGCTCGACCTATTGAAGGAGGTAATCCGATAGCTCCAGTGGTCTCAATGACATTCATGTGCATATCATTCAAGTCACCCATGTTATCATTTTTCCCATAGTGACTATTGTTATCACTACCATGATCACTCATATTTTATACCTGCGAATTAGCAAAACCACAACACCAAGCAACAATCTACTTCAATTCAACAAATTCACAAAATAACTTCACTAATTGAATTCTTAGATACCATTCCCCGGCAATGGCGCCATTTTTTATATTGCTCAAATCACTCTCAAAAATAATTGAAAGAGTAAGCGTTCGTTGTCAATAAAAATATCCAAAAAAGAGTCGGGGTCGAATCCCATAAGGAATGGTTTAAGAATAAAAACTCAACTAAGAAATTAAGAAAGTGCACCTATTCATTGTAGCTTGTTAGAACAGGAGGGTGGATGATTCCACCAAATTTACTAAAAGGTTTGAAGTATCAAGAATCACAATTAAACTAAAATTTACGGAATCAAACAATTAAGAGATGATCTAGGGGTGTGGGGATTGATATTGATGTCACATAGGAGTAATTGTGTTACTCAATAATGCTAAATACTCATGGATAGGCTGGGTAATCTTCAATAATACTAATCTTCTTTTGATCTCATAGCACCATATCATAAAATCTCCTTTTGGTCTAATCTATGTGAATCACAAATCAACCCATTACCTTACGGGAATCTCTCTTTCGAGCAAATTTGGGCAATTAGATCTGACACATAATCTCTCTTTAGAGCAAATCATAGACATCAAACCTAAATTGCATGTACCAAACTAAATACCCACTTCAATTGATCTTTTTCGAGCATCAATCGAAGATCGAGAATAGGAATTTGCAACCTTAACCCATGAATTAACCACATGCTAATTAGCTTAAATCCATGAATGTATAGCAGTAAAACAAAGCAAAACACAATACCCACTACATTAAATCAACACCCAACCCCATAATTCCACCCCTAGAATTGGGGTTTAAGCCACCCATCACAAAAAGTAAAGAAATTATACATATCATGATAGCAGCCACAGATGTGATGAAATTAAGAAATTATAATCAACATCCACTTCGATTTCAACTTTCAATTGTCAATTTCAAGAGTGTATTCTAAAACCCCAAAACTAAATATGTTTTTCATAAGGTAAGAAGTCTCATACAAAAACTCTAATCTCAAACTCTCTCTTGAAAACTCTGATTCAAAAGCTCCCCAAAAACTAAACTTCACAAACTCCCTAATTTCTATTCCTTTAGGCTATTTATAGTTTCTAAAAAATTGGCCTAAAATTCACTGCGTGACCAACTCGACGACATTAGTCAGGCTCGTCAAACATGACCTGCGAATTGCCATTTGTTCTTCATCTCACCCTTCCTTTGCTTCAGGCTTCAGGTGTTTGAATCTCAATTGGCAAACTCGATCGAGTAAGCCTTTTACATCCGGTGGATCTCCAATTACCACCTTTGTTCACCTTTTAAGCCTTCATTTTTCATCAATGTCCAGTCACCTTCGGCGATGGTCTTCTTGTTGACCTTTCAACTTTGGTGAGTCGTCGTTTCTCTTTAAGTCCGTCGACCTACCTTGAATATTTTCAATTGTGAGTACAATCACTTTGGACGAGATCAGGCTACTTGAGTGATCTAACCTTTTGGTTAGGTGACTACCAGTTGGGAGTTTATACTCCTTTCAATATTTTTTCCTTTATTTTGTGTATTTATCCTTGCCTTATCCTTTAGCCTTCATAGCTACAAATCATCACAATATCATCATAATAGGACGTAATTAGGCATTGAGGACACTAAATGTTGAACTAAAAAGGCTTCAAATGAGTGTAAATTCTTTACTCATCACAAAACACGAAGTAAAGTAATATAGAATATGGTTACTCCAAACACCCCAACCGAATCTCCAAAACTACAACCTGTACAAAATCAGTCCAACCTAACAGTTAACAATTAATACAGCACATAGCACGAATACTAACACTTCAATGCATACAAGCCATCAACACGAAGTTCATAAGCATCAAACACAATTTCGAACACAAACAATTACAAGGTTCAGTATGATAATGATGTGAAATGCAATGAAACTAAATGTCAAATATAGTGATACACATCCACTAAATATCAGGCTAAAACCCATGGGGACTCACAAGGTCTATGTCTCTTCCAAAACTATTTCCCTTCGACATATCTCACTCGCTGGAACCATTTTTATTCAACGTCACTAGAACAATTTCCCTTTGGCATCACCAAAACCATTTCCCTTCAGAATCATCATCATAATAGATCTCATTACAGTATTTCAGAACCAATACAAATAGGCATGTTCACACAAATGATGAGAATATGATGAATTCCATATCAATACACAGACCATATCAACATAATCATGATACAACACCAATAATGAATCAATCCAACCTTTCAAATCGCCCACAACACCACACATAAATATCATAAAGTTGCCTTTTTATTACCCCTTTATCATAATTAGAATTATTCAGTATGAACAAGTCCATCCCATCACCAAATTTATTACCCCCCAACACAGACAATAAGGAAATATGAGATTCTATATTCTTAACAAAAGTTAATAAGTTTACTTGCCTAAATTAATCAAACAACCAATCCGGAAATTGAGCTTTTTTTTTTTGTTAGGTCTCCAAATCAATGCAATCTATTCAAATAAGTAATCACAATAAGATTTTTTTAAAAACTAACAACACCCATATAAAGAATTTAAGAAAATATGGTCAAATCAGCTCAAAAGCCCGATTCCAAAAATGAGAGGTAAATTTGGAAATTAATATAAAAAAGTGTTACCCAAGGAATTTAGAAGTCACCGGTGAAAACCATTTCAAAAATGGAGTTGAATCCAACCCAAAATCACCATTTTTGTAAAACTTGAAGTTCTTGAAATCCTTTCAAACTTTGACATTCAAAATCATAAATTTGATACTTAAAATCAAAGGGAGCTAATGGGAAATGAAGAATTAAGGTCAAAATCACTTAACCGAAAGACTTATTTCAAAATTTCTCTTTGAAATCGCCTACCAAGGGTTTCTAAAACTCAAAATAGGTGAAAATGGGGAAGAACCTCGATTTTTGAAAACATAACATTGCTAGGCCTCGTCCTTTCATGAACGCGGGCTCAGTCCCGCGAATGTGGCAGTCCGCAAATCTTACCCTTCGTGAATGCGGGCAAGGTGCCATGAATGCGAAGGTCCCTCGACTAGCCTCCCATGATCTGGTTGGGTCCACGCAAATGTGGAGGCCTGGGACTTAACCCTTCGCGAATGCAGGCAAGGTGCCGCGAATGAGAGGCGGTAACATCAGCACCAAAACAACAACATTACAACTCAAAAGAGATCTATGAATGGACCCTCATAATTTATTCAAAATCCTATGCACATAAATCAAATATGCTACCCAACTAAACTCGATGTTCCCGACTTAATGGAACCATCGAAATATGAATTCGATGTCTCTTTGACTAGATACTCGTGAAAGTCACAATAAACTAACTTAATGCTCTAAAAGAACAAATTGCCCTGGAACTGCCGAAAAATCAACCAAAACTTCACCTAGGTCTAAAATCATCTCCCAAATTCAATGGAACCATCGGATATCCATTTGAGCATCTGAAATCCGAATGTTGACCAAAGTCAACCCTTAGTTAAAATCACCCAAACTTCCAACTCAAGGGCTCAAATACTCAAAACAACAATGAACCTGAAACCAATGACTCTCCTGGACCAAATGCCGCCTTCCAGAGCTGATGGAACTGATGAAATTCCATTCTGAGACTCAAAACTCTGATTGATACCAAAAACCACTTTTAAATACTTTCGACCTTCCAAAACTTCAAAAAATCAAAACTTTTCAACCAAATTTTAAAATCAACTTCATAAACTAATCAGAAATGACTCGGGGTAACTATTAGAGGGATAAAACAATAATTTTACAAAAAATTCAAAAATTGCCCTTCCAAGGCATTACAAGAATTATGACCAAGAGTTTATAGCTATAATGAATTATTCAAATATGTGTTAGCCTGTATTACTGCATTGTGGTTACTTATTTACATTTATATCTTGGGACTAGCCGTATGATCCTACCAGTTGATGAGTGATGGATTTGCACTCATTTAGGGCCTAGTTAGCTCAATAATTAGTGTTCTCAATGCCTACTTTTGTCATGTTCTGATGATATTTTGATGATTTACAGCTATAAAGGCAAATGGACAAGGTAAAGATGAATGGTTGAAAAAATGGCCAAAAGTGTGAAAAGAAATGTAAAACTACACTCTCAGGATCGCCAAACACAAAAGGGCGAATCGCATAACAAGCCGATTATTGCCTAAATTGAAAATACACCAGGCTTATCTTCCAAGATTGGTTGGCAGAGTCAAGAAAAAATGGTGATCCACCGAATGAAAAAGGTGAATGTGGCGAACACCGCCAAAATTGACAATGGCGGATGATAAGATAGAACTTTAAAAGGCAAACCAAGGTGATGATCAGGGATTCACTGAATTAGAAAAGCTGACTTGAGTGGGATCGTCAAATGGTGGTCGAACACATGAAGCCTGGAGCGAGAAAGAGGCATGTTGATACACGATTGGTGATTCGTCGTAAGACATCGATGAAGCTCGACTAATATCACTACGTGAGACGTACATGTTAGTTTTGGATAAAATTTTAGGAACTATAAATAACTCAAAGGAGAGAGAAAAAGGGGTTCGAAATTGGATAGAAAATTCTGAGTATTCTAGAGAGAGAAACAACTTCCATTGAGTGAAAAACACTTTTATCTCTTGGGATTCTTGAATTGATAATCTTGAATTTATAAAATTGAGGTTGAATTCAAAGTGAGTTTGCTTATAATTACTTAATTTCATATTACCCATGGCTGCTTTCATGAAAGGTATACCCTCTAACACTTTGTGATGTGTGCCTAAGCCTCCTATTTCTTGGGGTGTGATTATGGTATTGGGTGTTGATTTAACTTAGTGGGTGTGTTGAATTACTCTATTTTATAGTTGTTAATTATGGATTTGAACTATTGCCATGTGTTTAATTCATAAATTGAGGTTTTAGCTTCGATCTTGCATTGGTGCTTGAAAGATATCAATATCAGTGGATGATTAGTTCAATGTTTGCAATCTAGTTATGCTTAGTTTTAAATCCAAGGTAGTGGTTTGTAATGAGAATTGGCATGAATGAGTCCGAAAAGAGATTTCATGTAATTGTGTTATTAGATCAAAAGATGATTAACATAATCAAAGATGACCCAGCCTATCCATGATTCTTTATTTATATTGAGCAATTCAAAATTACCCCTAGTGATATCAACATTCAATCCCCACACCCCTAGAGTAAATTAACTTTGTGAAATTTCTGTCAGTTGAAATATTGATAATTGTGAGTAGAAATTGCTTTGTTAAATTTGGTGGAATCATCCACCCATTTACTAATTAACTACATTGACATTAGTTACAATTTTATTCACCATTTGGATCCTTAAACTCATACCATTCCCTGTGGGATTCGACCCCGACTATTCATTGGATTTTTATTGACAACGACCGCTTACTCTTCGGATTAGTTTTGAAGGGTGATTTGAGCAATATCAAAAATAGTGCCGCTGCCGGGGAATGGTAGTTAGGAATTCAATTTGAGAAGTAAATTGCACGTTAATTTCCTTTGTAGTTGAACAATCTTACGCTAGGTGAATTAATTAGTATGCATGGTGGTAAGGACTCTAGTTGCCACGGGCATGACAATGACATTAGAAGAGAGGATGAGGTGGTATCTCATACTACCAATGAAGTTGGAGCAATTTGTTTACCACCAGTACACAAGGATGTTACATTTGTCGTAACCAAGCCCATGTTGAAACTCATCAAAGCGGAAGGATTATTTTGGGGTCTCGAACACGAAGTTCCTAATGAACATCTTCACAAATCCGTAAGTGCGTGTAACCCTTTTTTAGCTGGGGGTATTTCAGAAGAGTTAATGCGGTTGAGATTATTTCCCTTTTCTCTAATGGGGGAGAAAACTAAGTGGTTGATTGAGTTGCCAATGAAGTCTATCACCTCATGGAGAAAATTGATTTAAACTTTCCTTGAGAGGTTCTTCCCCCCGTCTAATGTAATGAAATTGAGGAAGGACATTCAGAATTTTGAAATAAAGAATGGAGAGCCAGGTCATAAAGCATGGTTACGTTTTAAGAGGGTGTTGTCACAATGTCCCAAGCATGGTTTCCCGGATGAGCTATTGTTGTAATTTTTCTACCACAGTATTGATGTCGTAAATAAGGGATTGGTTGATCATTTTGTTTGTGGTGGTATAGTTAAGCAATCATTCGTAAAATCATCGAGGTTGCTTGATGAGATGACCAAAATTAACCAAGATTGGTACACGAGTGAAGATTATGTTTCACCTCCACACTTGGGGGCAATTAAGGAGAAAGAAGAGAAAAACAAAGCGTGATAAAAGCTTTGCTTAAATTGACTGCTCAACTTGAAATGTTATCCGAGTGTGTTATTGGAGAAGGGGTAAATTTAGTGAATGCAATGTCCTGGATAGTGTATGATGATGGGGTGTACATGAGAGGTGGAAAATTGGAAGGTTTTTAGCCAAGTTATCCAATGCTTGCCGAAAATCAAGGTTTGATCAAATATAATGATAATAGGTGGTACGAAAAGGAATGGGAAGTTGATATATATATGCAACTGGTCAGTCCACATGATCCGATGAAGGCATCAACCGATGATTTGTTGACTAAAATCCTAAACAAGGTAGAGGGCTCAGATATGATCTCGTAAGGGATGAAAAGTGACGTTTCAACTTTGTCCACCACTGTAATCTCACACTCATCGTCCATCAAGTCACTTGAAGAAAAGATGGCAGCTGACCGCTCTTGTGTATGGTGATCCCTATGAGAATTCAATGTCTCATGCAGATGAGAATCAAAGAAATCCGACGCAAGTTTCAGCTATAGTTACTAGAAGTGGAATGACTTTGCAAGAAATAACAAAGCCCGATAATATGAATGCTCAAGGGATGATTGCCGATGATGAATCACCTAAGGGAACGGGTAAGACACAAGCAAAAGTAGTTGAAGGGGAGCCAAATGAAAAGGCTAAAGTAGACAATGGTGAAACTTCATCTACATTGCCTCAAATTAAGATAAAGCCTCCTTTCCCTCAATGATTGGGGGAGAAAAATAACAATGCAAAATTCCAAATATTTATTGAAATAGTGAAAGATTTGAAAGTGAACATCCCCTTGGTGGATACCTTCACTAAAATGTCGGGTTATGCCAAATATATGAAAGAATTGGTGACAAAGAAAAGGGTGATATATTTTGAAACCATTGAAATGCCGCAAACATGTGGTGGGGTAATGGCAAAGGATGCAGTCCTCAAGAAAGATGACCTTGGGACTTTCACTATCCCATGCACTATTGGTGCGTGTACTTTTACAAAGGCCTTGTGTGATCTTGGTGCAAGCATAAATTTGATGCCACTGATGATATTTCAGAAGCTCGGGCTTAAGGAACCAAAACCAACAAACATGCGGCTCTTAATGGTTGATCGTTCAATAAAGAGACCAGTTGGCATGGTCTATGATGTATTAGTAAAGGTTGACAAATTTGAGTTCCCCGCTGATTTTGTTGTGCTTGATTGTGAGATTGATATTGATATGCCGGTTATTCTTGGTAGACCATTCTTGGCCACAGGAAAAGCATTAGTTGATGTTGAAGGTGGTGAGTTGAAGTGTTGAGTTAATGATGAAGTGGTCAACTTTAATATTCATAAATCCATGAAGTATCTGAGTTACATGCACATTGTATCTCTCTTGGATCAAATTGATGAAGCTGTGGCAAGTATTGGAAAAGTAGCGTATCGTGGGGATTCATTAGCTCAAGTATTACTTAATTATGATCAAGCCGAAATTCACGACTATGATGAAGTCATGGCTGCCCTTGTGGGTCTAGGCTCACATACTTCATTTCAAATGAAGCTTGATCTTGATTTGTCTAGTCATGAAGCACACCCGGCCAAGCCATCTATTATTGAGCCATCAAAATTAGAATTGAAAGAGCTCCCATCTCATCTCAAATATGCCTTTTTTGGGACTAACAACACGCTTCTGGTGATTATTTCAAATGATCCTAAGCAATGGCAAGTAGAGTTGTTAATCATGGTGTTGAAGAGGCACATTAGAGCTTTGGCACTGCATCAAAAATGATCTTTAGTGACAATTAATTAATGGCAATAGCTTAATTACCACTAAAAATGTATTTTTAGCAGCAATTAGCACTCTTTGTAAATGTTCCTAAAGCCTTTAGCGACATTGGATCCAATGGCAATTAACTAATGCCGGTAAAGGCTTTAGCCTTCTTTGTTATTGTGTAAATTTATTGCCGTTAAAAGATGTTTTTGTTGTAGTGTGGGGAGGTCAATTACCGACATCATGGGAATTTCACCAGGTGCATGCACTCACAAAATTAATTTGGCAGAAGATTGCAAACCAAGCATTGAGCACCAAAGGCGGCTAAATCCTCCAATGCAATAAGTGGTGAAAAAGGATATTATTAAATGGTTAGATGTGAAAGTCATCTTTCCAATTGGGGACAACCAATGGGTAAGTTCGGTGCAATGTGTTCCCAAGAAGGGTGGTATCATGGTAGTTCCAAATGAAAAAGCTGAGTTTGTAGCCACTAGGCTCATTACCGGGTGGCGTGTATGTATGGACTATCGGAAGCTTAATTCATGGACCAAAAAAGATCATTTTCCCATGCCATTTATTGATCAAATGCTTGATAGGCTTGCCGGCAAGGGGTGGTATTGCTTTCTTGATGGATATTTCAGATATAACCAAATCTCCATTGCACCGGAGGATCAAGAGAAAACAACTTTTACATGTCCTTTTGGCACATTCGCCTTCAAGCAAATGCCCTTTGGGTTATGTAATGCGTTGGCTACCTTTCAACGGTGTATGTTATCAATCTTCACGGATTTGGTAGAGGACTCCATGGAATTGTTCATGGATGACTTTTCAGTCGTTGAAGATTTTTTGAAGAATGCTTGAAACATTTGGAGATGGTGCTTAAAAGGTGTGTAGATTCAAATCTAGTTCTTAATTGGAAAAAGTGCCACTTTATGGTGAAAGAAGGAACTGTTCTAGGGCACAAAATTTCTTGGGGATGGAATTGAAGTTGACCAAGCTAAAATCCAAGTAATTGAGAAATTACCTCCCCCAATTTCGGTAAAAGAGGTAAGAAGCTTTCTTGGTCATGCCGGGTTCTATAAACGGTTCATTAAAGACTTCTCCAAGATTGTTATTCCATTATGCAAGGTTCTTGAGAAAGAAAGCACATTTATTTTTGATAATGCATGTTTAGATTCTTTCAAGAAGTTGAAGGAGAAACTTGTCTCGGCCCCTATCATCATAGCACCCGATTGGAATCTCCCTTTTGAATTGATGTGCGATGCTAGTGGGATAGCATTAGGGGCTGTCCTTGGGCAAAGGAAGAACAAGTTCTTTCATCCCATTTATTATGCGAGCAAAACCTTGAACGGGGCTCAAAAGAATTGCACCGTGACCGAACAAGAGTTATTAGCTGTGGTATGTGGGTTTGAAAAATTTAGAGCTTATTTATTAGGCACTAAAGTGATTGTGCATGCTGATCACGCAGCCCTCCGATATTTAATGGCCAAGAGAGAGGCAAAATTGAGACTAATCAGATGGGTACTTCTTCTTCAAGAATTTGACTTTGAAGTAATAGATAGAAAGGTTTGTAAAATTCAAGAATCTAGCCACCTTTCAAGTCTAGAAGCAGGTGCGAAAGTGATTGAGGAGATAGATATCGATGATGCCTTCCCTGATGAATCGGTGATGGTAATTTCTACCCCATTTGCTCCTTGTGTCATGACCCAGGGTAGCCCCTAGATGTAACACGGCATACAAGACCCCGAGAGACCTCACACAAACCCTTAGCATACATAACATACAAGATAATAGAGAAAAGAATTAAAATGAGCATTATATAACAAAATAGCGGAAGTCTACAACTTATGTCTCAAGCCATCTAACATAACATAATAGAAATGAAGGTTTGGGACGCAGCCCAGTACAATATCAAAAAGCATAACGGAAAGCATGAAAATGTAACAAGGTTAGGTCCTCGGACATAGGAGGCCTCACCAAGTCTTCACTATCATTGGAACTGACTAGCCACGAGTGGGATGAGAAGAACCGCCAAGTCCTACATCAATAGAATCAATGTAGGCAAAAGTATGCGTTAGTACAATCAAGTACCAAGTATGATAGCAATGCATAAAAGGGCATATAAACCATGCTATAATGACATATAATCATGACATGTAATGGCCAAGCTAAAACATGATAGAACATAAGAAACATGAAGCATAAAACATGGCCAAGACAAGCTATTCATCTTTCCTTTACTTTACTTTAAGTCATCATCATGAGAACACTTGTTCATTAACTTGTGGGGAAATAGCCTTAACCGACATATAAGACCATGTGAGCTATCAACATGGAATCCGGTGTCTGCCCCACACCGAAAAGGGGTGTCCTACTTGCCAAGGTAAGACCATGAACTGCTTAGATTGTGTCTATCATAGACCATCACCCTATGGTGGCACATAGGTTATGGGACATGGGTAATCGCCACTTGTCCACTCGGTACTAAGCATATTTCCCACGAAATTATCATAGTTCATTTTATCTTAGGTAGACATGGGTACTCGCCTCTTGTCTACATTAGGGAACATGGGTAATCGCCTCTTGTCCCTTCATAGAATAGCTCCTTAAGAACATGGGTAATCGCCACTTGTTCTTCTATTAGTCATGATTTCATTATTAGTAGACATGGGTAATCGCCTCTTGTCTACATTAGGGAACATGGGAAATCACCTCTTGTCCCTTCATAGAATAGTTCATTAATCATGGATTCAAGCTTGGTTGAGAAAACCTTTCAACAAGTTATGAATCATTACGTGTGAGAAAACCTTTCACACTCATAGGTTGAGCATTACATGAGAAACCCTTTCACAACTCAACAAAATGTACTAACATATCATAAACTTCATAAAACATTCATGAGTTCACAAGCTTCATATTTACATAGCTCATCATGCTCTTAACTCATAAATCATGGGTTCATAAGCTTCTCCTCAAACATGAAATTCAATGCAAGCAATTACTTAGAAAGCCATAAATCAAGGCAATTTAGTCATAATTGAGGGAACCCACATAATAGAGGAAAATCATAGATTTTGATTCAACATGCATCTTTTCATAAAATATCCTCTTTTCATCATTCATAGTCTTACATGGAATTCATAGCTTGATAATCATAATCCTTAACTCACTTCACAAAGATTTCATGCAATTCATCTTTTCTCAATCAACCCACAATCATAAGCATAATCATAAATTTGGGGGATACTTAGCATAAGCTCATGGGATTCATCAAGTTGCATGTAAACCACGCTAAATCGTGCACTAGCTTACTTTACCACGCTAGATCGTGCACTATCAACCATAACATCAACAATGGAAAGCATAATGAAGAACCCATAAGAATTTGTCAAACCCTAACTCTCTTGGGCAAGACTATACCTTGAAAACCTTAAGGAAAAGAAGACCCATTGGAGGAAAGACTCCAAATGGTAAATACTATCATACCTCAATGCCAATGCCTTGAAATAAAAGGGGATTGATGACCTTAATGAGAACCCTAGCTCTCTTCTTCTCCTTCTTGTTCTTCTAGAGAGAGAAATATTTTGGGAGAAGAGAGTTGGAAAATGAAGGGGTTAGGGCTTAGAAAATATAAATAGGGCCAAGGTTAAGGGGCAAAATCGTCTAGTATAAGGAATAAACATTTAGGGGAAAAGTCCAAAAAGCCCTTAAATAAACTGTCGAGGCCAATCGATGGACAGGACCTACGGTCCGTACATCCACTGACGGACCGTCCTGCTCTTCCGTCAATCGATTCAGAAAGTTCATTTTGGACTGAAAATTGGCCAAGTTTGGAAGGCATCTACGGAACCCATCTACGGCCCGTCAATCGAACTACGAACCATCCTGCTAATCCGTAGGTCAAGGTTCAGAAACTCAAAATTTATAAAGCTAGCAGGGCCATCGACGGTTACCATCTACGGCCCGTCACTCCACCTACGGTCCGTAGATGGCCTCCATCATCACTGGCACCAGAAGAATTTTAAAATTGCATTTTCTTTCTTTTCAAAAACTGGGGTGTTACACCTTGGTATGCTGATTTTGCAAATTTCATTGTATGTGGGTTGTTACCTGACAAGTTGAGTAGTAGCCATCAAAAGAGGAAATTCTTATTTGATGTGAAGAATTATATATGGGATGAACCTTTCCTCTTTAGAGAATGTGCTGATAATATCATTTGGCATTGTACACCCAAAGTTGAAGTGCATGAAATACTATAAGCTTGTCATGCTTCGCCTGTAGGTGGTAATCATGGAGGTATATGTATAGCCTCTAAGGTTTCCAATGTGGTTATTATTGGCCCATTTTTTTTAGGGATGCTCATGTTTTTTGAAAATGTTGTGCCCAATGTCACATGCAAGGGAGCATCTCCCGAAGACATGAATTACCACTGTCACACATCTTTGAAATTGAGTTGTTTGATGTTTGGGGGATTGATTTTATGGGCCCTTTTCCTAGCTCATTTGGGAACAAGTACATTTGTCACGACCTAAAGTACCCCCTAGACGTGACATGGTGTACAAGACCCTGAAAGGCCTCATACAAGCCACTTAGCATGCATAATACAAGATTATAGAAATTAAAGAGTTTAAGAGAACAACTTCATAACCAAAGAGTTTTATCAAAAGTAGCGGAAGTCTAAACATAATCTCAAAGTCGTCTAAACTCATATAATGAAAGGTTGGGATGTAATCCATACAAAGTTTCAAAAGTAAATGACATGAAAGATAAACGTGGTCTTATCCTCAAAATGTGAGAACTCACCAAGTCTTTAAGTTTTTCTATCACAAGCTCTAGCCACGAGTGGATGGGGAGGAGTCGTCACGCCCTACATCAATGAATCAATGTAGGCAAGAGTATGTGTTAGTACAAAATATGTACCAAGTATGATAACTATGCATAAAACCATAAGATCATGCTAAAAGGGGAATATTTACATAACATGCAAAGACCAAGCTAAAACATGAGATAAAAGAGGTTAGAAACATAAGTCATAAGTCCATGGTCAATGCAAGCTAAACATGCTTAAAGCACTTGAGAGATACTTTGAAAGTCACTTTAGTTCATTATTGTGGGAAATTACCTTCAACCGACACTTAAGACCATGTGAGCTATTAACATGGAATCCGGTGTCTACCCCACACCGAAAAGAGGTGTCCTTACTTGCCAAGGTAAGAACCATAGTCTTCTAGCTTAAGTGGATCCACTAGCTAATGTCTATCTAGACAACCTATGGTGGCACATAGTTTATGGGACATGGGTGATCGCCACTTGTCAACTATGTGCTACACATAATTCCCACGGATTAGTCATTGTTCATAGCTTATCTCATCGTTAGTAGACATGGGTAATCGCCTCTTTTCTATCATTAGGGAACATGGGTAATCGCCTCTTGTCCCTTCTATTAGAATAGCTCCTTAACTCTTGATTCAAGTTTAGTTGAGAAAACCTTTCAACCCTTTATGAATCCTTTATGTGAGAATAGTCCTTTCACAAATCATGTTTTGTGTAATATGTGAGAAATCCTTTCACAACTCAATAACAATCAACATTTATGCTTCACTCTCAAAGCAAGCCTTAAATCATCATAACCTCATAATTGAACATGCATACTTTCATAAAATTCATCTTTTGATCATTCATAGGCTTTATCATAGAATCATAGCTTAGAAACCATAAATCATGCATGGGCTCATATAATTTCATCTTAGAATCATTGAATTTACTCAACCATAAATCATGCATGGGCTCATATAATTTCATCTTAGAATCATTGAATTTACTCAATTCATACATAATCAAACATAATTCAATCAATTCGATCATAATTGGAAAGAACCCATGAGATTGAAGATAATCCTTATTTCAATTGAAGAATTTTAAATTTTCAAATTGGAGAATTTGGGAACCCTATGGAGGAAAGGACTCCATAGGTTAAAGTCATCATACCTTGATGCCAAAATCTTGAAATCAATGGGTGAATTGGAGACTTGATCTTGAAACCCTAGATCTTCCTCCTTCTTATTCTTCTTCAAGTTCTAGAGAGAGGAATATTTGGGGAAAGACTTTGGAGGGAATTGGGAGTGATTAGAAAGTGAGGGAATTAGGCTTAGAAGACTTATATAGGGGCTAGGATTGGGGCCTAACCAACGTAGATTAGGAATAGATCAATTAGGGAAAATACCAAAAAGCCCTTAAAATTAACTACCGGCTTCGACCTACGGTCCGTAGGTCCAACCACAAACCATCCTGGTCAACCGTAGAAAAGTCCAGAAACTTATGATTTTGGACCTTCAAATGACGGGATCCCATGTACGGTCTGTAGGTCCATTGGCGGATCGTACATGCAACCATCAGTCCACCTCTTAACCCTCAAATTTTCACTAAGTCTGGAGAGACCTACGAAACCTACCTACGATCCGTAGAAGCAACAACGGACCGTCATGTTGAGTCGTAGAAAGGACCATGAAACTTGACATTTTGACAGATATTTACCTTACCATCCACGGTTCCCACCTACGGCCCGTAAGTCAACCTACGGTCCATAGATGGCTTCCATCAGTACTGGCACCAGTTTTGAAAAACTTGAAATTTTCCTTCTTTTTAAATTCGAGGTGTTACAATATCTCCCCCTTGGAAACATTCTTCCTCGAATGGGAATCAAGACATCATGAGAAGAGTAGAAACTTAATCTAACAGTCCAACATGAGTGCAATCACATAAATGCACATATCCGAGGAGGAAATATCAACTCCAAGATAAAGCATGTTCAAAACATCATTTCATAAAGTCTATATGCAGAGCATACTCAAATGCACATAAACATGAAGAAATCCATCATGTTAACTCATTTTCTCAAAATTTAAGTTTTTCATGAACATGCATAAATGAGGAATCATGGGAATATCAAAGACACGTGAGACCAAAAGAGGGAACCATGAGGAACTAAGTACCTTAAGCTAGAGTAGGAGTGGAGCGAAAGAGATGAGGATATCGGGACATCATATCGGCCTCGGCCTCGGCCTCCCAAGTAGCACATATCGGCCTCGGCCTCCCAAGTAGCACCCTCAACTAACTGATTCCTCCAAAGAACCTTCACGGATGCAATTTCTTTATTTCTCAACCTTCAAACTTACCGGTCTAAAATCTTAACCGGAACTTCTTCATAAGAAAGGCTATCCTTTATACCAAGATTCTCTAATGGTACTATGAATGTCGGATCACCAATGCATTTCTTCAACAAGGAGACATGGAAGACCAGATGCACGGATGCCAAGTCATTTGGTAAGTCAAGTTCATAAGCAACCTTACCAATACACCTCAAAATCTAATATGGGCCCACATAATGGGGACTAAGCTTCCCTTTCTTTCCAAACCTCATTACACCCTTCATGGGTGAAATTTTCAAGTAGACCTAATCATTAACATCAAATTCTCAATATCTTCCTCTAATATCGGCATAGGACTTTTGTCGACTTTGAGTCATTTTCAACCTTTCTCTAATAAGCCAAACTTTCTCCATAGCCTCATGTATTAACTCGGGACCTATCAAAGCAACTTCACCAACTTCAAACCATCCTATAGGAGATCTACACCTCCTACCATAAAGAACCTCAAATGGAGCCATACTAATACTCGAATGATAGTTATTATTATAGGCAAACTCAATCAAAAGCAAATTATCATCCCAATTACCCTTGAAATCAATCACACAATCTCTCAACATATCTTTCAAAGTTTGGATAGTACATTTCTCTTGCCCATCAGTTTGAGGGTGAAAGGCCGTACTAAGCTTAACACGAGTACCTAGCCCCTTTTGGAAAGATTTCCAAAATTGAGAAGTGAATTGGATACCTCGATCGGAGATAATGGATAAAGGCACTCCATGCAACCTAACCATTTCTCTCAAGTACAACTTAGCATAGTCCTCCGCCTAGTAAGAAACCTTGATGGGAATGAAATGGGCTGACTTCGTCATACGATCCACAATGACCCAAATCGAGTCATGTTGTCGCCGGGTGCGTGGTAAACCAACAATGAAGTCCATATTAAAATCCTCCCACTTCCAAGTAGGGATACTAATATCTTGGGACAAACCTCCTAGCTTTTGATGTTCAACTTTTCCTTGTTGACAATTAGGACACTTAGCCATAAATTCCACAATATCCTTCTTTATCCCATTCCACCAATAGACCTCCCACAAATCACGATACATCTTGGTGGCTCCTGGGTGGATGGAATATCGAGAACTATGGGCTTCTGATTAAATTTGCCCCCTCAAGTCATCTACATTGGGAACACATAACCAACCTTGATATCGAAGCACTCTATCTCCCCCTTGGGAGAAAGCCTCAACGGACCTTTTAAGCATCGCTTCTTTCAATTCCATTAGGATTGGATCAAGACCTTGTTTTTCTTTCACATCCGACACAAAGGATGATTGTGCACCATTATGAATAGCAACACCACCCTCACTAGAATCAATCAACCGAACACCCAATCGGGCCAATCGATGAACATCTTGAACCAATTCCTTCTTACCATCCTCAATGTGAGCAACACTACCCATTGACACTCGACTAAGAGCATTCGCCACCACATTCGCCTTGCTGGGGTGATAGAGGACATTCATGTCATAGTCCTTTAACAACTCAAGCCACCTCCATTGGTGAAGATTTATATCTTTCTATTTGAATACATATTTTAAACTCTTGTGGTCGGTAAAGACATCAACATGCACACCATATAAATAATGCCTCCATATCTTTAGAGCAAACGCAACTGCTGCTAATTCTAAGTCATGAGTGGGATAGTTCTTTTCATGAATCTTAAGTTGCCTTGAAGCGTAAGCAATGACTTTCCCATTTTGCATAAGGACACACCCTAGTCCAATCCTTGAAGCGTCATAATAAACCACAAACCCATCGGACCCTTCCGGTAAGGTCAACACCGGAGCTGAGGTAAGTCTATCTTTCAATTCTTGAAAAATCTTCTCACATGCTTCGGACCATGTGAACTTAACCTTCTTTTGAGTCAAAGCCTTCAATGGAGAAGCAATCAAAGAAAACCCTTTAACAAACCTCCTATAGTAACCAGCCAAACCCAAGAAGCTTTGAATATCCGAAGGTGATAGAGGTCTAGGCCAATTCTTAACCGCATTTGTCTTCTTAGGATCTACCTCAATACCTTTTCCAGAAACAATGTGACCAAGAAAAGCCACGGACCTTAGCAAAAACTCACACTTATAAAACTTTTCAAAGAGTTGTTGGTCCTTGAGGACTTGTAACACAATCCTCAAATGATCGGTATGCTCATTCTCACTCCTTGAGTAAATCAAAATATCATCAATGAACACAATCATGAACATATCAAGGTATTGTCTAAACACCCTATTCATCAAATCCATAAATGCGGCCGGAGAATTCGTCAAGCCAAAGGACATCACTAAGAACTCATATTGTTTGTATCTAGTCCGAAAAGCCATCTTTGGAATGCCATCTTCCTTCACCCTCAATTGGTGATAACCCAAACGAAGATCAATCTTAGAGAAGTGGCTCGCCCCTTGGAGTTGATCAAACAAGTCATCTATCCTTGGAAAAGGATACTTATTCTTAATGGTAACCTTGTTCAGTTGGCAGTAGTCAATGCACATTCGGAATGAACCATATTTCTTTAAACAAAACTGGAGCACCCCATGGAGAGATACTCGGTCGGATGAAACCTTTATCCAACAAATCTTTCAATTGCTTATTTAACTCCTTAAGTTCTGTCGGAGCCATTCGGTAAGGAGGAATAGAGATAGGATGTGTATCGGGGAGAAGGTCAATACCAAAGTCTATTTTCCTTTCAGGAGGAACACTAGGTAGATCATCGGGAAACACTTTCGAAAAATCAATAACAACGGGGACCGACTCAAGAGTAGGGGTTTCGGAATTCACATCTCTCACCCTAATAAGATGGTATATGCAACCCCTATAAATCATCTTTCTAGCTTTAAGACAGGAAACAAACTGACCCTTGGGCATAGAATTCCCTCCTTTCCACTCTAGGATAGGCTCATTTGGGAATTGAAACTTGACCACCCGGGTTTTACAATCAATGGAAGCATAACAAGAATGTAGCCAATTCATTCCAAGAATAACATCAAAATCCAACATATCAAGCTCTACAAGATCAACATTAGTGACTCTATGGAATAAGGATATGGGACAATTTCTATAGACTCTCTTAGCCACGATAGATTCACCAATAGGAGTAGAGATAGAAAAAAGATCTAACAACACATCTGAATGAATATCAAACCTCGTAGCCACATATGGCGTCACAAAAGACAAGGTAGCACCGGGATCAAGCAAAGCATAAACATCAATATGAAAGACTTTCAACATATCGGTAACCACATCAGGAGAACCCTCTTGTTCACGACGAGTCTGAAGTGCATGGAATCAATTTTGCTTTTGACTCCCACTAGAACCCGATGAATTTTGAGGTTGAGTTCATCGACGATTATCCCCTTCATTCTTAGCCACTAAGGGACAATCCCTTATCTTGTGATCCATCTTACCACAACCAAAACATGCATTGGAACCGGCTAGACATTTGCCCTCATGCTTTCTCCCATACTTAGCACAAGTAGTCGATGAAGATCCACCACCATTTCCTCCTTGAGGCTTAGGGTTAGACACGCTATCCTTGTTGAACTTAGGAGTAACATTGGAGGAACCTTGACCCAAAAACCTTTGTCGAGACCTAAAGTGACCATGTCCATCGGACCTTGAATGTGAGGACTTACCATCTTTGGTCTTAGCCTTCTTTGCCTCCCTAGATTTCTCCTTGAGTTTCTCCTCTTCTATTTGTTGAGCATACACTATGAGATGAGAAATTTCCATATCATTGATAAGCATGGCGGTATGGCATTCCTTAACCACCACTTCGGACACTCCCGAAACAAACTTACTCATCCTTGCCCTAGGATCAACAACCATAGTAGGAGTATATAGAGACAATTGTATGAACTTCAAAGCATATTCCTTCATACTCATGTTTCCTTGATGAAGGTTGATGAATTCAAGTACATTTGCCTCCCTCATCTCAAGGGGAAAGAACCTATCAAGGAAAGCAACCGTGAACTTTTCCTAATTAAGAGGACCCGCATCATCCGCCCTCTCACTCTTCCATTGCTCAAACCACATTTGAGTAACACCCTTGAGTTGATAAGTGACCAACTCTGCCTTTTCCTCCGGTGTCACGCCTATGATCATTAGTACCTTGTACACCTCATCAATGAAATCTTGAGGATCTTCCTCAACCTTAGAGCCATTAAACTCTGGAGGATTCATTCTAGTGAAGTCCCTCACTCTAGATGCCGTCGAACCCACATTTGGGTTCACGGGAGCCACAACCTCCCTATTGACTTGAGCCGTCATGGCTTGAGCCAACACTTGAAAAGCAGCCCTAAACTCCGCATTAGTCACTTGTCGTCCAAAGGGTCAGCCGGAACATGAGGAGGAGCTTCTAGTTCCATATTCTCTCTCGCATTCCTTCTAGCATAAGCTCTTCGAGTGGCCATATCCTAAAACGCATAGGATAGGGATTAGGAGAAAGAGATGTAGAGTTAAACTCTATCGCACAACTTTAGAATGATGAAAGAAGTAGAATTTCCTAAGCATATTATAGCCTCTTATTCATAAATATGTCGCGCTTCACACTTATGAACAAGACTCTACTCAACGTGGCTTATGAGACATCCTAAAACCTTTCTAAACCTTTTGCTCTGAATACCAAGTTTGTCACGACCTAAAGCACCCCCTAGACGTAACATGGCATACAAGACCCCGAAAGGCCTCATACAAGCCACTTAGCATGCATAATACAAGATTACAGAAATTAAAGAGTTTAAGAGAACAACTTCATAACCATAGAGTTTTATCAAAAGTAGCGGAAATCTAAACATAGTTTTAAAGCCATCTAAACTCATAGAATGAAAGGTTGGGACGTAACCCATACAAAGTTTCAAAAACAAATGACATGAAAGATAAACGGGTCTTGTCCTCGAAATGTGAGGACTCACCAAGTCTTCAAGTTCCTCAATCACAAGCTCTAGCCATGAGTGGATGGGGAGAAGTCGTCACACCCTACATCAATGAATCAATGTAGGCAAGAGTATGCGTTAGTACAAAATATGTACCAAGTATGATAACTATGCATAAAACCATAAGATCATGCTAAAATGGGAACATTTACATAACATGCAAAGATCAAGCTAAAACATGAAATAAAAGAGGTTAGAAACATAAGTCATAAGTCCATGGTCAATGCAAGCTAAACATGCTTAAAGCACTTGAGAGATACTTTAAAAGTCACTTTAGTTCATTATTGTGGAAAATTACCTTCAACCGACACTTAAGACCATGTGAGCTATTAATATGGAATCTGGTATCTACCCTACACCGAAAAGAGGTGTCCTTACTTGCCAAGGTAAGAACCATAGTCTTCTAGCTTAAGTGGATCCACTAGCTAATGTCTATCTAGACAACCTATGATGGCACATAGTTTATGGGACATGGGTGATCGCCACTTGTCCACTCGGTGCGAAGCATAATTCCCACGGATTAGTCATTGTTCATACCTTATCTCATCATTAGTAGACATGGGTAATCACCTCTTGTATATCATTAGGGAACATGGGTAATCGCCTCTTGTCCCTTCTATTAGAATAGCTCCTTAACTCTATATTCAAGTTTAGTTGAGAAAACCTTTCAATCCTTTATGAATCTTTTATGTGAGAATAGTCCTTTCACAAATCATGTTTTGAGTAGTATGTGAGAAATCCTTTCACAACTCAATAATGATCAACATTTATGCTTCACTCTCAAAGCAAGCCTTAAATCATCATAACTTCATAATTGAACATGCATACTTTCATAAAATTCATCTTTTGATCATTCATAGGATTCAACTTAGAATCATAGCTTAGAAATGATAAATCATGCATGGGCTCATATAGTTCCATCTTAGAATCATTGAATTTACTCAATTCATGCATAATTAAACATAATTCAATCAATTTGTTCATAATTGGAAAGAACCCATGAGATTGAAGAAAACCCTAATTTCAATTGAAGAATTCTAACTTTTCAAATTTGAGAATTAGGGAACCCTATAGAGGAAAGGACTCCATAGGTGAAAGCCATCATACCTTGATTCCAAAAGCTTGAAATCAATGGGTGAATTGGAGACTTGATCTTGAAACCCTAAATCTTCCTTTTTCTTCTTCTTCAAGTTCTAGAGAGAAGAATATTTGGGGAAAGACTTTGGTGGGAATTGGGAGTGATTATAAAGTGAGGGAATTAGGCTTAGAAGACTTATATAGGGGCTAGGATTGGGGCTTAACCGACCTAGATTAGGAATAGATCAATTAGGAAAAAGACCAAAAACCCCTTAAAATTAACTACTGGCTTTGACCTACGGTCCGTAGGTCCAACCACAGACCGTCCTAGTCAACTATAGAAAAGTTCAGAAACTTATGATTTTGGACCTTCAAATGACGGTGCCCTATGTACGGTCCGTAGTTCGATTGATGAACCGTACATGCAACCGTCAGTCCACCCCTTAACCTTTAAATTTGCACTAAGTCTGGAGAGACCTACGAAACCTACCTACTGTCTGTAGAAGCGACAACGGACCATCCTGTTGAGTCGTAGAAAGGATCCTGAAACTTGACATTTTGACAGATATTTACCTTGCCATCCACGGTTCCCACCTACGGCCCGTAAGTCAATCTACGGTCCGTAGATGGCTTCCGTCAGTACTGGCACCAGTTCTTAAAAATATAAAAAATTTCTTCTTTTTAAATCTGACATGTTACAACATTCTTGTAGCAGTTGACTATTTCTCCAAGTGGGTGGAAGCTATGGCATTACCAAACAATGAAGAAAGAAGTGTCTTAAAGTTTCTCAAAAAGAACATTTTCACCAGGTTTTGTAAGTGATGGAGGTTCATACTTTTGCAACTGTCAGTTTGCAACACTTCTATCTAAGGGGTCAAGCACAAAGTAGCCACTCCGTATCATCCATGATCCAGTGAGCAAGTCAAAGTGTCAAATTGAGAGATTAAGAGCATCTTAGCCAAAATAGTGAATGTCCACCGTACTGATTGGTCTAGCAAGCTTGACGATGCACTTTAGGCTTATTGCACGGCATTCAAGTCCCCTATTGATATGTCCCTCTACAAGTTAGTATTTGGTAAGGCATGTCATCTACCGGTTGAGTTAGAGCAAAAACCCTTATGGGCATTAGAAAAGATAAATTTGAATTGGGTTGTGGCTTCTAAGAATCGCGTGCATCAAATCCTTGAGTTAGATGAGTTTCGGTTGCAAGCATATGAAAGCTCCACTCTTTATAAAGATAAGGTCAAGCGATGGCATGATGCAAAGATTTTACCTCATGAATTTAAGGTGGGGGAGCCCATCCTTCTATTCAATTGAAGGTTGAAACTCTTTCCGGGCAAGCTAAAGTCCAAGTGGACTAGTCCCCACACAATCATAGAAGTATATGGAAATGGAGCGATTGAAATTGAAGATGCAAAGGGAATGAGATTCAAAGTCAATGGTCAAAGGTTGAAGGTATACTTTGGGGAAGGTCGCGACGTACGGGTTGTGGAAGTGGTGTACTTGGATGATGCTTAAAGACATATCCACGTCGTGATGCAAAGTTAAATCAGGCGCTTCTTGGGAGGCAACCCATGTGTTAGTAGTTTTTAATAATGTGGGTGTCATTTGTGAAGGATTAGCGTGAAGTTCGGTGTTCAAGAGACGAATTCGGCAACTCACCGAAGCTGTTGTGCAAAGCTCCAACGAGTTTGCCTATATGAGTGGCTCAACTTAAGGCGCACACTATCTATTTTGGTGAACTACACCCATATTTGGCGATACACCGATATAATTAGGTGAACCAAATGAATTTCACCGATTATGGAGAAGAAATTGGAAGTCTACGGGAACTTTCGGCGATGAGAAGGAACATTCAGCGATTCACCTAACAATCTTAGGCGATCATGTTGTAGTCCGCCGAGTTGAAGGTGAAATGCTCATAAGCTACATGCCCTGTTGGCGAAGCGGTACTTATTGGGCAATTCAACGAATAAGTAG
Organism: Solanum appendiculatum; assembly: GCA_018342035.1. Taxonomy (NCBI): domain Eukaryota; kingdom Viridiplantae; phylum Streptophyta; class Magnoliopsida; order Solanales; family Solanaceae; genus Solanum; species Solanum appendiculatum. The sequence goes on along the minus strand of JAGDQO010000627.1, from coordinate 960,700 downwards.
GCAATCTCCTATCTGCCATTATTTAGGGAGTTCCTCTTTCTACGCTTCCTCTTGTCACTCATTTGCATTGAGAACACTGTATTTTTGTTTTTAGTGGGGTGAGGGGCATTGTGCCAATAGTCACTTTTTAGATTATAACGTTTCATTTGGTTTGGTTTTTCTCTTGCTTTCTATCTCATTGCCTTTGCAACTATCCCCATGAGCTTTGAAAATCATGAAAAACTAGAACCTTTCATTAATAATGATTTGAGGATCGATTGTGTCCAATATCAATGTCTTGAATAGTACTCATAATGAGCTTGGTGTATAGTGGTGGTGTTGCAAGAATGAAATCGATGTGGTTGCACTTTTGAGCGATCTTTATGAATATTTTGTTGACTAGCTGTGTTTTGATGTGAGCCTTGCAATGAACATCAGCCTTACGTTTTTTATCTCTTCAAGCTTTGCTAAATGAGTGTATTTCAAATTACCTTATGTGGTGAGGTATTACTTGAAAGCATGTGTGTGGAGTCCTAGAATTTTCCTTGTTAGTCTAATTATTTAAATCTTTGTGAATGCAAAGCGTGATCTTGTGCAATAATTCAAAGAGGGACCCCAAATGTCCATAATCTTTTGTGACCACCTTGTGAGGGTGTGCATTCATTTTGGCACCATTTGAACCTAACCCATTTGTTGGCAACACCAAAAGAAAGCCCCTTGAACCAAATTGCCCCTGCCTTTTCACCTAAAATTCTTTTTGAAGCATTGATTATGTTTGAATAGCCAACTTAGGCCAAAATTCTAAGTTGGGGTGTGGAAAGGAAGGAGGAAAGAAAGCCAAGTGAAGAGCAAAGAAAGATGACATGATACTCAACTTTGAAGCTTGTTACAAAAAGAAGAAACCCCCCCCCCTCCCTAAAAAAAGGAGTCATTGGTATGAAAATGCTTTGGAAAAATGAAAATGAAAAATAGAAATGATGAAATAAAGGGGATTCTAAAATAAATTGAGTGAAAAGTCAAAGTTTGAGCTCTCAAATGAAAAAGAATGAAAAAAACTTGAGAAGAGGTGAAGATGATTGCAACAATGCTTTGAAAAAGTGAAGTCACCGAGCCAAATCGACCATACCTTAACCCTCAGACCCATTACAAGCTTAAAAGACCCTTGAGATCTTGCATGAACTAGGTGGTGTGATGATTGGAAAATATGGGCAAACCTATGGGACAAAGCTTGCATGTATTTCTCTTTTGAGAGAGTGAGAGTTGTATTGGTTCTGTATTCCTTTGTTGGCTTTCTTTGGGAGAGCATGGAAACGGTCTTGATGTGAGGGCACTCGAATGCATTTGTTGAAACATGGTCTTGCATTAGAAAAGAAGCTAAAGTGAGCTTGAGCTTGTGTTAAAACCAGCTAGTCATTATTTGAAGCTTTTTTATCATGATTGAGTGTAGCATGTTGTTGAGAATAGTCTTGGGATGGCACTTGCATGTTATCTCTCATTGAGTATTGTTGTAGACACCCTTATTGAGCTAATTGTGTTCTTGATTTACTTGAGGACAAGTAAAAGTTTAAGTTGGGGTGGGGTGTTGATGAGTGGTAGATTTGCACTCATTTAGGGCCTCGTTAGCTCAGTAATTAGTGTCAATGCCTACTTTTGTCCTGTTCTGATGATATTTTGATGATTTGCAGCTATAAAGGCAAATGGACAAGGCAAGGATGAATGGTTGAAAGAATGGCCAAAAGTGTGAAAAGAAATGCAAAACTACACTCTCACGACCGCCAAACATAAAAGGGTGAGTCACCTAACAAGCCAAGTTTCGCCTAAATTGATAGTACACCAGGCTTCTCTTCCAAGACTGGTTGGCGGAGTTAGGAAAAAATGACGATCCACCGAATGAAATAGGCGAATAGGGTGAACACCACCAAAATTGACAGTGGTGTATAATAAAATGGAACTTTAAAAGGCCAACCGAGGTGATGATCGGCAATTTGTCGAATTAGAAAAGCTGCCTTGAGCGGGATCGCCAAATGATGGTCGAACACCTAAATCCTGGAGAGAGAAAGAGGTAAGTTGATGCACGATTGGCGATTCGCCGAAAGACATCGATGAAGCCCGACTAATATTACCGAGTGAGATGCGCATGTTAGTTTTGGGGAAAATTTTGGGAAACTATAAATAGCCCAAAGGATAGAGAAAAAGGGGTTCGAAATTGGAGAGAAAATTTTGAGTCTTCTAGAGAGAGGAACAACTTCCATTGAATGAAAAACACTTTTAGCTCTTGGGGTTCTTGAATTGATAATCTTGAATGCATAAAATTGAGGTTGAATTCAAAGTGGATTTCCTTATAATTGCTTAATTTCATGTTACCCATGACTGCTTTCATGAAAGGTATACCCTATATACACTTTGTGATGTTTGGCTAAGCCTCCTATCTCTTGGGGTGTGATTATAGGGTTAGGTGTTGATTTAACTTAATGGGTATGTTGAATTGCTCTGTTTTATAGCTGTTAATTATGGATTTGAACCGTTGCCATATGTTTAGTTCATAAATTGAGGTGACCAACTCAATTTTAGCTTCGATCTCGCATTGGTTCTCGAAAGATTCAATATGAGTGGGTGATTAGTTCAATGTTTGCAATCTAGTTATGCTTAGTTGTAAATCCAAGGTAGTGGGTTGGAATGAGAATTGACATGAATGAGACCGAAAGGAGATTTCATGTAATAGTGATATGAGAGCGTAAGATTATTAACATAATCAAATATGACCCTGCCTATCCATGATTCTTTAGTTATATTGAGCAATTCAACACTACCCCTAGTGATATCAATATTCAATCCCCACCCCCTAGAGTCAATTAACTGTGTGAAATTTCTGTTTGTTGAAATTGATAATTGTGAGTAGAAATTGCTTTGTTAAATTTGGTGTAATCATCCACCCATTTACTAATTAACTACATTGAGATTAGTTATAATTTAATTCACCAATTGGATCCTTCACCTCATACCATTCCCTGTGGGATTCGACCACGACTCTTTATTGGGTTTTTATTGACAACAATCTCTCTCTTCGGATTAGTTTTGAAGGGTGATTTGAGCGTTATCACCAGTACACGGTGTTTTTCTACTGATACTGCACTTTCTCTTTCTATGTTGACTACATAGCATATTCAGCCGGCTGATACGAAACCTAAGTTATGAGACATGTGACATTTGAATCCAAGGGTAAGCTACTTCTTCTGGGCTTCCATGGATGCTTCTCTGTAACATTGTCCATCCTTTCGGACACAAACATTTTATACTCTTAGATTTATGTTTTGTTGTTGGGGTTGCATCCCCTTTATTCTTGATATTTTTTATTTTTGATAATATGATTTTCATATTCTAGGGAGTTAATTAGGCAATATTTTGGATAATTGATTCAAATTTTACAAAGAGTTCGCCTTCTTTGGAGACCACAAGGGTGGTTAGAGAGTTCATAGATGTCTTTCCTATGGATGTTCCAAAAATTTCTCTGGACCATCATATCAATTTTGTTATTGTTTGGAGCCGAACACCAAGCCCATTTCTACTTCTCCTTATCAAATGGCTCTGGCCAAATTAAAAGAATTGAGGCATTAATTGGAACATTATTGAAGGAAGAGTTCATTCAACCTAGTGTTTCTTCTTTGGGTGGGACTTTGTGTTCGAGACTTGACTTAAGGTTGGGTTACCATCATTTGAAGGTGTAGGATTCAGATATCCCAAAGACAACTTTCAAAACTCATTATTGGCATTATGGGATTATGGTCATGTCTTTTAGGTGAACTAATTCCCCCAGCTATTTTTCAAGAATTGATTAACCATGTGTTTTGGCATTATTTGGATTCCTCTATACAAATAATTATGAATGATATCTTGGTTTACTCCAAGAATGAGGCCAATCATGCTCACTATTTGAAGATTGTACTTCTGAGATCGAGAGAGGAGAAGTTGTGTGCTAAGTTCTCCTAGTGTGAGTTTTGGCTTCATTCCATGTCCTTTTGAGGTTATGTGGTGACCAAGGATGGTATTTGGTTCATCTGATCAAAGTTGAAGCAGTTCATGATTGGTCTAGGCCAACTTCCCCTACCTAGATTTAGAGTTTCATCGGGTTAGCGGGTTATTATTTTTTATCGTCAAGGGTTTCTCTTCCATTGCAACTTATTGGCTAAGTTGACTCAGAAAACTATTGGATTTCAATGGACGGATGAGCGTAAGGTGAACTTTCAAAAGCTCAAAGGAGTTGTTGACCTTGAAACCTAATTTGGCATAACCCAAGGAGGGTGTAGTGGTTTTGTGTTTTGTTATGCTTCAAGTGTTTGTTTGGGTGGTGTGTTAATGAAAAAGGAGATATTTATAGCTTATACTTCTTGTCAGTTGAAGGTGCATGAGAATAAATATCCTACTTATTATATGGAGTTAGCGGGAGTGGTCTTAGTTTTAAAGTTACGGCATAATTATCTCTATGGTATGCATTGTGAGATCTTTATCATTATCGTAGCTTCAAGTATCTCTTTTATCAGTCGGATATGTACATGAGGCAGTGTATGTGGTTAGAGTTCTTGAAGTACTATGATCTCACCTTTCTAGAGTTAGAAAGTGCCGATTATGGGTGATTTATCCTTTTTAAAGCGGTGGAAAGACCTTCGACAGTGGAGGTTCAGTCTTTAGCTAGACAATTGGTTCGACTTGATATTTTAGCACCTCATCATATTTTGGCCTTATTTAAGGTTAAGTCTAAGACATTGGCTCAAAAACATAGTTTATGATCGATTTGCATTATTGGATCATGTATGAAGGTTTTCGGATGAGTACCAAGGGTAGAAACCAATTTTTTTACAGTTGTTGTTTCCCTGGACCCGTTGTTTCACTGGAAACTCTCTTTATTACGTGATTTCTTACCTATTTTTATTATTTCCACACCATGAGATCTTGGGGAGGAGATTTTGAGAGAAGATTTCTTGAGAGAATTCGTATGGGTAAGTTTCTAACTCAATTCTAAATCATTTTCTACTAACTTTTCCTTCTAAATTCTTCAAAATCAAAGATTTCAGAAGAGGGTTGTGAGGTTTTTCACCCAAATTGAACATTTAGTATTTATTTGATTTAAGACTCAATTATTTCTCGATTTTAATTGGGTTTTCATCTTCAAATTCATTTTCACTTGAGAATTATGATTTTCAATTAAAATTCTACTTTTTATCCCTTTTCGATTTCAAAGAGATTTTGAGTGATTTTGGGCCCAATTTTAAAAATTAGTAATATGGGTATCGTTTGAATCCTTTTGATGAGTATTTTCCATTTTTGATATTTGGAAATTTTTTTGAGGCTGTAGATGTAGGAACAGCACGTGTAGGGTAATTCAACAAAAGTTTCATCCTTCGAGGTAGGTTTGACTTATCTTACTTTCATATTGGATTGGGTAGTTTACCACGCTTCTAAAGTAGACTAGTGATTAAGCAAAAATCTAGTTAATTATAATACCACAAATTTAACAAGTGTTTAAGTAGCTAATGAGAGATCATGGTTGTTAATATTATCTACCTTAATTAAAAGATGGAAAGCAAGTGAAATTTATCGGAATTATTAATTGAGAGAAATTCCAGGGTAACGACTCTTCTTAGCATTCATGTATTGTATACGGTTTCACTGACTTAATTTTTTATCTAGTTGTTGATTTACAATGTTTACAATATGATCATGGTATTCCGAGTCTCTGGTAGTCTCTCCACATCGACCTCACAACTACATCATTAAGCAATGAAATGATAATCCAACATGTAATTATATAGTTATCTTCTCATTTATAACCAAGTAAGGCATTCAAAGTATATTCATGTCCTAAATTATTGAACTACATTCTAACAATATTCTTTAAGAAGTATTCTGTTATGTTTTTAAATACACTTAATATTTATTTGATTTGAGACTCAATTATTACTCGATTTTAATTGGGTTATTACCCACAAACTCCTTTTTACTTGAGGATTATGATTTTTAATTAAAATTATGTGTTACCCCTTTTCAATTTTGAAGGTATTTTGGGTGATTTTCGCCCCGATTTTAAACCTTAACAATATGAACATAGTTGGAACCGTTTTGATGATTAACTTTCATTCTTGATAGTTGGAAATTGTTTTGAGGTTGTAGATGTAGGATTAGCACCTGTAGGGCAATTCAACTAAAATTTTGGCCTTCGAGGTAGGTTTGACTTATCTTTCTTTCAGACTAGGTAGGTAGTTCACCATACTTATAAAGTAGACTATGGGATGTGATACGTCCAAACTTACACTTCAATTTAGAAGTATAAATGGTTGAAGTTAATTTATAGAACTCAACTGGAGTTGAGGTCGATCCCACGGGGAATTTACAGTAGAAATAGTCTTACTGGCCCTCTTACTCAATTGTGGTCGATATTTCCAAAAGAAATTAACATGGAGTGAGTAAATAGTGGATTGTTTATTGTTCTAGTAGCAAAAGTGGAATTCAGTATCACTGTTAACAAAAGCACTGATCGTTTTAAAGTTCCAGTAATTGATAAATGAGACTAGGATTGTGTTCCCCATGACTTTCACTTCACTCTCGAATTCTATATGAAAGGCTATTTATTGTTAATATTTTATGTTATTAGCAAGTTAGATACATCTAAATGCGTTTCAGCCCTATTAGGTGATGTTCACTCTTTTCCTCTCGGTCTTAGAGTGCTTTGGAGTTTACCCTTGCTTATTTGCTGTGTTGGTTATATTCTCTCGAACTCTAACCTTTCACATCAAATTTACAGAGTTTGTTTCTACCTTTTCCTAATCATTACTTTTCTCTCGAACAAGTAACAAATACTGGCAAGTTCTAATGCGTGCACTCATTAGAATGCAATTATTACAAAAGTAGAAACAACATATGCAATTAACAAGTTAACATTGCTCGTATTTGAATTCGTAGCTAAGCATTTGTCATGGTTCCCACAACCCTAGTTCTGGTATTTAGGCGCTCATTATTTCAAGAAACATAGCAGTAGATACAATTGAAAACATCATGAAATAAACTTCAAAAAATAGCAAACCAAGAGCTTCTTGATTATCAATGCAAAAACAGGAACACCAAGTCTTGATCCAAAATGCCAATGATTAGCTATGTGTTCAAGCGTAGAAAAATTAGTGTTTTCCCCCCGGCTCACACTATTCAAAACTAGATGATGATAAAAGATAATGTTCAAAAATAAACCCTAAAAATTTAGTCTTCAAATGGAACTTCTTCACAAGTCATTGCACGACTCGTTCTATGCATCACACCTCATTTAGGTAGTCGTGGCTTTAAGTCCACTTGAGCAAAGTTTCAGAGCTTCACTATTTCCTCTCCACAAGCCATCAGACGACTCGTTGACGTGATAATGGCCCGTCTGATGCTCCGTGATGCTCACTTCCGTTCACTTTACTTCATTTCTTCTACCTTCCGCATCCAAGTGTTTTACCTGTACAAACCCAAAGAAAACATCATATCCACATAGACACACTTGATTTCTCACATTAATCCTTATTTTTTAGCGTCAAATGTGCCATAAGTTCATGGCACATCAACACCCTCAACTTAGATCTATTGCTTGTCCTCAAGCGATGAAACAAATAACACTCGATGCTCAAAACACAAGACAATCACAAAGAGGTAGCAGCTATCTTAACAACAACTCTATCCAGAATCATCTCATCTAACATGCAAGAATCAATGGAAGATATCCCCTTACACATAGTTGATCATACTTACGCCCATGTCCACAATCAACTATCAAATGCAAACATTGTGCCCTCGCAACAAAGAAATCCCACACACATTAGAATTTGGGACTGATGACTACTCTCCCTCTCTCTTAAAGAACTTCTAATACTGCAGATATTCAGACCATAAGCTTTCCCTTATTTTCTACGCTTTGACTATCAAATAACCGGACTAGGATCACTATAGGACTTTTATTGGCTTGTAGTGTTGGCTTGAGCTAGTGAGTGGAACATTTGGTTCATGAGTGACTAGATTACCTCGGTCCTCCAAAGTTCTTATCAGCACACAACCCATATTCAAGTGGTTCCATATCTTCTTTCTTCATTACATCCCGGCACTCACATCATTTCTTTTATTCTTTTCTTCTTTTCCTCCTCCTTTTTTACTACCATTTACTTGAACCATTCAAACTACCCATGCTCTTTTTATTTTTGTTCATGTTATGGCCACCCTCAACTTAGGCTTTTGGCCTGAGTTGTGGCATCGTGCCTTCGGAGAACCAAGGATACGAGATCAATAGGGTGACACAAAAAAATCAGCTTCAAGGCTCAAAGTAGGATTCAAGGGTTCATGATTTCATTTGGTAGTTGTTTTTTGTTAATGTGGAATCAATTCAAAAATGGCCTATGTTCATTTCCTCTTCAGTTATTCAATATTCTTAGCAAGACTACTCGGGTAATTTCTAGCTTCTACCTACAGCATTAGTCTTCAAACAAATCTCACACTCACTTGGCACATGCTTATACTTTCAGTCTTTTGGTCAACTAATTTATGTTCTATTTATCAATGATCAACACGCACGTATCTGAGATGTCACACAAAGAGCCTAATAGTCAAATATCAAACTCAAGATTGTTTCATATCATTTTACCCCAAAAACAAGATTCAGCTGCTGCTCTCGACTCACAACACAACGAAACAAAACAAAGACTAAACCACAACAGTAAACAAACTACTAACTTCACAAAAACAAACTTTCAAAACAAGAGCCAACCTCCATGTACTAACAACTAATGGCAAGTTGCTCGACCACCCCCTCCCCAACAAATTACACTTTGCCCTCAAAGTACAAAACACAAGGGCTGTGAGGAGAGGTCATACCTACGACGCCCTAGGTGTCGGGATTTCGAGTGGTGTTGGCACCCTCATCACCGGGTGCGCTCTCAGGTGCAGAAACTAGATCGGGCGGCTACCATCCACAGGAACATGAAGCTCACTACCTGAGGCACCAGACCGCATTGCATCACGCTGTTGCTGCTCCAAAGCCTCTTGCTCTATAGCAAGTTGCCTGGACTCTCATCTCGCTCTCTTTGCTCTCCTCTTCTCTTCCCTCGAAAGGTCTTGATGCTCCGATACTGAACTTGTATCCTTCCCTTTTCCTTTGGCAGTCTCAGGCCAAGCTAAATGACCCCAAATATCTCCAACTGACTTTGCAATTGGAGGCATGCTAAATAGGTTCAGCAATGAATCCGGTACAACTGGCTGAGGTACAACTATTGCTTTTCTTTCAGTTTCGCAATCTCTGCATTCATTACGGCCATCTGCGCTTTCAGAGAATTAGCATCTACATAACCCAAAGCATTCAGCCAGCTATTCACCTGAGCTTCTAAGCCGTCCATCCTATTCTTAAGTACCGAAAACTCCCATCGAAGTTCATCACACAGGCATTGTTCTGCATTCTGTACTTGACCCTGAACGACATGTGGTAGTCTATCAACTACCTGGTCTATTATGGCTCGAGTCTGCCTCTGCTCCGCTACTAATCTCTCCAGAAATATGGTAGGCAATGACACAAAAGTACTTGGAGCCTCTAAAGATGATGGTGGAGGTGGCTGCACTCCCACAGCTAGCTGGGTTGTCCCCTCAGCCTGCTCACTGCCTCCCTCAGCTCTCGGGGGTTCAATCGGAACAGGTGGTATAACAGTCAAAGGACCTGTAAAACCTTCTCTCAAACCATATAGGGGATTTTCCACATCCTTTATCTTGCTTACCACAGTCACCTTTGTTGCCTCTACATATTTATCCACTAATTTGTTTGGCGGTATGTTGGCGTGCGTACACAATCTCCTTATCAAACAAGGAAATGGCAGACTCATTTTTTCATTCAAAGCATGATCTCGTATCTCTGTAGCAATTATTCTCCCCACATTCAAAGGGTACCCTGCCATTATACAAGCCACTAAAGAAGCTAATACAGGAGAAAGTGTGTTATCATTACCTGTTGGCTGTAATTGGGCATGGACCACTGCCCACCAAATCTTGGCCGAAAATGACAAGGAGGCTTTGGTGATATGCATCTATGGGTTATCTACCCATGCCGCTGCCTCGCCCTCAGAAGTGATCAGGCCTGCAATCCACTTCATGATATTCTTTGGGGAGACTGAGTCATCCATCTCAGCTTCACTGGTCACCGAGTGGTGGCGACCCTCAAATAGACCCACTGAAGCAGGTGTAGTGTAGTCCGGGCCATGGAGAACCCTGTTTATAATAGTCTCTAATATCTCGACTTTCTCACCCTGGACAACCACTTCAGCTAGCGGTTCCCATGTTACTGCAACTGCTTTCTGCCCCTTCTTAGTGGATTCAGTGTGTCCAGCAAAATTCATCTACGAAGCTGCATAAGAGGAGAAATTATTTGGTTAAATGACACGCATACTCCCCAGGTTTCTTGGTCATCCATTCAAACTGATGTTGTTTGAACAGGTTGTAAATATTTAGAAACGCCCGCACATCTGCCTCCACAAGTTGGGACTCAGGGATGATTGCTCTCCCCCCAAAACCACAGGCCTTAGATAGTATGCCCTTCTCAAAGATGTCTTTTGAACTGAGAATTGCCCACATCCGTTGGAAGACATCAATGAGATGTTGTCTCATTACTAGGTCAGACTCCCTCTAATGAACAAACTGCACCAATGGTACACCATGTACACTAGCAGCACTATCTTCTTGTCTATCACAGTTTGTCTCTGCATGTTCCACTGGTTGTAAGTCGTTATTGGATGCTCGGGAATCATCATCAGACCCTTTTTCACTGTCGAAAGTGCCATTTTCCTCTTCCAGCGAGGAAGGGGTGCGCTTGCCAGTTGCCCTGGATGTCCTCGACCTAGTAGCACTGGGTGAGTGTTCTTCAATCTCAGTGTTCACTTCAACCCCGAGGCTACTAGATGTGTCTTCACTTGAATTTTCTTCGGAAGAGGCGGCAGGTGAGATGTGAAGTTGTGTCGTTTTTCGTCTTGGTTTAGCCATTGTACCTATTGAGACAACGCATTAGAACCACATACATCAAATGACTACACTAACGGGTAATCAAAAATCCCTTGTGTATTTATACAAAGTGATGCCTTGCCTTAAGAATGTCGTCACTCAATCTATCATTGGGAAGGGCCACGCAATGAATAGAGAATAAATTGAGAAAAGAAACTCTTTTTGGTGAATTTTTTTATACAAGGCACTATACAGTCCGAGGTGAGTACCACGGCCCCTCTAGGCCAACGTGAACTTGATCCAGTGAACACTCACCATCTGGGTCTGGTTCACGAAGGGTTTCACAGCCCGTGAACACTTACACGGTCCTTGAAGCTCGTCGTGTACTTACACACAGATGTGCCTCTTTTTGTGTAATACAACACTTCCACAAACGACTCCCTTATCCTTCCACAATCATGATTTATGCTTATTTGAACAACCCATCACGAAATTAAACAAAGTATTCAACATCTAACATGCAATTTATGATTTTATGCAATACCCACGACATATGAACACCCCAATCAACTTACATTCAATATACCTTGAAAAAAAAAGATCAATAAAAGTAGTTCCATTCTTGACTTAGATAAGATTAAACTTATATAAACCAAAAGAACGAAACTTACTTCAATTTTGAGCCTCAATTTCGCACAACAAGGGAGGGATGAATTTGAAATTGGAGATTTCTTGCAATGTAAACCTAGGGATTTGATGAATTGTTGATTTCTTTATATAGATGCTAAAAAAACTCTTAATCATCCCAACGAGCGTTATGAAGTAAAGAAAAGGGGAAGAACTTGACTTTTGGCGCTTTGGTTTCTTTTAAAAGCATTGAACGTGACTTTCTCACTCGTGTGGGTCGGGTCGGGTATTTTAGGACCGACTCATTTTTGACGGGCCGTGAAGTGGCTTGGGAAGCTCACCACGGCTCGTTCAGATGCTCGTGAACATGACTTAACCCACAAACTTACCTACAAGTTCACGAGAGGTTAAACGGTCCGTCTATGGTGAGACGAGCCGTAAAACCTTTCGTGAACTTTTTCTTCTTTTTCCAGTGAGCTCCACTTGTTTTGACGTGCTACTTCACGGGCCGTGAAGTGTTGTACTGCTCGTGTAGTGGCTCATGAAGGGCAATCCAGGCCTCAACTTTTCCCAACTTTTCCTGCACACATGCACATACTGTGACTCTATAAAGTAATGAACTATAATGCAAATTTAAACTAACTATAACAATTACATCTTGGGTTGCCTCCCAAGTAGCGCACAATTTAACGTCGCGGCGCGACGCAGGTTTCTTGATTACTCAAACTTCATCAAGTTTGCATTCCTCAACTATCTTCACTTCTTCTGTAACTCCCATATATTCTTTGACTTGCTGACCATTTGCCTTGAACCTTTCACCTTTTTTGTTTTCAAGTTCAATGGCTCCCGATTGAAACACCTGAGTCACTTTAAAGGGTCCCGACCACTTAGACCTCAACTTACCTGGAAATATACGTAGCCTTAAGTTGAACAATAGCACCAAGTCACCATGACTGAAGGTCCTCTTCTCAATATGCTTGTCATGATACAGCTTCATCATTTCCTTGTATAAAGCAAATCTCTCATATGCTCTCAAACGAAACTCATCCATCTCATTTATCTGCTCAAGCCTCATATTTGCTGCTTCACTCCAACTCAAGTTTAACTTCAGTGCCCAAAGTACCTTTGCTCCAACTCTACAGGCAAATGACATGCCTTTCCAAACACTAACTGATGTGGTGACATACCAATGGGTGTTTTGAAAGTTGTCTGGTATGCCCATAAAGCATCATCCAACTTCCTTGCCCAATCCGTTCTATTGGCATTTACTGTCTTTGCCAATATTGCTTTTATTTCCCTGTTTGACACTTCCAACAGGCCACTTGTCTGCGGATGATAAGGCATTGCCACTTTGTGCTATTTCACTCCGTATTTGGCCAAAAGTGTGCTGAACACTTTATTATATAAGTGGGATCCTCCATCACTGATAATAGTTCTAGATGTACCAAACCTTGAGAAAATGTTCTTCTTCAAAAATCCTGCAACACTCTTACCATTATTCTCTGCCAAGGCCACAGCCTTAACCCATTTGGAGACATAATCAACATCCACCAATATGTATCTTTTCCCAAATGAGCTCACAAATTGTCCCATGAAGTCAATCCCCCAGACATCAAATCATTCAAGCTCCAAGATAGGAGTCATAAGGAGTTCATGATGATGGGAGATAGCTCATTGCCTTTGACACACATCACACCATTTTACCAACTCGAACGCATCCTGATGAATTGTAGGCCAATAGTATTCACTTTGGAACACTTTGTGGGAAGTGCAGGCACCCCGATGGTGTCCCCCAATGGGAGATGAATGACATGCCCCTAGAATACTTAACATCTCAACTTCAGGCACACATCACCTGATGATGTTATCAGCGTAAACCCTGTACAAGTAAGGTTTGTCCCTAAAGTACTTACCAATATCATGCAGAAACTTCTTTCTTTGTTGAAAAGTAAAATCTTCCGGCATCAAGTCACTAACAAGGTAATTGGCAAAGTAAGCAAACCAAAGAATGAGATCAAGAGTAGCGGTTAATACCTGCTCATCCGGGAATGAGTCATCAATATCTAACTCAGCTTCTTCCTTTTTCTCTACCTCCAATCTAGATAAATGATCTGCCACTTGATCTTCACAGCCTCTTCTGTCTTTGACTTCAAAGTCAAACTCTTGTAACAACAGCACTCATCTTATCAATCTCGGCTTCGCATCTTTCTTCGCCATCAAGTATCGCAAGGCTGCATGGTCGGTGTGAACTATCACTTTAGTTCCCAGCAAGTATGCTCTAAATTTCTAAAAAGCATACACTACTGTGATCAATTCTTGCTCAGTGACAGTGTAGTTTTGTTGTGCTCCATTCAGCGCCTTGCTTGAATAATGGATCGGGTGAAAGATCTTATTTCTTTTCTGTCCTAACACAACCCCTAAGGCAACACCACTTGCATTGCACATCACTTAAAATGGTTCCGACCAATCCAGACCAATGATCACTGGGGCTGAGATCAGTTTAGCCTTCAAACTCTCAAAAGCTTTGGTACATGCCTCATCAAAAGTGAACTTCATCTCCTTTTCTAACAACTTACACAAAGGGTGTGCAATTTTAGAAAAATCTTTGATGAATCGCCGATAAAAACATGCATGACCTAAGAAACTTCGAACCCCTTTTACTGAGATAGGTGGGGGCAGCTTTTTGATTACTTCAATTTTAGCCTTGTCCACCTCCAAGCCTTTCTCAGACACTTTATGGCCTAGGACTATCCCTTCTTGACCATGAAGTTGCATTTCTCCCAGTTTAGCACCACGTTTGCTTCTTCACATCTCTGTAATGCCCTGCTAAGATTGAACAAACAGTCATCAAAAGTATCACCTACTACAGAGAAGTCATCCATAAATACCTCCAGAGTGTCCTCAACCATGTCTGAAAAGATAGACATCATACACTTTTGAAAAGTTGCTGGTGCGTTACACAATCCAAATGGCATGCGTTTGAACGCAAAAGTGCCATAAGGACATGTAAATTTGGTCTTCTCCTGATCTTCTGGTGCAATTGATATCTGGTTATACCCAGAGTATCCGTCTAAGAAACACTACCACCCTTTACCTGCCAGCCTATCTAACATCTGGTCCATGAAAGGCATTGAGAAATGGTCTTTCAAAGTCCATTTGTTTAATTTCCTAGAATCCATGCACACTCTCCAACCTGTAACTGGCCTTTGCAAAATCAGCTCATTCTTTGCGTTTGCCACCAATGTCATTTCACCTTTTTTGGGCACACATTGCACTAGGCTAACCCAATGACTATCAAATATGAGGTACACTACCCCTGCATCCAGCCACTTGATAATTTCTTTCTTTACCACCTCTTGCATTGGTAGATTTAGCCTCCTTTGGTTCTCTATACTCGGACTGCAATCTTTCTCAAGCTGAATTTTATGCATGCAAATACCTGGTGGTATCCCAATGATATCAGCAATGGTCCACCCAATTGCTTTTTTAAACCTCTTCAATACTTGCACCACTGCTTGCACTTGCTCACCATTAAGATCTGCAGCTAAAATCACTGGTAAAGTGTTATTTTCACCTAAAAATACATACCTCAAATGAGCCCGTAACTGCTTCAACACAAGCACAGGCGGTTCCTCAATAGATGGTTTCGCTAGAGGATTTGGCCTATTCTTCAAGTCCAAGTCTAACTTCTTGGGAGAATATGAGTAGGATCCCATGCCTTGCAGTGCATTTAAAGTCTCCACATAATCAGCTCGAAAGACTTCATCAAAGTTCATTAACACTGCAGCCATTGTCTCGACAATAAATCTTTCTTCTATAGAGGCCTCAATTTCTACCTCTTCAACAATAGTAATCGTAGACACCACACCCATTTCTTATGGTTGTTTTATCGATTTGCACAACTTGAATTTCACCTCTTCCTTATTCAATCGAAATTTCATCTAACCTCTTTCCACATCAACTAGAGCTCTACTTGTGGCCAGAAATGGCCTTCCCAAAATTATGGGAACCTCGAAATCCACTTCACAATCCAAAATTACAAAGTCAACTGGGAAGATGAAATTTTCCACTTTCACAAGCACATCACACAAAATACCCACAGGCCTTTTCACCATTCTATCGGCCATCATCAACCTCATCCCGGTGGGCTTTGGAGTTCCCAATCCTAGTTGCTTGTATATGGCAAGCGGCATAAGATTAATGCTAGCCCCATATCACATAAAGCCTTTGCGAACTCGAAGGTGCCAATGGTACATGGTATCGTGAATGCACCTAGGTCCTCTTTCTTTTGCACCCAGGACCGTGTAGCAATAGCACTACGGTTGGTGAACATTATGTGCCGATTCAAAACTTGCAGTTCTCTTCTCCATTAACTAAGCCTTTCATGAACTTAGCATACCTTGGCATCTGTTCCAGAGCGTCCACAAGTTAAATGTTGACTGAAAGTTGCCGAAGCATGGATATGAATTTCAAATATTTTCCATCTTCAGTTTTCTTCTTGAGCCTTTGAGGAAATAAAGGAGGAGGTCTAGGTATCTGTGTTAAAGGCAAAGTTGCCTCTACTACCACTTCTTTTGCCTTTGACGGCTTCTCCATCTCGTTAAGTCTCTCTGAATCATCAGCCATTTCAACATCAACCTCTGCTTCCTTATCTCTTTCTTTACTCTCTTCCTACTCAATACATGCAGGATTTGGTTCAGGAAGAGATTTACCACTTCTAGTAATGATTTCCATGCAGTGTCCATCCGTCTTTGGATTCTGAATGGTATCACTAGATAGTGTTCCATTCTTTCTCTGATTTAGTGAAGATGAAAACTACCCTAACTGCTGCTCCAACTGCTTGATAGATGTTGAGTGTGAGTCAACGATCTGAATCATACTCGAAAAATCATTCTTCAGCTCTTTCACCCCCCATATCTGTAGATTCAACCTTTTGGAGAACCTTATCTAACGTGTCATCCATCCTAGAACCGCTAGAACTACTACCTGCTTGATCTCTATTACCAGGAGGTATATCCACATAACTGAGGTCATATCTATATCCCTCCTTGTTCTGCCAGTTGCCTTGATCTCGGTTACCTGGTCTATCATACTACCCATCTCTTTGATAGTTCCGACCTTGATTTCCAGAATTATATCATTGGTTGCCCGAGTTATAATTCCAGAAACCCCCCTGGTTGTTCAAATATTTGGCTTCCTCATCAAAATCAGTATTATGGTCATCATACTTGTTAGCAGCACCACCAACATTTACTTTTTCATGTCCAGCAATGAGATGTTTTGTGATGAGGTCCATCTGGGTTTTCAGGTGAGCCATTTCTTGATCCCGTTCTTCCTCTCTCTTTCTCTGCTCACCTGAAAGTTCAAAAGTGAACCCAAAATCTCCAATCTTTGCATCCCTTATGTGCCAAGCTCTGTTGTTCTTTGACACTTCATTCATAATAGTCACAATCTCAAGGAATAGTTTACTCATGAAGGATCCACCGCATACTGCATCCACAACTGGTTTAGTCACGAAATTTAATGACCTGTAAAATGCCTGTTTCAACTGTCTATCAGTGAGGCCATGATCCGGAAACTTCTTTAGCTTTTGACTAAACCTCCACCATGTGTCATGCATTGCTTCACCTGGTAGCTGCCTATGGGCACCTATCTCGTCTTTTATTTGCAGCTCCTTCGCTTCTGGGAAGAACCTCATCATGAAAATCTCCCTCAACTCTGCCCAAAATCAAATTGAATTGTGTGGCAACTCATTCAGCCAGATTGTTGCTTCCCCAGTTAGAGACAAGGGGAACAACCTCAGTCTCACCGCATTTTGGTTAACTCCAGGAATCTCAATTGACTTGCAAATTGCAATGAAGTTCATCAAATGTTGATTAGCATCTTCACCAGCAGTTTCTCTAAATAGCCTCTTCAAGTTCAACAGTTGAATCACGGTGCTAGTGATGGTGAACTTGAATCCTGGAGGAAGCATTGGAAATACTATTTCTCCAGCGGCTCCAGCCCCATCTAAATCTACATCATCCTCTTCAAATACTATCTGCGCCGGTTGTTGGGCTCGACCTCTTGGAGCTAGTGGTTGGTGTTGAGGAGGGGCTATCTCTTTGACTCCTTCATTTTCCTCAACCACCATGTTTGGTTCGTTAACATTATACCGAGCACCTCTAGCATGGGCCTCAGCATCTTGTCTCAGTTTCTGCCTTTGGGCTTCGAGTTCATGTGCATTCACCATCTTCCTTAAAGTTTTTCATAACTCGGGATCGTATGGACTAACGGTGCTCCCTAACTTCTAGTATTTGGCATGCACGAAAAAACTCACCTGTGAATGACACAGAGAAGAAACAAGAAGTAAAATTAGGAAATACAACTACAACTGAATTAATAGCTCGTAAAATATTTCTGAATCGAAATTCCCCGACAACGGCGCCAAAATTTGATATGTCCAAACTTACACTTCAATTTAGAAGTATAAACAGTCAAAGTCAATTTATAGAACTCAACTGGAGTTGAGGTCGACCCCACAGGGAATTTATAGCAGAAATAGTCTTATTGACGCTCTTACTCAATTGTTGTTGATGTTTCCAAAAGAAAGTAACATGCGGAAAGTAAATAGTGGGTTTTTTATTGTTCTAGTAGCAAAAGCAAAATTCAGTATCACTGTTAACAAAAGCACTGATCGTTTTAAAGTTCCAGTAATTGATAAATGAGACTAGGATTGTATTCCCCATGACTTTCACTTCACTCTCGAATTCTATATGAAAGGTTGTTTATTGTTAATATTTTTTGTTATTAGCAAGTTAGATACATCGAAATGCGTTTCAGCCCTATTAGATAATGTTCACTCTTTTCCTCTCGGTCTTAGAGTGTTTTGGAGTTTACCCTTGCTTATTTGCTGTGTTGGTTATCTTCTCTTGAACTCTAACCTTTCACATTAAATTTACAGAGTTTGTTTCTACCTTTTCCCAATCATTATTTTTCTCTCGAACAAGTAACAAATATAGACGAGTTCTAATGCGTGCACTCATTAGAAAGCAATTATTACAAAAGTAGAAACAACATATGCAATTAACAAGTTAACATTGCTCGTATTTGAATTCGTAGCTAAGCATTCGTCATGGTTCCCACAACCCGAGTTCTAATGCGTGCACTCATTATAAAAGTAGAGCTTCTTGATTATCAATGCAAAAATAGGAACACCAAGTCTTGATCCAAAATGTCAATGCTTAGCTATGTGTTCAAGCATAGATAAATTAGTGTTTCCCCCTGCTCACACTATTCAAAACTAGACGATGATAAAAGATAATGTTCAAAAATAAACCCTAAAAATTTAAATCGTTTGTGAAAATAAGTCCTACTTAAAGTAGAACTCTCCTGTCTTACACCTTCATGAGAGGGTTGACAGCTCATCAAGTGCTTGACGCCCGTCAAGCCCTTCGTCATCTCACACAGTCAGTGAGGGTCTTCTACTACTGCTTTTCCTTCACGATTTACTACACGGCACGTGTAGTACTTCATGGCTCGTCCAGAGCCTCGTGACTCAACACTTGGACTAAATGTTAGTCTTCTACTATAACTTCTTCACAAGTCATTGCACGACTCATTCAATGCATCACGCCTCGTTTAGGTAGTCGTGGCTTTAAGTCCACCTGAGAAAAGTTTCAGAGCTTCACTGTTTCCTCTCAACGACCTATCAAACTACTCGTTGACGTGATAACGGCTCATCTGATGCTCCGTGATGCTCACTTCCGTTCACTTTACTTCATTTCTTCTACCTTCCGCATCCAAGTGTTTTATCTGTACAAACCCAAAGAAAAAATCATAGCCACATAGACCCACTCGATTTCTCGCATTAGTCCTTAGTTTTGAGCATCAAATGTGCCATAAGTTCACGGTACATCATGATGGAATAGTAGCGTGAGATTGAAATATTGGAACTGTTGAGTTTATAAGTTTTCCCATGTAGGGGCTTAGTTATGGTGTTTTCTCCATGTGGGGGCTTATTTGTGTTTGTTGCCCATGAAGAGGTTTATTGTCTTACCTTCGCCCATTGGGAGACTATTTGTGTTATTTTCCCTTGAGGAGGTCTCTTATAAGATATTATTGCATCAAGAGAACTTTGATGATATTTATTATTTTGAGTGCACCTTGATAATATTTATTGCTTAGAAAGCACCTTGATGATATTTATTACTTCGAGAGCATTTTGGTGATATTATTTCTTTGAGAGCATGCTTTACTTGAGATTTTCGAGTTAGGGGATTGAGTTGACTATTTTAGCATGTTTTACTCGAAATGCCTAAGTTAATGGCTTGAGATGATTTTTACCAATTTTTAAAATGAGTTAAACTTCTTTCGAATGATACATACTTCTTTCAAGTGATAAATGCTGCTTTCAAATGATAATTACATATTTTAAATTATTTTTCTTCCATTATCTTGTCAAGTAAGGGTGTACCATGATTTATCAAGATTTTGGAATTTTGAGTTCTTTAATGCATCCATTGAATTGATAGTTATGCTACACAAGCTAGGTGGCAAACGGATGAGATGTTGAGATAAATGAAATATTTGGTATATAGACTACGAGTTCCCCATGGGTCCTTGTCTTAGATGCTAAATCTCAGTGAGGTGTATACGACGGGTTGTACGATAGCCTTGATTCCACCACATCATCTTTATCCTTGTACTATATTGTACTATATTGCATTACATTGGCTTGTCTTGTTGGTTTGTTTACTTAGCTTCCCCATTTGGTAATTAGTGTGTAGTCTTACCTATTTACTTTACTCGCATCATTCCAATATACAATTGCAGCAATGATGCCTATGTGGAAATTTTTTGTATGCAGGTGGAAGAGTTTCGTCCTTTATTTTATGAGTATTGATATTCTACTTTACTAAGTCGGCCTAATCTACTGAGTAAAAGTAGATCGTACTCACTTGTAACACCCCAAAAGTTCCTAAGCCCAGATCAAACCTCAAAAATTTGGAAAGATCTAAAGTTTGCAAATTTTGAAAGTCTAATCATAGTCTTGACAAGCCAATCTAACACATCAAAAGAATAGTTGGGACGTAACTCATACACCATATACAAAGTCCCAAAAGTATATGATATCAACTAGTAAAGTCTTCATGGTCATGCCCCCGAAATAGGAGGACTCACCAATCCAAAGCGATAGGTAGCAATATGTATCTAGCCACGAGAGGGAGGAGAAGAAATGTCCAACCCTACATGTACATGGAATGTACTAAGTATGAGGAGTATGCATAAAAATATGAAACATGAACATAAGAGGATATAAGAGAAAATATGGTATGCATGACCAAGCTAAAACATAGTAAAACCTTTAAAGAAGAATCATAAATCATGAACATGGTCAATGCATCTTAAAATCGTAATAAGAGCTACATAAAACCTTTGAAGTAACTTTAGTTCATTTTGTGATATATTAGCTTTAACCGACAATAGACCATGCGAGCTATAACATTGAATCCAATGTAACTCCCACATTGAGAAGGGAGAGTTTACTTGCCAAGGTAGAACTCCATATCATGATTCATATGCTATTTTATGGATCCACTAGCTAGGTCATTTGAGATCATCCGAAAGGGGAACGTAGTTTGGAACTAGAGATTGCTACTAGAGACTACCCTATTTGAGCCTCAACCTCAAAGTTCTCTTAGTGCTAAGTTAAATCCCAACGGAATATTCATTTTCATAAACATTACATCATGCATGGAAAAGCATAGTTAAAGTACCAATCCAAGCTTAAATCATCATAGAGTAGCTCCTTAAATCATGAATCATGTATGTATGAGAAAACCTTTCACCAATCATGATTCCTTACTATGTGAGAAAACCTTTCATGAATTTCATAGATGCTTATCTTAAAATCAACCGTTAGATCATCAAACATCTTTTCATAAATCATGCATAAACTTTCATAAGTCATATTCATAAATTCATATCTTCATAAATTCATAATAAAAATCATGAATAATGCATGATTCTTATAGAAATCAATTTGGAAATTATGTAGATTAATCAATTCATGCATAGAAAGATGGAAATTAAACAACTAAATCAACATCAATAAAGACCCATGAAGATCACACAAAACCCTAAGCAATTAAGGAGAAATTGAATTAGAAACTTAGAAATTCTCTGGGACCCATTAGATGAATCAAATCCAATTATGAAACCCTACATACCTTGATGATCAAAGTCCAAAAGAAATGAAGGAAAAAGGAGACTTAAAGCTTGAACCCTAGATTTCTCCCTTGAAATTTGAGAGGATTTGGAGTGTATGAATTTTGGAAGGGATTTGGGAATTTGAGAGAACTAAAGGGTTGGGTAGTTTTAGGAGTAGAAGGATAGTTATAGGACTTAAAATTAGGTCAGAATGACCTAGTATAGACATTAAATAGATAGAAAAAGACCCAAATACCCTTAAAAAATAAATGTCGAACAGTTCCTATAAGTTGGACCTACGGTCCGTAGAACTTCCTATGGCCCATACTGGTCAACTGTAGAACCAACTTTAGAAAACCCAAAATTCACCTTACTTTCCACTAGACCTTCCTACGATCCATCTAACTTCTTACAGTCGGTAGACCCCATCCGTAGAACACAAGTTCAAGTCACAAGTTCCACTAAGTCTGGGACCCTTCTATGGAGCCCATCTATGACCCATAGTCCAAACAAGGACCCATCATGTTCACTCGTAGGTCATACTTTAGAAACTTGAATTTTCTTCTCAATCTCAACCTCATTCCTACGAGTGTCATCTACGACTTGTAGAAACTCCTATGAACTATAGACTAGTCTCGTAGGACACAACCAATAGCAAATATATGAAGTTCTCCGCTTTTTGTTATCCAATTTCTGAGGTGTTACAACTCCATGTAGTAGCTCACACGGTTTATGTCGATTTTAGTATCTCCCATAGTCAGACTTTTAGTTATTACATGACCTTGTACTTATGTATCTCAATTCAGTATGTCTTAGTTTCACATTTTTTTAGTCATTGCATCAACATGCTCTACAGATTCATCACATTCAGTTATTATGATTATTATTCATATTCCTGATACTCGGTACATTAAAAGTGATGACTGCATACTTTTTGCCTATATCATTTTACAATATAGATTATGTTGTTAAGTATCTCGCCCACAATTAGTACTATATCTGATCATCTAGCAACATTATTGGTGAGTTCTCATCTCTTTAAGAACAACCCCTTATGTTTCTTTCAGTCATTTACTTTCAGAATTTAGACTTTAGAGTTAGCTAGGGGCTTGTCCTAGCAACTCATATTAGTAGAGGTTTTCTAGACAGTCAGTTTAGACTTCCACTTATATGTACTCAGATAATTTGTCAATTGAGTTTTTAGACTATCTCAGTTAGCTTTAGCATTCAATCATCTTCTGTCATTGAATTATGTTAATCTTAGTGTCATGCCAGTCCATGAGTTTAGCTTGGGGTCACTTGTGGCTCTAAGCACCGTGTTGCATCTAGGGGGTAATCTTGGGGCATGACAAACTTGGTATCAGAGCATCAAGTTCGAGTGACTTAGGTGTTTAGAAGATGCCTTAAGTAGAGTCTTTTTCATGGGTGTGAAGCGCGCCATATCTATAACTAGGTGGATATGAAACATTTTAGGAAATACTTCACTTCTTTCATACTCTTAGTTATGCAATAGAGTATGACTCTATATCATTTCCTTCTAACTCAAATTTTATATGTTTTCAGCAACATGCCTCCTAGAAGAGCCTATGTCAGAAAGAACAGAAATGAGGAGCGCCAAGCACCTCTAGCTCTGGTAGACCCTTTAGCTGAATAGGTTACTCATGATAAGTTTAGGACTTCTTTTCAATTGCTATCCCAAGCTTTAATTCCTTAGCTAAGATCTGGCCCATTCTTCATATGTGTATAGGGTCATATTAGGTGATTATTAATTGTGCATAAGTGTTAACATCAATTCTTTAGTGTGGGGGTAGATTTTTAGATTAATTATGGTCACAAGAATGCTCTAGCACAAAGTTGAGTTGAAATATTCCTTACTAATTGAGTTTTGATTTAAGATTTTACTTGGTTCAACTTCAAACGACCGTATCTCCTAGAATATGAAGTTGGCTGATGTAAGCATTGTTTATTACGCTTAAGATTTTCATCAACGGGATCATATATAGACAATGATGAGCCTCTTAAATGTAGTTTAAGTTTCCACCAATCAGGTAAATATGAACTTAGAAGGACGGTATTAGTAGGCTAAGAAGGAGAAGTCAGACTATTAAGAGTTAGCCAAAACGACTTAATAAGCCAATATGGATAACAATTATAGAAAGACTTCTATAGAAGTAGGAAGAACTTAAGAGAAGCATCTCAGAAAAAAACCCTTGAAGGAATCTTAGTACCTGAACATGGAGAGTTCAGTAGCCATGAGATTAGCATTTCCCGAGTATTATAGTAAAGCAAATATAGACTAGTTTAGAGAATATGGAACAGGTCCATAGTCTTAGAGTGTCGGCTTCAGACCTGAGGGGGAGATGATAAGGTGAGGAATCAAGTCAAGTGTTGAGAATCAAATAGTTATGTGTTCAAAAAGAGTTATGGTGATATATCAAGCCATTCATACTCTAGCGTATTCCTCAAATTTCAATTATTATAACACCCTATTGATGTCTCGCATATGAAGATTATGTCCATGACCTATGCGCATACACATCAAATAGATTGCCATCTATGCTTAGTACCTAGAACAAGAGGTGAAGAATTTAACCCATTGAACTAAATATTACTCTATAAATATATGAATATCAGCCTCATGATATGACTCTATTCACATAATGTAACACCTCAGAACTTGGTAAGTTGAGTTGAAATGAGAATTTTGGAATTTGTTTACTGGTGTAGTTGGTTCAACGATCCATGGAAGGACCTACGATCCATAGGTGTAGCTGTGGTATGAGTATTGGATAATTTGGAAATGTAAAGTCTCTGAAAGTTTCCTACGGACCAACAGGATGATCCATAGGAAGTGGTATGTAGGTGTGGTTCAAGACTTGGTGAAAAATTTAGTGCCAAGGGTTCTACGGTTGGGACCTACGGCCCGTATAAGGGTCTACGGACCGTAGCAAGTTCTCGTGGAAAGTGATTCAAAATTGGTCTCTAGTAAGTTGACCTATGAGTGCCCAGTACGGTCCGTAAGAGCTTGTACAGATCATACACGAGGTCCGTAGGTCGATCCGGCAATTTTTAACTTAGGGTTATTTGGATCTTTTCCTGCCTTTTTAATACCTAAAGTACGTCATTTATAGAACATTCTAAAGTCCTATAATTGATTTTACCCTTCAAAAATCTCCCATTCCCTCTCATTTACTCAAAACCCCAAAATCCCTCAAAACCTTCTTCTCCAAAATTCTCTCCAAGGATTCAAGGTGAAAGCTAGGGTTCTTCAAGAATCAAGCTTCATTCTCCAATTGCAAAGTTTAGGTTAATCAACGCATGTGAGAAATTCATAAATAGATCCCTTTCCATCCATTGAGTCCCAAGAAATCCTCAAATTTTCTCTTAAGATCTTACCCCAAATTCTAAGGTTTTTTATGATTCTTTATGGATTCACTTATTTATGACTCAATTTACTATATTTGATCTTATTATGCATAATTTGACTTAAATTACATGTTTTCATGGCTTTTCATATGAACCCATGTACTATGCCTATTTTATGATCATGAATTGAAGCTTTGAAATTATGCATAATTGAAGGATTGTAGTTACTATGATTCTAGGGTGCTTTCAAATAAAGTATCTCATGTTGCATGAAATTAGGTTGCTTCCGATTGAAATATTCTTACTATAAAAAAAATTCATTACTTAGCCACTTCCTATTGAAGTGCAGTTTTACTAAGAAAGAATTATCATGATTTAGATGCATTCAATTAAGTGTCTTCTATACATCGACTATTTTATGAAATCATGATATTTCAGAGGAGCTATTCTATAATATGAAGTTTATTATTGGATTGGTATTACTAGATTGTTACCTTTCCAAGTATTATGATTTTGATATGATTATTTTTCATGATTTTCGTTGGGAGTTTACTTAGCACCAAGTGGATTTGGGAGATTTCCAAAGTGCTTGAACTAAGTGTCCCTATAGGATGTACCGATTGGACAAACTAGCTAGTGGATCCACCTAAGCTTAAGAATATGGTCCTTACCTTGGCAAGTAGAACAATCTCTTTTCGGTGTGGGATAGCCTCCAAGTTCTGTTATAGCTCACATGGTCTCTATCAATTAATGGCAAATATCCCACAAAAGATATGATTTTGTATTTAACCCATGTTTCATTACATATGTCATGACCTTCCTATTGCATTGACATCTCATGACTTATGAACTAAGCTTATCCGATTGATATGTTTTACTTGGTCATGCACTATCATATTTTGAACTTATCACGCTATCATACTTATGTGTATGCATCTTCCCCATATTTAGTATATTCTGAGTACCGACGCATATATCTCTTATGCCTATATTATTTCATAATATAGATTCTGATGTTCCTCCATCCAATTGTGGCTGGTGGATTGATTTAGCTTTGCTAGCTTGTGGTGAGTCCTCATGGTTTGAGGGCATGATCATACTTTATGAGTTCCTTTTCTATTTCAGTCATTTCAGTTTTTAAACATATTTCGTGAGTTAGAGCTTGTCCTAGTCCCCTATGATATTGATGCTTGTTTTCAAGCTTAATATGTTTCCGCTTATGAGGTTGTTGTACCTTAATATTGGTATCTCTTATGATGTTGATTTTGAGACTTATATCTCACTTTCATGATTTATTCTCTTATATTGTTTATCTTAGTTTTATGCTTATGTCAAATGGCTTGTTTAGGGTCTTTTGGGATCCTATTTGCCATGTCATGTCTACGGGTAGTTTGGGTCATGAAAAACTTGATATTCAGAGCATTAGGTTTATAAAGGTTCTAGGAGTCAGACAAGCCATGTCAAGTAGAGTCTTGTTCCTAAGTGTGAAGCGTGCCACATTCATGAAAAGGAGGCTATGAGGCGTTTAGGAAATTTCACTTGTTTCATTACTGTAAAGTCGTGTGATAGAGTTGAACTCTATAAGGGTCTTCCTCCTAACTCTTATTCTATGTGTTTTCAGAATATACCTCTAAGAAGACCTCCATTGAGAAGGAATGTCAACGAGAATGTGGAACCCAAAGTTCCTCATGCTCCAGTTCATCCTTTGACCGAGAAAGTATCTCATGTGGAGTTTAGGGATGCTTTCCAAGTGTTGGCCGAAGCCATGACAGCACAAGCTAATAGGGAGGTTGTAACTCCCATGAACGCAAATATGGGTACGGCAGAAACTTGGGTTAGAGACTTCATAAGAATGAATCCTCTCAAATTTCATAGTTCAAAAGTGGATAAGAATCCACAAGAGTTCATTAAAGGAATCAATAAAATTGTAGACATTATAGGAGTGACCCTGGTTGAAAAGGTGAATTTGACCACTTACCAATTAAAAGGGGTTGCTCAAGTTTGGTTTGATCAATGAAAGGAAGAAAGGGCATTGGATGTGGGTCCATTGGATTGGTACAAGTTCAAAGGGACATTTCTTGATCGATTCTTTTCCTTGAGATGAGGGAGGCTAAAGTGCAAGAGTTCATAAATCTAAGGTAAAGGAACATGAATGTGAAGGAGTACTCTTTGAAGTTCACTCAATTTTCCAAGTATGCTCCGGCAATAGTGGATGACACTAGAGCACGAATGAGTAAGTTTATTTCAGGTGTATATAAACTGATGGTCAAGGAATGTCGAACTGCCATGTTGATCAAAGAGATGGACATCTCAAGGTTGATGACTCATGCCCAACAAATTGAAGAGGAAAAGCTTAAGGAGAAGGCTAGAGAGTCAAAAAGGGAAAGAATGGATGGCGGTGATTTCTCTCACTCTAGGTCCGGTGGACATTGTAACACCTCAAAAATTGGAAAGCCAGATTGGGAAGGAAGGGTACATTTTTGGGCACTGATGCAGAGTCTACGAGTCCAACCTATAGACCAAAGGAAATCCTACAGGCCATATGAAGGAAGTCGTAGCACTTGTGTTGAGTTTTGGAAATACCAAGTCTCTGATGTTTGACCTACGAGTGAACAAGACAAGTCGTAGGGTGTTCTACTGGCCGTAGGAAGGTTTCGTAGGATGGATCCAGACTTAGTGAAATTTTGGGCTTAGACTTGGGTTCTATGAAAGAGGTCTATGAACTGTAGAAAAGACAATTACCCATAAGAAGGTTTCGTGGAAGTTGGCTAGATTTTTGGGCTCCAGTAGTTGGTTCTACGATTGACCAGTACGGTCCGTAGAAAGTCTTACAGACCATAGGTCACTCCGTCATTTTTTAATTAAGGGTATTTTGGTCTTTTCCTACCCAACTAACCCCTAAACTATGTCATTTTGGCCCTATACCTACCCTTATAACCATTTTTACTCTTCAAAACCCAACCCAATCCCCTCATTCACTCAAACTCTCCTAAAATCTCTCTAGTCTTCTTTTCTGAATTCTCTCAGAAGCTTCAAGCGCAAAACTAGGATTTCAAGGGCTTCAAGGTCTCTTTCTCCATTGCTTTTGAGCTTTGATTATCAAGGTATGTGAAAATTCACCAATGAATTTCCTTTCATCCATTGGGTCCCCAAAGAATCTCAAATTCAAAAAGTTAGTTCACCTAATATCACTAGGGTTTCATACAAATCTTCATGGGTCTTATTGATTATGATTCAATTGTCTATTTTCAATCTTATTTTGCATGATTTGATTCAATTACATGATTTTCAATTGATTTCATATGGACCCATGCTTTTTACCTGGTAATTACTTTGAATTTATGAACAAAGCTTATGAAGTTATGAACTACGATAATTAAATCTATGCATATTTTATGAAAATGATGTTTTATGAACTAAGGATGATTTTGAAATAAGTATCAATGAATTCTGAAAGTTTTTCTCACAAATGAATGAAATCATCATTTAAATGCTTAGAAAGGTAAGTGTCTAATATGAAAGTTTTATGAAATCATGATTTGAAAGGACCTACTCTATGATGACGTATGATAGGATTGGTTGTTTAATGTGTCTGGCAAGTATTTTGATATGAATATTATAATGACTATTTCCATTAGGATTTACTTAGCACCAAGAGGACTTTGAGATAGAGGATTTCCCGTTAGTAGAGGTGGGGTCTCTAGAAACAATCTCTTTGTCCCAAATTAGGTGCCCCCGTAGGATTGTTTTAAATGACCTATCTAGTGGATCCACGATATCAATTATAAATGAAAGTTACAGAGTCTACCTTGGTAAGTAGAGTCCCCTTTTCGGAGTGAGGGTTACATCTAATTCCATGTTATAGCTCACATGATCGTATTGTTGGTTAACGGTAAATATCCCACAAAATGAACTATGTTACCTTCAAGGGTTTTATGAAAGCTTCTCAAACGATTTTAAGTATGCATTGACCTTGGTTATGCATCATGAAATCTTTAAAGGCTTTTACTATGTCTTACTTGGTCATGCATATCATGTTTTAATGTCCCATGTGATCATGCCTATGTTTTATTTATTTCCCTATACTTAGTACATTCCATGTACTAATGCATACTTGTGTCTATATTATTTCATAATATAGGGTCCGACGCTTCTCTTCCCTGACTTGCTTAGATCGAGATTGCTCAACTTGATCATGGATTGGTGATTCATCATCCTCTGGGACCATACCTTTGATGTTTTAGTATTTTAGTTGTATTTTCTACTTCAAACTTGTATGTGGTGTATGGGTTACGTCCTAACCACTCTTGTGATGTCAGAAAGGCTATATCAGACACAGTTTAGTATTCTGCACTTATGTTCAAATTTCTCATGATATGAGACTTTTATAGCCTATTTTCTCTCTTGTTGTATTTCTTTTACGACATTCTTATGTAAAGTGGACTGTTTAGGGTCTCTTGGGATCCTATTTTCCATGTCACATCTAGGGTGTACTTGGGGTCGTGACAAACTTGGTATTCAGAGTATCAGGTTTTAGAAAGATTCTAGGCTGTCTGACAAGCCGCATCGAGTAAAGTCTTGTTCATGAGTGTGAAGCGTGCAATATTTATGAATAGAAGGCTTCAAGGCATTTAGGAAAATTAATTTCTTTCACTACTCTAAAGTCATGCCATAGAGTTTATCTCTGTAAGGGTCTTTCTCCTAACCCTTGTCCGATGCTTTTCAGGATATGCCTCCTCGAAAAGCTAATGCAAGAAGGAATATGGAGCCCGAGGTTCCTCAAGTGTCGATCAATCCTTTGGTCGAGCAAGTGAATTATGCTGAATTTTGAACCGCTTTCCAAATTTTGACTCAAGCTATGAAGGCCCAAGCTAATAGAGAGATCATTGCTCCCCTGAACCTAAATGTGGGTATGTGGCGATAAGGGTGCGGAACTTTACTATGATGAATCCCCCGGAGTTTCATGGCTCGAAAGTTGATGAGAAGCCTCAAGAGCTCATTGATGAGATTTATAAGATAGTGGAAATTATATAGGGGTGTCAACGGTGGAAAAGGCGGAATTGGTTGCTTATAAACTCAAGGGTGTTGCTCAAGTTTGGTTCAACCAATTGAAGGAAGAGAGGGCTATTGAGGCAGGTCCTCTTGATTGGGAGAAATTCAAAGGGGCTTTCCTCGATCGTTTCTTTACTCTTGAGATGAGAGAGGCAAAGGTGCTTGAGTTCACTAATCTTCATCAAGAAAGTATGAGTGTGAAAGAGTTTGTTTTGATGTTTACTCAATTGGCTAAGTATGCTTTGACTATGGTTGTCGACTCTAGGGCAAGGATGAGAAAGTTTGTGTTAGGTATGTCTAAAATGGTAGCCAAGGAGTGTCGTACCTCCATGTTCATCAAAGAGATGGATAACTCTCGTTTGATGATTCATGCCCAAAAATTGAAGAGTAAAAGCTAAAGGAGAAATCTAGGGATTCAAATAGGGCAAGGGTCGGTGATGGTGACTTTTCTCATTCTAGGTCCGGTGGAGATGGTCGTCTTCAATTCTGGCAAAAGTTACCCAGTCAAGGTTCTTCAAATGCTTCAGCTCCTAAGTTCAACAAAGATAAAGTGTCTAACCCTAAACCTCAATGAGGTGGTGGTAGTGAATCTTCTATTCCCACTTGCCAAAAGTGTGACAAGAGTCACTCACGGCAAAATGTTTAGCTGGTACGGATGGTTGTTTTGGATGTGGTAAAGTGGTCATAAGTTGAGAGATCGTTTGTTGATTGCTACTAAGGGAAGGTATGGTAGGCAGTCTCAGCCTAGTGGTTCTATTTCGGGTTCTCCTCATCAGAATAGGTTTTATGCACTTCAAACTCGACAGGATCATGAGGGTTTTCCGGATGTTGTAACCAGTATGTTGAAAGTCTTTCATCTTGATGTATATGCTTTGCTTGATCTGGATGCTACATTGTCATTTGTTACTCATTATGTGTTTATGAGATTTGATGTTGGTCCTGAGATCCTCTCTAATCCCTTTTATGTCTCTACTCATGTTGGTGATTCTACTATTACTAAACGAGTTTGTAGAAATTGCCATGTTTCAATTTCACATATAGTCACTCATATTGATCTTGTAAAGCTTGATATGTTAGATTTTAACGTTATTCTTGGGATGTATTGGCTTCATTCTTTCTATGCTTCCATAGAATATAGGACCCAATTGGTCACATTTCAGATTCCGAACGACTCTATCTTATAATGGAAAGGGGGAAATTATGCTCTCAAGGGTCAGTTCATATCTTGCATAAAGGCTAGAAAAATGATTTCTAAGGTTTGCATTAATGATCTTGTTCGATTTAGGATACGAATTCCAAAACCCTACTCTTGAATCAGTTCTGTTTGTAAATAAGTTTCAAAAAGTATTTCTCGAAGAACTTCCTAGCATTACTCCCGAAAGAAAAATAGACTTCGGTATTGACCTTCTCCCAGATACGCAATCTATCTATATTCCTCCTTACCGCATGGCCTTAGTAGAACTTAAGAAATTAAAGGATCAGTTGAAGGATTTGTTAGATAAGGGTTTTATTAGACTACGTATCTATCCATGGGGTGCTTCAGTACTTTTTGTTCAAAGAAGGATGGTTCACTTTGTATATTGACTATCGGCAATTGAATAAGGTTACCATAAATAACAAGTATCCCATTTCGAGGATTGATGATTTGTTTGATCAACACTAAGGTGTGAGTTTCTTCTCCTAGATTGACCTTCGGCTGTTTTATCACCAATTGAGAGTGAAGGAAGATGACATTCAAAAGATGAATTTTTGAACTTGGTATGATCACTATGGGTTTTTAGTGATGGTTTTTGGCTTGACTAATGCACTGTCACGCCCCGAGGCTACCCCCTAGACACACACGGGACCTAGGATCACAAGTGACCCCTAGCTAACCCTGTGTCTGGCATATCACAAGCATACTGAAATAATTCTATGAAAGCGGAAGCATAACTGAAAGTTGAATAAATCTAAAAGAGTTAAACTGAGAATATAACTAAGTTAAATGTGGAACAACCCAAATGCTGAGTTTGACTCTATGTCTGAAAGCCTCTAATACTAATGAGTTGCTGGGACAAGTCCCCAGCAAACTCTAATAAGTCTGAACTGAAAAGTAAAGCATGTCTATCGTCCTCGAACTATGAGGACTCACCACTGAAGTTGTTCAGTACGAACCGAAAGTTGAACTAAGCGCGGTCGGGATGCTGAGCGCTGAACCTACATCATGAAATGATGTAGGACAAAAGTATGCATCAGTACTTTGAATGTACTGAGCATGCAGGATATAGATACTAAGCTGAAAAATATAAACTGAACATGGAAATAGGTTGTACTGAATTATAACTGAAGACTGGGCATGATGCAATGACCAAGTACTAATCATGAAGATAACATACTGAACTGAACTGTATACTGAAGTAAATGCTGATAACATGGTCAATGCAATAAGAGCATGACTATGGGAGCTACTATTAACCGACATAAACCATGTGAGCTAAACATGGAGTCTGATGTATATGCCCCATCGAGAGGACCCAATATACCTTGCTAGGGGTATAAAGGCATGACTGTGGCATGATCTCTAAAAATTGATACCCAACAGAAGGGACTTCTGAACCTACGGTGGCACGTAGTTCTGGGACTTTGAGGGTATGCTGAACCCTAGTCCAACTCGATGCTAAGTCTACTCCCAACTGAATATGTAAAATGAACAATGGAACTGATATACTGAGTAGATCAAAATACTAACATGCTATCTGGGAATGCAACATAAATATACGGAAAGATATGGCATTCAAATTCTGAAGCATGATTTTCTGGCTGATCTGTCTAGCAAGTATAATTTATGAAATACTGATAATTAATACAAGCTAGGGTTCTGAGTTCTATACATGGGACTATGCAAATTTTCCAAGAAACATGTTATTTAGATCGTGGAAACTATAGCAGCTAAAATCACAATGAATCTTCAAGGTTTTGGAAACCCTTGGTCTGAACAATTTATGAGAAATTGAAGAACTGACTGAATTCTAGGGACCTAATGGGTGAACGGAACCCACTAGTGAAATCCCACATACCTGGTGACGAAAACTAAGGAGAAATCCTTTGGATTTCGGGGCTAAACTTTGAAGAACACCTCTGTTTGTTCTTAGGAGAAACTATCGCTTCTTTCTCTTCTTTACTTTCTAGGTTGGATGAGTTTTGGAGAATGAGGGTTCTAGGTAGTTTCTGACTAGATTATTAGGCTTAGACTGAGTAAAATGACGTAGTTTAAGTACCCAATGCATAGGGGAAAATACCAATACGACCCTGACTTAAAAGCTGACGAAGTGACTTAAAGACAGGCTTCACGGTTCGTCTAGAGCACCACGGCTCGTCAAGTGGGTCGTGAAGAAATTATGCCTGACAGGGCTTCACTATTTCGGGCATAACTTTTTACTCCGTACTTCAAATGGAGCAAACTCAGTGGCATTGAAAAGAAGATTCAGAGATCTTTAATTTGATTAGTGATAGGCCACCTAATTCATTTTGTGCTAAAAGATGTGATCATTTGAAATTGACCCAAAACTCAAAGTCTGACAAGCCTCTTTCACGAGCCACTTCACGGCTCGTGTGAAGCCCCACAGGCCGTTTAGGCTACCGTGATTCTTCAGAGACGCTTGGTAGTAATATTCATTTTCTTCACGGGCCATTACACGGCCCGTGTAAAGTTCCACGGACCGTCTAGTGGTCCGTGGTCCTTCACACTAGCCTTGGTGATTATGTGTCCCCTTACGGGCCACTCAACTGCCCGTGTGAAGCTCCACGAACCGTCTAGTGGTCCGTGATCTTTCACCTTTTTGCTAGGTGCACAACCACGAGCAGGGTGACGGGTCATGGTCATTTTCACGTACCGTGGACCCCTCCGTGGTTTGCCCTTCTCTCTTTTTCATTCCTTTCTCGAAGTCCGGGGTGTTACAATATCTCCCCCTTGGGATCATTCGTCCTGGAATAAAGACTAAGCAAGCTGAATTTGGAGGGAAATAGCTACAATCCCTACCAACTGAGTACTAGAAACTGATATCTAACTTAACTGAGTTTCACGAACATGCAAAATATGTTGAAATGCAAGGATAACTGAGGGGAAAAGACAGTAAGAATGAATTACACAAGATTAACTGAAAGACTTGAGAGGAACTATTACCTCAAGCCGAAACTTAATCAGAAGGAAAGAGGTGAGGATACTTAGTCATCATGGCTGCTTCTGCTTCCCAAGTAGCACCCTCTACGGACTGATTCCTCCATAAAATCTTTACTGAAGTGACTTCCTTATTTCTCAACTTACAAACCTGACAGTCAAGAATTTCAACTGGAATCTCTTCATAGGTGAGGCAATCCTTCACAGCCACACTTTCTAAAGGTACTATCGATGCTGGATCACCCACACACTTCTTTAACAAGGAAATGTGAAAGATTGGATGAATCGCTGCTAGTTATGTTGGCAACTGTAACTCATAAGCCACATTACCAACCCTTTTCAGGATTCTGTAAGGACCTACATACCTGGGACTGAGCTTCCCTTTCTTGCAAAATTTCATCACCCATTTCATGGGTGACACTTTCAAGAAAACCCAATCATCGATTTCAAACTCTAAGTCCCTTCTCTCACATCTGCATAGGACTCTGACGACTCTGGGTTATCTTTAGTCTATCTCTGATGAGCTGAACTTTCTCCATAGCCTAATGAACCGAATCTAGCCCAACCAAGGCTGTTTCACCTACTTCGAACCAACTAATTGAAGACCTGCATCTACGCACATACAGTGCCTCATAAGGGGCCATCTGAATACTGGAATGAAGTTGTTATTATAGGTGAACTCTATCAGAGGTAAGTGATCATCCCAACTACCCTTGAAATCGATCACGCAAGCTTTCAACATGCCCTCTAAGGTCTGAATGGTACGCTCTACCTAACCATACGACTATGGATGAAATGTTGTACTGAGATTTACCTGAGTACCAAGACCTTTCAGAAACGATCTCTAGAAATGAGAGGTAAACTAAGGACCTCTATTTGTGATAATAGACAAAGGAACCCCATGCAACTTGATTATTTCGTTGATAAAGAGTCTGGTATAGTTCTCCGCTGAATATGTAGTCTTGCAGCCAATAAGTGAGCTGACTTAGTGACTCGGTACACTATCACCCAAATGGAGTCATGTTGTTTGTGAGTACGAGGTAGAACCGTAATGAAATCCATGTTTACCACATCCTACTTCCAAGTAGGAATGCTAATCTCCTGAGTCACACCTCTTGGTTTTTGATGTTCTACATTAACTTGCTAACAGTTGGGACACTTAGCCATAAAATTTGTGATGTCTCTCTTCATGTCGTTCCACTAATAGACTTCCCGTAGATCATGGTACATCTTAGTGGCACCCGGATGGATAGAATATCTGTAATTATGGGCTTCTGTAAGGATTTGCTGTCTCAACTTACCCATATTAGGGACACATAAGTGACCCTGGTAATGAAGCACACCATCTCCCCCTTGGGAGAAAACCTCAACTCTCTGCTGATGAACTGCACCTTTCGATTGAAGCAATATAGGATCACTATCCTGTTTCTCCTTAACCTCCGCTACCAATGAAGATTCTGATCCATTCTAGACTATCACACCACCATCTGACGTGTCCATACGGCAAACTCCTAAGCAAGCAAGCCGGTGAACGTCTCTAGCTAATTCTTTCTTCTCTTCCTCAACATGTGCCACACTATCCATGGATAGTCTGCTGAGAGTGTCAGCTACTACATTGGCCTTACCCGGATGGTAGAGCACATTCATGTCATAGTCTTTGAGTAATTCAAGCCATCTCCTCTGACAAAGATTCAACTCTTTCTAGGTGAACACATACTGGAGGCTCTTATGATCTGTGAACACATCAACATGAACACCATACAAGTAGTGTCTCCAAATCTTTAGGGCGAACACTATGGCTGCAAGCTCGAGGTCATGAGTCGGGTTGTTTTTCTCATAGACCTTAAGCTACCTCGAAGCATAAGCTATGACCTTACCCTGCTGCATCAACACACAACCAAGGCCGACCCTCTATACGTCACAATAAACCATATAATCACCTGAACCCTCTGGTAGAGTCAAGACAGGAGCTGTAGTCAACCTGTTTTCAATTCTAAGAAGCTTTTCTCACACTCATTTGACCATTAAAACTTGACCTTTTTCTGAGTCAACTTGGTCAATGGGGCAGCTATAGATGAAAATCCTTCAACAAACCTTCAGTAGTAACCGGCCAAACCCAAGAAACTTTCGATATCAGTCAAAGACGTGGGTCTGGGCCAGTGCTTGACTACCTCAATTTTCTGAGAATCCACTCAGATCCCTTCGCTGGATACCACATGACCAAGGAAAGGGACCGACTGTAGCAAGAATTCACATTTGCTGAACTTAGCAAATAGCTAGCAATCTTTGAGGGTTTGTAGAACAACTCTCATATGAGTCGCATGCTCTTCCTCATTCCGAGAATAAATGAGGATATTATCAATGAAGACGATGACGAATAAGTCCAAATACTGTTTGAACACCATGTTCATTAAGTCCATGAAAGTTGCAGGAGCATTTGTTAGTCGAAAAGACATAACTACAAATTCATGGTGACCATACCGAGTTCTGAAGGCTATCTTCAGGATCTCACTATCTCTGACTCTGAGCTGATGATAGTCGGATCTGAGGTCTATCTTAGAAAAACAACAAGTCATCAATCCTTGGGATAGGATATTTATTCATGATTGGGCCTTTGTTCAACTGACGATAGTTGATGCACATCATGAGAGAACCGTCTTTCTTACGCACAAACAACACTAGAGCACCCCATGGAGAGATGTTGGGTCTGATGAAGCCTTATCTAGAAGGTCTTTCAACTATTCTTTCAGTTCCTTAAGCTCAGCTGGAGCCATTCTAAAAGGAGGAATTGAAATAGGCTGGGTATCTGGAAGGAGATCTATTCCGAAGTCGATTTCCCTTTCGGGAGGAACTCCGGGAAGATCTTCTGGAAACTCATTCACCACTGGGACTGACTCAAGAGTTGGGGTTTTGGAGTTTGAATCCTTAATTCGAACAAGATGATAGCTATACCCTTTGGAAATTATTTTCCTCGCCTTAAGGTAAGAGATAAATCGACCTGCAAGCACTGAGTTACTACCCTTCCACTCTAAAACTGGCTCGTTTAGAAACTAAAACCGAACGATCCTAGTTCTACAATCGACTGAGGCATAATAGGAATGTAAATCATCCATGCGTAGAATGAAATCAAAATCTATCATTTCTAACTCTACAAGGTTTGCTAAGGTGACTTTCTAGGAATCTGTGACATGGCAATTTCTGTATACCCGTCTAGCTATAACTGGATCACAACTGGAGTAGAGACTGAGAAGGGTTCTGGGAGAGTTTCTGGATTGACACCGAATTTTACTGCTATGAAGGAGTTCCAAAAGAAAGTGTAGCCCTTGGATATAACAATGCATAAACATCTAAATGGAAGACTTGTAACGTACCAGTGACTACATCAGGAGAATCTTCCTGGTTTTGGTGAGCCTGAAGAGCATACAACCTGTTCTGGTGCTGACTACCACTTGTACCAGACGAGGCACCCTGCTGAGTGTGGTGACCTGCTGGCGCTGCTGAAATTATAGACTGAGCCCTGTTACCTATTTGTCTTTGCCTGGCAGAAAGGCAATCCTTCAACCTATGACCAGACTGACTGCACCCAAAACACCCCTATCTGCCTGCAACACACTCGTTCTTACCACACTTTGGCCAAGATGGAAATGTCATGTTACCTGAAGCACTCCCATGGGATTTAGAGCCTCATGCCCTCCCTTTTTGATCCTGTCGAAACCTACGGGACGGAGCGCTAGCTGATGAAGGTGCTGGGTTGTAGACCTTTGCTGATATTGTGAGCATTTTCCACCGCCCAACCTATGTTGAGAGTATTCATAGTTGCATGTTCTAGCCTTTTTGTTATCCTTAGCCATTTCTTTGAGCTTATCTCCATCAACCAGCTGAGCATGGGTCATTAGTCTGGAGATATCCATATCACCTAATAGCATAGTATTCCTGCACTTGGTCTTTACCAGATCGGATACTCAAAACAAGAACTTCCTCATTTGTGCCCTCGGATCGGCCATTATATGTGGAGCATACTTGGAGAGCTGAGTGAACTTTAGCCCGTATTCCTGGACTGACATTGAACCCTGCCTCAAGTTTATAAAGTCCTGAGCCTTAGCCTCCCTCAAATCTCTCGGGAAGAATTGTCTAGAAAAGCTCCAGTCACCCAATCCCATGTCACAGGAGCTGCATCCGCACCGCTATTATCCTTCCACTGCATGAACCAGATATGAGCCATATCCTTAAGTTGGTAGGATGCTAGCCCAACACTATCAGTACCAGTCACTTGCATTACCTCAAGAATCTTCTTGACCTCATCAATGAAGTTATGTGGGTCCTCACCAACCTTCGACCCTAGAAACTCTGGCGAATTCATACGAACAAAGTTTCAAACCCTAGTTGCAACTAATCCACCAGTGGGGTTTATAGGAACTGGGGGCTGCTGATTGTTCTGGTTGGCTACGGTCTGAGCCAGCAGCTGGATCGCATTAGTAAATTCTACATTTGTAACCTCATGGTTCGGGACTGGGAGAGCTGCGTTAGCATTGCATACGTTACCATTTCATGCGTTAGCTCTGCTAGGAGGCATGATCTAAAATGCATAATGATGGATTAGAAAGGAGAAGTTGAATCACACTTCACGCACGATAGGAAAAGCAAAAAAAGGGAAATTTTCTTAGAACACCTAGTAGCCTCCCTCTCATAGGTGTGGCGTGTTTCACACTCATGAAATAGACTCTACTTAGAGTGGCTTTCATACACCCTAGGACTCTTGAACCTGATGCTCTGATAAAAAGTTTATCATGCCCCGAGGCTACCCCCTGACGCAACACGGGACCTACGATCACAAGTGACACTAAGCTAACCCTGTGTCTGGCATATCACAAGCATACTAAAATAATTCTATGTAAGTAGCACCATATATGAAAGTTGAATAAATTATAAAGAGTTCAACTAAGAATATAACTAAGTTCAAATATGGAACAACCCAAATGTTGAGTTTGACTCTATGACTGAAAGCCTCTAATACTGATGAGCTGCTGGGACAAGTCTCCAGCTAACTTTAATAAGTCTGAACTAAAAAGTAAAGCATGTCTATCGTCCTCGAACTATGAGGACTCACCACTGAAGTTGTTCAGTACAAACCGAAAGTGGAACTAAGCGCGGTCGGGATGCTGAGCGCTGAACCTACATCATGAAATGATGTAGGAAAAAAGTATGCGTCAGTACTTTGAATGTACTGAGCATGCAGGATATAGATACTAAGCTGAACAATATAAATTGAACATGGAAATAGGTTGTACTGAATTATAACTGAAGACTGGGTATGATGCAATGACCAAGTACTAATCATGAAGATAACATGCTGAACTGAACTGTATACTGAAGTAAATGCTGATAACATGGTCAATGCAATAAGAGCATGACTATGGGAGCTACTACTAATCGACATAAATTACGTGAACTAAACATGGAGTCTGATGTATACGCCCCATTGAGAGGACCCAATATACCTTACCAGGGGTATAAAGGCATGACTGCGGCGTAATCACTAAAAACTTATGCCCAATAGAGGGGACTTCTAAACCTACGGTGACACGTAGTTTTGGGACTTTGAGGGTACGCTGAACCCCAGTCCAACTCGGTGCTAAGTCTACTCTCAACTGAATATGTAAAGCTAACAATGCAACTGATATACTGAGTAGCTCAAAATACTGGCATGATATCTGGGAATGCAACATAAATATACTAAAAGATATGGCATTCAAATTCTAAAGCATGATTTTCTGACTGATCTTTCTAGCAAGTATAATTCATGAAATACTGATAATTAATACAAGCTAGGGTTCTGATTTCTATACATGTGACTATGCGAATTTTCTAAGAAACGTTTTATTTAGATCATGGAAACTATAGCAGCTAAAATCACAATGAATCTTCAAAGGTTTGGAAACCCTAGGTCTGAACAGATTATGAGAAATTGAAGAACTTACTGAATTATATGAACCTAATGGGTGAACGGAACCCACTAGTCAAATCCCACATACCTGGTGATGAAAACTACGGAAAACTCCTTTGGATTTAGGGGCTGAACTTCATAGAACACCTCTGTTTGTTCTTGGGAGAAACTGTCGCCTCTTTCTCTTATTTTCTTTCTAAGTTGGATGATTTTTGGAGAATGAGGGTTCTAGGTAGTTTCTAACTAGATTATTAGGCTTAGACTAAGTAAAACGGCGTAGTTTAGGCACCAAGTAACGTAGTTTAAGTTTCCAATGCATACGGGAAAAGACCAATATGACCCTGACTTAAAAGTTGACGAAGTGACTTCAAGACAGGCTTCACGGGTCGTCTAGAGCCCCACAGCCCGTCAAGTCGGTCGTGAAGAAATTCTGCCTGATGGGGCTTCACTATTTCACGCATAAATTTTTACTCCAAACATCAAATGGAGCAACCGCAGTGGCATTGGAAAGAGGATTCAGAGATCATTAATTTGATAGGTGAAGGGCCACCTAATTCATTTTGTTCTAAAAGATATGAGCATTTGAATTTGACCCAAAACTCAAAGTCTGACAAGCCTCTTTCACGAGACACTTCATGGCTCATGTGAAGCCCCACATGCCGTTTAGGCGACCGTGGTTCTTCACAGATGCTTGGGAGTAATGTTCCTTTTCTTCACTGGCCATTCCAAGGCCCGTGTAAAGCTCCACGGACCGTCTAGTGGTTCGTGGTCCTTCACAGTAGCCTTGGTTATTCTGTGTCCACTTCACGGGCCACTCTATGGCCAGTGTGAAGCTCCAGGGACCGTCTAGTGGTCCATGGTCTTTCACCTTTTTGCTGGGTGCACAACCACGAACAGGGTGATGGGTCGTGGTCCTCTTCACGGCCCATGGACCCCTATGTGGTTTTCCCTTCTCTCTTGTTCATTCCTTTCTTGAAGTCCGAGGTGTTACATGCCCCGACGGCGCTCATGGATTTGATCAAGAGGGCTTTCAAGTAATATCTTGACATATTCGTGATTGTGTTTATTGATGATATTTTGTTTTACTCTTGGGGTGAGGATGAGCATGTTGAGTATTTAAGGATTGTGTTGCAAATTTTCATGGATCATGAATTGTATGCTAAGTTTAGAAAATGTGAATTTTGGTTGAGGTTTGTTGGTTTCCTTTGTCATATTGTCTCCAGTGAAGATATTTAAGTTGACCCTAAGAAAACCTAGGCTGTTAAGAGTTGGCCTAGACCTTTGTCCACTTTAGATATACGGAGTTTTTTGGGTTTGGCCAATTATTATAGAAGGTTTGTGGAAGGATTTTCCTCTATTGTTTCAAACCCTTTGATGATATTGACTCAAAAGAAGGTGAAATTCCTATGGTTGGAAGCTTGTGAGAAAAGTTTCCAAAAATTGAAGGATAGACTCACTTCAACCCCTATTTTGACGTTACCCAAAGGATCGGATGGTTTTGTGGTTTATTATGATGCTTCACGGATTGGTCTTAGTTGTATCTTGATGCAATATGGAATCTTATGCTTCAAGACAATTGAAGATGCATGAAAAGAATTATCCAACTCATGATTTGAAATTAGAGGCAGTGGTTTTTACCATAAAGATTTGGAGGCATTACCTATATGGTGTTCACGTAGATGTACCGACCACAAGAGCTTTAAATATGTGTTTACTCAAAAGTACTTGAATCTTTTCCAAAGAAGGTGGCTTGAGTTATTGAAAGATTACGACGTGAGTGTCCTCTATCATCCGGGTAAAGCCCACGTGGTGGCGGATTCTCTTGTTGGCTATTGATGGGAAATGTTGCTCATGTTGAGGATGGTAAGAAAGACATACTTCGTGATGTTCATAGATTGGCCCTATTGGGTTTTCGCTTAGTTTATTCTAATGAGGGTGGTATGATTATTCAGAATGGTTCGAAATCATCTCTTATATCATATGTAAAGGCTAAGCAAGATCTTGATCTAGTTATTTATGGTTGATATGAAGAAGTCAGTTTTCGAAAAAGCCATTGAGACTTTCTCCCAAGGGGGAGATGGTGTCCTTCGATACCAAGGTCGGTTATGTGTTTCGAATATTGATGAGTTCGGGAATCAAATTTTGAAAGAAGCTCTTCGTTCTCATTATTCTATTCAGCTGAGGGCCACCATGATGTACCATGATTTACGAAAAGTCTATTGGTGGAATGGGATGAAGAAGGATATTTCAGAATTTGTGGCTAAGTGTCCTAATTGTCAACAAGTGAAAGTTGAGCATCAAAAACCCGGTGGTTTGGCTCAAGATATTTGTATACCTACGTGGAAGTGGGAAGATTTGAATATGAATTTCATTACTGGTCTACCTTGTACCCATTATCAGTTTGATTTGATTTGGGTTATTGTGGACCGAATGACAAAGTTAGCTCACTTTCTTCCAGTATAGACTTTATTTAGAGCCCAAAAGTATGCCAAACTTTATATTTGGGAATTGGTAAGGTTCCATGTAGTGCCTTTTTCTATTATCTCCGATCGTGGTACTCAGTTCATATTTTATATTTGGAGGTCATTTCAAAAAGGTTTGGGTACTCAAGTGAAACTTAGCACGGCTTTCCATCCACAAACCAATGAACAAATCGAGCATACTATTCAAACTTTGAAAGATATGATGAGAGCTTGTGTGATTGAATCTAAGGATAATTGGGATGATCAATTAGCTTTGATTGAGTTTGCTTATAATAATAGTTATCATTCTAGTATTGGGATGGCACCGTTTGAGGCTCTCTATGGTAGGAGGTGTAGGTCTCCTATTGGTTGGTTTGAAGTTGGTGAGATTGCTTTGATAGGGCCCGAGTTGGTGTATGAGGCTATGGAAAAGGTTTGACTTATTCATGAAACGTTGAAAACGGCTCAAAGTCGACAAAAGTCTTATGTTAATGTTAAGAGAAGAGAGCTTGAATTTGATGTTGATGACTGGTCTACTTGAAAATCTTACCCATGAAGGATGTAATGAGATTTGAAAAGAAAAAGAAGCTTAGTACCCGAGATGTGGGCCCATATCATATTTTGAGGTGTATTGGAAAAGTTGCTTATGAATAGGAGTTACCGAATGATTTAGCATTGGTACATCCACTATTCCATGTCTTATATTGAAAAAGTGGGTTGGAGATCCGACATCCATTGTGCCTTTGGAAAGTTTAGGAGTTAAAGAAAGTCTCTCATATGAAGGTGTTTCGATTGATATTTTGGATTGTTAAGTTCAGAAGTTGAGAAATAAAGAAGTTGCTTTCTTGAAATTTCTTTGGAGGAATCAACCAGTTGAGGGTGCCACTTGGGAGGATGAAGTCGATATGATGTCCGAGTATCCTCATCTCTTTCCCTTCGCTCCTATTCTATCTTGAGGTATTAGTTCCTCATGGTTTATTCTTTTAGATTCATGTGTTTTAGCCGATCTCATGTTTCCATATGCATGCAAGTTCCTGAAAAACTTGATTTTTGATGTTATGATTTTTCTTGGAGTGATTTCTCCTTGTTTAT
The DNA here is from genome assembly GCA_018342035.1 of Solanum appendiculatum. Classification (NCBI taxonomy): domain Eukaryota; kingdom Viridiplantae; phylum Streptophyta; class Magnoliopsida; order Solanales; family Solanaceae; genus Solanum; species Solanum appendiculatum. The sequence goes on along the minus strand of JAGDQO010000627.1, from coordinate 916,842 downwards.
GTGCATTTTGATGAGATTTTCGTTCATATTGGGTTGTTAGCTTCTCTCCATACTCTATTCATTCTAGCTTGAGTCTCATTCTAGGATGAATGTTCTCAAGGGGGAGATATTATAACACCTCAGAAATTAGAAAGTTGGATTGAAAAGGAAAAGTGCATTTTTGGGCACTAATGCAGAGTCTACGAGTCCAACCTACGGACCATAGGAAGGAAGTCGTAGGACTTATGTTCTGTTTTGGAAATACCAAGTCTCTAATGTTTGACCTATGAGCTAACAGGACGAGTCATAGGGTGTTCTACGGGCCATAGGAAGGTTTCGTAGGATGGATCCAGACTTAGTGAAATTGTGGATGGAGACTTGGGTTCTACGGAAGAGGTCTATAGACCGTAGAAAAGGCGACGACCCGTAGGAAGGTTTCGTGGAAGTTGGCTGGATTTTTGAGTTCCAGTAGTAGGTTCTACGGTTGACCAGTACAGTACGTAGAAAGTCTTACGGACCGTAGGTCGAAATTGTAGGTCACTCCTTATCCTATCCAACTAACCCCAAAAGTACGCCATTTTGGCCCTATAAACTATAACCGTTTTTACTCTTCAAAAACCAACCCAATCCTCTCATTCACTCAAACTCTCCCAAAATCTCTTAAGAGTTTCAAGGGCTTCAAGGTCTCATTGCTTTTGTGCTTTGATTATAGAGTTTTGTGGAAATTCACCAATGGATTTCCTTTCATCCATTGAGTCCCCAAAGAATCTGAAATTCCAAAAGTTAGGTCACCTAATATCACTAGGGTTTCATACAAATCTTCATGGGTCTTATTGATTATGATTCAATTGTCTATTTTCAATCTTATTTTGCATGATTTGATTCAATTACATGATTTTCAATTGATTTCATATGGACCCATGCTTTTTACCTGATAATTACTTTGAATTTATGAACAGAGCTTATGAAGTTATGAACTATGATTATGAAAGCTATGCATGTTTTATGAACTAAGGATGCTTTTGAAATAAGTATCAATGAATTATGAAAGTTTTTCTCATATATGAATGAAATCGTTATTTAAATGCTTAGAAAGGTAAGTGTCTAATATGAAAGTTTTATGAAATCATGATTTGAAATGAGCTACTCTATGATGACTTATGATAGGATTGGTTGTTTAATGTTCATGTCCAAGTATTTTGATATGAAGATTATAATGATTGTTTCCATTAGGATTTACTTAGCACCAATAGGACTTTGAGATGGAGGATCTCCTGTTAGTAGAGGTGGGGTCTCTTAAAGCAATCTCATTGTCCCGAATTACGTACCCCCATAGGATTGTCTTAAATGACCTATCTAGTAGATCCACGATAGCAATTATGAATGACAGTTACAAAGTCTACCTTGGTAAGTAGAATCCCCTTTTTGGTGTGAGGGTTACATTGGATTCCATGTTATGCCTCACATGATCTTATTGTCGGTGTAAATATCCCACAAAATGAACTATGTTACCTTCAAGGAATTTATTAAAGCTTCTCAAATGATTTTAAGCATGCATTGATCTTGGTTATGAATCATGAAATCTTCAAAGGCTTTTACAATGTTTTACTTGATCATGCATATCATGTTTTAATGTACCATATGATCATGCCTGTGTTTTATGCATTTCTCCATACTTTGTACATTCCATCTACTAATGCATACTTATGCCTATATTGTTTCATAATATAGGGTCTGACGCTTCTCCTCCGGACGTGCTTAGATCGATATTGCTAAGCTTGACCTTGGATTGGTGAATCCTCATGCTACGGAGACCATACCTTTGATATTTTAGTATTTTAGTTTCAGACTTATATGTGGTGTAAGGGTTACGTCCCAACACTCTTATGATGTTAGAAAGGCTATATCAGACACAGTTTAGTATTACGCACTTATGTTCAGATTTCTCATGATATGAGACTTTTATTGCCTATTCTCTCTTTTTTGTATTTCTTTTACATCATGCTTATGTCAAATGGCTTGTCTAGGGTCCCTTGGGATCATATTCACCATGTCACATGCAGGGTGTACTTTGGGTCATGAGAGACATGGACGTTCTCTGTTTCAGCAAAAGTTCTCCAACCCAAATTTATTAAGTGCTCCGATTCAAAAGTTCAACAAGGATAGGGTGCCTACACCAAAGCCTCAAGGTGGTGCTCCTAGTGGTCAGAATTTCCCCGCATGTAAGAGGTGTAGGAAGATTCATCTGTGAGAGTGCTTAGACGGTTCGGGTGTATACTTTGGTTGTGGTAAGAGTGGTCACAAATTAAGAGATTTCCCTTCAGATGCTAGCAAGGGTAAAGATGGTCCTCAGCTTCAGCCTAGTGCTTCTTCTGGTTCTGGTGGTGCTCCTCATCATAACAGATTATATGCTCTTTAGACCCAATAGGATCCTGAGGGTTCTCTAGATGTGGTAACTGGTATGTTGCGAGTTTTTAAGTTTTATGTATATGTATTGCTTGATCCTAGTGCTACAGTGTCTTTTCTGACTCCTCATATGGCCAAGAAGTTTGATATCGGTCCCAAAATTCTTTTAGAACCCTATTTAGTCTCTACACATGTTGGTGACTCCATTATTGTTAGACATGTCTATAGAAATTGCCAAGTTTTAGTTTCTCATAGAGTCACTCGAGTTGATCCAGTAGAGCTAGACAAGACAGATTTTGATGTCACTCTTCGGATGGATTGGCTTCATTCTTGTTACGCTTCCATAGATTGTCGATCTCGATTGGTCACATTTTAGGTTCCTAATGAAACAAAAGTCTTATGTGGATGTTAGAACAAGAGAACTTGAATTTGATGTTGATGATTGAATTTACTTTAAAATCTCACTTATGAAGGGTGTGATGAGATTCGAAAAGAAAGGGAAGCATAGTCCCTGATATGTAGGCCTATATCAGATTTTGAGGAGTTTTGGCAAGGTAGACTATGAGTTGGATTTGCCTTCCGAATTGGCATGGGTGAATCTAGTGTTTCATCTTTCATTGTTGAAGAAGTGTATTGGTGATTCTACTTCAGTTGTGCCTTTGGAGAGTCTTGGAATTAAGAAAATTATTTCTTATGAAGAGGTTTTGGTTGATATTTTGGATCGTCAAGTCTGGAAGTTGAGAAATAAAAAAATTGCTTTCGTGAAAGTTCTTTGGAGGAATCAATTAGTAGAGGGTGCTACTTGGGAGGCTGAAGCCGATATGATGTCCAAGTATCCCCATCTCTTTCCCTCCGCTTCAGTTTTAGCTTAAGGTAGTAGTTCCTCATGTCTACTCTTTTGGATTCATGTGTTTTAGATACTCCCATGTTTCCATATGCATGTATGTTCATGATATTTGTTTTAAAGTTCATGTTTTAGCTTGAGGTCAATTACTCCTTGGTTTTATGCATTTTGACGTTATTGTAATTCATATTAGGTTGGTAGATCTCTTTCCCTAATCTATTCATGCTAGCTTGAGTCCCATTCTAGGATGAATGTTCCCAAAGGTGAGATATTGTAACACCTCGAAACTTGGTAAGTTGAGTTGAAAAGGGAATTCTGGAATTTGTTTGTTGGTGCAGCTAGTCAACTACCAGGACTACGTCCGTGGAAAGACCTATGGTCCATAAGTGTAGCCGTGGTATGAGTGTTGGAAAATTTTGCAATGTCAAGCCTCTAAAAGATTCCACAGACCAATAGGATGGTCCATAGGAAGACCTACACCCCGTAGGAAGTGTCCATAGGTGTGGTTCCAAACTTGGTGAAAATTTTGGTGCCAAGGGTTCTAGAGCTTGGGCCCTACAGCCTGTAGAAGGGTCTACAGACCATAGGAAGTGCTCGTAGAAAGTGATCCAAAAATTGGTCTCTAGTAACTCGACCTACGAGTGACCAGTACAGTCCGTAGGAGCTTGTACAGACCGTACACGGGGTCCATAGCTCAATTCGACAGTTTTTAACTCAGGGTTATTTGGATATTTTTTTACCCTTTTAACACCTAAACTACGTTGTTTCTATAAATATATGAAGTCCTATAACTGATTTTACCCTTCCAAAATCACCCATTCACTCAAAACCCCTAAATCCCTCAAGGTCTTCTTCTCCAAAATTCTCTCCAAGGATACAAGGTGAAAGCTAGGGTTCTTCAAGCATCAAGCTTCCTTCTCCAATGCCAAAGCTTATTTTAATCAATGTATGTGGGAAATTCATCAATGGATCCCTTTCCATCCACTAAGTCCCAAGAAATCCTCAAATTCTCGCTTAAGATCTTACCCCAAATTCTAGGGTTTTGTATGATTCTTCATGGGGTCACTTATTTATGACTCAATTTACTATATTTGATCTTATTATGAATGATTTGACTTAAATTATATGTTTTTAAGGTTTTTCATATGAACCCATGCTATATACCTATTTTATGATCATGAATTGAAGCTTCGAAATTATGTATGCATGAGGGATTTTAGTGACTATGATTCTTGGGTGTTTTCGATTAAAGTATCTCATGTTGTATGAAATTAGGTTGCTTCCGATTGAAGTATTCTAACTATGAAAGATTTCCATGATTTAGCCACTTCCAACTGAAGTGCGGTTTTACTAAGAAAAGATTATCATGATTTAGATGTTTCGATTAAGTGTCTTTTAAACATCGATTATGTTATGAAATCATGATATTTTAAAGCATATTTTCTATGATATGAAATTTCTGATTGGATTGGTATTACTTGATTCTTACCTTAACAAGTATTATTATTTTGATATGATTAATCTTCATGATTTCTGTTGGGATTTTACTTAGCACCGTGTGGATTTGGGTGATTTCCAAAGTCCTTGAACTACGTGACCCCGTAGGATGTCCCGATTGGACAAACTAGTCAGTGGACCCATCTAAGCTTAAGAACATGGTCCTTGCCTTGGCAAGTAGGACAATCTCTTTTAGGTATAGGATAGACACTGGATTCCATGTTATAGCTCACATGATCTATGTTGGTTAATGATAAACATCCCATAAAATATATATGATTTCATATTTAGCTTATGTTTTATTACATACGTGATGACCTTCCTATTGCATTGACTTCTCATGACTTATGAACTAAGCTTATTCGATTGATAGGTTTTACTTGGTCATGCATTATCATGTTTTGAACTTATCACGTTATCATGTTTATGCTTATGCATCTTTTCCCATATTTAGTACATTCCGAGTACTGGCATATATATCTCTTGTGCCTATATTGTTTCATAATATAGGGTCCGACGTTCCTCCATCCGATCGTGGTTAGTGGATTGATTCAACTTTGCTAGCTTATGGTGAGTCCTCATGGTTCGAGGGCATGATCACATGTTATAAGTTCCTTGTCTATTTCAGTCATTTCAGTTTTTAAACTTATTTCATTATCCAGGGCTTGTCCTAGTCATCCCTACAATATAGAAGCTTATTGTCAAACTTAGTATGTTTCTACTTATGAGGTTGTTGTACCTTGATTTTGGTATCTCTTATGGTGTTGATGTTGAGACTTATATCTCACTTTCATGCTTTATTCTCTTATATTGTTTATCTTAGTGTTATGCTTATGTCAAGTGGCCTATTTAGGGTCTTTTGAGATCCTATTCATCATGTCACGTCTAGGGGGTTTGGGTTGTGACACATAAGCACTTATGCCTCATAGTATGCTCAATCTCACGAATTCGTGATTTACCCTCAATGGCTTGCAAAATAATGCTATATCATGCATATTCTAATATCATATTTAGAATCGTGCTTATGATCTTTCGCTTTAAGCTCTTTCAGTGATCCTTTTTCAGTTGTGATAGTGATGACGATAGTTGTTGAGTAATGATAGACAGGAGAGGGTTGATGTTCCTTACTGTGATAGTTGTGGTGTGCTTATTCCATCTAAGGTTATAAATGTGGAGGAAGAGCAAGATGAGGTTTTGTTATGAGTAATAGTTAGATGAGAGTAATTGGTTTGTCTCCTTGTAGTAATGCATGATATTTTAGCAGCTAGAGAACATAAAAAGATGAAAGATTCTTAGAAGAGTTGGTTACCTAGAATTCCATGGAATGGTTATAGAAATAGGATTGAAGATGGGTTGATAACATGTGGATGAATACATGATGCACTAGGGGTTTCTTGATTTGTTGAATGAGGTGGTAAGAAGGAGTAGTATTCTTTGGGTGATAGTCCCTACAAAGGTATAGGGAATGAATCTTGTAGTTTAGATGAGCTTGATCATCTTATGAGTAGCACCTTGTGACTCTGAGTTAGGCTTGAACATGGTAAGAGCATACATCTAGACTCAAAACTTGATAGAAGTAGTCATATGTATCCTTGTGGGAGCTATGAGTTGTAGCTGATGAAGTGTTGTATTCAGAAAGAAGAGTGTAGTCGTGAAGTGTTTCTAGGCTTAAAAGCTATCAGTCATATCACTCAAGGAATAATAATCATATTCTTACTTTAGGCCCAAGGTATCCATGTTTCATGTCAAATAGCTTCATATAGAGTATGGCTCATATTCAAATCTATATCATTCATGTTTTATGAACCCATATCAGATGACTCGGATACTTAAACTTTGTTAGTGCTTTATGTTCAAGTGTCTCACATGAATCATACCCGTAATTCTTTTTCTAGGTCATGAGAAATTTGGATGAGACCATTTGAGGTTATTGCCTTATTCCTAGTGCTACTCTTTGAAACTTCATGTCATGACATGTACCCTTGAAATTTTATGTGAGCGTCCATGCCAAGTGTGCTCTAGTTGAGTTTCATACTCTCGATATAAACTAGTTCTATATGTTAATGAGAAAGTTCAAAAGTCACAAATATAGTAAAAGTATTTCATTTCTCTTTTAGTCCAACTTGACCATCATTCTAGGATGAATGATTCCAATGGGGAGATATTGTAACACCCTGAAAATGTGACACCCCGTCCATTTGAACGTTGGAATTAACTTGTACTTTGGAATAAGAGTAAGACTTATTAAGAAATAAGAAAGGATGTTTAATGAGTTATTTTTAATTGCAAAAAGTTTTTATATTAAGTGTTAAAGTCAAGAAAGTTGCTAAATAAAAGTCGGCAAAGGTTATTGTAAATGTTGTTAAGGAATTTCTCTTAACTTTTGGTCTGTTGACATCCCTAAAAAGGAGCAACGTCGCGGTGACTCAAAAAATAATAACTAGTTCAAATTTAAAAGAATTTAAAATAAATAAAGGGAAAGGGAGTCGCCACCTAATATTTAGGAAAACTAAGAAACCAATTAATTAACTAACATTAAAAGTCTACGAAACCAATAGATTCTAGGTAAGGGTTCAAGTTATTCCGAAGGGAAGGTATTAGGCATCCTTCGAAATCCACAATTGTGGGTCCCGACTGAATTCATTTTTTTTCAAATTAGGGAGGAGATAACACAATATACAACTATAATAAACATGCAATATATACAAATAATAAAGCAAAGCAATAATATAATAAAGGCCTAAATTTGCCTAACGTCAATAATATATACAACATTGAATAAAAAATATAATTCGAATTTCATTCGAATAGATTCCTTGGAAAGCAACTCCGGGTACCTGTAAAAACACTTAGTAAAAGTGTTAGTAAAAAATAAATAAAAATAAAAATAAAAACAAATGAATCAAATAATAATTTAAAAATAACAATCCGTCTTATGAACATGGGAAGTCTTGGAAATCGACGGTAATTTCTTCATCGGCCATTTTAACAAACAATGTATAAAAAACTTAAACTAAATTTCCGTCTTTTAATATTGTGGAGGCCTCGAAAACCAACGGAGAGATTTTTTCATTGGCCAATTTTAACATATATTTGTTTTCAATTAAATAAGATAATACAAGAACAAAATGGTCAAAGATAGTCCGGGAAATCATGAACGAAATAACAACAAAAGTTAATGTAATAACAACAAAAAGAAATCAAAGACATCAGAGACTTTTATATACGATAACAGAGCAACAAAATAATAATAATATTAACATAAAGAGAACAACATTATGGTGCATAATTGAACTAACAAAAATATAACTAAAGATAAACACAACTATTAAATCACCCTAAACCTGTGACAAAAATATAGATCCACTGAAAAGGTACCCAATAATATTAAAACAATAATAATCAGTACAAAAAATTATAAGATAATAACAACACAAAAATAAATAAAACAGTTCAACAAATCTCATCAGAAAAGTAAGAAAATGAAAAAAAAAGAAGTCAAAGATAGGACCTACGTCAGTCCAACAAACAATAACAGTGAAAATGTTTTCAACAATAACACTAAACAATTGAAAATACACACAAATAAATTAAACAAGTGCAAGTTACCGGAGAAATTAGGAATCCAGCCAAATCTGAAAATTTCCGGCACACCGCCATGATCTCTGGTTCGAAGTGTAGAACGCTGGAGCTTGGGTTTTGTTCGCCGTCGTTCTGACTTTGTTGTTTCAGGTTGTTGATTGCAGCGATTTTGTGGGTCTGGCTGGTTCGATTTTGGGTGGGTTTGGAGTTGTTGTTGATGTTTAGTCGAAGCTTGAAGGAGAAAGGGAAGGTTTGTGGTTGTGGTTTTCCGGTGGAGCGATGGTGGTTTCTGGAGGTCGCCGGAAAATTGGGAAATGGAGATGGAGGTTGGTGTTCAGGTATGGTGTTTGGTGATGAAGAAGGGTGGTTTCTGGTCGCTCTTTTTGGAGGATGTTTGGTGGTTCAGTAAGCTGTTAAGGTGGTGTGATGGTGGTGTGAATGGTGGAGCTCATGGCTGACTTTGTTTGGTGTTCCCATGACTGTTTGGAGGAGGAAATGGAAAGGATGGAGGCTGCTTTGGTGGCTGGTTGGACCCTTGGTTTTGCCGGAAATGGAAAGGGATCGTTTGCTGGAAAAAGAGAAAAATGAAAGGGGTTGTTCGGGTTTGGGTGGTGGTCCGACGATCGGAGCTCCGGTGGCTCATCGGAAAAGTAATAAACTAATAAAAACCCCTTTTTGTGAATAATCAAATCTGAAAAATTTCCAATCCTGATCTAAAAATATTCCACCACCCCTAACTTAATGGCCAAGCTATTGCTTAAATAGAAAATTGAAAACCACCTATAGTACAATACCATTATCTTAAAACCGTGGGCCAAAACCACTAACCAATAAAATATCTGTGTATGAAATCTTATCCACATTTGAATGAATTTCTAGACTGTGCAAAATATCAAAATGAATATTAACAAATGTAACGAATAAAATGAATATTAAAAAATGTAACAAATGTAACCAATGGCATGTAAAAATGCAATTTAACAAAAAAAAAAATTTAATCAAATTGAACAAATATTTGAACATATTCAACCAATTGTGACAAAAATAAGGTAATCAAAATTAACCGATAAAAATCCTAATATTTTGAGAAATAAGGATAATTATCAACAAATTATATTAAAATTGCAAAACATGTATTTTGAACAATTAATGAATAAAATACTTAAAAGTGTCAACTTTAAAAAATATCAGACCAAAATTTGGTGTCAACATTGTCAAATATTTCTGCAATTTTCTCCTAGAATATAAAGAGTTAGAATGCCCATTACCTATCAAATCAAAGGTATACAAGTGTATTTTCCAACGCACTAAACCGCTTGTCCATACGACTTCAGAATAGAGAGTTATGTAGATTTCCGTGAGACTGCACAAGCAGTTAGCTCTAAGCCGGGGCCCCCTAACTCTAAGTCGGCGGTCTTTATAAAATACGACCATCTTCGTCATTTCTTCGTAAAAATAGCTGAAACCCAGAAAAATTGATAAACCCACCCCACAATACTCTTTGGATGCTTAGATTCTCAACTCGGATGTTTAATGGAAGTTGCTCTACGTCACGAGCTCATCATTGTGGTATAATTTTCTTGTTGATTTAAGCTATGTTTGTTGTTGCTGCAAGAAGGAAGAGCCTTAATATTATTATTTCAAACATTTTGGTTGAGGTAATCTTATTTTTACAACCCTCCTTCGTAATTTCATATCTTAGTATCGTTATTTTAGATTTTTGAACCACGTGGTGGTGTTTTTGATATTGTGGATGTAGGTAGACCCTTTATCTTATTTAGTTTGGTTGTTATTGTTTTTTAGTGATGGTGTTAAAGTGCTGGAGGTAGTGGGGGTTGGTGTGATTCTTATTATAGTCATGTACGATGGTTATTGGATTGAACCGCGTGAAGTACGCCTAGTTTTGTTGCCTTGGGAGCTTATCGCTCCTTTGAAATGTTGTTGGAATATCTTCAATGGAGTTAGTTGCTGATTATTGTTGTTATTTGCCTCATTTTGTGGTTTGGACTTGGCTGGTCACAAGTGTGGCAATAGCGCCTTATTGATTAGTCATGGCTCCTTCTTGCAGCCTCGCTGGTTTCCGCAATGTTGCATTACTTTTTGCTGGACAAGCTTCATAGAGACACCTTCTGGGCTTTGGTTGAAAGGTATGTTAAGGCTATTATTTCTCTTATGGCATGATCTTAATGGCCTAAGCTTGTTATGGCCGGTGTATCATCGTTATTTGACTTGTAGCCTTATCCTATTGAGTTGGCTACGACCATATGATATAATGTCTATCGGCAACACTCTACTCCTTGTGTAGTGGCCTAGAAGAGCATGTTATGATTGTGTTTTGATTAATTATGATTACTTGTTATTGTTGTGATGTTTTATCGTCTAGTTGCCGCCTATAAGCTTATTTTGGCCTCAGCAGGCACTGACACTGCAGGGTTCTTGAGCACACAGATTGATTATTATATCGTTCCTACGGGCCGAGTAGACCGAGCCTACGGGCCGGATATACCAAGCCTATGGTTTGGGTAGACCGAGCCTACGAGATGGGTAGACCAAACCTACGGGTCGGGTAGGTTGTACAAACGGGGCAACATATATGTATTGTATCACAGAGCCTCATATTTGCGTTGATTCATGGTACTTGTACATTCAGACAGTGCAGATCAGATTATCATTGGTATCCAAGTAAGGGGGCTAATATGGGTATTTAGCGATTGTTTGTGTTCGCTAGGACTTAGACTGATTGTGTGTTATTTGTACCTGCCGGGCTTATGGGGGCATGGTCAGGTTATTGCTTGTTATGTGTTTATATTATCTTATTGTAGGTAGATAAGGTATTGTACTTGTGTTTCATCCCTGCTGTTTTCATTCAATACTTATACTTCAGTTTTAGCTTTCAGTTTACCTTACATGCTTGGTACATTATTTTGTACTGACGCCCCTTGCCGAGGAGGTGTTGTATTCATGTCTGTAGGTCTTGAGCAATGATCAGACCTGCCGAGTAACACAGCCGCCTATCCAGCTGATTGGTTGACTCCTTTCTTCCAGGGGTTGCCAGAGTCCTAGAGGTTTGTTTATTTTGTTGTTTACAGATTTTGGGTAGGTTAGGGCCCTGTCCGTCCAAGTGTTATATTCATAGAGGCTTACAAACTAGTGTGTTGGATTGTATAGCCACGCTATTGGCCATATTGGCCTTGCTTTCTAGTTGGCTGGTGTTTGATAATTGCTTGACATATTAGTTAGTTATGTACATGTTTTCAGTTCATATATAGGGATCATGGTGTGTGATGGCCCACATAGCATTTATGCTTTCCTAGATACCATGGTGGCCTCGACGGCCCAAATAGGCTTCTATGCTAGTTGTTTCACACTTTATATAAACTGTTGGGAGTAGCTATTTTATTTGTAGAGCAGTTGATGGGGGCCTTTTCGGCCGAGGGCTTATTTTTAAGCCGATATATACTTGTTTATTTTCTTGACTGTGTGTGGCTGTCATGCGCCATTAGCAAGTGGTTTAGCAGGGTCGGCTCAGGCCTAAGTTTTGGCATTAAGTGCCAATTGCACCCCTTGAGTTTGGGGCGTGACAGAAAATTTCTAAGCTAGGACCCGAATCATTCTTCATATGCGTATAGGGTCATATCGGGTGATTCTTAATTATGCATAGGTGTTAAGGTCAATTCTTTAGTGTGGAAATAGATTTGGAGATGAATTAAGATCATAAGAATCCTCTAAAATTGAGTTGAAAGCTTCCTTACCAATTGAATTTTGATATAAGATTTTACTTGGGTCAACTTCAAATGATCATATATCCTAGAATATGAAGAGTTAGGCGGCTCATAACCTATCAAATTAAAGGTCTACAAATCTTCTTTCTAATGCCACCAAGTTTACATCAATCAGAGTTCAAAGTAAAATGTTATGCATGTTTCAATGAAATTTTGTTAGACAGTCGCAGTTTCACAGCTGATATTACGGACCGTGGAGAAATGCCCCCATTACCTAAGCAGCTCACTTTAAGCAACTTGTGTGGGTCCTATGGACGACCCCAAACTCCCCTTTTGTATTGCTTATTATATAAGAAAAACTACAACAATTTTACTGGTTGAGTTAATATTGTTGAAGTGTGTGACCATCTCATCTAAAAGCTTAAGCTATTAGAGAGACCAGACTTTTATTAGTTAATGATATTCTCAACACGCCCCCTTAAGTGCGGGCCTGATTCTTTTTCATGGGCCAAGCACGTGGAAATTCTTTTTTAAGTTGGGTGGTGGTGAGATTCGATCCCAGGACTTCTGCCTGCTCTGATACCATGTTGAAGTGTGTGACCATCTCATTTAAAAGCTTAAGCTATTAGAGAGACCACACTTTTATTAGTTAATGATATTCTCAAACAAATATTGGTTTGCTTTTCACAATTTTATTACAGGATAAAATGGTCAATTTCTATTTCCTTGCTTTTAATTATTTGTGTATACTCTTATGCTTATGTCATGTCCATGTTTTTTTCCAAAGCTAATTATATCATGTGGACCTCATGCCTTATCACACTAAAGTTTTTGCATTTATGTGTCTTTTCAAGTTAATTTGAAATGAGTAATTATGAAGAGTTTGAGGAACTTAGGTTTTGTTGTTTGGGGTAGCGGAGACATTTAAATAAATTAGCAGATATTTCATTAGGAGTAATTTTCTAATAACTCTCACTTAATTAGAAGTTATTTTAGAGTTTTTAGCCTCACACCAAATCATCAAAAACAGATGATTACACAAATATATACTTCCTTTGTCCCAAATTATATGACTTACTTTCCTTTTTAGTTAGTTTCAAAAAGTATGACATATTTCTATATTTAATAATAATTTAACTTTAAAATGCTCATTTTACCCTTAATAATATGATTTCTAGCCACACAAATATCTATGACTTATTTTAGATCAAAGTTTCAAAAGTCTTTCTTTCTTTCTTAAACTTCGTGTCAGGTCAAACTAACTCGTATAAATTGGGACGGAGTGAGTATAACTTATTACAATTATTTAATCAATATTATTTAAAATTTACAATGTTGATAATATTTATAAGTATTCATTTTATACTTAATGATATGTTTTACTGCCATATAGATACATCTATATAACTTATTTTAGATAAATAATTTACTAGAACACAAATATATATAACTTATTTTAGATTAAAAATTTATATATATATATATACACTCACACTAGTTTCTGGACACGTGCGTTGCACGTGTATCTCATGCATTTTTTTATAAATTCATTAGTACATTTAATATTCTATGAAAACATGCGTGTAATGAGTATTAAAATGCAACAATCTCAATTAAATCTTTAAAAGTGTGACATGAAACACCAAATAAGGAATGTATTCATCAAGTCAAACTAAAGCATGAATCAAATAGAAAAGTCACTTCATTTTCATAAAGTGATATATAATTTATTGCATATTATATATTTAGAATGTGAAGGAAATTGAGATACAAACTCCAATGGTGCTATCTAAAATTTAAAAGGTAATAATATAATGGTGACAATTTCATATTGAATTTAATCACACTAAGGTAGATATATCATATACTTAGATCTTGATGGCTTTATTAGGACACCATTATGTGATGAAGTTGCATGATGATACAACTCTAAGAGATACTTATTATAAGTGTATTTCTATGTATCTAAAATACAACTCTAGTGCTCTGATATAATTTGTACTACAGAGCTGCTTTATGTATTAAATAGAAGAGAGCGAATGGTGGTTCCAATTGTCAACATTCTGTCATTACAACAAGACTTCCATCTCTGTGCCGTGTTGGATAATAATTGCTGACATATCATTATTAATTTTGTACCTTAGGAATTTTTGTATCCCAATGATATGTATCCCTGTTCAGTTAGTTGGATTCTGATAGGAAAAAAAATCTGCATTTTGGATGTTCTTGCGGTCCGTGTGTATATTGTTGTGATGAAGTGCATACCTTGCTAGAACTATTATCCATGCTTATTAGCCATAATTCCTCATCCACAATGTCTCACTGGGAATGAATACACTTATAATAGGTATCTCTTAGAGTTGAATCATTATTCAACTTCATCACATAATGGTGTCCTAATAGGCTTCACTACTTTAACTATAAAATGAAAAGGATAATCTTGGGTGTGAGTTTCATGAAACAAAAAAGATGAATTTATATAGATTAAAATGAAGGAATATCAAAGGATAACTTAAAGTTTTAAATTAAATATTTGAAGGCTATGAATATGAAAAGCATATAAGTTATGGATACATTGAATAGGTAATTAGATATAAGTTATAAAGAAGTATATTTTAAATAAATAAAGAAGGAAAATAATAAATAACTATGGATGAGAAAAAGATAAGTGCAAATAATATTTAAGTAAAATATCACTAATGGTGGAATTTCAAAGGGCCAAAATAGATAAAGAGAAAAATTTTAAGAATATATGCAATTGAACTTCCATTAAAATCTCGAAGAGTAAACAATCCTCCTCATTCAAGCAAAATATTAATGCAAGAAGTAACTAAGATGTACGTGAACTCTCCATTTACTCAGATGTAGTAATTGAAAATATCACCAATATTTAAACATGTAATTAACTAAGTATTTTATAATATGTTAATTTAGTTTAGTAATAATAAATTAATGGTATTATTGTAGTAACTCAACTTTATAGGGTTATTTTGGTATTTCAACTTTCAACTTTTTTTGTTCCCACTTATATATATATATACACACACACATACATACTTAAAAAAAACTGATATAGTACATCAGTAAATTAATATTAAATTTATAGGTTTCTGATTTAGTGAGTGTTTGGATTGGTTTATTTTTAGTGACTTTTGCCTTTTAAAATATTTTTTGGTTTCGGAAGTGTTTGGATAACACAAAAAGTTTAAGCACTTTTTTTAAACTGAAAAAGTACAGAACAAAAGAAAAGGCAAACGTCAAAAGTTGGGTGTTCCCAACTTATAACTTTTGGCTTTTAACGTATAAGTCACTTTAAAAAAAAGTCAATTCAAACACTCCCTTAAAATCGTCCTCATTACTTTTTGTATGTTTTGATTTCAAGTTTATAACTAAAAGAAAGTATTAAAATGTGTGAACCACGTAATGCAGTATAATATTTTTAATTAAAAGTATTTTGGGGTAAACGTCAAACTAGTCTTGTAATTGGGTGGTTTGATGAAGCATTTTATAAATAAAACAAGTTTACACTCCCCTTGAGAAAAAAAAATAGAGAGGTCGCTGTAAGTGAATGTGTCTTGGAGAAAGTAAGGACAAGGTGGGGATAGGCTTAGCCAGTCTGTGTTTGTGGAAGCTAAGCTCCCAAACTCTCACTTTGTTATTTCTTCTTCTTCTTCTTCTTTCTTGTTTGTGTTGTTGTTTTGGTGGTTAAGATTGAATGGCTGCTGCTGCTGTTTTATCTCTTTCCCTACCTAAGCTTAATGTAATTAAAGCTTGTTCAAGCAGCACTACCACTTTTGCTCCAGAGAGTCTCGAAGAGAAATTTGGTCGTAAAGGCATCAAGTTTTCGGATGGAGGGACAGTTGAGCTTACTGTTAGAAATGGAAGTTCAGTGAAGCTACAAATACCAAATGCACATATCACTTCTTACAAGCCTAAAGTTTATTGGAAAGATGATGGTTTTGAGGAAGTTCTTTACACTCTTCCTAATTCCAGAGGTGGCATTGCTTTGGTAATCAATGAAATGTTGGAGACTAATCCTAAACCGCCCGTGCCAAAGATAACAACTTCTGATCAATGGACTCTCACTGATGTTGATTCTGACTCTATTGATGCTCTACAGGTATATATGGTAGTACTATCCCATTTATTTATTTATTTAGAGCAATAAGCATCTATGTTGCTTGGATTCTTCAAAAATGCCAGCGGGAGCATCAAAAGTGAAGAGTCCGCGCAACTTAGATAAGCATACATAGACTAAATAGACAATTTTTTGATCCTTCAAATAGATTTCAATTGCAGCAGTATAGGTCATTCTTGATTTTCTTGCCCTTTGCCCCAAAAGGGAATAATTACTCCCTACCACTGTTATGGGCAGGTTGAATTGAGCTGCAGTCGAGGGAGTCTAGATATTAACTATGTGGTGTCACTCTATCCATTGAGTATGGCAACAGCAGTTATAGTGAAGAACAATGGCCGAAAGCCTGTCAAGTTAACGACTGCTATACTAAGCCATTTGATGTCTAAGACAAGAGGCGGAACAGGAATACAAGGACTCCGGAGCTGTACTTATTGCACACATCCTCCATTGTCGTCTTCCTTTGAAATTTTATCTCCAGAGGAAGCTATGAAAACTGAGGAAGCCGGTATGTTCTCTTTAGTTTGGGAACCAGAGAAGAAGCCCGGCATATGGTCTACTCAAGATGTGCCCATTACTGTCCTCAAGCACAAGCTCAGTAGACTTTACTGTGTTCCACCACAAGAAAAAGCAAAGGAATTTTATAATTCAATACCTTCAAAATATGAAACAATCGATCAGGTATCACATTTAAAACAAACACTCTCCTAACTAGATACAAGTAATACTTAATTTATGCTGTTTTATAACACTCATCATAGTTTAGTGTTCCTTTAGCAACTTAAGAACAAATTTGTCACAACTCTAATAATCTGTCTTAAGAGAATAAGGTGCAGAAATGAAGTCATCGAAGACAGCAGCCAGCTTTAACTAAATTATCTGTCTTAAGAGAGCATAAAGTTCAGAAAGCTATCTTTAGAAATAGCACAAAACTTAATGTTTTGTTTTGTTTGCAGGGTCGCGAGCTCTTCTTCAGGATAATACGTATGGGATTTGAAGATATTTATGTATCGAGTCCAGGTTCATTTTCAGAAAAGTATGGGAAGGATTACTTTATCTGCACAGGCCCTGCTTCAATGTTGGTTCCTCTTGTTGTGAATCCTGGTGAAGAGTGGAGAGGAGCACAAGTTATTGAGCATGATAATTTATAATCTACAACTTCAGGACTGGAGTAACATTTTTTAAAAATGTATATCTTAATTTTACAAGCTTTCTGTACCGACTGAATTTATTCATCAAGAACTGCAATGCCAAATGTACTTGGTTATTCCTTCTTTTTTTTTACTGTTTATGCTCCACCAGAAGAGTAATTGTAGTTATCAATCTGAGAATTCCAAAATACAAATGGATTTAGTGAATACTTGTTTCTCCGTTTTTGTCTTCGCGTCCAAGCAAATTCAGTGAGTTGAGCTAGAGATATATTCTTTCAACTGCAGGGTCTAAATAATAAGGTTAAACATGTTAATAGAATCCACATGTTACACCAATAAGTATTGACTATTGAGTAGGTACCACCACCCAAAATATCATAACAAGATATGTCAAAATACACATGAAAAAAGGGAGCATAATCCACAAACCCTTTCAACCATAGGCCATAGCCAACCAAAAGTTATCCAAATACAAGTTAAGAAATATCATATCATGGAAGTGGAACAAGGATAACAGAACTCGGTTATCTTCGCATACCATCAGGTGCACTCTATTCTTTCTTCTTCTGTTTGGCATGGCTGCCATTAACACTTGTCTCCTCTCGCCAAATATAATTTCTGGTTCTCTCATTTCTAGATCCCCGAGCAAAAGCATATCTGCATTTCCTCCTCCTCTCTGCAGTCCCCTCCACTACAGTAGCTTAACAAGAAATATTCCATTGCCAGGGGTAGCTTCAATATCATACCCACCTATTGACACGGAATACTTGGAAAGTGAGTTCAGTGGACATGGAGTCAGTTTTACAGGGGTTAATGAGAGTTGTGTTGTCCGCATGGCATTGGAGAATGGAAGTATAGCTAACTTGATGCTTCCAAGTGGTTTGATCACATCATACAAAGCTCAAATGTGGCATGGAGGTACAATGGAGCTGCTGCATACCACTGTCTCAGAAGGACAGAATGGTTCACCAGTCATTGAAGGAGGAGTTTCACTAGCCTGCAATTGCGAGAATGATGAAGGTTTTTCATGGTCGCCAAGTTCTTGGGCTCTTCATCAAGTTAAAGGAGATCCTCAAGTATCTATTCAGGTGCCTTTTGTTTCTTTTAGATATGTACTGTACTATTTATTTATGAATAATGGTTTACAAGTGCCTAGTATGTATTGTTGAATTGGATCTTTAGACTTGTTGGAGGTGCAGGTGGAATTGATTTGCACAAGTTCAGATGGAAAGATTGAAGCTAAGTACATGGTTACTCTACAACAAGATCTTTTAACTTCAGAGATTAAAATCTTTAATTTAGGTATGGAAAGCTTCCGGATGACGGGTTCAGTTCTTAGTCATCTGACAGTAAGCACACCAGAAGCCAGCTATGCAGTGGGACTGCAAGGCTCAGATTTCTTCAGCAACCCTCCATTCTTAGCTAACTTCAGCATTATTCCGCCTGCCTTTGGGAAGACGAAAAATCAGCCTTCTAAGAAATTTTTTGGAGAAATATTCTCAAGCTGGGGTACAAAAAATCAAAGCCCAGAGAAAATTGCAGAAAAAGATTTGGAGGGTGAAGAAACAGACAACTACAAGCATTTGACTGATGAAATGAGCAAAATTTATAAAAGCACACCAAGGAACTTCACACTCATTGATCGGGTAAACTATCGAATCAGTTATTAAGCAATTTCTGAGTTCTAGCTGCTAATTGATCTTGACATGTTGATAATTATTCATAATTAGGGAAAACGAAACTCAGTGGTAGTAGGACGGGACGGGTTCAAAGAAGTGTACTTGCTGAGCCCTGGCTCAAGACATGAAAGTTATGGCAGATACTCATACATATGTGTTGGGCAAGCTGCTTTGCTTCAACCAATAATCATAGAATCTCAGAGTGAATGGAGAGGTAAACAAAGTTTGCATAACCCAAATATGTGAAGTTCCGAACCAGCAAAGCAAGCCATTCAACTTGTTTTCAGACAGAACAGAGTTTCTCATAGCAAATCAAGAGATGGCAACATCATTACAACACAGAAACCATAAATCAAGCAGATACATTTGATTTAACTTTGAAAGTGAGATCTGATGTGGATATTAAGCTAGAAATACTGTTTGGTTGCTTAAAACATTGGTCTGTTTGTCCTGTTGCCCATGTCTTCCCTGATTAACTCAAGTAAAGCTTACAAATATTATTTCATTCATCTGCTCATGGAGTCAATTTACTCAACAAGCTATAGACAGCAAATTTATTTTAAATGGACAATTAAACAGATGTGACTATTGACAGTGCATGAAAAAGTAATATTTTTTTCAAAAAAGAAAGACTTCAATTAGCATCCAAATAATCAATTCTGATGATAGGATACTAGTTCTGTAGCAAAGTAGATTAATCCTCAATGAGAAATTAAGATACTGAAGGTCCTATTTAATACCCACTGTCTAAGAGTGGGATCTATTACAGAAGACCAACTACATATTTTAGGTGGGAACAAGGTTGTAGCTTTGGTCTTGATTGCCTATCCACAACGAAAGTATGAATGCTGCCAAAAGTACAGCTAAGATACCAAAAATCAATATGCGACCAGATGCATAGCCTTTTTGGGGAATGAGACCTTGAGATTCTGTTCCATTATGGGCAACATCATTTGAAGATACTTGCAAATCTCCATTAGCTTGAGCATCTTCTGTCGAAGATACTGATTCAGAGTTCAGATGGTAGTGTTTCTCATCATTAGATGTTTCCCCTTCTCTATACTCACTCCTTTTACCATGGAAGAGGCCATTTACTTCAGACTTTTCTGGACTTCGTTCACACCTGCACAAGGATGGACTCCTAAACCTTCTGGTTTTCCTCTCAGAAATGTCTGAGTTCACATCATTGGCATCCTGAAGGAGATGAATAAGTTTTCTTGGCGTTGCAAAGATCTTCACACTTTCGACATTAACATGAGAACGTGATCTCTGAAGCACAAAAAGAGAAATGTCAACCATGTTAAGGCACCCATTAAATAGATATTAAATAGTACACCATACTAGAAGCACATAAATCCTGAAAAATATGTTATTTAACTTGAAACAATTACAGAATTTCTCTGTGCACATCCCAGAGGAATCATATACACAGTTTTTATTTCTAAGAATGGCATTACTATTTAATTAGTTTTGTGCTAGATGAACTAGAGGGAACCATCTATTTTGTTTATTTCTTTGAGGGAACCATCTATTTTGTTTATTTCTTTAATCCCCTTTGCAACTCAAGTAACCGAGTTGTATCTTCTGTTCATCAATAATAACAAAAGGTACTTTTTTAGCTCCAAAAGACTCCCTATAATTTAGATAAATGTATTTGCTTGTTAAAAATACTAGCCCTCAGATCTGTATGCTGTCTGTTGTTCCAACAAACATCTACTAAAATTTGATTTTTACTTTAGAAATAGTAAAGCAATTTAAACTTCCAACACTATAAGCTGAGCAAAGACGAACTACACTCGATAACATGTTTTACCTGAGGACTTGGAGTAGCACTTCTGACAAAACCATTTCGGGCAGATCTTGGCAAAAATCCAGTAAATTCAGCAGTGTTATCTCCAGTATCATTATGAACCTCATTGTGCTCAGAGTTTATGACACCATTTCCATGTGTGAATTCGGAGAAGATGCCATCCTTTAGAGAGACATCAACACCACCATTTGCACTCTTCTTCCAAAGCTTTCGGTTCACACTCCTATCATTACCCAAAACATAAGGGCCCTGATTGATTGAAACAGGAGAGTCCATAAATGGTTCATAGTCAGCAAATGAATTAATTGTACGTGATTCTGGTGATGCAGTTGAAGATGATTGGTCACCAGATCCCCACAGATTTCTCCTCATGTTCCCTCTACTGTCAAAGTTGGATGCAGTCATTGAATCTACATCTCTCTCAAATTTTGTACCCTTCTCAGAGCATATTCTCTTTGCAGTCTGTAATGCTTCAAATGCAGCCCCTCTAACATAAAGCATCTTGTCAGATTGACATTTTTCCATCTCCTCAATAACCATTCTGAGCTCAGAATGTATGCTTCTTTGATCCAAATACTTCATCAAAGAGTTGACCATATGAATGGCGGACAATCTTTTTTGAGAATTTCCTTCTCCACTGCTACTACTTAAAATTTGTAATCCAGACTGTATCAACAATCTTGCATAAGCTTCCATAATTAAGCTATTGTGTTTGGCTAATGAAGTGACTAGAGCCATATGAGAATTAGTTTGTGTATGCTTCTCCAAAGCCCCGGCAACTCTTTGACAAACCTCATGAACCATCTCATTTGAAGCAACCCGCCAGTTATCAGAATCCACCAGAGCCTTTAGACAGAGAGCAGCTCCAGAAGATAAACTCTCCTGTCTCCCCAGAAGACAATCTGAAAGGGGTTTTGAGAGGGAGTGTATAATGTATCTTTTCTTTTCCTCTGGTGTTGTTGGGTCCATACTGTACCTCGCAATGGCTGGAACAACTTTTGAACAAGCTTGGTGAAGGGCAAAAGATCCGGCACTGGATGTCAGGGTCTTGATAATAGTGCTCATGATGTTATCAATCTGAGGAACAATTTTAGGTCCATGTACACGGGCAAGTACCTCATAGAGTGAAATTGTGTATTCTCCTGATGATGCATTGGATTCTTTGGTTTCAGAAACCTGAGCAAGAAAGAGAGGGATTGCCTTGGAATCTAGCTCTTTCACATATGACTTCAGTGCTTTCATTGCACATTTTCTACTCTCAGCATCCTTATCCAAATTCTCCAGCTCTCTTCTAAGTATAGGGCTCAAACTTCTCCCCATTACTACCACTTACCTACAATCAATTAACACGTTAGACTGCTTCAGAAAATGAAACAAAAACAAAGAAATGAAGATCTACAATCAAATTTTTTCCTTCATTTTGAGTATTACACCTTGCACTCTCTTCAATTAGTACTGAGAAATATGAAGCTGAACTTATTCCACCAAATCTTAAGACATTTTTAACAAACTAAAACTTCAGTTTATAGCCAAAACAACAACATACCCAGTGTAGAATGTACTCAGACCTTATCCCCACCTGCGCCGCAATTAAATACAACAAAATTTTCAAGAAATCCAAATATTAACATATGGGTGTATCCAATTCTTATCAAGATTGGCTTTTAAGAGGAAAAAAAAAAGAAATTGGACAAGTTGAATGTGTAAGTCCATCAGAAGGAGACTTTGGTATATTATAAGAATCAAATATTAAATCAAGAACTCAATATACTCAACTAAAAACTTACCATTTCAAAGTAATTAAGGAACAATTGCAGTGTTCTTAAAAGTAAGAGATAAGTTGTGACGATATGGTTGATTTTTGACCAAAGTTTCTAAGAAGAAAGAAACAAATTTCCAAACACTTTCAAGAAACCCAGATATCAACATACGTTCCCAACCAAATTAGCACCTTCTTACCCCCAAAATACACACAGAAACACAAAATGACTATTTAGATCAGAAACACAAACTTGAGTCTACAAGCTCAACTTGCAGGTTACATTGAAAAGGAGATTTCAGATGGTAGAAAAAATCAACTTAATCTACCCAAAAATCATACCTTCTCTTTAGTCAAAGATGATTCCCTTTCCGATTGTTACAACAGCAACAAGAATGGCACATCAAAATCACAAGTTTTCTTCAAAAACATAGAAATTTGTAGAGAGAGAGGGAGAGGGGATTGTCTTGGTTGCTAAATAAAGTAAGTAGAAGTATGTATTTGCTCTGCGATTTTAGTGGTCTGCTGTCTGATTTGTTTACCTATTTTGAGTGAAGGGTACCCTTACATTTTGAATCTTTCTCCTGAATTCCCCCGCTCTTCTCATTCAAATTTCAATATCCTACACCTCCGGGTGTCCTTTCGTAGCTGGTTAGATTTATACATGTATTAATAACGTAGAGATTAATTATGAGTAAATCGTGTATTAATTATGTAGAGATTAGTTATTTCATTTTCTATCTTGTATTAAAAAAATGCATAGATTCCCTCATAACTTATACATGTATTAGTTATGTTGGTTTCTAAATTATCGACCAAACGTCGCATTAGTTTCATACATGAATAATTTATTTTCTATTTATCTATAAAATGTCGTTTAAGTTATATAAAAATTAATACATGAATAAATAATTTCTTATCCAGCTACCAAATGACCCCTGATTAAAGTTTTATCAAGACATTATATTTCTTTATGTAAATAAAAGATACTAATATGGCAATATGATGTGTTTCTTTTTAATTCAATTGTACGTATATTTTAGGCAAAATTCATCACCAACTCCTTAAAGTTGACACCAATTTTTTCTTAGACACCTCAAGCAGGGTCCTACTATGTTATTTTAACACTTTTTTGATAATCAACTAAAATTACAAAATATATATAATACATTCGCTGATGACATGGCATGATGACTTATTAGAAGAGAACATGTGGCATTTGGGTGTAAAATAATAATTTTAAAATAAATTATACAAAAACGACTAATTTTTCAACAAAAATAAATAAATAAAATTACCTATTTTCTACCACCCCACCTTACATCACCCCTACCCCCACCCCTTCAGCCTTACATTTCGTCCCTTTTGTCATCAAGTTCGGAACCTATTTGAGCCATAAAAAGATAAACTTAACATAAATAAGCAATAATTTTATAATATAACTAAAATAGGCTTAGTATAGTTTTTTCTTCCATTTTATCAAAAAATATAAATGGCAAGCGTTGGTCTGTTAACGTCTACATTTTTTAAAAATATGAAACTTTTTTCTACACTTTATGAAATGGAACTTTTTCTTCCACTTTATAAAGTGTAAGTTTTTCTTACACTTTATAAAGTGTAAGTTTTAATTCAATTTTACAAAAAAGAATTATTTTTTTTCTGTTTTACATTAAATTATGTCTCTTTTATGCAGTTTTTGCAGTGTTTGTCATACAATTATGTTGATTTGACATATCATAAAAATAAAAATAAAATATTACATTATTATTTTTATTTTGTTTAATCTCAAAGCTCCTCTAAGCTCTATTTAAGGATGCTCAAACATAGCACCTTCAACATCTTTAATCCTCTATTTTTCTTCATTTCAATCACAAATAATGTCTTCTGAACTAAAAGTTAGAGTTTTAATTTATTGGGATGGTGAAATTATACATGAAGGAAATACCGTTCATTATAATTGTCTTCCCAAACACAATGCTAAGTATTTACTTAACGTCCGATATCAAAAGTTTTTTTTCATCAACTTATAAAAGAATGAGTATAAGTAGTACTAATTATAATTTGATTATAATCGAAAATATCCTACTTCATTTTTATCACAAGAACAAAAAAAATTTGGAGAGTGGATTATCTATAATGACGAATCGTTGATCGATTTTTTTGAGGGCTCCAAATGACTACATAGATCAAATCAAGTTAACAATGCTTGAAATCTATGTTAGGAAGGAGCCTAAGACTAGCCAACGACATTCTCCTTTATCGGCAAATGTTCATCCTCAATTAGAAAATCGTAATAACCCTGATGGAATCTCCATAACCCAATTTAGTGATTTTCCTAATATGACCCATTACCAAAATATTCTTACAGGTCGATATGATTTTGATTTGAACGAAACTATCAATGAAAGTGACTAGTAATGCTTAATAACTATACTTTGACTATTATTTATTGATTTTGCTTATAATTTGTTAATTTATATGATTTATTATTATTATTATTATATATTTTGTAGTGGTTTACCTCAGCATAAGACGAATATTGCTCCAAGTTATGGATTAGATAATTATTTTGGTCGCCCTCACACTTTTTGGAATGACGGAAAATGTTAGGACATTCACAAATTTTCATGCCTCGCCTACTTTTGATGCAGATGACTATTATCGGTACATCTGATACTTTATTTTTTACTTAAGTAAGTTTATTGTATGAGGTAAATATTTATACTTTTTATACATATAGAAAAAATATCACACAAAATGATCTAATTGATCCTATGAATATCGATGATCATGACCTTCCAAATTATGGCTCACCTTCAGCTAGTGATAGTGATGTTTTGCCTAATATGGAGGTATCAGGATATAATGTTTCATTTGAAGCATCATCTAGTGATGATGAGTTTTTGACGTCCAATCGGTCGCCAAGACCAATGCCCATAAGTCTGTTTCATAGCGAAGAATCTTTTCCACTATCGACTCAATAATTAGTAGTCACATCATCCACAGTGAGTATGCATGTGTTTTGTTCTGATAAAATTCCTTATCTTGATCATCTTCCAGATGGTCCAAATATCTTTGTCGATACACATGATGAATATACATCACAACGTACGTGATGTGATTTTGTGAATAGTGCAACTTATATTGAAAAAAACATATTGTTTAATTCAAAGAAACAGTTACAAAGGACAGTTAAGCTTCTACATTTAAAGATAGCAAGGGACAAAAAAATCATTGCGACTTATTTACGGGCGTGCAAAACAAGGATGTCTATTTAGGTTGACTTCTTTTAAGAATAAACATATTAACATGTGAAAAGTTGGAAGATACATTGAAGAACATACATGTGATGTGAGTACGTGCCACGAAGGACATTTCAACTTAGATGTTAAGATGATTGCTTCTGTCCTCCGTACTGATATAAAATGGGCATAACTTCCTACTCACATATCAAATTGTCGAACGATTTGTTGCGTTGAAAACTAGATTCATATACCTTAAATTTGATAGGTTATGAGCCACATAACTCTTCATATTTTAATATATATATGTTTATTTGAAATTGACCCAGGTAAAAACTTATATCGAAACTTAATCGGTCAGGAAACTTTCAACTCAACTTTGTGCTAGATTTTTATTATGACTTTAATACATCTGCAAATTAAATTCTTTCCACACTTAAGAATTGACCTATAACACCTCTGCACAATTAAAAATCACTCAGTCCAAGACTATACCCATACAAAAAATTGTCCAATTCTTAGCTTAGAATTTACGAGGTATTATAATAACTCACTATAAATTGTACCAATAAAATAAGTATAATTTACATAAATCCCGTAGTGTTAAGAGATGATTACATAATTTTCCTACTTCTTTTCAAATTACAAAAATTCCTTAAAATTTATGGATTTCGGATATATTACTAGACTTTTGGATAAGTTATTGGACTCCCGAATACATCACTGGACATCAGGATACATAGATGAGGGATTTATCCAAGAGGGGAGGGATGTATCAAAGAGGGGATAGGACGTTCGGATACATCACTGAACTTTCGGATACATCAGCAGACATCCGGATACATAGGTAAGGAATGTATCAGAAAGGGGAGGGATGTATCTGAGAGGGAATAGGGATGTATTGGCGACAAGAGAGTGATGTATCCGAGAGGGAATTTTTGAATTTTTTTAAATGATAGGGAAGTTTAGAGATTATAGTAAAATAAGATGTGTATTTAGGTAATTTTTCCATAAAATAATTTTAAAAAAAGGCATACATGTCCAATAGTGGCACTAATAATGGGTTCTCTTCCACCCAGGTTTATTGGAGAAACTAAGCAAATACCCCATAAAAGCAAAATAATTACAAACATATACCCTTTTACATTCATACCCACTAAATAATTAACTATATACCCCCCAACTAATTTCACTTAACTGATACTAAATCAGTATCATATACTGTATTGATATCATTAAGGCTGATAATTTCGCTTAACTGATACTAAATCAGTATCATATACTGTATTGGTATCATTAAGGCTGATAATTTCGCTTAATTGATACTAAATCAGTATATATATATATATATATATATATATATATATATATATATACTATATTGGTATCATTAAGATTTCTTATTCAGAAATTACTCATTAGTCAATGATACTATAATGGTATATATACCATTATAGTATCATTGACTAATGAGTAATTTCTAAATAAGAAACCTTAATGATACCATAAAAATATATATACTCTTATAGTATCATTAACTAATGAGTAATTTTTGAATAAGAAACCTTAATGATACCACAACAATATACATATACTCTTATAGTATCATTGATTAATGAGTAATTTCTGAACAAGAAATCTTAATGATATTACAACAATATACATATACTTTTAGGGAAAATTAGCAAACTAGTCATAATTCCTAACATAATTAGCTAAAACATCTATACTTTAAAATAATCATTAAAAATGTCATTATGTCATTATTTTAGCAAATATAATGTATCCTAATATAATTAATTTACTATCCTTTTATAGTTTTATTTCTCAAATCATGCCCACATTTACTTATTTTCATTCCACTACACTACACGATTAAAAGTAAAAAAAAAACCACATTCTAATATTCTCTCTCTAGATTTACCCCAAATCTCTATACTCTTTCTCTCTCTCTCGTTTCCAACAGCACTCTCTCTCTCTCTGTCTACCCTTTCCTCCATTATTTTCTCCTATTCTAGTTTACGATATTTCTTCAAAAATTTCTTAAGTAATTCGTGAAAGATTTTAGCCAACTGATATAGGTAAATATATTGCGATAAAGTATCTTTTCAAATTTTGATTTATTGATTTTTTTCTGATTTCTCGCAATAGTTGGTTTTTTTGTGATTTGTTTTCATATTGAAAAAATATACATCAACATTCATATATTGTTTGATTTTATATATATAATTTGATGTTTTCGTTTTTAAGGTTTTAGATTTGGGGAAAGCAGCTGATTTTCTCTATAATGTCCGAATCAAAGAGAATAACAAGTGGTATCCTAAATAATCTTCAAATTTTAGGTGATACCCTTGTTTGATTTATGCATTACCCAATAATTGCTCGAAAATGTAGGCAATGTACATAAACAACTTTTGTATTTTGTATTATATTTCTATATAACCCATTACTGTATTCATAGTCGACTAGGATAATGTGTATCTTGTATCTTTATGTTCGACACAAGATTTGTATTTTTTGAGAAATTGTATTCAGTTTTTATGGCTAGTGATGAAGAAAATTGTATTCAGTTAGCTCTATTATGTATCTTTTATTAGTTGTATTCCAAATAAGAATTATATTAGCCCCATTATGTAGTTTAATATTTGTATTTCATTTAAATTTTCTTTGATGTTTTCAATTTTAATTAGTATCCAAAAATGAATTGTATTTATTTATTCATTTTTTTAAAGTCATGATTTTTTTATTTATGTATTCATTATATACGTATTCATCACAATTGCATAAGTAAAACAGATTTTGTATCTTTTTTTGTCGTATTCAAAACAACCAGCTACAAAATAATAACATGACAATTCATTCATACCAATTCCTTTAATGGATACAAAATCAAAACAGATTTTGCATTTATATTTTAAATCGTATTCACTCTCAATTCCAAATAATCGAACTATACATTATTTATGTATTCATTATATATGTATTCATCACAATTGCATTAGATTTTTTATCTTTTTTTGTCGTATTCAAAACAACCAGCTACAAAATAATAACATGACAATTCATTCATACCAATTCCTTTAATGGATACAAAATCAAAACAGATTTTGTATTTATATTTTAAATAGCATTCACTTTCAATTCCAAAAAACCAAACTATACTTTATTTATGTATTCATTATATACGGATTCATCATACTTGCATCAAGAAAAACTGATTTTGTATCTTCTTTTGTAGTATTCAAAACAACCAACTACAAAATACTATCACGACTATTCATTCATACCAATTTCTTTAATGGATACAAACTCAAATATAAATACAAAACTAAAGAAGAAATAGCCAAACACAAATACATTTCGTCCACAAAAGTGTCTTTATATTAAAATGTCGTAATCATACTTTTTTTGGAATTAAAAACAAACAAAGATATAAAAAGGTCAAATATTTTCACAGATTTGACTAATTTCATTTTAAAAAACAGTAATCAACACATAAAAAATACTTGGCCTTTTTTTGTTCTTCTCCGATAATCTTGACCTTTTAAACAAATTGATGGAATTCAATTTGAAATACCACGAAGACAAATCGATGGAATTCAATTTGCTTATCCAATGAAAAGTGACACAAATCCACGAAAACTCAACTACAATTTCAATTGACTTATTCGAGAATGGATATTGGAAATATGCAGAACAATGGTGAAAGGCGTTTGAAAGAATAAGATAGAGAAGGCACTTCGTTGGATAAACAATTGTAACTGATTAGAGATTTAAGCGATTTTTACCTTTTTTGAAATATTTTATCCCATGATTTTCTCTATTCTGGTGTTAAAGATTTGTATTCTTTCAAATTAAATAAATACAAAAGGCAACCTTATAACATACTAAAATAATGACATTTTAAATAAATATTGAAAGTGTTGTCAAGGTGTCCTATAAATTCTAAAATATTGCTATTTTGAAAATTTTCCCATACTTTTATAGTATCATTGATTAATGAATAATTTCTGAATAACAAACCTTAATGATATCATATATATATATATATATATATATATACTCTTATAGTATCATTGACTAATGAGAAATTTCTGAACAAGAAATCTTAATGATACCACAACAATATGCATATATTCTTATAGTATCATTGATTAATGAGTAATTCTGAACAAGAAACCTTAATAATACCACAACAATATACATATACTCTTATAGTATCATTGACTAATGAGTAATTCTGAACAAGAAACCTTAATGATACCATAACAATATACATATACTCTTATAGTATCATTGACTAATGAGTAATTTCTGAACAAAAAACTTTAATGATACCAATACAGTATATATATATATACTGATTTAGTATCAGTTAAGTTAAATTATCAGCCTTAATGATACCAATACAATATATGATACTGATTTAGCATCAGTTAAGCGAAAATTATCAGACGTGGGTAGGGCTGTTCATCGTTATGGTCAAAAAACCAAATCGAATCGCAATCCGAACCAAACCAATTAAAAAAACTGATATTTGGTTTGGTTTTAAATTTTGAAAACCAATACTATTTGGTTTGGTTTTGATTTTACTAAAAAACAACCGTAAGAATAACCAAACCGAACCGAACCGATAAATTAGATATATAAATTTTATAATTATTTATATATTATTCATAAATAAAATATAAATATTTTGTTAAATTTTAATTAACTTAAGTCTTTAATTTACCATTTTTTCAAGCTCAACACTTAAATTTTAGGAAAACTTACCTAAATATACATCTTAATTTACCATTATCTCTAAAATTTCCTACCATTTAAATTTTTTTCAAAAATCCCCTCTCGGATACATCACTCTTCTCTCGTTGATACCTCCCTATCCCCCTCTCGGATACATCCCTCCCCTCTCGGATACATCTCTCACCTATGAATCCGGATGTCTGCTGATGTATCCGGAAGTTCAGTGATGTATCCGGATGTCCTATCCCCTCTCTTATACATCCTTCCCTTCTCGGATACATCCCTCACCTATGTATCCGGATGTTTGCTAATGTATTCAGTGATGTATCCGAAAGTCCAGTGATGTATCCGAAATCCATAAAATTTTAAGGGATTTTTGTAATTTGAAAAAGAGTAGGGAAATAATGTAATTAGCTTTTAACACTGAGATTTATGTAAATTATACTAAATTTTAGCCCAACTATTACAACCCTAAGTCCAAGTCCATCAAAATATATTACTTTAATCTTTACCTACCTTACCTCACATTATAAGATAGTCACACTTTCTCTTAATTGAATCACTTTTGTTTGTGTAATAATAACTCTAGTATTGCTTAATTGAACCGATAGTAACTTTCCTATGGATTGTTCATGTACTAGATTTCTGTGTCTACCGAGATACGTAAGTCCTCAAAAAATTTATTACTTTCAAACCGAAAAAATCATAAAAACCGAACCAAACCGACGGTTATTTTTTTCGTTTGATTTGGTTTGGTTTTAAAAATTTAAAAACCGACTAGATTGGTTTGGTTTTGATTTTAATCAATAACCGATCCAAACCGAACCACGAACACCGTCTAGGTATGTGCTCTAACTTTTTTTGAGAGAATGAGTATTTCTTTAATTACTTTTAATTGGGGTATGAACACGTAATTATTTTTAATTTTATGGCCCATTTTTGTAGTTTTTCCTTCCAAATTATGAGTGTTTAGACCCATTACCCAAACCACTTGTATTGCTTTGACCCATACCCGACCCATCCAACCTCTCAAATATAATTGTAGAACAAATTCTCTCTTCGGAAAAAGGGGTTAGAGTAGAAGAATTAGGGTTTAATCTTGGTTGCTTTAACCTCCCTTTTCTTCGAGTATATATGGATTCTCCTCAATCAGGTATTCAATTTCCTCTAAATGTGTGTATTTTCCGTTTTAAGAAGGAATGATGGTTATAAGTATTCTACCAACGCTGCTTTATTTATCATTTCTTGGCTGATTCCTGTGATTTTCTTGCTAGACGAAATTGGGTTTTCATCTTTCTACTAAATGTGGGTATTATTGTGATCTACAGGCATGGAATCTGAAAAACAGATTAATGATGAAGAAGTTAAGAGTGTAATTGAAGTAATGGCAGCTAGTGGGAAGTATTGGTATGCTATTAATTTTCCCTAGAACTTTATTTCTTTCCAAGTGGCTAGTTTAAATTTGCAATTTGAGTTAGTCCCATTTTCACTTTGCTTAACTGATGTGGAAATGGTAAACACTATAACTTTTTGTCACAGACAATAATCTTGCTATGTTCCGTTCAATGTTGTTCTTTTATGTAACTCTTTTACCTGCACCTGAATGGAAGAAGATATTAGTGTTTGCTGCATCCTAAAGTGGGTGTTTAATGGGGATGAGCAAAGTACATTTAGATGATCTGGCAGCGCAAACCTTGTTTCATTGGCTTGCTAAAATTATTTCTACCTCTAGCCAGTTGTTTATGCTAAGCCAAGCTCCATATGTTTGAGTTTATATGGATCTGTGAGCCCAAGCAAGCTCTGTGCAAGTGCACACAAGCTCACCGGGATATTATTGTTATAAAAATGAAAGCAAGCACAGTGCAAGTTTAGCTAGAATATAAAAAAGGGCAGTCCGGTGCACAAAACATCATGCATTCACGTAGGGTCAGGGGAAGGGCCGCACCCCAAGGGGTGCAATGTAGATCTAAGATGCATGGACTCTTCATTTTTGCTGCCGCACTCGTGTCGGGTGTGGGTGCTAGATACTTGTGGGATTTGGTCAACCCACATCATATACTTTAACCAGAGTCCATAGACAAATTTGGGGGAAACTGCGATTTTGATATCTCAAAATAAAAGATAAAATAGATTTAAGACATGCAAAATGACATACCTTCAAGTATTATAGTCCTTTTGTCTCCTTTTTAACTTTTCCTTTTGGTCAATATTCGTTGGTTCATGTTTCAAATAGAGAGAAACTAAGAATTCTAGGGTAGGGGTGGGCATGGTATGGTACGGTACGGTATTTCAACGTTTCGATACCGTACTTTCGGTATTCGGTTTTTAAAACATTATACCATTACCATACCAATTTAATTTGGTATGGTTCGGAATTTTGAAGTTCGGTTTCGGTATTCTACGGTATGGTAAATCGGTAACCATAGTTTGTTCAACTTCGACTAATATATACTCGTATGATAGAGTATTATGACTTCAACAATTAAAAAAAGTTCTCAATTGTATCATATTAATACATTACACATGTAGAAATATATATTCAAAATAAAGTACAAACAACTTCTTTTGTTAATCAATTAAATTTAAATATATTTCAATCAAAATAGAGTAGTTAAAGTTTCAACTTCTTAACATTTGGTTTATACTAATACTAGGTTGCATATTTGTTAGTATTTTAGTAACATATATATGTTATTTATGTAACTATATACTTCGGTATTTCGGTATATTATTTCTAAATACCAAATACCGTACCGAATACCAAAAAAAATTAAAATGTATACCATATACCATACCAAATACCATAATACCAAAACCACGGTATTAAAAATTTTGGTGTGGTATGGTAATTCGGTATATACCATACCATGCCCACTCCTATTCTAGGGGTCATGTTCCGTCTTCTGGTAGACAATAGCAATGACTTTCTTTTTCTTTTTTTAAGGGGAAGAACCAGAGAGTTTGAAAGAAGTCGAGGTCTTGGGGAAGATGACCCAGAAGACCTTTCAAAATTTAGAACTATATTTTATAATTTTGAAAATTTTAGCTGAATCTCTAGCACTTGTATTCACACCCACTAATCTTAAAATTTAGATTTTGCATACCTGCATTGGAGTTCGAGCAACTTAGATGTAGATAGCCTACCTTAGTGCAAGCATTAGTGGCTTCTTCACAACTCAAGACAACTTTTCCATTGCTCCAAGTTTAGCTAGAATATCATGGAGATAAAAGAATACATCAATACCACTTGTATTAGATTGATATTTGTATTTCATGTATGAGTATTGTTATATTCCTTTCTAAGTACTTTTTCATCCAAGTTTTTCCCCGATTGACATTATCTTGTACTACTTTACAACTTTGCCTTACTTGTTTACTAACTCAATAAAGTTGGAATAGAACTTACTTAGAAATATGGCCATATAAGTCACAAGAACGTCATAGTTTTTTTTTGTCAAGGAAGAACGTCAGATTCTTTAACCTGGGGCTAGAAACATTATACTGGAACATATAGTTGATTGGATAAGACAGTTCTTTTAGCTATCTGAAGTTATTATCCATTTTGTACAAGTTGGTTGAAGGTTGTTAAAGCTGGTTGTTCTACTTGGATACTTCAAAGAGCAAAGACTAGTTAAGTTCTAGAGCTTGGTCTCCAATCAAACTAGTCTTATAACTTGGATGTGCTCAAGTTGAATCTAAGCCATAAATATGAGCAGAATTATCTGCTTCAAGCATTAGTTACTAACATAACAACATTTTAAACCAGTTGGCAGCTTTGCAGGCAATCCAAGAACATAGAGCTCTCACACATGATGAGGCATTGCAGAAATCAAACTTAGCTATGAAGTTTGAAGAACTAAAGAAGTTGCAAGAAATGAGGAGATAGCTTAGGGACAAAGATCAAGGATACAATGGTTGAAACAGGGAGACAAAATTACATAATACTTTCATAGGATAGCTACAACTCACAAAAGGGTAAACTCCATAGATAACCTGAATGTGGAGGGTATGGAGGTGACAGACCCAAAGGAGATCAAAGAAGCTATACAAAATTACTACTAGAGCTTGTATAAGGAGACAAGATTGGAGGCCAGAATTAGTGTTACATGAAGCTACAAGGATCTCAACAGAAGAACAAGAGGAGCTACAAAGACAATTTAATGAGGATGAAATCTTAGAATGCCTTAAATTGTGTGCTATGGAGAAGGCACCAGGGACTGATGGGTTCCCTATGTTCTTTTTTCTGGCTTTCTGGGAACTTATGAAGGAGGACATCCTGAAAACTCTCCAATATTTTGAGAAAAGCTTCAATGCAACATTCATAGCCTTGATCCCAAAGAAGGTTGGAGCTTCATACTCGAAAGATTTCAGACCTATAAGTCTTGTAGGTGGAATGTACAAGATTGTGGCAAAGATACTGGCGGTGTACCAATATGACTTATAGGTGTGGTCAATACATGACTCGAAAGCACCAAAGCACCAAATGACTCGAAAGATTTCAGACCTAAAAGTCATTTGGTGCTTTGCACGCTCAATCCATGGTGTACCAATATGAGCACTGATACTTATGAGATTGGAGCCTGGAAGACCATTAGAGCCCTATGGCCCAATATGGAAAGGAACTTGTAGAAGATAGTTGGAGATGGGAAAAGAATAAAATTTTGGAAGGATGCTTGGAAGGAGCAAAGTTCATTAATGGAGATTTTTCTAGACCTGTTTATTCTAAGAAACAACCCGGATGGTACCATTTATGATATCTGGAGTGCACAGGGATAGAACTTGCCCTTCTGGAGATTGCTGAATGACCGGGAGATTGATAGAGTTGCCAATCTGCTAAGTAGGACTGATGATTTCAGTGGCACTACTGGTGAACTAGATATATTAAGATGGAAACACAATATTGATGGGCAATTCTTTGTTAAAAGGGTTTATAGAATGGAAGGAAGGGGACAATATAGAGGGCAACCAAAAATATGGAGAAACTTATGAAAGAGTCCAGTTCCAACCAAGGTAAAATGCTTTACTTGGTTCGTGGTTAAAAATGCTTCTTATACAATGAGACAGATGAAACAAATAGTCATCTGTTTTTACATTGCACTTTCACTGCACTGCTTTGGTCTCTATTTCTCAACATAACAAAGACAAGTTGGACTATGCGTGAGCATACTGCAGATTTGCTTAGCTGCTGGATGAAAAGAGGAGGCAACAAAAGTCAAAAGAAGTGGTGGAGGATCATACTACAATGCATTTGGTGGACAGTTTGGAGAGAGAGATGGGAGGTGTTTTGAAGATAGATCCAATTCCATTCAGAAAGTTAAATGGAATTGTATAATATCTTTCTACTTTTGGTGTAAAGAAGTAGGTTTAGAGGATATAGATCATTTTATAGATTTATTAAGATCTCGGTGAGTATTTTCTTTTATATTTGTTTTTGTTTTTTTATCCAACACTTTTTGATGGTGTCCAACATGTCCTCAATGCTGAGGAATACACATTTACCAGTTTAAAAA
The DNA here is from genome assembly GCA_018342035.1 of Solanum appendiculatum. NCBI lineage: Eukaryota > Viridiplantae > Streptophyta > Magnoliopsida > Solanales > Solanaceae > Solanum > Solanum appendiculatum. The sequence goes on along the minus strand of JAGDQO010000627.1, from coordinate 880,783 downwards.
AAAAAAAAAAACATAACGAGTCAACTGAGCTAGCAACATCCAAAAATTCAGCAATGTTTTGCAACCTTTTTTGGTAGTATATTCTGCTTTGATCTACTGGTGTTGTCTGAATAATAAGTTTCTTAAGCTTGAAATCTTTTTGGCAAATCCAACTTTGTAACCAAATGGAACATGCACCACCAACGACCATGGGGCATGACGAGTGATCTTGACCAACCCACTTATCATGTTCGATTCACCATCCAAGGAGTGTTATTAATTTGTTTGTTCAGTCTTCACCACTATCGACTTATTTGTCCCCGCTTAATGATAATTTATTTGTTCTTCCCATCACCCCACTCCCCCACTTTCAAGGAGCACCTTTAAGGGTTTCTTTTCTCAGCCCAGTTTAAGAGAAACTATCCCTATGTCAGAAGAGAAAATTTAATTTGTTGATTCAATTTTAAATTCCATTTCTTTATCTACAATTTTTTAACTTATTGATGTGTGTGCGAAAGGCTGTTCCATGTGAGACGGACTTTTGTTGTTTTTAGCTAGGGTAGTAAATATAGAGAATCTTAAATTCTTCACAATAATCTTGTTGAAGAAGAAGAAGAAGAAAGAGTTGTATTCTGATCCAAAAGAAAAAACAAAAGAAAGAAAAAGAGTTGTCTCTGTTGTATTCTTGTTTATTGCATTATGGTTTTGGAATTTCCGTGTCATGAACAATTTTATGTTGTGCATGTTTGGCTCAGGCATGACTGGGACAAACTCAAGGGCATGCTGTCATTCCATCTTAAGCAGGTATGGGGAGGTATGCCAAGTTGTCAGCGTATTACAACATCTTTTAAAGTGGTCTTCCAATTTATGCTGTTTTAATATTTCTGCATAGTGTATACTAACTTTTAACCACTCTTAAATGCTTTATTCAAGGTCCTGTCAGATTATCCCGAGGCAAAAATGACTATCGAACAGCAGCAATCTTGTTTAGGAGAGAGCTTACCTGAGTTGGCGAAAAGGTTGGATGATGGTATTCCCGCAGTCATTTGCCTTACCTATTTCTGTCGCTCTCCTTTGACATGGGGGGCAATTAGCGTTATTTGACTGCAACAATTCTATAAGAAAATTTGCTGATCAAAATAAAATTCTATAAGAAGGCGCATAAACCTTGGTAGGTAGAGTTACCCAATACATGGGTTAGTGGGAGGTGGCAGGTACCCGGTGGAAAAGTCGATGTTCGCGTAAGCTGATTGGGACAACAGTGTTATTATTATCCAAAACTAATAGAAGATGATACATAATGTTTCATATTCCTAGAACACATTCCTGTATTGTCCTGTTTTTGTGTGCTTACTTGAGGCAAAAAAAATTCACATGCCATTATGGCTCTCCTAAAATTGATTTTTCTGTTTGTGTGGGGCAGCTATATAATGTGTTAGGATGTTAGAATTTTTTTTGGTGTTTAGCTTGGGGGGTGCCATAGAAGTATAAGGCTCTCCTAAAATTGATCGTTCTGTTTGTGTGGGGCAGCTGTACAACATGTATTCGAATGTCACCTTTTTTTTTTTGGCGTTTAGGTTGGGGGTCTCACTACTTATTAGCATGTTCAATGTTGATGTTTTAAAATGCATTCTCTTAGGCAGTAGGGAGGAAATGTGAAAAACAAAAGGTTGAATGGAGGAAAAAGGAAGAAGGGGAGTAGGAGTAAATAATCCTCTTCTTGGTTAGGTTGCTGTGAAATGGTCAAACAAATGCATTTGCATATTGGTACTACATATGTGTACTGATGGTCAACATTTTGTCCAGAATGTCCTTTTATGTTCATTTTCAATATTTGCTTAATGACAGTCTTATTATTTATTTTTTTGGATAAAGGTAACCACTTGTATTAACAGTAAAACTCAGCTGCAAAAAGAGCTGATTTGTGATCTTTACATACAAAAGTATAAGGGGGATCCTGGACATAACAAAAAACTCACACATTCCTTCTATATCTACTAGTTCACCTAATCCCCCCATGTTCTGTTTATACTCTCACACAAAAAATAAGGGACTAAGACAATTCATTCTAATTTATAGGATTGCTGTTATCTTCAGAGTATCTTGAATTCCTTCCCTTCCATAGTATCCACCATAAACATGCTGGGATGATCTGCCACCAATCTTCTTCTCCTCCTCTCTTCCCAACACTCTTCTAGCAGTTAAAAATTCCTATAGTAGAACTAGGCATGGTCCAGTTAATGCCAGACAAAAGAACATGTGCCTCAAATTTGTCATTGTCTTGCAGTGCAAGAAAAGATGTTCATTGCTTTCACCATCCTGACCACATAATGGACATTTTGAATAAATTTGAAGTCCTCTTCTTTGTTATTTCTTCTGGGTCAAGTAAGCTTTCTTTGCCACTAGTCAGACAAAGCAAGAAACCTTGAAAGGAATTTCGACTCTCCACAAGTGACAAGGACCGTCCCACTAACCTCTGGCTGCTGCAATCTCCTCCCAACGCTCATTTTGTCCATTCTAGTGTTAGGGGCATATACCCTTGTGAGGCACCAATTGAAGTCGCTGGAATTTCCACCCGTTGTTCTCCTTTGTCTTCTCTGATGGCAAAAGTTGCCGGAATTTCCTCCCAGATCTGGATGGTGAAGAGGACACCTTTTTTTTTTAGAAAAGGGTAACAATGGTGAAGAGGACACCTCCCTGTTCCAAGGTTATTTCTTTTGGAACCTCACTTTCCTCCCCTCTTATTCTGGCCCATTTCAAGTGATTCTGAAGTTGCGTCTCTTCCTCCGTCTCCAACCAACCTCCACAGTTGTCTCTGATAGCTTTGAAGACCTTTTTAGACCAGATTGCAAAGGTAATCCAACTAAGAGCCCGTTTGGATAAGCTGAAAAAAGTAGCTTTTAAGTCAAAAAATAAAAAGTCGAACTTTAAATGACTTTTAAGTCAAAAAAATAAAAAGTAGGGGGAGTCCTACTTTTGGTTTTTAACTAATTTTAAGTCATTTTAAACTTATTTTAAGTTATTTTTAACTTTGCCAAACACTCTCAAAAACTAAAAATGACTTAAAAGTAGGTTTAACCAACTTTTAAGCCCATCCAAACAGGCTCTAATCTGATCCATACTGAACTGGATAATTTACTGTGGTTGATAGCTCCTATCAATGGTGACCACCATTGCAACCCAACGAGGAAATTTCCAACACCATTCACCCTTCATATTCTGTTCTGCAGTGGATCTAAAAGCAAATTCAAAGAGAAATTTTCCATCTCCCATTTTGTAGATATTCATACCATGTGCTTGCTTCCAAATAGAATTAGTCCAACGTCTGATCGCTTATAAGGTGGGTGTCTTTGAGGTGTTCAAAGGAAAAGCTCCAACTAGGCATATTCCACTTTCTGCATTCCAGGAGCGGGTTATAGTTTGTCACATAGTTTCAAATAAACAAGAACAGTTCCCATTTTTGTGTTGTTACTCTCTTCTGTGGTAGCAGCTAGCTAATTCATCTGCTTCAGTTTTACAATTTGAAGAGTTTTCACTTGCCTGCTGATCTCTCATTTATGGTTCTTAAGGCCAGTCTGGCTAAATCTATTGGACTGGAAAACTTCTAACCTGAAAATAATGTAGCACATTGTATCATGTGAAAAGTAACTCCTGATATGCTACTTTATTTACCTGTCAAATAAAATGTTATTATTCCAAATCAGCCTTATAACTCAGAAGTTGAACTAAAATTTGAAGGTATTCTTTGTGGGTGCTTCAATGGTGTTCTCTCCGTGCTCACTTTGTAACCAAACTTCTAACATATATTACCATTTTCACTTCTGGTTCATTATTCTGATTTGGATCTTCCCCACCTTACCTTGATTTTGCAGCTCTCAACAGCTTTGCTGAAGGCCCTCCATTTACGTTGCAAAGACTTTGTGAGGTGACAATCTTTTTTAATCTCAATTTCACTTTGTTGGATATGTTAGTACTTAATTCTACATGATTTTCCTTTAAATTTAAAGCTGTGTTTCTCTATTTCATGAAAAAAATTGTGTGTTTCTAGTATAGGAGTCATCTTATAGCAGCTTAAGGTGTTATTTTTATTGTATTTTGTATGTTCTTTTCACTGCTACAATGATTCTCTTCATGCTGATGTCTGATTTCTGGTTTTCAATTAAACATTTGATATATTGGTTTTTCGTTGTATCTAATCTTTTGAGTAATATTGAGCAGATATTGTTGGATGCGCGGAACATTTATTCCAAGCTGTCAAAGCTTGCATTGGCTCTAGAAAAGGTTTGATTTCAATGTGGAGCCTTCTCGTGCTTATAAAGTTTCATGTTCTTAAATCTCATTGATGTAGCATCTCAATATTTTTTAACGTCCAAATCTTGAATGACAACTTGCTGGAGGAAACTCCTTAGTAGTAAGTAGCGTAAGATTACATTACTGAGCTTAGTTGACAATTGTTGGGAACCTACCTGTTAAAACAAGTGCTTCCAATAGTTTCTGAAGATTGGGTACAGGCTGAATATGGTCTTGTTTTGTAATTACTAGTTGAGTATTAATTCATGCTTTAATACCTGTCTGCAGAATCTGTTAGTTACATCAACATTGACTATCTCCAGCGATCCATATACCATACAAAATGCTGCAACAGAAGCAGACACAGAAACAGAAACAGAAACAGAAACGAAGGGTTCCCCAGTTCAATCTAATGGAGTGGAACCTATAGCCAGTGCAGGTGATGCAGATGAAGTAATGGCTGAGGTAGAAGAGGCTGAAGTTGAGGATGTTATGACAATTGACATGGATACTATTGAAGCAATAGTTAGATCATCTGAAGCAGATACTACACCTACCAGTGATTCATAATGCACTGTGTTTATTATTTTCATGTCAAATAAAGGATGTGTACAAGGTAGGTCATGCTTCTGAAAATGTAGCAGTATAATGTGTCTCAAACCTTGTTGTGGGAGGTTAAAACATAGTCTGTTTCTTGTCTTTGTCCAACTATAATTAATGTCTTTGTGGTGTTCTTTATGAGTCCTGCCATTGTAATGTGACCTACAAAGGGGAGTTGAAAGTAAGATTATATTTAGAGATAATCACACAAGATACTTATTGATGAGGTGTTGTTATATATGTGTAACTGACATTTAGCATTTAGATGTTAAAAATAAAAGTACATAAAAGATTAGTTTAATGATTTTATGAATTAAGAAGAAATAAGAATGCATGTATTTGTTAATAAATTTAATCAAAAAGGGTAAGAGTATGAATGTAAAAAAGGCAAGTGCAAGTAGCCTTTCCTCGTGAATTATGACTACAATTGATGGATATTTAAATATAATTTTTTTCCTTTAGATAATCATATGTGAAATTCACTAAGCATGACATTAATAATCATTATAATAAATAGAGAAAATACATCAAAATCACTCTTGAACTTGGTAGCAAAATTACTTTAGTATTTTAACTATATGGATGTTTATTTATTCCCCTTTAATAACTTTTAAATGAATTAAATACCATTCTAAGGAGTGACATGACAGAGAGAGTGGACTTAGAGCCTGTTTGGAAACCAACTTTTAAGTTATTTTTTAAACTTTTTGAAGTATTTGACAAATTTAAAAAGTGTTTAAAATAAGTTAAAATTTACAAAAAAAAAAAAAAAACATTTCAAAAGTTAAAAGCTGATTTCCCATACTTTTTTCTTTTTGGCTCAAGTCTTTTATGTTTGACCAACAATTTTACCTTTTTATCCCTAGTATTTTTTATAATTTCTATCCAACTTTTTCCTTTGCTATTCTTTTCTTCCATTGCCTTTTACTCTTTCTTTTCTTCAGTCCCCCCCCCCTTTACTCTTTCTTTTCTTCAGTTTTTTCACTTCTTTTTGTTCTTTTTTTTCTTCAATTTTTTTCTCCTTATTGCTCTTTCTTTATTTTTTTCCTTCTAAATTATTTCTTCCTTTTAGTTTTTCCTTTATAAATTATTTGTGGTAAAGAAGAAATACAGTCATTATTATTTATAAATATAATTGAAAAAGAATCTCAAATTTTTCATGTGTTTTATCAAAATTATATATTTTAAAAATTAAAATAACTTACACATATAAATTAACTTATATAATCAATTTATATTGAAGTTGAATTAAATATAAATTAATTTTAATTCGATTTATTTTAGAAATAAAAACTTATAATAATTAGCATTTTATAATGTTTACCATTTTTAAGAGTATTTCAAATAATTTGACAAAAATAAAGTGCTTAACAACACTTGTGTACCAAACACAACAACATTTTTTTCTTCAATTTAAGCATTTTTACCCAAACACGAAACTACTTATTTTTAAAATAAGTTTCAACACTTTAAAAAGTGCTTTTAAATCACTTTTTAAAGCTAATCCAAACGGGCTGTAAAAGCCTGTGAAGAAAGAAAAAAAACTGAAATTACAAGATTATACACATGACATTTTTTTATTGGCCAACATATAAATAATATTTTAAATCTTTTTTCTTGATATATTACTTTTTTTTAAATATGTAAATTTTCTTTTAGAGATAGTGAAATTTGCGCATTCCTTTTTTCAATAATTTAAAATTTTTTCTCTTTATTTTGTTGTCTTCCCCAATACTTTTTTTCCAATTGAAGCAAACCTCCTCCTTCTGCCTTTCTTCGTAGATATTCCTACCTTCACCCATTATTTTAATTCCACCATCCCTTTAGCTATTCACTATTCTATTCTTCACCACTATATTATTGTTGACATCGATTTCACAATACCCACATCATTTTCACAACACCCATTGTGAAGACATATTTCATAAATTGAGATTTTCAATTAATGTTCCTGCAGCTTCAATCTCATCAATGGAATGAAGATTGTATATGAAAGGTGAAATACCCATATTTTTTGCATCACCAAATAATAGGAACTCAAAAATCGGGTCACTTAAAAGTCAAGAAAATTTACATTTATAAAATGTAAGCATCAAGATTTTACTTATGATTTAGGCATAAACATTGTTGATAAAAGGTGTGAAGCTTGAGGCTATAGCTAAAGACACCATTGTTGAAAGAAATTAGCTTCAATTATCGATTGGTATTGTTGAAAGATTTTTACCTCTAATTTGGGGCTGATGATGAAGCTCTTTGTTAAATAAATGATCCCATATAATTTTAGAAATTAATTAATTAGTGTATATAAGTCCAAGAAAATATTTAAAGAAAAAGAAAAATGGTGAATAAGCAAAAAGAAATAAAAAATTTATGACGTGGTGTTTACATGACTATGACGTGGCAGGTGAGAATGATATTTACAATCTAAGGGTGGTATTTAATTCACTTGAAAGTTGTTAGGGAGGGTAAGAAGCGTTCATGTAGTTAAAATGCTAAAGTAAGTTTTGGTACCAAGTTCAAAAGTGATTTGATGTATTTACTCTTATAAATATTTTAATATTTTATTTTTTTAAACATAATATATTTCTTACAAAATATTACTGTATTATATAATATTTGAGTATGACTATTATAATTAAGAAATTTTACAAAGAATGCACCAATATTATGAATGTCAGTGTTATTATAGGTGAATGTTGTTTTAGAGATGTAAAATAAAGAAAAAATGATTCAAAACACACATAAACTGATTGAAATTTTTGTTACACACTCTACTTTTACGAGAGTCTTATGCTCCATCTGGACTACGTTAAAGTGGATGAGTAGTAGGTTGCTCGTGAAGAGTTGCTCGAGGACATGAAAATGCAGTTAGCTATTCCGCGTTTCATCATGGATCAGGGCAAGCGACTAGATAAAAGTTTTCCACTTGCATCTCAGTCAATTTTACTTTTTCGTTATTATGTAATTCCTAGGGTATGATACCTTATAGCTTCACAGTTACAAGTCATTTTCTCATTACTTTGGGTCTCTCATTTTCGATTTTTATTGGCATTACTATAGTGAAATTTAAAAAAAATAGGCTTCATTTTTTAAGCTTCTTATTACCTACAAGAGTCCCATTACCATTAGCAACTTTTTTAGTACTCCTTGAGATAATCCCTTATCATTTTTGAGCATTAAGCTCAGGAATATGTTTATTTGCTAATATGATGGCTGTTGGTAGTTCAGTGAAGATTTTAAGTGAATTCGTTTGGACTATGCTATGTATGAATGATCTTTTATATTTCATAGGAGATTTTGGTCCTTTATTTATAGTTCTTGCATTACCCGATAAGGAATTAGGTGTAACAAATCACAAGCTTATGTTTCTACGATCTTAATATGTATTTATTTGAATAACGCTATAAATCTTATAGAGGAAGAGTAATATGCAGTTGATTCTATACATTCAATTGTTCAACTACTTTGAAAAAACTGACTATTATGGCTATGTAAGGGACCAACTTTCCCTTTTTCAATCACCTCCTACCTTAAGGTAGGCCCACTGTTGAATACCCTCAATTGAAAATTTAAAAAGATTATATAACCTCATAGTATGAGGAGCTGCTCGAGGGATCACACCCATTGGTGGAGCCAACTCGAGTGGTACAATGCAAAAGGGAAAACCCTCCTTTAACACCCCAAAAATTTCTAAGCTAAGACCTGAATCATTCTATAACACATCGCAACTCCACTCTTAAAATTTGAATCGTTCGTGTAACACCTCGAACTTTGAGAAAGGCTAAGGAGGGCAAACCGGCAAGTTCACGAACCCAAAATGGACCACGACACCTTCACGGCACCTTAGACGGTCTGTTTAGGGGTCCACAACCCGTCTTGGACATCGTGAAGGACTGCCCAAGGCTGCCAAGGTGAAGGTCACCTTCACGAGCCCTTAGATGGCCCGTGGTGTCTTGGACGGCCCGTTTAGGGGTTCGTACAAGTCACCCATCAGTTTTCAGGTTTTGGGTCAACTTCAAATGATCATATCTCTCAGAACAAAATGAATTAGGTGGACCAGACCTATCAAATTAAAGGTCTTTGAGTCCTCTTTCCAACGCCACCAAGTTTGCTCCATTTGAAGTTCGGAGTAAAATGTTATGCCAGTTTTAGTGAAGCACTATCAGGCAGGCGAAGCTTCACGACTGGCTATACGGCCAGTGAAGCCTTAGACGACTCATGAAGCCTTTCCAGTGAGGCACCTCGTTAGTTTTTAAGTTAGGGTCAATGTGGTCTTTTCCCAAAGTGTTTCGTATCCCAAACTACGTCGTTTTAACCCTATTCTAAGCCTAAACTACGTCATTTCACACCAAATTAAGGACTTAGAAAGTGTTAATCAATTCTCTTACGTTCATTAGCAGTTCAAGACATTAGAGCAAGGTTTTAAGAGGAGAAAAGCTAGGGTTCAAGCATTCTTTGAGTTTCATCGACTCCACCAAGAACGTTGTTCTTCCCAGGTATGTAAGGCTATTCATAGTGTTGGACCAATTCGTCCTCACGCCCTGCATCTCAATTCAGTCAGAAATAGTTACATCTAAAGGATATATTCCTAGTTCTTGATATTTGAATTCAGTTCTTTAGCAAGTTGAGGTTTTGATTCCTATTTTACATGTGAATCTTATAATGTTGTTCTTGCTTAGTATCACATAAACCCTATTGATTTAGTAAAGTGATGTTTTCAAAGAAAATTACATGAAAGTTCCTCATATATTGTTTTGGCCTTGAAAGATAAGTTCATGAGTATACGTTTTAAAGGTGTAAGTTTTGAATAGAATCCTTGAAAAGAGAATCAAACGGTTTCATATGTACTATTTGACAGTTGAGAAAAAGAAAGAGTATGACTGATGTTTTTGAAAGGTAAAGTAATGTAATAGTCCCTTTCTCTGTAAAGGGTGATTGAGCAAAGTGAAAAGTAAGTAAAGTAATAGTCCCTTTGTTTGTAAAGGGTGATTGAGCATAAAGTATATTGATTATTTTGGGAGTAGTATCGAGCACCGAATTAGGTTAAAGTCCATTTAAAATCAAAAGTCCCATAAAACTACGTAGCCAGCGTAGGATAGGATAGCACTGAATCTTCGTGCGACTCCTCTCTGCCTCTGAGAAGGCCTATTAGATGGATCCATAGTTACAGTATCATCTTATACCCCCGGCAACGTATATGATGGCCCTTGCAACGTGCATGAAACGTTGTATCATTGCTAGGCTCATAGTAATGATTGTCAGTTAGAGAAACTCCCCACAAGTAAAGTATGTTATTTTCATATTACTTTTATTGCATATCTTATTGTAAAGCTTAAATGGTTTTCACTTCATGTTCATGTATTGATTCAATTGAGTGCTGTCAGTCATTCAGTTCAGTTATTTGTTTTACTCAGCTATATTACATACTTGTACATTCAAATGTATTGATGTCATTCGACTTGCATCTTTTATGATGTAGATACAGGTGTTCATGATTATCAATAGGCGCTTTGTTGAGATCATTTGACACTCCAGTTAGCATTGGTGAGCCTCCTTGCATTCCGGAGGATTTCCCTTTTTCCTTTCAGTTTAGTCCTTTTAGGGTGTTATGGGTCTTGTCCCAATATCTATGTTGAACTATAGAGGCTTCATAGATAGTTAGAGTTGAGAAGTCTCTCAATATTTTCCTTTTGTTCGAGATGTTTTGAGGCTATTTTGCAAAGTATTATTATTATTATTGCAATTAAGTATTTTCAAACAGTTTGAGTCAAGTGATTGCTTGATTTCAAATGTTCTAAATTCTATTTTTAAAAGCTTCTTTATGCTTGAGTAAGTCTTCTGCTAAATATTCAGCAAGACCAAAGGTTCATTTAGGGATCAGAAATTATTGTCGAGTGTCGGCCATGTCTAGGGTGTAGGCTCGAGGCGTGACACTCCTATCGTAGAGTTGAGAGAGACCACCATAGAGGATCAGTATGAGGAGCCCACCATTACTACAATGATCCAGTTCGAGAAGACTTCCCTTATGCTAGAGATTACACCAGAGGCTGCATCCATCAGATCTGACTGCCTAGCGCGTACAAGGAGCCTTACTTTCCACTCTTGATCTTTATTTATGATTTTTGTGATGCATTGTGGACAATGCATCATTTTTCATATGGAGATGGGGTAGTTGTAATGATTTAAAAGGCGGTGGTTGCTGGTTGTGTTGATGTTGTTGATCTCGAACGATGCGCACGTTATAATATGATTTGACCCATTTGAGCATTGTACTATTTGTTCAAAACACTAATGGTATGTATATATATTTTTGGTCTATTTAATTCATTTGTTAGTTATTATATGAGTTTTCTTTAAACCACGATTCTTTAACAGAAGTAATGTCTTTGTTATCTAATTGGGTGACTTATCCCAATATATCATGATTATCTATAGGCAACATTTGTGTTAGATGTTTTGGATAATTAAGAAGATAGAATGTGACTGATATGATGCTAACAAAATGAGTCAGTTAAAAAGATGGTTTATGATCTTGATTGTTAATCGTCTTGTTTAACTGTCATAATTTCTGTCGAGTCTAATACTTATGATTGATAGTGATAGTTGTTTTGTGCTTGTTCGCATGTGCCATGAGTGGTGAGTAATTGTGAAGTTTGTTGCATGCATTGTGGTCTAGAACTTGCCCGAAATATGTTTAAAGTAAAATGATAGGCAAACACTTAGTATAGGAGAATATGCTAGGCTTTCTTTGGACTCTCTATATCTTGAAGTGAAAATCTACCCTTGTGTATATTCTTAGTTAGATCCATTGAGCCTATATCTATTCTTCTTTAGCCACAAATTATCCCAATACTTGATTCCATTTAATGATTAAACTTGTCGAAATATTCCCTAGTGTAAATATAGGTTAAAACCTATGTTCGAGAGTGGATGGGTTGAAATACAAACCTAGTCCTAGAGCCTAAATTTGGGGGTGTAATAGTGAAGGGTGCGAAGTAGTCAAAGGAAGAGTAAACGTTATATCCTTAAAAAAAAATGAAGAAAAGGTGTATATGAGAAGAGGGAGCTCTAGGCTTTATCAACTTCTTGAAAGGAAGAAAATAGAGTGGTGGAAAATTGAATTATTATAGATGGTGGTGTATGAAGAAATCAAATTATTTGTCTTCACTTTTTAACTACCCATACCCAAAAGTCTTAGTTGTCCCTAGACCAAGTGTGTCTGAATTAGCAGAGAAATACATAATGGAAAAGCCTATGGTACATCATGTGTGCAAGAAAACATGTTTTGTAAGAGCGAGTGCTTCATTTTGTATCCTAAATCCCCAAGTGTTGTTTATATGATATGTGTAAGGGATCTTCTTTTGTGAGTTTTCATATTAAATTGAGTAGAAATGATTGTCATTATTAATTAGTTGTCATGAAACAAAGCATGGTCTGGATGACTGATAGGTAGGGTTGGTGGTTGTCGTGTCATAAATTATGGTTCTATGATTCAACATTGTTTCAAGTCAAGTCATTTGCTAGGTATAAGAGTTAAATTAGAGTTTTGTGATGCTGAAGTTTTGTATTCCTTGAGGACAAACAATAGTTTAAGTTTGAATTTTTTGATATATGGGTAATATACGTACTTATATGGTCCTTAATATTATCCTATTGTGCATTTTTAGAGAGAAAAATGAGATGTTTACAGAGTTTTACCCCTAAAATACAGATTTTCATGATTTATAGGTGTTCAGGCTAAAGCAAAGTAAAAAGGTTCAGAAGGATGACCGGAAATAAGCAAACAAATCGTTGCCAGAAATGATATTGATGTGGAGAAAGTGATGTGATCGCATACCCATATACGACATTGCATCACAAGTTCATAAACCGCAACTCGAGGTAGAATTATTATTGAAAAAGTTTATTATGTGATGCATTAATGCTGCCGCAATTTCAGATGTGAGTTTGTGTGTCACCTACTAGTCAATGCAAATCAGATGCGAGAATTCACCATGCTACTCGATGCAACAGAGTAGTTGCAATCACAACAGACGATGTAGTACCATATTGTGTGCGTGAAGCCTAGTATATTCTAAATTTTGTTATGTATTTTTAGAAACTATAAATAACTACTTTTAGGATTTTAATAGGGTTGTTCTTGAATACAGTTTTCTAGTTTTTTGACTTTCTTATGCGCTATTGCAATAGAAAAGGATTTCTAGATTGCGATAATTGTTTGGTTCTATTTAAGATGTTTTGATTCTTGATTCTTTGTCTTGATCATTGTAAGAATGTCTTCTTATACTTTTACTTTAGTGGTTGCACTTTCTATGGATAACTAACCCCATAGTTAGGATTGTGGAGCCCTAAAGAGGGAGTAACAATAAGACAGTTGCATAGGTAAATATTCTAGAAGATAATTCTTGGGGTATGATTAGTTTTTTCTTTTAATGATTCTTATGAAGGTCTGCATTAGAACTCGCATGTATTCTCTGCTTGCCTGGAAAACAAGTTAAGATTAGGAAAGAGATTTAGCAGTGGACCAACTAAAGATTTTGACACGTGAAAGTGATGATCTACTTGATACTTAGGTTAGTAGTTGTTAAAGCAACGCCCAAGTGTCGCAAGGACAGAGGATGATATCTTTTAGATGGACCAGAAGAACTCTAGATGTACTTTAGAATGGTAACCATTTTACACTCAAATTACTTTACTAGAGTTTCGTAAAAGTAACTAGATCAACGTTACGACCTGAAATAGAAATCCACAATTTTAGTTCTTGTTGATAAACTCAAGAGATTTAGTTATTAAGCATAGCAAGCTAAAATCTTTTAATTATACTTTACTCAATTATTTTTAGAAATAAGACCATTTGTTCGGGTTACACCTAATAATAATATTTTTAAAGGAATACTACCCCAACCTTATGGCGTTATACATTTGAACATGACCGCTTTATACTTCATTGAAAGGTGTAATTTGAATGTATCATGGCAAGACACCCAAATGTGGTGCACCAGACATGAACATATGCCAAATTTTCAAAAAGTTGAATTTGATGCCTAGGATTCATTAGGAATCTTGCCGACGCAAACCAACTATGTTACCTAACTAGAAACAATATTTCAAACTCATGGAATTGACAGAATAACCATAGGAGGTTATCTTGACAAAATGTTAACCGAAATCAATACTTTAACTAAAAACACCACCAAGCATCCAAAATGATTGTGAAAGCTTCAAAATTCGAACCAAATGTCCTACTAGATTAAAATTCATATTTAGGAGCTAATAGTGTTGATGAAAATCTCATTCGAACCTATTTACTAAGAATGTTGAACAAAGTCAACCATTCCAACTTAAAAGCTCCAAAATTGGGAAAACCATCCCAAAACTCTCTTGAATACCTCAAGAACCGCACCACCCATCCCATCAACTCATAAACACAACACAAACACTATAAAGAGGGAAAAGAATAGTAAAAGCACACAAAAGTAAAAAAAATGACCAAGCGGGTCATTAGAGAAACTAGAGAAAATATGTGTTGAAAATAAATCGTGTTGTTGAAAGAAAGTAAAAAAAGTTATACTTTCTGTCACGACCCAAAAATGAACGTGATGAAACTTGCCTTATCCCACCAAGAAAAGTCAGCCTAAAATCCAAATTAAACAGATAATTATGGAAGTAAAACTTAAAGAAATCACAAAATACCAATAATGGGGATAACTTAACAAAACTCAATTAAACCCCCAAAATTTGGTTGTCACGTGTACAAGCCTTTAATGTATTACAACTAATTTGAAAGAAATTACAAGTCTCAATGTCATTGTTTATAGAAAAAAACAAAGCCATAATAAAGGAGTAAGAGGGTCCGCCGAGAAATAAGCAGCTACCTTTCAACTCTCCGCAGTAAGCCTCATACGAAGAAAGGTAGGAAAAGAATCATGATGATCTAGGCTCATAACCTACACAAGTTTAGAAGCAAGGGGTGAGTACCAAACAATACGGTACTTAGCAAGTACACAACTGGCTCTAAGTAAAGAATTATTGAACACAAGTACTCTAACTACTTCATCCGAACCTCCACACTACAACCTGCAATAATTAATCAACCCAACCTAAACAGTTCTCATTCCACATAACAAACATATAAAAAACAATTCAATTTCACACCTTAACACGAATAGTCAAGCATCAGGACATTCCACATATCCAGGTTCTCAACAATATATCAAAGATCTTAATCAAATGATGTGCAATGTCATATAGAGTGATGCATGTCTGCCCTAACGATACACACCCATTGTCTCTCAGTACAGAGCTCATGGGGGACTTCTCAATTCATTCATCTGCCACAGGCGTGTGGTACAATCCCATTTTTATCTCAATGAATCTACCACGAACGTGTGGCCCATTTCCTATTTCCACTCAATGAATCTGCCACGGATGTGTGGCCCATTCCCTATTTCCTCTCATCCTCACCAATATCATCACAACAGTGGTCCAACATCAATGCAAAAATAATAGTGTGATGATCAAATATGAGGATGACAATTCAACACCAAAATCCAACAATAGTCAATCAAAACATATCATCAAGTGAATCATCTCACTTGGCCAATTGTCCACAATGTAATCAAGTCATATAAATCAACAAGATTCTCGTTTTAACCCATGTTGTTTAACAAGTTCACATCATTAATTTAGATAACACAATTCTTATATGAATCTCTTCACCAATTTCCATTACTCTCACTCATACAATGGCATACAAGGTTCAATAAACTCAATAAAAAGTCAAGAAGTCCACTTGCCTTAATTAATCAAATAATCACTCCGAAACTTGAGCTTTTTCCTTTCGCCGAGTTCCTAAATCAACACAATCTATTCAAATAAGTAATCACTATAAGATTTCAGAACTAACAACACCCATATCAAGAGTTTTGGAAAAATGGGGTCAAATCGACCCAAAAACCTAGTTCCAAAAATGGGATTTTAATTTGGAAATTCATACAAAATTATGTTACCAAGAACATTTGGAAACCACCGATGAAAACCATTTCGAAAATGGAGTTAAAATCAATCACCAATCATCATTTCTCTTAAAATCCATGTTTTTGAAAACCTTCCAAACTTTGAAGTTGAGAATTCTTAATTTGATGTTAAAAACCACAAATGAAAATTAGGAAATGAAGATTTAGGTTCATGATCTTAGGAATATTTATATGCCGGTTTGTCAAATATTGCCCATATTAGTCTTGTGTTTAAGAATAATCTTTAAACTATGTGTTATGTTTTGAGTAACTTGCAATGATTGTGCACTAAGACATGTGATTAGATTATGCAGGAGTTCTTAAAGATAAATGGAGTGTATGGAAGAAACCGTGAAGCGGAGAGCATGGATACAAGGCAAGGAAGCAAGAGCAAATGGAAAGAAGAGAAGAATTGGGCCTGACAGCCTTGGCGTACTGCTAGCGCCCCATGCCAGGCCCAAAACTTCAGAAGGAAAGTCTTGGCATACTGCTGGCGCCCTACGCCAGGCAGTAAACTACTGAAGCAGTGCTCTGGGCTATGCTAGCGCCCCACGCCAGCCTTGGTCCAAAATTTCCAGTGAAAATTGTTTTAAATAGGACTCCTATTTTGGTCTAAATTAGGAAAATTATTTGTGGGAACTCTATATATAGGACCCTAGGGTTATTTTGTAAGGGGTTAGCTATTTTTTGGTGTACAAGAGCAAGGGATTACAATTCATCTTTGGTTTCAATTCTCTACTTCTTCTAAAGGTTTGATTTTATGAAACTGATTGTTTTTGAGTTTATTAATATTATGAGTGGCTAAAAACCCTTTGTTCTGGGGCTGTAGTTACGGGTTATTGTTGAACATCGAATTGCTTTGAATTGATTATTGGTTATCATATACATTACTTTTACATTCTTGTTTTAGTATTATATGCTAGGCCACCATAGAAATAAAGCTACTGTCTATTCTTGGACTCGAGAGATGAAGAGATAGATAGACCAGAGAATGTAGAGAGCTTGTTCTAACTTTGATTAGATTCGTGTTTAGGAGTGACACCCGGACGAACACCTAGTTTGGTTACGAAACGGGATGAAATATAAATGCTCGCCAATTAGGACGGCCTATCCCCGCTCAACGATGTAGTTAGACAGCTAGTTGTAGTAGGCGATTAGAGGTCGAGAGATCATGATCATAACATTAACCCTGTAAATCAGTAATGTGATAACTAAAATTGATTCTTTGCATGAGATGTGATACATGAAACCCAAAGCATGCTGCAGCCCTGGAATTGTCCCTTAATTGATTAAAACACCGAAATTATAGTTATCCTTGTTAGTTAGTTTATTATTTAAATTGTTCTTAGTAGTAGTAATCAAAACCAGATCGTTAATACATTCTTTAAGTTGTAGATTTAATAGAATTGATATACACTGATCATAAGTCCCTTGGGTACGACAACCCGGTTCTAAAAGAGCCATTTATTACTTTTGCGACCACGTACACTTGTGTGTGCAATTGGGAGCAACAAGTTTTTGGCGCCGCTGCCAGGGACTTAGAAATTAATTTACATTTAATTCTTTTACGTCTACTAGTTATTGTTCGAAGTGCTAATAACTTGATCTTTGTTGTTCTGTATTGCAGGTAATTAAGATCTGAAGTCTGGCTTGCAAAGGTGATCTTGTTGAACCAGACGATGAACCTGAACGAGCCCTTCGACAACGAAGAAAGCTGGCTAATCTCGGACGATAGCGGGAATTAGGACTAGATCTCCCAGAAAACTGGGACAAAAACCCGATTGACGATCGTGGAGAACATGTGGAAAGAGAACACATGGAGATACCTGCAGTGATAGCTCCAAGGCCAGTTCGTGACGTGGCAGTCCCACTCACCACCAGTATGACCTCGAGCATACGAAAACCACCACCGGGTGGAAGATTTGAGTTAAAACAATCCATGGTGCATCTCCTCCATACTAATGGGCAATTCACTGGCCTACCCCATGAAGATCCCCAAGTGCACCTCAGAGGTTTTTTGGAGATAACCAGCACTTATATTCCACATGGGGTATCAACTGATTATGTGCGATTGACCTTTTTCCCATTTACACTTTTGGGAGAAGCGAGGCGATGGTTAGACTCAGAGCCTCCCAACTCTATCACCACATGGGATCAGTTAACAAAGAAGTTCCTTAATCGATTCTTCCCCTCAGGCAGAACTGCAAAACTGAGAAGTGAAATATTGAGTTTCAAGCAGAGAAGCAGAGAGAACATGTACCAATCCTGGGATAGATTTAAACAAATGTTGCTTGCGTGTCCACATCACTATCAGGCGAATGAGGTACTAGCTCATACCTTTATTGAAGGCCTTGAATATAATGCTAGGGTGCTATTGAATACTGCAGCAGATGGGCAAGCTCTTGAGAAGACCTATGATGAGTTAGTGGAGCTCTTGGACAAAATATCTGAAAGCAACCCGGATTGGAATGGTGATACGCAAAGGAGCACAACACCAAAGGCTGCAGGTGTTTTGGAAGTGGATCAATTAGCTGCACTGAATGTAAAATTGGATGCGCTCGCAACTAACTTCACCACACAGCTCAAGAAGTTATTAGTCGGGCAGCAACATGCACAGGTAAATAATGTACACCAACCGCACGCATGGTGTAAAGTTTGCGGAAGTGGAGACCATGTGTCTGATTTTTGCGGTGAAAACCCAGAATCTGTGAACTATCTGGGGAATGCCCAAAGAGGTGGAAGTATGCAGAATTATGGGAACACGTATAACTCAAGTTGGAGGAACCACCCCAACTTCTCATGGGGTGGAAATCAGAATCAACACCCAAATCAGGCTCAAGGGTAGAACCAATACCGACCACAAGGTAATGGACAACAACTTCAACACCCAAATAATCAAGGTGCAAAGAAAAGGGGCATGACTAATGAGGAGCTGTTCCAAAAGCTAAGTACAGAAATCAACAACAAAAATGAAGAACACTATAGGAAGTTGGGAGAAGAGTTGAGAAGCACCCAGTTAGCGCAGAAAAATTTGGAAAGGCAGTTCTCACAATTGGCTAATGCAGTCAATGTGCGTCCTCCTGGAGGTCTTCCAGGTGACACGGATCCTAACCCAAGGCAACTGAATGCGGTGAGCACAAGAAGTGGATTACAACTGGAGGAACTAGCCCCAAAGAAGAGAAGTTCTGAGGCGGTGAGAGAAGAAAAGAAACCCGAAGAAGTGGTTCACGATGCGAATGTTGAGAGGGTTGTTCCTCAAATAAAACCACCCCCTCCTTTTCCACAAAAGTTCAAAAAGCAAAATGAGGATGAATGCTTCGGTAAGTTTATGTCTCTCTTTAAACAAGTTCACACTAATCTGCCTTTGGTTGATATTTTGCAGGGAATTCCTAAGTACGCCAAGTATGTGAAGGAGATAGTGGCGAATAAGAGGAGATTGACTGAGTATGAAACAGTGGCGCTCACGGAGGAGTGCAGTTCAAGAATTCAGAATAGATTACCCAAAAAGCTGAAAGATCCGGGTAGCTTCATGGTCCAAATCACCATTGGCCAAAGTGTTCATGCCCGAGGTTTGTGTGATTTGGGTGCTAGTATAAACCTCATGCTGGCATCTTTATACAATAAACTTAGGTTGGGTAGTCCAAAACCAACCACAATCATACTCCAATTGGCCAATAGGTCGATGGCAAGGCCGAAAGGAGTAGTAGAAGATGTCTTGGTGCAAGTTGGGTCGCTGATCTTTCCTGTGGACTTTGTTGTCCTCAATTTTGAGCCCGAACCTGAAGTTCCATTTATTTTGGGGCGACCATTCCTAGCTACGGGGCGAGCATTGATAGATGTAGCAACTGGGCAGTTGACTATGAGAGCTCATGATAAGGTGGAGGTGTTTGATGTCTATCGCGCCTTGAAGTTGCCTTCTGTCTATGAAGAGTTGTCTGCCATTATAATAGTAGACCTTGCCGTAGAATCGCATTGCATAAATCCCAAGGATCCCTTGGAAAGAGTTTTAGTGGGGCATGACATAGATGGAGATGCAGAAGCGCAAGAACTGGCTACTTGTCTTAATGTAGCGCTAGTTGGTTCACGAAATGGTGTAGTGGAACCATTAGATCGAGTGTTGGGTCCTCCTCCCAAACCCTCAATAGAAGAAGCACCAAAGCTGGAGTTAAAATCTCTTCCATCACACTTAAGGTATGCATATCTTGGCGCTAATGAAACTTTATCGAGTATACTTTCTGCAGAATTGTCTGAAGCACAGGTTGATGCGGCTTTGGAGATATTGAAGAAAAGGAAGAAAGAAGTAGGCTGGCAAATATTGGATATTCATGGAATTAGTCCGGCATTGTGCATGCACCGAATCTACATGGAGGAAGACCATAAACCAAGTGCACAACACCAACGTCGGCTAAATCCTTTGATGGAGGAGGTTGTGAAGAAAAAAGTGATTAAGTGGTTAGATGCAGGAATTGTGTATCCTATCTCTGATAGCAAATGGGTAAGTCCTGTGCAGTGTGTACCAAAGAAAGGAGGGATGACAGTAGTAAAGAATGACAAGAATGAGTTGATCCCAACAAGAACTGTCACCGGATGGAGAATCTGCATGGATTACCGAAAATTAAATGATGCCATAAGGAAGGATCACTACCCTGTCCCTTTTATTGATCAAATGCTTGACCGTTTAGCAGGGCAGGAGTATTATTGCTTTTTAGATGGGTATTCTGGGTGTAATCAAATTTTGATTGCACCTGAGGATCAAGAGAAGACTACTTTCACATGTCCCTATGGCACGTATGCGTTCAAGCGCATGCCATTTGGGCTTTGCAATGCTCTTGCACATTCCCGAGGTGCATGATGGCTATTTTCCATGATATGGTGGAGGACTTTGTAGAAGTTTTCATTGATGACTTCTCCGTCTTTGGGAAGTCTTTTGAGGTATGTCTTCGAAAGCTTAATAGAGTACTTGCTCGTTGTGAAGACACTAATCTAGTGTTTAATTGGGAAAAGTGTCACTTCTTGGTCTGAGAAGGCATAGTTTTGGGTCATAAAATGTCTAAGCAGGGACTCGAAGTAGATAGAGCGAAGGTGGAAGTTATTGAAAAATTACCCCTTCCTATTTCTGTAAAAGGGGTAAGAAGTTTCCTTGGGCATGCGGGTTTTTATCGGCGATTCATCAAGGATTTTTCCAAGATTGCTAAACCCATGTGTAGTCTTTTGGAAAAGGAGGTGAAATTCGAGTTCGATGAAAGTTGCTTAAAGGCGTTTGAGGAGCTGAAGCGGAACTTAATAGAATCTCCTATCTTGATTGCTCCTAATTGGGAGCTGCCATTTGAACTCATGTGTGATGCGAGTGATGTAGCATCGGGTGCAGTATTGGGACAGAGACAAGGCAAAGTGTTCCATTCAATCTATTATGTGAGCAAGACCCTTGATGCTGCTCAAGCTAATTACACAATGACTGAGAAGGAGATGCTTGCTCTAGTGTTCTCCTTCGACAAGTTCAGATCATATTTGGTAGGTACCAAAGTTATTGTTTATACTGACCATGCAACTATTAGGTACCTATTTAACAAGAAGGATGCTAAGCCAAGACTAATTCGGTGGATATTGCTTCTCCAAGAGTTCGACCTTGAGATCAAAAACCAGAAGGGTACTGAAAATTAGATCGCTAATCATCTGTCAAGGTTAGAAGATTTTTTGCATGCGCATGAAGGGGAACAAATACGCGAAGAGTTTTCGGATGAGCAATTGATGGCTCTGGATATCTCCCAAGTGCCTTGGTATGCGGACATTGTGAATTTCTTGGTGAGTGGAGTGTTTCCACCTGGCGCAACAACCCAACAAAGAAAGAAGCTGATGTATGATGCTAAATTCTATATATGGGACGAGCCATTCTTGTTCAAACAAGGAGTGGACCAAGTGGTGAGGTGATGTATTCTGGAGAATGAGGTCAAGCAAGTGCTCCAGAGTTGTCATGCAAGTTCTTATGAAGGGCACCATGGAGGAGAACACACGACTCACAAGGTATTGCAATCCGGTTTCTTTTGTCCCTCTCTTTTTAAAGATTCTATGGCTTATGTGAAGGGGTGTGATAAGTGCCAAAGGTTGGGCACGATATCGAGAAGACATGAGATGCCCCTAAATAATATTCTTGAGGTGGAAATCTTTGATGTGTGGGGTATAGACTTCATGGGTCCCTTCCCACCACCGAGTCGAAACCAATATATTCTTGTGGCCGTTGATTATGTGTCTAAATGGGTTGAGGCTGTAGCTCTTCCCACAAATGACTCAAGAGTGGTGATCAAATTCATCAAGAAGCACATTTTCACGCGGTTTGGCACTCCAAGGGCAATCATAAGTGATGGGGGTAAGCACTTCATTAACCATCTTGTGAAGAATCTTCTTGCTAAGTATGGTATACGGCATAAGGTAGCTACAACTTATCACCCACAAACTAGTGGTCAAGTTGAAGTTTCGAATCGTGAGGTGAAGCAGATACTATAGAAAATGATGAATGCGCAGCGCAAAGATTGGTCTGAGAAGCTTGATGATGCATTATGGGCATATCAGACTGCATATAAAACACCTATAGGGTCTTCTCCCTATCACATGGTGTTCGGCAAAGCATGCCATCTTCCGGTAGAGCTAGAGCACCAATCATATTGGGCTATAAAGAAGTTGAATCTTGATCCTGAGCTAGCCGGTAGAAAGAGAATTGGTCAATTGCATGAACTTGAGGAGTTTAGGCTCCATGCTTATGAGAATGCAAAAATGTACAAAGAGAAGACCAAGAGATGGCGTGATAAGCACATAATCCCTTACACTTTCACTCTGGGGCAAAAGGTACTACTCTTTAACTCTAGACTTAGGTTGTTCCCCGGAAAACTAAGATCAAAATGGAGTGGACCCTTTGAAGTGGTGAAGATGACTCAACATGGCGCGGTAGAGCTTAAAGACAAAATTGGCCCTTCATTCATGGTGAATGAGCAAAGGGTCAAGCATTATTTTGGAGAGGATACAGATCGAGATCGTGAAGCTCTTGAGTTAAATGATGAATGATCCAAGCTGGGTCGAGCCGCGACATTAAACCAGGCGCTCCACGGGAGGCAACCCGTGTAAAATTGTAATAATTAGTTATTTCTTGCTTTAGTTTGATTTTTAAATTTTTAGTTAGTTTAATTTTTCTAGGTTTTAGTTGCATTTTTTTTAGTTTGGTAGGACTTTAGTTGACTTTGAATTCAATTGTAATAGTTAGGATCTATAAACTAGAAAAATACAAAAAGATGTGTCGTGCCACGACCGTAACTAAGGCGCTGGGTGGAGGCCCACCATTTTCTAACACGGAGTGTTCATGATGTAGGTTTAATAAAAACAAAGGAGAAAATCGAGGTGAAAAATGGACCCTGGCTGGCCGGCGCACTGGTGGCTGGCCGGCGCACTGGTGGCGTGCCATGCCAGGACGTGAACTTCAGAGCAGGCTGCCTGGCGCCTTAGCGGCGCGCTGCGCCATGGACCTTCAGGTCGACCGTGTTGCCTGGCGCCCTACGCTAGGGCCGAAACTAATGAACGCCCGTTCGGGCGCGTCCCAGGCGCGCTACACCAAGACCGTTTGCAGGTCGGCGCAATGGCAGCGCTTAGCGCCTGCCCATGAACTTCAGAACGCCATTGAGGGCTCTTTCCAGGTGCGCTACGCCAATAAGTTACAGGTCTGGCGAACCTGGCGCAACCCGGGCACTCCACGCCTACGCCTAAACTTCAAACGTTTTCATCAGGCGCAATGCGCCAGCTTTTACCCATGACCCAAGTTATTTGCCATACTAGACCCAAATTCCCCTTTAACTCCTAAACCCACTTAAATTCTAACTCACTTCCTCTCTCTACAATTCCCCATAGCCGATCGAACCCTCCCTTTTTCTCATCGTCTCCTAAAGTTCTCTTCTTCTCAAACACTTTCTTCTCCAATACACCATTAATCTTCCACCAAAGCTTTTTCCTAACAATATTCAACCATCCAAAACCTACAAAACTTCAAGAAATTTCAACACCCAAACACCCTAACCCCCCCACTGCCTATACCTGACCCCCCACCCTCACCCAAAATTTTTTCTTTTTCTTCACTTTTCTTGCTCTCTTATAATTCTAATGGCACCCAAAGGAAAATATTTGGAGCTTGGAGCGGGTAGCAAGCGTTCTAGGAAAGGTAACACCGCTGGGACTACTAGTCTAACTTTTTCGTCTAGGAAATTCGGTAAGAAGGCAGTGGAGCCTCATGGTGAGGACTGGTTTGAGAGCCAGAAGGAAGCAAAATATCTTGGGGATGAGCACGTGAACGAAGTACGTTTGCAAATCGAATTCCCCCGCATTCATGAAATTATTTATAATTTGGGGTTGCAGTTCATATTTGTGAATCAAGGAGATTGTAACCTCACTCTTGTAAGGGAATTTTATGCTAATTGGATAACAGAAATGAGGCATAGTCATTCGGTTGAAGTTCGGGGGAAGACGGTTCGATTTACTTCGAGAATACTTAATGCATTTTTGGGGACCCCTTATTGTGATGCTGCTGCGTATAATCAATTGAAAGAAACTCCCCCATATAGAGAGATTCGACAAACATTGTGTGGGGTTGACTCCACAGCGAGGTGGGAGAGAAGCAAGGACACCGGGAGGCACGCCACACTCCTCTATGCACATTTCAATCAAGAAGCCCGAGTGTGGCTCAAGAACGTGAGTAGTGTGTTGCTACCGTGCAAGCACACTTCTGAGGTGACTAGGGACCGTGTGGTCCTAATTTACATGCTTATGAAAGGAATGCCAATCAATGTTGGGGCGGTACTTCGTCAGAATATAATGAAGTTCCTGAATAATAAGAGATGGCGCTATTGTTATGGTGGTTTGATGACTCGGTTTCTGAGGGCCGAAGGTCTTGAGGAGGAACCTCTTGACATGGACCAAGTGAGGGCCCTATACCTAGTGAGTAGCCTTGTTGATGTGTCACGTACTAAAGCTTTGGATGTGTCCCACGGGCCTGTCATATCTGTTGTTGACCGACATGCTAGAGATGATAGCTGGATGGCACGGATGTTTGGAATGGCGGAGTTGCAACTTCGCATTGGAGGCCGTCCGGTGACCGACGAAGAAATGGAGGAGTTGGCTGAGCGTTATCCACTGACGGATAGTGCTATGTATATGTGTCGGATGGGCCCGGCTTTTCAAGAGCCGCTAGACGACGATGAAGCCACTGTGGATGAGGAACTCGATGAGGATGATGATGATGAGAGAGATACAACCGATAAGACTTTGATGGTAGTTGATGGTGCCACGTCTGTGGCAGATGGTCGTGATGGTGATGATGACGAGGCCTAAGGGAGTCTCTCTAACTCTATGCTTTGTTTTACTTTGTGCACTGGGACAATGCTATCTTTAAGTGTGGGGTGAGAGATGAACTTCATTGTAAATATTTTTATTGCTTTATCGAGTCTTTTTGTATTTTTAGGTGGGTTCCTCAGCTTTTATTTTTGGTACTTTTCCTGAGGATAGTCCCGTTGAACCGATTAGGACTAGTGTTTTTTGGTTTTAGTTTGATTGAGTCTTAGAGTTGTCATAGGAGTGACAGTTCCCAATGATGGATGGATGACGACCGTCTTAAGGGAAAATTAGTTACTAGGAGTAGTAGTGTGTGAGAAACCGACCTTTTGGTACTTTGACACCTTGTCTTGAGACTTAGCCAGACATCATGGGTAGTCCGACTTGTATGCAACTTGAAAGAACTTGGCAACCTTAAAACAACCATAAGCTCTTTGTTCTGACTCTGAATTAAAAAAAAAGTTGGCTTAATTGTGTGGAAGCACCGTAATGTGATTTATGTGAGAAAGCTGAATAGTGACTGTATCCTTACTTGTGTTGCGATGCCATGCGTGGAAAGTGAGCTTAGTTCATGCATTGGTTGATAGCTAGAATTTGCCTCGTGTGTGCTTAAATGAGTAACTTGTAGGACTTAAGAAAAGTGATTGAGGCAATTCTTTGAATAGCCAATTCTGACTCTTTTGTGTGCCTCCAAATGAATTATCCCTAGTTAGCCTCATTGAACCTTTTTAGCCACTATTTTTTTTATTAAACTACATATTGAGCCGAATCCCTTTTATTGATACCATGACTTCTTTGATCCCAATAGTTGGTCCTTAATGCACTGTGTTATGAAGTGATTGTGTAAGAAATGGTAGAAGTTAGTAAGGGTGAAAATGCTTGTTAGTGTGGTGAAGTTAAAGAAAAGAGGTGAATTGTCCCATGATCTCATAATGAAAAGGCACTTGGAAAAAGAAAAAAAAAGAGAAAAAAGAAAAGAAAAGAGAACATATTGTGAAAAAAATATATATCATGAATAATAACAAATAAGTGCTTAAATGAAAAAAAGGGGCAACACTTGAAACATGAAGGAGTCTAGTGAGGGGTGTACCACAAGGGAAGAAGAAGTGGATGAAGAAGTATGTCGTAAAATAAAACATGTGCATTAGGGAGGACTAGTCACTAATTATAGCCTAAACGTATCCTCCTTTACCTTAAGCTGACATTACAACCAAATGCAAGTCCTCTTGATTCGATGATGAATACTTTGTGAAAATTGATGTACACTACGGGCAAACTTATGGCATGTTATGATATGTGTGAACTTCTTTTGGAGAGTGAGTGGAAAATTTTGTGAAAAAGGGAATTGTATTGACATAAATGTGCGAACATAATGTTTGTAGGAGTGTAGGCTATACCAAAAATTTGTGAGGGCACCCATGACACATGTTGGGTATATTGTTGTTTGGTGTGCTCTTTTATGATTGCATTAGCCCAGAATTATGAAAAAGAGTCATTCTTTGAGGTTATATGTTGTTGATAGGTAGGCTAGTATAAAGAGTTTAACAATATTGAATGTTGCATAAAGTGTGTACTACAAAAGCATGATTAAATATGTTAGGTTGATTTTGAGGCGGGTAGATAAGTTCCAAGGTAATGATAAAAAGGTGATAGTGAAAAGTTTGTTCGAGGACGAACAAGAGTTTAAGTGTGGGGTGGTGATCTTAGGCATATTTATATGCCGGTTTGTTAAATATTGCCTGTGTTTAAGAATAATCTTTAAACTATGTGTTATATTTTGAGTAACTTGCAATGATTGTGCACTAAGACATGTGATTAGATTATGAAGGAGTTCTTGAAGAAAAATGGAGTCTATGGAAGAAATCGTGAAGTGAAAAGCATGGATACAAGGCAAGGAAGCAAGAGCAAATGGAAAGAAGAGAATAATTGGGCCTGACAGCCTTGGCGTACTGCTGGCGCCCCACGCCAGGCCCAAAACTTCAGAAGAAAAGTCTTGGCGTACTGCTAGCGCCCTACGCCAGGCAGTAAACTACTGAAGTAGTGCTCTGGGGCTATGCTAGCGCCCCACGCCAGCCTTGGTCCAAAATTTCCAGTGAAAATTGTTTTAAATAGGACTCCTATTTTGGTCTAAATTAGGAAAATTATTTGTGGGAACTCTATATATAGGACCCTAGGGTTATTTTATAAAGGGTTAGCTATTTTTTGGTGTACAAGAGCAAGGGATTACAATTCATCTTTGGTTTCAATTCTCTACTTCTTCTAAAGGTTTGATTTTATGAAACTGATTGTTTTTGAGTTTATTAATATTATGAGTGGCTAAAAACCCTTGTTCTGGGGCTGTAGTTACGGGTTATTGTTGAACATCGAATTGCTTTGAATTGATTATTGGTTATCATATACATTACTTTTACATTCTTGTTTTAGTATTATATGCTAGGCCACCATAGAAATAAAGCTACTGTCTATTCTTGGACTCGAGAGATGAAGAGATAGATAGACCAGAGAATGTAGAGAGCTTGTTCTAACTTTGATTAGATTCGTGTTTAGGAGTGACACCCGGACTAACACCTAGCTTGGTTACGAAACATGATGAAATATAAATGCTCGCCAATTAGAACTGCCTATCCCCGCTCAATGATGTAGTTAGACAGCTAATTGGAGTAGGCGATTAGAGGTCGAGAGATCATGATCATAACATTAATCCTGTAAATCAGTAATGTGATAACTAAAATTGATTCTTTGCATGAGATGTGATACATGAAACCCAAAGCATGCTGCAGCCCTGGAATTGTCCCTTAATTGATTAAAACACCGAAATTATAGTTATCCTTGTTAGTTAGTTTATTATTTAAATTGTTCTTAGTAGTAGTAATCAAAACCAGATCTTTAATACGTTCTTTAAGTTGTAGATTTAATAGAATTGATATACATTGATCATAAGTCCCTTGGGTACGACAATCCGATTCTAAAAGAGCCATTTATTACTTCTGCGACCACATACACTTGATGGTGCAATTGGGAGCAACAGTTCATAAAGACTTATCCAAAATATTTATAACGAAAAATCTCCTTCAAATTGCCTCCCAAGGGTTCCAATGGTGAAAATGGAGAAGAAACCCCGATTTTGAAAAACACTCTATCTAGGAAACTTTTACTCTTTGCGATCGCGATGACCAAGGTCTCGTGACCGCGATGAGTTAAATGGTCAACTCATTTAATTTGACCATCGCGATCGTGATTATCAGAAAAATAACACTACGCGATCGCGATAGACATCCATGCGACTACGATGCACATAAATTCATACCTTCGTGTGGAGAAAATCAGCAACATCACTTAAGGGACAAAATCATCGAATAACCCTCGAGATTCGTTCAGAACTCCTAGTACACAAACGAGGTATGCTACCAAACTAAATTCGATATTCTGGACTTAATGAAATCATCAAATCATGAATCCGAGGTCTCCTTGATCCGAAACCCGTGAAAGTCACCATAAACTAACATAACACTTCAAAAGACCAAACTTCTGTTGAAACCTCTGAAAATCAACCAAGACCTCACCTAGGCCTAAAATCATCTCCCGAATCCAATGGAATCGTTGGAAATTTGATCCAAGTATCCGAACTCCGAATATTGACCAAAGTCAACACAAGTACTAAAATCACTTAAACTTCTAACCTAAGACCTCAAATCCACAAAATACCTCCAAATCAGAAAACGACAACTCTTTTAGACCAAATTCCATATTTCGGAGCTGTTGGAATTGATGCAATTTCATTTCGAGACTTGAAACTCTAATTGATACCAAAACCACTTTTAAACACTTTAGCCCTTTCAAAAGTCAAAGCTTCTAAAAATCATATCTTTTCAATAAAATTTCCAAACTAACTTCACAAATTGATCAGAAATGACTCGAGGCAACTATCGGGAGGGGTAAAATGGTAATTTTATAAAATTTCAAAAAATGACCTTCCAGATTATTACATTATCCTCCACTAAAAATTATGTTCGTCTTCGAACATAAAGTAATAGAAAGTACGTGTTGCTTTTAAAACCTAAAGATATCTGACACGCATGTCGGAGTCCCAAGTCACCTCTCCAACTGAAAGATGCTTCCACTACACCTAACTGAAGCAATCTTCTTGGTTCTAAGCTTCCGAACCTACCTCTCTGGTATAGCAATACGCTCCTCCTCGAATGACAAGTCTAGACCCAATACTACTGAATCGAGTGAAAGCATATAAGACTCATTCGGCCCATACTTCTGAAGCATGAAGACATGGAAAATGAGATGTACAACTAACAAGCTAGGTGGCAAGGCCAACTTATAGTCCACCTCTCCAATCCGACTCAAAATCTCAAAACGGCTAATCAAGGGCTCAACTTACCTTTCTTCACGAACGTCATCACACTCTTTATGTGTGACACTTTGAGCTAAACATGATCACCCTTCATAAATTCTAATGCTCGAACCCTCCTATGTGTATAACTCTTCTATTGACTTTGAGCCATCAACAACCTACCCTGAATCATATGAACCTGCTCCATGGAATCTCTAAGCAAGTTTGTATCCAATGAGTCTATCTCAGCTGTATCAAACTAACCGATTAGAGATCAACACCGCCTACCATACAACACCTCAAATGGGGCAATCTGAATACTAGAGTGATAACTGCTATTGTAGGCAAACTCTGCTAAGGGAAAGTGCTGATCCCAACGAGCACCAAAGTCAATCACACACGCTCGAAGCATGTCCTCCAACACCTGAATGGTCCACTCAGACTATCCATCCTTCTGAGGGTGAAAAGTTATACTCATGTCTAATCGAGTACCCAAACCATGCTTTAAGGCCTTTTAGAAGTGAGAATTGAAAAATGCACCTCGATTTGAGATAATAGAAACAGGCACTCCATGAAGTCAAACTATCAAACTGATGTAGAGTCGGGCTAACTTCTCCGTCATGTATTTCACCTATAATGGGATAAAATAGATGGATTTGGTCAACCTGTCAACAACTACCTAAATAGAATCATAACCACCCATGGTGGTAGGCAAACCTTCAACAAAGTTCATGGTGATACGTTCCCACTTCCAAGTAGGAATCTGCATGCTCTGAGACATACTTCCCGACTGTTGATGGTCACACTTGACCTGTTGACAAGCCAAGCACCTAGAACAAACTCAGAAATGTTCCTCTTCATACCACATTACTAGTAATGTTGAGTCAGATAGTGGTACATCTTGGCCTCTCCTAGATGAATAAAGTATCTAGAACAATGAGAGTTATCCAAAATCAATCTAACCAACTTGCCCACCTTGGGCGCAACAACTAGTAACAATTCGGCACCTCAATCGCCCGATACTTATAGGGGTATTTTGGAGGATGAGGGCCTACCTTCGATCTTCAATACTCCATGGACATCAAGTAAGACCTCATTAGCCTCACCCCTAAACACCTTGTATCGAATAAGATATAACTTCTCATCATCAAACTGTTGCTTACGGATCTGCTCAACCAAAGAAGAACGGGCCTCAATGGAAGCAGTCATACCACCACTCTCCTCTGAAATATGCAATTGGACAAGATTATTGGCTAATCTCTAAACATCTCTAGCCAATGGTATCTCCTCTATACTAAGCACGACAAGACTCCCCATGCTAGGAGTCTTCCTACTCAGAGCATCGGTCACCGCATTGGCTTTCCCTGGGTGATATAGGATAGTCATGTCGTAGTCCTTCAACAAATCAAGTCATCTACACTACTTCAAATTCAGATCCCTCTGACTGAAGGTGTACTGAAGACTTTAATGATTGGTGAAGACCTCACAATTCACCCTGTACAGATAGTGACACCATAACTTAAGCACAAAGACCAGCACCGCTACCTCCAAATCATGAGTAGGGTAGTTCCTCTCATGGGTCTTCAATTGTCTAGAAACATAAGTAATCACCTTACCTTTCTACATCAGAACACCACCCAAATCGACCCCTGAATCATTATAATATATAATAAAGTCCATACCCTCATTGGGTAGAGTCAACATAGGATCCAAAGACAAAAAATCTTTTAAGCTTTTGAAAGCTCTGCTCACACTTATCGGACCACTCAAAACCCACACTCTGTCGAGTCAATCTGGCCAATGGGGTTGTAATAGTAGAGAAACTCTAAACAAATCGTCTGTAATAGCCTACTAACCCTATAAAACTCTGGATCTCGGGAGGAGAAGTAGGCCCCGTCCAGCATCTAACTGCTTCAATCTTGGCACGATCCACCCTCCTTGGACACCATGTGTCCCAAGAATGTCATAGAATCAAGCTAGAACTCATACTTCAAGAGCTTGGCGTACAAATTATCTTCCTTCAACCTCTTGAGTATAATTCTCAAATGTCAAACATGGTCATTCTCAGTCCTAGAGTACACCAATATATTATCAATGAAGACAATCACAAATGAATCCAAGTAAGGCTGAAACACCCCATTCATCAACATCATGAACGCTGCAATGGCATTAGTCAACCTGAAGGACATCACTAGAAGCTCATAATGACCATATCGAGTCCAAAAGGTTATCTTAGGGATATCTGATGCCTTAATCTTCAACTGATGGTAACCGGACCTCAAATCTATCTTAGAGAACAATGATGCTCCCTGAAGCTGATAAAAAGAGTCATCAATACGTAGGAGAGGATACTTGTTCTTCACTGTTACTTTGTTTAACTGCATATAGTCAATACACATCCTCATAGTCCCATCCTTCTTCTTCACAAACAATACTGGGCACCCCAAGGTGACACACTAGGGAGAATGAACCCCTTACTCAATAAGTCTGGGGCCATACAATAGGGAGGAATAGAAATGAGCTTAGTGTCCGGCTCCAAGTCAATAGCAAAATCAATATCCCTATCAGGAGGAACACCTGGAAAATCAGAAAGGAACATATATGAAAACTCGTGAACCACCAGGATGGTCTTTATGGGAGGTGACATAACACTAGTGTCCCAGATGAAGGCTAAGTAGGACAAACACCCTCTATCCACCAATCACCGAGCATGAATGAAAGAAATAACCTTGCTACGGTAAAAACCACTAGCACCCTTCCACTCAACCCTCGAAACACTAGGCATCACTAAGCTCACAGTCTTAGCATTATATTCAAGAATAACATGATAAAGGAGAGACCCAATCCATACCCAGAATGATCAAGTCTATCCAACTGTCATACCCCGCCAAAGGGCTTATCCACGGGTGTAGAGACATGAATAGACACAAACATGCTATCACACATCATATCAAACCCAACATCAAAATAGGCAGACACGTAAGAGAAAGTAGACCTTGGATCAAATAATATAGATGCAAATTGATAGCATACTGGGACGATACCTGTAATAATTACATTAGAACCCTTAGCCTCGGGTCTCTCCGGAAATGCATTACACTGACCCTCTCTCTATCTTTAGCCTAGGTGGTACCTCTACCCCCACTCTGATGTGCTGTAGCACTACCACCTGAACCTCTACTAGGAGTACGATCACCTCTACAGGTCGAAGCTCTACCTCGACCTCTAGTTTGTGGTACCGGTGATCTAAACTAGTCTGAAGAACTGGGCTGGGACCCTACCTGACCCTGAATAGAGCACTTCCATGAAATATAGTCTGTATCTTCACAAGTATAACAAGGTCCCTGATATGAGGGCTGTTGTGATGAACCACCATACTGCCTTGCCCCGTAGGCTACTGCTGCGAATCATGAGAACCCTACCCTAAACTATAGGATCCCTGAGATGTCTAACCACTCTCGAATGTCAGCATAGAAGTATGAATTATTCCTCGATGATAGAAAGACCCACTACCTCTATAGGAGCCCTTGCCTCCAGATGAGTCACCAGAAAACTGACCAGATGTACAGGCCCTCTTAGGGTCCCCAAACTCCTCTTTCTCCATCAACTCTACCTCCTTGGCGGTGCTCACAATGGACTGGAAGGAAGCCCCCTCATGGGCTGATCTAAACATAGCCATACGAATAAAATAAGTCAACCCTCTAACAAATCTGCGGGTACTCTCGGCCTCTTTAGGAAGGATGGCCAAAGCATGTCTGGACAACTGATAAAAGCGGGTCTCATACTGTGTGACTGTGAGGCTATCCTGCCTCAAACTTTTGAATCCCAACCGACTCTCCTCTCACACGCTCCAAGGGATGAAGAGGTCATAAAAGGCACTGCAAATACTTCTCAAGTCACTGGAGAAGATCCAACCCTGAATAAACTCTCCACCACTCTCTCACTGGTCCACGTAGCTGAAGAGTAGAATACCAGACTCTATATGACATAGCTAATCCCACCGCCTATAGTAACTCTCTACAAGTGGTTAAGAACTCATGAGCATCCTCGCTCTTTCCACCCTGAAACTGGGTGGATCCATCTTTCGGAACCTCTCATACCCACGCTGCTCATCCTTTGTCAGAACAACCAAAGGTGCACCCTGAACCCCAAATGCCAGTGCAAGACCACCCTCAACCATGGTACCCACTGATGGCTGATCCACCGAATCCTGAACCGCTGAAACCTGACACTGCTCTAGGGTCTGAGCCCCCACTTTAATCTGTGAACCTCATGATGCGCCTGTAGCACCACCATCTTGAGTAAAGCTCTCAAGAACACCCAACACCCTCAATAAGGTATCTTGAAGTAATGGTGTGGTGTCATACTCTGGAGGTACCTGGTCCTCTCTAGCATCAACCTCTGGCTCGGGAGAGACCTCTCTGTCACGGCCTCTCACTGGTACCGCTCCACAAGCATGACCTCGGGCTGGTGCCACTTCACGAGCATAACCTCTAGATTAGGATCGACCCCTACCCCTAGCTAGGGTCTCAATCACGTGCTCGGGGTCTGCCTCCCACCCTCTACCAGGAACAGTAATTCTAGTCCTCACCATCTTCCAAAAGAACATGCCACACTCAGAATTGGCAAATGTAACCACGCATGATGAGAATGAATGAACAAAAAGAAGTTTCCTAACAGTCTTCATAGCCTTTCGAAGATAAGTACAAATATTTCTGTACTGATCCTCGAGACTCTACTTAGATTTGGCTTATGTACACATGAGATCTATGAACCTGGGGCTCTAATACTATTTGTCACGATCCAAAAATAGTCGTGATGGAACTTGTCTTATCACATCAAGAAAAGTCAGTATAAAACCCAAATTAATCAGATAATTATGAAAGTAAAACTTAAAGAAATCACAAAATATCAATAATGTGGATAACTTAACAAAACTCAATTAAAACCCCAAATTATGATTGTCACGTGTACAAACCTCTAATATATTACAACTAATTTAAAAGAAGTTACAAGTGTCAATGTCATTGTTTCAAGAATAGAACAAAGCCATAATAAAAGAGTAAAAAGGTCCGTCGAGAAACAAATAACTACCTCTCAACTCTCCACAATATGTCTCAAATGAATAAGGGTAGGAAGAGAATCACGATGATCCAGGCTCGTAACCTACACAAGTGTAGAACCAAGGGGTGAGTACCAAACAACACGGTCCTCAGCAAGCACACAACTGGCTCTAAGTAAAGTATTATTGAACACAAGTACTCCAACCACTCCATCCGAACCTCCATTACTACAAACTGCAGTAATCAATCAACCCAACCTAAACAATTCTCACTCCACATAACAAGCATATATAGAACAATTCAAATTTGAACCTCAACACGAATAGTCAAGCATCACGACATTCCACATATCCAGATTCTCAACAATATATCAAAGATCATAATCAAATGAAGTGCAATGCAATAATGTGCAATGTCATATAGAGTGATGCATGTCTGTCCTATCGATACACACCCGCTATCTCTCAATTCGAGACTCATGGGGGACTTCTTAGTCCATGCATCTGCCACGTGTGTGTGTCTCAATCCCAATCTCATCTCAATGAATCTGCCACAGGCGTGTAGCCCGTTCCCTCTTTCCACTCAATGAATCTTCCATGGGCGTATGACCCGTTCCCTATTTCCTCTCATCCTCACCAATATCATCACAACAGTGGTACATCATCAATGCAAACATACAAATCAATAAAATTCTCATTTTAACTTAAGTTGTTTAGCAAGTTCACATTATCAATTTACAAAACATAATTCTTATGTGAATCCCTTCACCAATTCCCATTACTCCCACTCATACGATGACATACAGGGGTTCAATGAACTCAACAACAATTCAAGAAGTCCACTTGTCTTAATTAATCAAATAATCACTCCAAAACTTGAGCTTTCCCCTTTTGCCGAGTCTCCAAAGCAACACAATCTGTTCAAATAATTAATCACAATAAGATTTCTGAACTAACAACACCCACATCAAGAGTTTTGGAAAATAGAGTGAAGTCAATCCAAAAATCTAGTTTCAAAAATGTGATTTAAATATGGAAATTCATACAAATGAGTTACCTAGAACATGTGGAAACCACCGGTGAAAACCATTTCGAAAATGGTGTTGAAATCAATCACCAATCATCATTTCCCTTAAAAGCCAAGTCTTGAAAACCTTCTAAACTTTGAAGTTGAGAATCTTTAATTTAATGTTAAAAATCATAAATGATAATTAGGAAATGAAGATTTAGGTTCATAAAGACTTACCCAAAAGATTTATCATGTAAAATCTCCTTGAAATGCCTCCCAAGGGTTTCCAAGACTCAAAAATAGTGAAAATGGGGAAGAAACCGATTTTTAAAAACATTCTGCCCACACAACTTTTACTCTTCGCGATGATCAAGGTCTCGCGATCGCGTTAAGTGGTCAACTCATTTAATTTGACCATCGCAATCGCAATAGCCCTCCAGCCATCGCGATGATCAGAAAAATAATACTATGCGATTGCGACAGACATCCACGCAATTGCGATGCACATAAATACATACCTTCACGATCGCATGGGTTTACCTTGCGATCATGATGAGCAAGTTTTCAGGCACTAGATACAACAAACCAGTAACATCACTTAAGGCACAAAATTACCGAATAGACCCTTGGGATTCGTTTGGAACCCCGAGTACACAAACCACGTATGCTATCCAACTAAACTCGAAGTTTCAGACTCAATGAAACCATCGAATCAAAAATTTGAGGTCTTCTTGACCCAAAACTCGTAAAAGTCACAATAAACTAATATAACACTCAAAAAGACCAAACTGCCCCTGGAACCTCTGAAAAATCAACCAAAACCTCACCTAGGCCTAAAATTATTCCCCAAATCCAATAGAACCGTCAGAAATATGATATGATCATCCAAACTCCGAATGTTGATCAAAGTCAACTCAAGACCTCAAATCCATGATGAAACACCTCCGAATTAGAAAATGACAATTATTCTAGACCAAATTCCACATTTCGGAGCTGTTGGAACTGACAAAATTCCATTTCGAGACTCAAAAACTATGATTGATACCAAAAACCACTTTTAAAACACTTTAGACCTTCCAAAACTCAAAGCTTCCAAAAATCATAGGTTTTCAATAAAATTTCCAAACCAACTTTACAAACTGATCAGAAATGACTTGGTGCAACTATTGGGAGGGGTAAAATGATAATTTAATGAAAATTTCTAAAAGTGAGCTTCCGGGGTCATAGCACTTTCCATGCTTGTGGTAACTCTTGGTAAGATTGTTCTTATAGAAAAAGAATTACGTGTGAGTGTGTTAAATCAGAGAGTTGTGCTCAACAAACGTGTGGAGTTTGAGCTTTGATTTTGTACATATTAAAGTTCTTAGGGAGGTGTAGTCATTATTATTCATATGCATCCTACTCGTCCCCTAGATTACATTACAATCAAATTAAGTCCTACTTGATATTAGACTAAATGAGCTTGATTTAGTGGAGTAGTACACCAAGGGAAAGCCTATGATACATTATTTGTGGCACATGAACTTTATTTTGAGAGATAGAGAGTAAATTATTTTGATCTTAGTCCCTGAGTGTTATTAAATAGTACATGTGCGAGACCTTTCTCTATTGTTTGTATAAGGGGCATATGATTTGTGAGGGTAAGTATTGTCCTTTGACTTCTCTAAGGGAGTGAATGAGCAAGGTGTGTTAAAATATCTCTTGAGTCAAGTCCCGAGGATAGGTTATTATGAAAAGTTGTTTTATTTATTTTAAATATTCTTGGCATGACAAGTTAGGGAGAGTTGTTTGAAAAGGTCATCTATCTGGAGTGTAGTTGGATTGCTTGAGGACGAGCAATGATTTAAGTGAGGGGAGATGGATTGATGGTTAGATATTCAATGAATTTTATGAGCTTATTTGATGTGAATTTATTCAAAGTTAGAGATTTTAGGTATGTATTTATCTAAATTGTGTTGTTTTATGTATAGGTGAAGAATGACCTGACTTGAAAATAAGATAAAGGAATAAAGGGAGAAAACGTAGAAGAAATGCACCAAATGAAGTATGAAAAGCTATGTGATTGCCAACTTGAAAATGAGACCGCGCAACAAAGGAAGAATGCAAGAATCCACTATCAGGGCGGTGCAATGATTTGCATAGTCAAACTCCCAGGTGCGCAACTACGTAGAAGCCAACGAAATTGTTTCAAGTCATAGCAATTTCAAGATTTCAAAATAACATAACTCCATGTTATATAAGGTTGAGATGCGCCCAATATTAGGTATCTTGGTATTAGGAGGAGAGGCGAAAGGTATGAAAGAATGCTAAGAATGGAGGATTAACGCAACTCCAATCTAAAATGAAAGTTGAGATTGAGAGTTTGATTGTAATGTCTTCTCGGTTTTTATATATTTTTGTGAACTTCTCCTTTCTAAAGGAGTAGAAGAAATAGATGTTTTTCATAGGATTTTTGACAGACAAGGTGTTTTGATAATTTTTTGTGAATTTAACTTTTGTTTTTATGCTTGAATTGGAGATGTGAATTGAATTGCGTATGTTCACTATTTTACTTAATCATAAGAGAAATTTATTAGTGAATATTTCAGTAATATCTTGTTTAGTTTCAATATGCGAGTCGTCTAAGTAATCGTAAGAACTTATCAAATTTATTAGTTGAACTAAAGAGAAAAATATACGAAATATATTTTCCTCGAGACTATACCATAATAGAGTTCTTGCATATATTTTCAACGAGATTCTTATTAGTTTGTTACTTTATTACATAGAGTTCAGATTTAATCGGAAGAGAAATCTATGCTTCAAGATTAATCTAAGTAACTATTGAATTCGGAGAATCAATAGAAACTTTGAAGTTAGATTCTCAATAATTATCTTACACCTGTCTTGTCTACTACCCTTTACTTTTAATACTGATAGAGAATCGTTTCTCTTGTCATCAATTGTCTTTACTTACAATTTACTCTATAATTATGGTTTAAAACCACAACAACTTCAAGTTTTAATCGCTTGAATAATCATTAACAAGTTCTGTTTGATTTTACTATTCGTACTAATCTTTGTGAAGACAATCTTTATACCATACTATTTTTTTACTAGCAAAGTTAAGTTATACAACGTTTTGTGCTTGTCAAAGGGTTTTCTTTATTTTACTAATTAATCCTTATTTATCAATTTGGGAAAGCCATGTGTCATTTTAAAACTGATTTACCGACGCGGTCCTCGATCATGCACACACAATAGATACCAAAATGGATTGAAAGGGCCTGATAAATTTACTTCGAATGTGTTCTAAAAGGTAATATAATATGACTCTCGCAAAGTTAAAATATGTTGTTAAAACTAAAGTCGAAATTCAAGAGGTAATTAAATTATGTATTATATGGAAGTATTTTGTAATTTATCCCAATTATAATATAAAGTAAAAGGTGTATTTGTACCATTTGTTTGATACATGGGAGGGAAATAGAAATAGAATAAAGTGAAAGGGTGAGGATGGAGCACCACTGAACTGACAAGGTACACCTCTCCCCGTTAACCCCCAAACTGTTGTTTTTCGGCATTTGGGGATGGAGCTGCCATTTTCATCCCTTCGATTTTCATCTCATCAACATAATGCTTTCCGCTGCAGAAAGTTAACCGCTCCACCTTCTTGTAATGCTGCTAATTTGCTGCTCAAATCTTCCAACAACTTGTCATCTTTATCTGGATTGCAGAAAAACTTTTCAAACACCCTTTTGTATAGAAACAGGCACACTTCCATCGGGGTATGTCTACAAAATTGAGATTGTTTCAATTTTTCATGTCTAAGCAGCTAGTTATCAGAGAGGGGTTTGACATTTTATAGGATTGTCAAGTTCTTGAAATTTATTTAGTCCTAAAAAGGAATTAATTAGGATTTTCTTGCAAGATTTTTCTGGCTTTGTTTGGTTGGTTTTTTGCTGCATCTTTTTGGTTTTAGTTAAATATGAGAAAGCTAATAGCTTGAAGAAGAAATTGATTACTCTTTGGAGATATAGTTTTGTGCTTTAATTAGTTTGAAGTTTTATTGACCAAAATTATGTGACCCTATATCCTCTTGAACCTGAAGATGACAAACTGAGTGAAGCTTGGTTGGTTTTTTGCTGTATCTTTCTGGTTTTAGCTAAATATGAGAGCAAACAGCTTAATTTAAAGAAATTGATAACTCTTGGACCCATCTTTGGAGATATAACCACCCCAATTTTGAGCTTTAGTTAGTTTGAAGTTTCATTGACCAAAAGTCTGAGACAAAAGTATGTGTAGCACTTACACACTATGTCCTCCTGAACCTGATGAGGACAAACTGAGTGAAGCTTTTCAGAAATTTGACAGTTGCAGCATCTTACTGTTATCACCAAGTGTCAAAGAGCTCAACTTTCTATTGCTTGCTTAATTATCTGTATATATTATGATACACCAGTTTTTGACCACATATATGGATCATTTATGTTCTTATTTCTATGTTGATTGCGTACGGAGATAAGATCTTCTGACAAGGGGTATTACTACTGTGAAATATTCAATTAGTAGCATTCTCATGAAAGATAAACACTTCCAGGCATTCTCTCAAGTTGGTACTGCTGGATCTGATCCACTGTTGGATAAAATTTCACAATTTAAAGATGCCTTTTGGAGATTTTTGAGGCCCCACACTATACGTGGGACTGCGCTAGGATCCGTGTAAGTGTTTATTATGTGTATGGTATGAGCAAAACTTTGGTGAACTTGCATCAGGCACAGTTAACTTGTGTTAACATGATTTTTTTGGCAGATCATTGGTTACAAGAGCGTTAATTGAGAATCCGAACCTAATCAGGTGGTCATTAGTATTGAAGGCCTTTTCTGGTCTTATTGCCTTAATATGTGGGAATGGTTATATAGTGGGCATCAATCAAATATATGACATTGGCATTGACAAGTAAGTGATTGTAGAATAGAAGTATTTGTTAGGTATCTATTGATAGATTGTTTCTTTGTTACTTTAACTTGCAGACTACTCTTGCAGGACGGGCATAAATGAATTGCAACTCATAAAATCTCAGATTCTCAATTTGATTATGCAATTAATATATTTTTCCTTTTTCTTTGATTACTGTTTTTCATTGAGCTTTCAGGGTAAACAAGCCGTACTTACCCATAGCTGCTGGAGATCTTTCAGTTCAGTCTGCATGGATCTTGGTGTTGTTGTTCGCTGTGGCTGGCCTTCTTATTGTTGGGCTGAATTTTGGCCCCTTCATTACTTCTCTTTACTGTCTTGGTCTCTTTCTGGGTACCATCTATTCAGTCCCGCCATTTCGGCTGAAGAGATTTGCTGTCATAGCATTCCTAATAATTGCCACGGTATGCTTATTTCTTGATGTATTTGTTTGCTTCTTACTTCTCCTTACAACACATCTTGCTTTTCTGATTTTTTTTGAGAAGTTCTGCATGTGCCGAAGTACCTCCATCGAAATAGCAATATGCTTGACATCGCACTTGAATAAACTGTGGACATCGTATTGCAAATGTGAACTTTCCTTAGGACAATCTTTTGCTGGTATAGGAAAAAATGTTTGGTGTTTTGATAGCTAAATTCTTCCTTTAAATATGAATTATGATTTTCCTCTTCTGAAGTCCTTCTTTTTATGTATTTCGTTGACTGAGACTTCCTTAATTTGTGTACTACTTAGACATGGTGCCTCAATAATTACTAGTACTACCTGAAAAGAAAAAACAGAGCCTTGAAACTTTTGGTGCCTTTGGCTTTGGCATTTTGAGAAAAAGTGAACATGATACAGTTTGTACTCAGATGAAATGTAAAGTTTCTTATTGTAGGAGAAGGTGT
This sequence comes from Solanum appendiculatum, assembly GCA_018342035.1. Classification (NCBI taxonomy): domain Eukaryota; kingdom Viridiplantae; phylum Streptophyta; class Magnoliopsida; order Solanales; family Solanaceae; genus Solanum; species Solanum appendiculatum. The sequence goes on along the minus strand of JAGDQO010000627.1, from coordinate 839,278 downwards.
AGGGCTGGTGGTGGTAGCGTGTTTAGTGCCTAGTATTATTTTTCTTTTACTTTTCTGTTTGGATATATTTGCAGTTAGTTTTGGAGGAGATAACCAATTGAACATGACTATCAGCCAAGTGTTAATTTGAACCTCGTGGCTACCTACAGTGTATTAAGCTCTCCACTTACTGCAATGGGGTTCATATAGCAGAAAGGTTCTTCATCATGAAGACAATTGTTTAGCATGGCTTGGTGATGGTGGTCTGGGGGTACCACCTGTGGTACCAAAAGTTGTTTTTCTCCTTGGCATCATGTCTAAGTGGCTGGTGCTCTCTGAGAGTCAATTTCAAACCCATAGATAAAAAGGGGCAACTTTCCCAAAGCGACTCCAATTCAACATAGTGGTGCAGCCTAGTACCCTTCTTCCTTTTTGCGTGCACACCCTTTCCATCATTGAGTTAGGAATTTCTAGCAGCTTCTACATGGAACTGCTAGAGGCCATTTCTAATAGAAATGACTATATTGTATCTTGGTCCACACTTAATGCCTTTACAGAGGTATTGGAATTCTCGAAAGTCCAAAGCTTAACCTAAGCACCTGCTTCTCGCAGCTGTTCATATTTGCATCTGTAGATATCCTCATAATTAGTTGCAAGCAGTGTAAATTATGGAACCACTTATGTTGTTATGTTTCAATCATATCCTTTTCTATGGCTTGATCCTCTTTCCTGTCAAGAATTATGTTGTTACATTACCTTCAATAAGACTCTGTTTCTGCAGTAATCATCAACATTTGAAATATAGGATAGAGCTATCAGGGCAGTTTCTAAGTTTTTCACTTTTTGGGTATTGGGAAATAACGCTGATTAACATCTAGTCATCCATAACCAGTCTTACATCTTCTCACAATTCTGAATGGTTAATGTATGCAGTTATTCATTGCATTTTAAAGTTTTGTGGTACATATATCTTTTTGCACGGGCCAATAAATATCACCTGCTTTGAGTTAAGTATATATTGGTCACACGGAATCAAGAATTGATATGCATTGCAGGTACGTGGTTTTCTTCTTAATTATGGTGTGTATTATGCCACAAGGGCTGCTCTGGGGCTAAGCTTTGAGTGGAGGTGAATGCTTTTCTGTCATACACTCTATTTCTATAAGTAGATGCACGTTGCCTTTTCTCTCATCTCTCCGTATATTTATTTGTCTAAAGAAACAAAGCCTGTAAATTAACATATAATCATAGAGTTAAGTGAATTTCTTCCAAAGCTAAAACGGCATTTCGTTATATATGAGAAATAAGGATTTGATAAGAGCAGTAGGACCTCTAGTAGTCATCAGAAGGTAGCTACACCCCAACATTTGCCTACTTTCCAGTCTTTCCCTCATGTTTATAGAAGCTTTATTGTTATTGTTGTGGGATAATCACATCAATTGTGGGGATCCTGCTGAGATCCTAAAAGGTACTTCAGGTTTCAAGTAACATCTCTTTATTTTTTCTATATTTTACCTTTAAGTTGGTGGCCTTTTGGTTTAAAAGTAGTTAGGGTTTGACCAAGTAAATTACAATGTAATCCCTTACATATTTTTTATAATTACGAAGATACCAGCTTTTGTTCTGCCATGTTTGCTAGATTTGTATGGTCTTCCTTTCCAATCAACTGAGATTTCCTCTGCTGCAGTATCTTGTATAGACGTGGGAGCTTCCTCTCTGTAATTACTGTTTCTTTCCTCTCTTTACCTCTTCCTTTGCAAACTCAAAACAGAAGAAAATTGGTGTATATGCTCCACAGAAGAACAGTACTGTATTAGTGCATGAATATACACTGATGATCTGACCAAAGGGAAAAAAATCTCTTTTAAATTAAAATAATCTTATCTAAGAAAGTTACAACTTAAAACTGATTGAAACATAAATTAATTTGTAGGGAGAACAGTTTTAGAATTAAAAATCTAGTAATAGTCAGTCCAATTTTAGCTTCAACCGTTTAAGGGCATTTAACCAAGCTCATCAATTACTTATTTTTTACTTTAGCTCTTCTAACCAAATACTTAGTTGCTTATTATTAAATTCAGCTCAGCACCTCTTAAATTATTAGCTCCAACACTTAAAGAGTGCTTTTAAGTGCCAAGTGCTTAAAAACTACTGTTGTTTCACTATGCCTAATTTGCTCCAAGTCAATAAGCAATTCATCGTCTATAATACTAATTCCACTTCATAATTAGTTTTTCACTGGGTTAACTTTTCTTCTACATCCTTATTATTGATTATCTGATTAGTAATACATATTTTTCACCTGCAGCTCACCTGTTGCATTTATTACTACCTTTGTGACTGTGTTTGCACTAGTCATTGCCATCACCAAGGATCTACCAGATGTGGAGGGTGACCGCAAGTAAGTTGTAATACAGTTTTTGAAGAAATTTGCTACTTCTTTCCCTACTTTAGTTGGAGGTTTTTATGAACACTGAATTTCCTCGATGAAAAAGTTTTAATTGCGTATACCTGCTGTCAATCTATTTCTCTCAATCCATGTAGCCTTACTTGATCTCCAATTTTTTGGTTACAACTTTCAAGTGAATCATCCCATACCCCAGTGCTGATAGACATTTCTCCCACCACCTTGTTTTATGAAAATAATTTTTTCATGATTTGCTGTTGAAATATCCATACAGTTATGGTGTTATAATGTGTCTGGATTTGTGGTTTTAGAAAAAAAAAAGGAATGTGTGTCTAGATTCAATTGATATGATATACTAGATTAACCTGTACCTCATTACAGAGAATAAGTATTTACCTTATTGTAAGTAGAGGATAATTACTACTAGATTAAAACTCCTATAAAAGGGGAGACCCTCTTGTGTAATGTCAACAACTAATTCAGTAAGAATTCTTTGTCTTTTTTTAGCCTCTTTTCCATAACTGTTGACATCTACAGAGTTCCTCTTTTTCATTTAATGTACTAATCTAGGTTTCAGATATCTACCTTGGCAACAAAGCTTGGTGTGAGAAACATAGCATTCCTCGGCTCTGGTCTATTATTAACAAATTACATTGGTGCTGTAGTTGCAGCAATATACATGCCCCAAGTGAGTGATTTTTTTGATATTTATGTTATGTTTGATATGATATTGGCATTTTCTTTAGGAAAGAAGTCTCTCACAAGTCCTGATTTTGCTCTCCGTCAGTAACGATTAATAGCATAATTCTCTTTATCGCAGGCATTCAGGAGTAGCTTGATGATACCTGTACATGTCATCTTAGCATCGTGTTTAGTTTTCCAGGTACTTAGTTTGAGATTTGAATCTGATCATGATTGCGCGTCAGGGAGAGACTTACCTAGCTTATTTAATTACTGCTCTGTCATTTTGTTAACACTACTTAATGTTGTGTTGGATAATTCCATTTTATTTCAACTCTATCAACTATCGTGCATTTCTTCAGTTGGTGAAGAACATGAATGAACTTGAGCGAAGTATTCTCAACTTCGCATGTATTGCTTTGAGATACCATGACATAATACACTGTTCAACTATGTTGTAATTTTTAAATCCATGGTATAGAATGAAGAAGCTTTTTAATGCTGGTAAACTGTTACTCTATCTTATGATGTCTCTGGTTATACAAGGAAAACCAAACCTGAGCAATGATAGGATTTTCAAATAGTTCTAGATTCTAAACAACAGTTCAAAAGCTACCTGCCGTTCCTTAATTCACTATGCAGTTTTTTTTGTCAGTTGAATAAATATATTTTGGCTTCTCTCAAACTTAAAAATGACAAAGGAAGATTAATTAGCTTTTATGCCTTATGTTTTCATTATCAATTATATTCTGGGGATAGTGCTATTGATTTAGCCGTTCCTTGTGGAATAAGCTGTGGTTTTCGAGTAAGATGTAAAAATGCTTTGTTATGTATTTGCAGGCATGGTTGTTGGAAAGAGCAAATTACACCAAGGTAATTTTAACACTTATGTTTTGCATGACGATCTTATGATTGTGTGTATTCTACTGGTAAACAATTGTAATTTGCAAGGTGTTTAATCACCTTTGTATGTCTGATATGTGCATTTTTTGCAGGAAGCAATCTCAGCATACTACAGATTTATATGGAATCTTTTCTATGCGGAGTACATCATCTTTCCTTTCATCTAACATCTAAAGGTTTTTGTTCGATGGACCTGAAGAAATGCAAGTTTTCTTTCTGGTTTGCAAAGGAAAAGTGTGTATAGAGATGGAGAATTTATTTATCCTGTTGTTGTATATTCCTTAGGAAATTCATCAATCTTTTCTTAGGAGACGGAGTGTTTGTTGTATGAGTCAATTTTGTCTATTGTAACACCCTATATCCCATGCCAAAGATAGAGTGGTATACACCAATGAATTCGTTCAACCTCAGGAGGATAAGGTGGTAAGTGGATAAATATATCAAGGAACCAATATATGAATGCTTTTAAAAGGTTAAAATAAGGTTGGAGGTCAATGGAAAGCTTAGCACAAAAGTTGAAGTTGAAAGGTGCGCTGCGATTGATTGTTTCAAATGATCTAGCACATGGTCGGACTTCAAATGAGTGTATCTACCAATCTAAAAGGAATTACATGATGTTCTACCTATCATATTAAAGCTCTATGAGTCTTCGTTTGTCATTTCGAGTTTCAAGCAAAAATTATGGCTTTTTTACTGAAGGGTTGCGGAGCTAGAATATGCGGCTGCATATTGTAATATGTGGGCTGCATTTTCTAGCGCATTTTGGTCTAGCAATTGTGAACATTCCGTTTAGAAAGTGTGTTGTATTCATCCAAATGTTATAAAACTCTAATACTGATGCTCAAATTACATCTTGCAATGAATTATAAAGGGATCGTTATTCAAATATAGAAATCAATTATGTTGGGGTCGATTCCATAGGAAATATGGCTAGAAACTAGGTCAATGCATCTATTTAATCTTTTAGTCAATTATTTTCGTAGGGTTTTTTGTAAAAATAATCCATAATTTATCATATACTTGTTTGAATTAGTTATTAGAATGGACTAGGACTGTATTCCTCATGATTTCATAACGCAACAAGTATATTGTATTGATGATCTATTCTGATGCTTAGTATGGAAAATGATTAGTTTGGTGCATCTAAACGTTGCTCAACCCTATTTAGATGAATGTCACTCTAAATACCTTTCAATCTTTGAGTGTTTGCGTTATAACCCTTACCTCTATTTCAGATTAACTTTACCTTTTATAGCTCAAGTCATTAGACGAGGGTTGGTAGATTCGAATCTCCGTTGCTAATCTCTTTTCCTGTTCTATACCTCTTTTATTAAGCAATTAAGACGAGTAATAACGTTTGCAACCGTTACAAAGTAATCATTACAAAGAGAATAACAATACGTTCATGCACACTGGCTAACAACTCCACAAGTAGAACACCAAACAAGTATGCATCAGCTTCTAAATCTGATTTGCTATCTTTCCAACTTTAGCTTTGGTTTGATTGAGATGGAATCCCTTCCTTGAAACACAACAAACATAACCTAAAAACATGTGAATTTTCCATTAAGATTCTTCGTGCAAAAGATTGTTACAAATACAAAACTTTCACTATATTGACCACACTCTAATCAAGAGAAAAATACATCATAATCAACAACAACAAAAAAAAATTTAACTAGAGCTTTATTTATCTACATTAATCACTCATAAAGATACTTATTTTATGTTTTCATGTATATTTTTACGAAAATATTTGTTTTAATAAAAGTGATACTATTTTATAAAACTATGTTCCAACTACACGTATATTAACGTAGGTCCGCCCCTGATGTCTAATTATGTTAAGACTTGAAGATTCATGGTCCATAGATGTCAATCAAGTAACTTTTTATGTAATTGGGTTTGGGACACTTCAATGTTGTATGCCTATGATGTCTTCATGCCAAGTTTGTAAGCTCCTCATGGTTATGAATATCCCAAATGGCACCCCTCCACCTTAATTTCATGTCTTGTTACGATAACTCATATTAGCTTTGCAAGATGTATGCTCAAAATTGAAATGTGAGTGGTAGGAGTAAGGATAATATATGCATGGAAATCTCGTAAGATATTTGCTTAAATTATTTTGAAAGGGTCTTCCGCAATAAATTGAAACTCTACTTTGTTTAAATTTGACATCAAATAAATGTCTAAATGGCAAGACTTCACATCTTTTAACTATTTTTTTATGGGCTAATTTTTCTATTAGATTATAATTAAGGAAAAATTACTAACGTACACACTTTTAAGTATATTATTTTCCATTTGTCCCTCTATCTTTTAAAAATAACTAAAATCCCTTATTTTAATAATGTATCCGTGTTTGTATTAATGTATCCGAGTTTTCATTAATGTATCCGGATTGGGTTAATTTTTATTTTAATAATGTATCCGTATTAATGTATCCGTGCTTGTATTAATGTATCCGCGCTTTCATTAATGTATCCGGATTGAGTTAATTTTTATTTTAATAATGTATCCGTATTAATGTATCCGTGCTTGTATTAATGTATCCGCGCTTTCATTAATATATCCGGATTGAGTTAATTTTAAGGGATTATTGTAATTAGAAAAAAAGTAGGGATAGATAGTAATTTCATCTTTACACTATGTGATTTATGTAACTTACCCTAAAATTAATATGCCCTTCGTTAATCTCTTTTAAATGTCACATGTATTATATTAACTTTCTTTTTAAGAAGAAGGTCGCTACAAGTGATCGATCGCTAAAAGCTTCGTCGTTAAAAGTTAATGACCGGATTCTAGATCCGACCGTTTAAGATCCTTTAGCGACAGCTAAAATTCCGATCGGTATATACTTTCTTTTAACGATAAAATCTTTCTTTATCTAATCTATTAACCGGTCGTTAAAACCCTTACGCCAATTTATTTAGTTGTTATAAATGCTTTTAGCTACCGAAATTTCTATCGTTAGTTCTCCATTACTTTCATCAATACTTGTTTTATTAAATATAACTACAGAAAAGTAATATTATAGAAAGTAATCATGACTTCATATGCTTTACACATTCAAATATAAAAAATAATCAATTGTCATATCAAATTTCACTTCTAACCCAAATAAGTAAAGTATTACATTATGAAATTCAAATAGTATGATACATTTTTTTTTATCAACTCCTAGAAAATGTAATAAATTTACAACATATGTACATAAGACATCTTTTAGACCACTCCTAATAGAACAAAATCAACTTCTTATAGTTCAACTTGACACTTGGAGTATTGATTTTTAAGACTTCATATCCATTATTTGTTAAAAGAACAAGTTCATGTAAGTTCAATAACAACAAACAAGAAGTAATTAATCATATGAAACAGTAGAATTAAGGGGCCGTTTGGTTACTGGATAAGGGCAAAGTTAATACATGAATAACTTGGTTATTCATGTATTAATTTTTATACCATGTTTGGTTTGTAAATAGAATAAAAGTTATCCTTATGTTAGTTTTATACAATGTTTGGTTATATTTTTGTAATTCTACATAACTAATACTCACATAAATATCGAAAAAAGAAAAACCGAACCGAACCAAATTGATTCGGTTTTTCGGTGTCGGTTTTTCGGTTCGGTTTCGGTGTTTTTTTTTCAAAATTTCGGTTTTTTGGTTCGGTATTCGGTGTCAGGGTAAGAAAAATTCGGTGCACCGAAAAACTGAAATTTTATTAACTAAATTTAAAATAATATTTTAATTTTATTAATTATATACTTGGTAACTTGTGTTTGTGAGTTGTGACTCCTATTGTTTTTTATTTGAATGAAGTTGAATATTAAGGCATTTTTAACTTTGTATTGTTTTAACTTTTAAATTTCAAGTGTTGAATTCTTGGTTTAAATTGTTGGCTGCTATTACAAAGAGTGTTTGTTGAAACAAAAAATCGGAAAGAGGAAAAAAAACTTCTTTAGTTCTTTGTTGGAAACTTTAACTATTAAATATGTTAATTGATTATTTCGAGTTTTCAACTTTTATCTTTAGTTAAACGTTTTGATAATTTAATTTTCACTTTATTTTTTATTTTCTTGCACCGAAAAATCGTTTTAAAAACACCGAATTACTTTATTAATTATTTTCTTTGGCGATAAGATAGTGCCGGTTAATTGTAATTAGTTCTTTACTTAGTTTCTTTGCAACGCACGGCCAATACATGTATTATAATATTTTTAGTTATTTCTTATTTACTTAATTACTTATCCTATTCAATACAAATTACTTAACTTCTTTTAGTTATTTGTTATTTACTTTAGTGTTTTTAGCTATTGACATTTATTTAAATTTTAATGTGTTATTAAGATAGTTGTTTATTTTAATGGATATAATAAATATTAGCTCGCTAAACATTAATGGAATTAAGAAATAAAAATTAGTTTACTGTATTGTAATTTGTACATAACTAAATCATGTATAACTAATACATATATAATTAAACCCTGCATAACTAAACCATGCATAATTAATACCTGCATAACTAAACCCTGCATAACTAATACCTGCATAACTAATACCTGCATAACTAAACCCTGCATAACTAATACCTGCATAACTCTAACCAGTAACCAAACGGCTCCTAAGAGCTTAACTAATAAGACATGCAAGTCCTTCAAGCTATTAAGGCACAATAACAACATAAAATTTTATAATTCAAACTGAATTATGACTAATAAAACTTACTTAAGAGATATCAATATCTTTCATAAAAAGATGAAAGAAAATTTCAGAAGGCAGAAGTGAAAAAATAAAAAGGACAGACATGAAAAGATATGCTTTGAATAAATCTCATCCCTCTATCTGAGAAAATGAAAAATAAGCTTTAAGTTGTGCACAAACTATATGATTCTTTTAACAATCATACTAAATGAACAATTGGATAAATAGATGAACTTGGCTTTTTACATTTTTAATCATACGATCCAAGCTTTCTTGGAATGCAAATAACTATAACTATGACTTGAATGTCAAAAAAGGCACACACTTTCAACTCTCAAGGCATTATTATTAGAATATTCTAGTCATTAAGGTTTTAATAAGACCACCACAATTCAAAAGGAATATACCATCTATTTTTCTTCTATAAATAGCTTTCAGAATACACGCCGTTCCTTACTCCGTAAGGAGGAGACTGAAACTTACAAGGTTTCTGACGACAAGTTATCAAAACATTAGGAATGTTATATTGTACTTTTTGCTTTTACACGCACTGGAAATAAAAAATAGGACTTCTCCTTTAGGTATGTATTCCCACAAACTTCCTTTTTTTTCCCCTCAACACATCAATCAAAAGGACATACAATAGTTAATTGCCATTTCAAGACTTGATATAGATAATCATATACACAAATAGAAAACTCCTACATCTCTTGCTGGAAACCAAAAGAGTCTTATCAACCTTTTCACTTATAGAAATGGGAAATAGCATGGAGATCGCCTACCTATGCAAGAAAATTTATAGCGTAAATAATGACTTCATTATCATTAACTAAAACTCATATTCATACACAAACGCCTCCACAATATCATGTCTCTCTTGCATAAAACTGATTTACACCGCAATTTCTCCAAAAATTACTCTTTTACATAAGTTACAAAACTGAAGCGACTCATCGGAAACTGCTCTCTAGCATGTTTCAAAACTTGCATTTCAATCTCCTAACTGCTCTATTTCAATCACTTAACTGTCGTCCAACAAGAGACCATGGTTGTAGTGCAGGGGCGTTACATTCAATAGATTGTAGCCACAGTTAGTTGTGTTTGTACGTCCCAACAGCAGACAGTTTCAACGTCAAGGCAATCTCTGAATTGGACACAAAAACATGTGATGAAGGACTCTGGAACCATGTCAAGAGTAGCTCCATGACTGCTGGATTTAATTCAAGCAAGACTGCTCTCAACGTATTCCATTGCTTTCCTTTTCACAGCCTCCATTCGTTCATCATCACCAAGCGTCTTTTCGTACTCAAGATACTTCTTAAAGAGGAACTGCATTCCAGACATCAGAAACCATTAGAAAGGCACCACCATCTTAAAACAAGAAGAAAACCAATTGAAAGAAACATCTTAACGAATATTCCAGGGTCTTGAAAATATAATAATTACCTTCATCTTTTTGGGTGGAAGGCTGAGAGTAATTGCCCTTTCAAATAAGGCACGGATCACATCTGCATCTCCCAGTCGAATCTCCTGTTCATTTGGTTTAGTTTTGAGTCATGTACAATAAAACAGATTTTCTTTTCACACACACATAGAAGTGCAGTTTAATACAGTACCTGGTCAAGATATACGCTCCACAGATCAGTTCTCTTTGGATACTCACGAAGCATCTTCTCAAACAAGGAGCGACCCCTGTCAGGAACTCCACACTTGAACTCTAGAATAGCTGTCTGTGTGATAAAGTTAATATGTTTGTGCGGAGGAAGACTTAGCAAAGCACGATTCACCACTGACTGGACTCCATCTTGGTTTTGTTTCAACAGCCACTGAACCCTCCTGAGCCAAACCTAAAAAGCAAAAAGGACAATAAGAATTGGCAATAGTTAAATAGGGATCAGCCAAAGTATTTTCAAAACCACTCTTAGGTGTCAGTACCTTGCACGAATGCTTGAACTTTTTAACCATCTTGTTAAGAAGTTCATCTGTGAGTTTGTGTTGCTCAGTCCTCTCATACATTCCTAACAAGGCCAAATGCACTTTTTTGGGATCACAATATTGCAAAGCTCTTTGGAATACTTTTGCAACAGCTTCCTGGATCATAATCAATAATATGGGATTCAGAAGCAAATATTTTAATCGCAAAGTGATATAACAAACATAAAAATGGCTCTATATCATTGTTTTGCTGTACCTCTGGGGGATTTCCAAACTCGTTTTCTAAATTGAAGTAAGCAACCCAAACATTCAGCTTTTCCAACTCTTCTCGCACATTTATTGTCCTCAAAGCCCTAGAGAAAAGAATCAAGACACAATTAACAGGTCATACATAATTTTCCATCACATTTTACAACTCATAGTACCTAAGAACACTAATGCACAACAAAGAAATAAAATATCGGTACTCCCAGATGGACAAGTATGAGTTGTGCATTTGACTTTGCACCTCATGTGATTCTTTTAATTGTTCCATGCAAGGAGCCCTTGGGAGCAAAAGTGTTATACTTAAAAGCCATATAGATCACAAATATCTTCTGAGGCACTTAAATGTGATGGCACACCTGCCCAAGATAGTTTTTCCCAAAATGTGATCACTAGATTGACAGTGAGAGGGGCAACCCTAACAGAAGGAACTCTCTTTTTTTTTTTGGAGAGTTCTGACTATGTAAATGTACTAGAACCAACTTAGTGCTAGATTTTTCTCTTCTTTTTTTTTTCAATCAATATGCATTACTTATCTGTTAATAAAAAAAACTTTTCATGCTTGGCAATTTGACGAGGTAAACAGACAATTATAATCTTGCAGTGCCGTTATATATTGACTGTTCTATCACATTGAAGTTTGAATCACAAGAAGCAGACAGTTTTTTCCTTTCACAAGAAGCATACATAGTTTAGAAGAGCTGAGAGCAACAATAAAAGTAACAGCTCACATCCAAGAGCTTAAATACCAATATGCCCAAAGGTTTATTCTAAGGATAAAATTCCAACTACATCCTTATACTATATTTGCTTGTTTAAACTCTTCATTTGCCAGAAATAGAATTCACAGTAGAAAATATAACTTCAAAAAGATTTACCGTTCTGCAATCGATCGTGCCTTCTCAACATCAGCCAAAGACAGCACGAATGCCATGTATTTTATCCAGACAAAGCTGCTATTTGGGGAACTTCTAACTAATTTCTCAAACTCATCTTCATCTCTGGGAACATCTTTTTCCAGTAATCTTTCCTCAGCAGCTCTAATTTCTTGTTCCCTGCTTAAAAAGTTTGTATCACATGAAGACAGTTATGATATGGACAACATTGCTCTCTACAAATTAATAAACCGGAAGAATAGGTAAGAAAGAAAGACAAATGATTCAAACAGTACATTGCTCTCTATGAATTAGTAAACTGGAAGAATAGGTAAGAAAGAAAGATAAATGATTCAAACAGTACCTTAATCTTTTAGCTTTTTTTGCTGCATGTTTCTGGTTCTTGTCATCCGAAGTACCAAACTTGGTAGCATCACCTGAGTCTTGATTAACTACATCACCTATATCCAAATTTTCTGTATCATCAAGTGGGACCTCCAGTGGTGGTATGGATGCACGAGATTCAACTTCAGCAAGGAACAGGTCCTTCCCATCAACAGATTCACCATCAAGATCCTCCCGGTCTTGAGAGCTACTCTCGGGTGAAGAAGTTGATTCAATACCTATGGAAAGAGCATCTCCATTCACTGCATAACCAGAACTCGACCTTGTATCTGTTTCAGCACTTGTAGCATCATTAAAATATGAATTCTTCATCCCTAGTGAAATTCGATGTCTTTCCTTATCCACCTGACAAAAGGTTGAAAAAATGAGTTTGAATGGAACAGACCCAGATGGCAGAAATGACACACAAGCTATACAGCCCGTAGTCATCACTCATGCAATTCTGGAAGAGCTAGATTAGCACTTGTGATGATTAAGAAGGAAGGGTGATAAAATAATTTGACATGCAAAATCAAGTAACAACTTTTAGAATTTACGTATATAACATGGTCTAAAATTGTTATTATTGTTCAAACCAGGAGACGAAAAAAGAAAAGAAAATATAGAAGAAGAACACACAAAGCATATAAATAAAATTCTTTTTCATCAATCTCCCTTTTCCTTTTAGCATTGATAAAATTTCACGTATTTCAAAATATTTGTCTACGCTATCAAATTGGAGTGTCATACAGAACAAGAATTTACCTTCAAAATCTTTGCCGTCACTCTATCCCCAGCTTTGTGTCTAGAGTCAATATTGTCGACATGATTGTCAGAGATTTCTGAAACATGGCACAACCCAACCTAGAAAATGAAGCTGTAATCATCAGCATACATGTAAAACACAAGCTTTCTGCTAGGAACTATAGCTCATCAATTGCAAACTGATGAGAAAAATACATTCATGATTAGTATCAGAACGTTCTTAAAGAATAGAGAACTGTCTTATAGCTGATGAAAATACAAAGCAAGAAAAAGATACACTTATCAGTAAAGAGTCAAGAAATTCATTACAGCTGATGAAATTACAATAACATAAAAGATGTGGACTGATTTATTAATAATAAAGTGAGTTAGATCCATGTTTCAAAAGTAATAATGTGGTCCTTTAGTTCATAACTTATTACCAAGTCAAAACTACTGGAAGTGACCTGTTACATACCAAGTTTGTGTGATCAACTGTGATAAACAAACCATATGGTTCAACTCGCTTGACTCTGCCAGATATGACATCCCCAACAGTCAAATTACTTAGAGCATCTTTATCAGACTTGGGAGCACCAACTGCACTTGATGTCCTTAGAGTGATTTCAACTCTCTTAGACAAAGGCTCCACGGAGACCACCCTGTAGTATAGGAACTTAGTATACGAGAACATTAGGATTGAGACAGTTAAATAATTTATCCATACTGAGAAAACTTACTTTCCAATGACAAGTTTCCCAACAGGGAATTCTTTCTCTGGATTTTCCACATAGCCATCAGACAAGTTTGACATGAGAACTTTTGCATCAACTTTGCGTGAAAGTATTACGAAACATCCTTTCGGTGTAACATTTTTCACATATGCCTAAAAGTAAAAAATGGAAAAGGACCCTCCACATTACACTTCAACTGGCAGAGGAAGGAAATCAATCATAATTGCAGATGCAGTAACATAGAAAGACTAAAATGCTAAAATGATTTTACCAATGAGTTTGAGTATACAATCAGTTTTATATCATGCTTTTTTTTGTTTTCTTTGATAACTGAGAAATCAATTCATATCCTATATGTAGAACGATTTTAATGGAAAAGGATGAATAAACAAGAATTTTTTATGCATATATAAGAATGAAGGATGATGAAAGATTTCATCAGAATTCCCTATGATATGTCTATAGTAATTAATACAACAACTACTTCTGGCTGAAAGAGGAAATCTCTCTCTCTCTCTTTTTGAGAAAGTAACTTTGTATTCACAAAAGATCATCATCAGAAGGATGATGAGGTGGACTACTTACAACCCACAATGGGTGGGACACATCCTTCACAAAAACTAAAAGCTTTACAATTTGCCTATGAAATCAACTAGAGTTTCTACCTCCCCCACCATATTCTGTTTACACCAAAAAAATAAAAGGCTAAGGCATTTCATTTTGATCTTCTGTGCGTTGCAGCTTTTACCTTCAAAGCATCTGGTATTTCTTTCCTTCCATAAAGTCCACCCGATACAAATTGGAATGCTCATCCACCAATCTTCGTTCTGCCCTCTTCTTCCAATTCCTTTCCAACTGCTAAGTAGCTCCAGGGTAGTTTTAGGCATTACCCAACTTACTCCCAGAATACATAAGAGCATGTTCCACATATTTGCAGCTGTTTTGCAGTGTAGAAACAAATTACTATTTACCTCTCTCTCTCTCTATATATATATATATATACATATATATATATATAATACCCCCAACTAAAAACATCCAATTTAGTATATCTTCTATATTTTATATTTATATTATATTAAAAGCAGACACCTTTTAACATTGAAGGGTTGGGACTTTTCCGAAGGTTGTAACTTTTTCGATGAGTTGTGACTTTTCTGAAGGGTTGTGACTTTTCTAATAAGGCACAATACACACATGTTCATACTACCCTTTGTTGACTATAAATAAAGGAGTTTCCTCTCATTTTTAAACTACAAATTTTCTAAATTTTCTACATTCCTTCTTAAAAAACTCAAGTGTCATTTTTGCATTCGTTGAGTGAGTTCGAAGTTCAGCGGAATTTGTGGTACTACTATTCTTGTATTACAACATTATAATTATTTTCTCTAATTTTTCTCCGTCATTTGAGGACCACTAATAGCATATTTATCAAAGTAGGTTTATTTGAACCTTCTTGAGATAATTTGATCACGGGGCAAACTTTGAGAAAGACTATATTTGATATCTTGATGCCTTTATGAATATCTCATGACCAATTTCTGAGATATTTGAGATGCCCTCTTCAAGGGAATAGGTGTCTCGTTTTATAGGCTTGAGCAATGATTAAGGTATGGTAGCCTCCAAAAAATTTTATTTTTCTACTTATCCATCACAAGTTTAGTCAGAATGAGGACCAAAGTAGAACTATCAAAATAACGTATATTTTTTCGCATATAGTAAAATCTTATGATAATATTATTGCATTAGAATTCATGATCTACGAAATTTATAAAACTTCAAAATTTGTTTCTTTCAAATGCTAAATTAGTGCACATTTTATAATGGGTCCTTTCATAGTTTAATTGCTTCATGGAAAAAATCTTATTATTTGCTCAAGTAATGATGCATTTTGTAATTGTAAATTGATACGGATAAACATTGCTATGTAGCTTGCAAGAGAAAAAGAAACATCTAAATCATGTTGTACCTGCACCATCATATTTGGGTGAAGATCCTCAATCTTCTCCACCAATACAGGAAAATTCCTGAATAAAAATTAACAAAGAAAAAAAAAAGAATCAATCAAGAAACTAAAGAAGTACACAAATGATATGGGTGCAAACACCTTAAATATCCACATTGAAATAATTGTTAGATAGACTCAATGAGTCACTGAATACTTCTTTCAGTACAAGTAACAACCTTCTCAGTCAATTGTTTGGTGCAGTTGGAGAGACATCTAAATTGTTTATTTTGGTTTAGAGGGACGGAAACACTTATGTGGAAGGGCTTCGCTTTACTTTCCCTCATCTTTTATTTCCTAAGCCAAACAAGGGAAATTGCCGGTCCACCTCTAGTATAGTACTGAGTAAGATTCCAAAGTAATACAACAAATTTACCTATTCTATAACCAATTTACCTAATATATTATGAGACAAATATAATGGGACATTTTGGCCTAATCATCTAAATTAAGTCCCTTGGGGCTGCAGCGAGGAGGATCGTGAATACATAAGAAGGTCCAATGCACTTTGGATAACAGAAGCCATAACTGGAATCAAGTGCATAGCACACATCAGCCTTTAAATTCATTGAACAGAACCTCTATTGTCACGCCTAGTCAGCTAATTTGACTCCCTCAGGTCTGCAAGGAGGAGGATAGTGAAAACATAAAAAGGTCCAATCCACTTCAGATAACAGAAGTCATCACTGGGATCAAGTGCATAGCATACATTGACCTTAGAATTCATTGAAGAGAACTCTCCAGAAACCTCCTAAAAAGCTCAGGCAGCAACTACTTTTATCGGCTAGAAGTACCATCATATTAAAAAAATATAACATTTCTATCATGTTTTATTTTTGCAGCATGATAAGAAATCTATAACCGATGAAGATTATAAATGCATCTAGTCTCATGAAGTTCATGTATGTTGACCTTGAAGAAATAAAATGTGTCCTTCGAAAATTCAAATGCAAGGGATCTGGAACTTACACGTTGTCATTGAGTGCAGAGAGTTTCTGCTTCTGGGTTTCGTGTGAAATAGACCGCAGCGAGAGATCAATATGAACAGTTCCCTTGCCTGACTGAGCAATCTCCAGCACTTTGCACTTTACGAATTGTCCTTCATGATATCCAGACAGAGGATCGGCTACCCCTGGATCTGTCAGTTCAGTGAAATGAACCTTACCATATAGGTGAGGATCAATCTGAACAAGCAATCCACCAACACCGGGAAGGATTTTGGAAATCCTGCCACCCAAAACACTGCCTTCACGAATATGAAATGCCATACTTTCACTTGAATGATCCGTGGGACCATCTCCTTGACAGGCAGGTCTTTCTGAGTCAACCAACAGTGGATGCGAAATTAAGCGCACTAACTTCTTCTCCTTATTACAACGTAAAACATAACCAGAGAAAGCCTTGCCGACAGAGAACCTTTCCTGAAATTTATCTAGCTCACTAGGCTCACTTGAGCTATTTAAGATGTAGAGCTGGGCCTTAGCATCTCGAGATATCGTTAGCCAAGCCCATTCATTGTCAACTTTGTACACAAAGCCAGAAACGAGCTGGCCAGTTGAATAACTGAATTTCTCAACGGATTCAATTTCATCAGATCCTGGACACACAAGCAGAACACCCACAGTCAAAAGTGATACCTTCAAAAATAAAAGCAGACTTGATCACTTGAACGTGATTGAATCGTGTCAATTTAAAGAATGTTAATCTGAATATCGTAATCGCCCTAGTGCATAAGATTTATTTTGTTTTTTATTTCTTTGAACGGGATAAACCTTTTCTGCATCCATTCTGCCCATATCCAGTGGAACTCATAAAAGAAAGACAAAATTTTCAAGCTTAGAAAGTGAACATGTGTAGCCATAAATTCATGGAAACAACAAATGTGATTTGTTGATTAAAATTTAAGAGTTCTCAGCATCATGAAAATATATGCCAACCACAAATATATAAGACTGGGAAAAAAAAGACCAATCAGAGAATACCCCGACATATACTGTATATAGAAAAGGACAGAATCACGAGACTTTTTGGTGTTGGTAAACATAAAATAAGCATGCCAAGACATAAGGATTGGGTAAAATATTGCCCTATTACACATGTCAGGCTTGTGGGGCTTGCAAAGTGACAAAAATTAAGGCAGCAAGCCTTCTAGTTATATATCACACAATACAAATTTCAGTTTATTGCACTCTCTCAAGATACCATCTGGAGTTTCACAGCCAAAAGTAAACTCAGACAATCTATGGGGCTTTACCCCGGGGGGATTTGATCTAACAACAGAAAACATGTTCAAAGTGGACGAGGTAGAAGCCACTCAAGTGAAGGGAATTCATACGAGGTACTAGTCGGAAAAAACCAAAAAGGTCTCATGCCATACTTAGCCATGTTATCACTTCACCTGCAAGTGTGGATGGTTTAATGGATAGCTCCCACTGATAGCCTCTCTTAACACTTTCTGACATATTGAGCTTTGAAATGATCCTTGCGGTAAGAGTCTGCCCAAATCTGAAGTTACTAAATGGAGCTTCAGCATAATTGTCTGATGCCTATTCATCAAAAATTTAAAGACACAAGTTAAGGAACACAAAAATTAAGTTACATTTATCTTTTACTGCTATTCTTTTTTCTTTTGTCTTTCAAGAAGGCAAGGATTACTATTATCAGGTATACTTTCTTTCTTTTTCTATTGCGAATGGGAGGAATTCGAGGGTGGAGAGGGGAACTCATTGTATCATTACATATTCATTTGAGAAGAAGTCATCAAGTAATTGCTTACCTCTGTTATGTGCACCCTCCCATGGAAACTGGACCCAAATTTTAGTCTCAGTTCAAGTGACCTTATTTCAGTAATCTGCAGTTAATCGAAAAGATAAAATATAGTCCCCGGCTAATTTGAGATCTGAATCCTTCTTGCAGAAGAGTAACTATTGCCAAGAAAGATACCCATACCTCTGTCTGAACCAGCGATCCGACATTATAACTAGATTTCCTTTTAGCCCTCTTGGAATTTGACGCTTCAATAGCTTCACTGATAGACTTAAGCAGCAGCAGCAATCTCCCACTTGTTGAAGGTGAAGGAAGGGCCATAACAGTGGCAATGACACTACATTAACGAAAAATGAATTACAAAATAGAAATCACAATAGCAAGCAACAAATAAAAATGACCTACTTTAGCTATCCATAAAAGAGAAAGTACAGTAGCATGAAGCTGGAAATGGAGAGTACATCAATGAAGTAAAAATGAGTACATTCTTCTACAGCAATATGGAAAGGAAATTCTTAGCAACTTGTAGTGGTAGACAATTTTTACCCCTTACGCAACTAATACCCAAAATAAGTCATTCTAATTTTGGTATGTCCCATAATTATACTAATACTTCTTGAGCCTTTGACTTAGAAGTTGAAATCCCCTTATATTACATACTTGATAGAAAGATGTGTACACTCTTGACGTCCCACTCCCAAAGTGATTCAAATTCCATGGTAGCCTTCTCTTCTATATTCTTCCATTCAAGTATCGGCTAGCTATATCTTCTGACTGGCACATGCACACACATCATACAAAGATGATTTCTCCTACATTTCTACCCATGGTAAAAGCACATTGGATGTTCACATTAGCTTAAGTTCCATCTAACCAAGTTCCCACTTCTTACGGATTATTACAGGGAAAAATTGGCATTGCTAGATATATAGATTATTCCATATTTCACTTGAAACCATACTACAAGATTCTTCAATATGCTTTTTCCCTTTCAATCACATCAACTCATCTATATCATAGCCACCTCATCCAGCCATTTGCGTATCACAAAGCATAACTTGCAACCACGTCGAACCAAGTTCTACTCTGAAATTTCTGATTCACTTTAGTTCCTTCTCAAGTCTAGTGATACTTGTAAGGTCCTAGCTCACGGTGATGTAAAGTTGCAACATTTTCGATTAATTCCATGGGGTATTTGCTACCTCCCACCAACATCAACATCTAGTAACTCTATCCACCAAGGTTTGGATAGATAGGAAGAAATCACCTAATGTTTTTGCCTCCGCTGGAATTTGAACACGAGACCTCATAATTCTCAACCCACTTCATTGACCACTAGGTCACACCTTGGGTACTTAAGTAGAGGCATTTACCCCCATGATCTATTATGCACGTCTCATTTTCTTTACCATCGAAATTTCTAAACATCACTTTTGTTGAAGAGTCCCACATCCCTCTTATGGGATGGACGGTCTCTTAGTATGGCTTAGGTTATTCTCACCATTTTGGGTTGAGATAGACCCAAAATTCATTTCTTTACATGATATCGTAGCAGGACCCATCCGAATTCTCGTTTCCCGATGTTGGGCCCCATGTTAAAAATTATCCACGCTCCCGATGTCCAGATGTGGTGTTGGGGGAGGTGTTAAAAGAGTCCCACGTTGGGCTCTTATAGAATAGGTGGTGTCTGTAAAGATATGACACCTGGGCCTAACTCAACCCCAAAAGCTAGCTCATGAGGGGAGGTTTGCCCAAGTCCATATAAGGAGACCATCAGTCCATTCCCCTATCAATGTGGGACTTTTACCCACTCTAACACCCCCCTTCATGCCCAGGCCCGACTGGGGCGTGGACCACGAGCCCAAACAGGAATGAACCAGGCTCTGATACCATGTAAAGATATGGCACCTGGGCCTAACTCAACCCCAAAAGCTAGCTTATGAGGGGAGGTTTGCCCAAGTCCATATAAGGAGACCATTAGTCCATTCCCCCTATCAATGTGGGACTTTTACCCACTCTAACAGTGTCTTTATATGGCTTGGGCAATCCTCACCACTAGAGCTAGCTTTTGGGATTGAGTTAGGTTCAAGATCCATTTCTTTACAATTTTCATTGCAACTCCAGTACAATAAATTCCAAATAGAAGCAAAACCACTAAATGGTGAAAAAACACAATAAGTGAAATGACAATCATTTTCCTCTCCATCCCAACAAAATAAAGGAAATGTAAATGAAAACACAGTAAAGACAAATAAAACAGGAATTATCAGGTTTTATTTTTTCAATAACCTAGAAATTATCAGATCTTATTACCTTTCTCCATTGGTAAATGATTTGGGAGGGAGATTTTGAGTATTGTAATCAGCTCGTGATGCATATCCAAGAGTGTTATTATATGATGGCAGTGAAACAACCTGGTTAGTTGAAAATGTTAAGCACATCTAAGAAAATGGATCAAAGCTAGACAGAATACAGCCAAAAAAAACACAGAGACTTGCCAAGTAATTTTCTTTAACAATCTCCACAACCGCATTTACAGTTTGATTTACTTCCAATTCTCCTGGTGCTTCCCTTTTGCGTTTCTGTTTAAAAAGGTAAAGGAATCAAATACATGAAAAAGAAAAAGTAGCATTGTGCAACCAGTTAGATGCAAGATAAAACAAGAAAATAAAATACAATATTTATAGAAAAAACTAATAGTTTTCCTCAGAAGAATTAGTACGAAAACAGCCCCCAGCTTGTGATGTGTGGGTTAGCCACCCATCACAGGCTCGAACCCTGCTGCAAACCAAAGCCTGGTATCTAAGTAGTAAG
This sequence comes from Solanum appendiculatum, assembly GCA_018342035.1. NCBI lineage: Eukaryota > Viridiplantae > Streptophyta > Magnoliopsida > Solanales > Solanaceae > Solanum > Solanum appendiculatum. Next base: position 818,078 of record JAGDQO010000627.1, on the reverse strand, counting down.
TAGAAAAGGATAGAGGCACAGGCCATTTCCACCAAATTTTTAACTGTGCACACTGGCCCTCGGGGATCTCTCGGTTATAAAATAAGTAGTGTATGAAAGCAAGAAGCTATTACTTTTTCTTCAAAAAAGCTCTTTAATGAAGCGAATAAAACCGAGAGAATGAATGGTACAGCATAACAATGAAATAGCCAATTCAAAAATAACCTTCTGGGCTTGACTATTAGTGGTCTCTTTCTTTGATTTATTCACAAAAGCTGGCTTCAAAGACAGATCCACCAGGCGTTCTATCTTGGAAACATCAAGTACTGCTGTGCGAATACTTGAGCCAGTCTCCACAGGGATTCCACTTACTGAAAAGATCATTTACTTAATATTAGTTCTCAAGAACAAATAATAACTGGTTATTTAATGTTTTCAAAGGGACTTACACTGATAGTGGGAAATAAAACCAAACACGTCATCATATTTCTGAAAGCTTACTACAACACCAAATTCTTTTATTTCATGAACTGTTCCCTTCACAGTGCTACCAACATTAAATTGTTCCACCCATCTTAAGTCAGAACCTCCAGAGTCCACTGACTGCAGCTTGGCAATCTGATAGCATAGAAAGATGAACAAAGATCCATTCAAACTGATCTAAATTCTAAGAGAAAAAGAGTATTCCCTACATCACCTTTTATATAACAAGATCTGATTGCGGAGTCCTGTAAACATATGTCATATTTGTAGTAGCAAAAGAAAATATCACCTGATTCTTTAAGCATTGATTGCTGGAAACTTGTAAATGGGCATTGATTACTTGTTACTATGAGTTTAAGTGTGTTTATGGGATACCCTAGTAATGAAAAAAACATTTCTACTGACATAGAACAATGATGACACTAGAGACTCCCATGCATGACCTTAGCGCACAGGATAATTTTGAATCTTGCTTCAGGTTACCCACATTCTCCTCTGTAAGCAGGAGACAATACGAACATACAAGCCCACCTATTGTGGACCCAAGACAGGTATTCACACTCTTGAAAGTTGAAAAGGTTAATTAAATGATAAAACAGATGAGCAGAGACCATAACAGACTTTGATCAATCAAGTCAAAAGCTACAATATGGAGATCTATGCTACTTCCAAAAGTTTGTAGTCAAAACAGGCAATTCATAAGAACATATGATATTTTACTTTCCAGTCCAGAGGAACACAACCAAGAACAAGAAGTAGGTGAAGATAAATCAAATGGAAAAAGTCTGAACTAAATTTAGGGCAAAGTTGAATAATATTTAACATAACTCAGCCTATGGGCAAAAGATTTAAAGCGAATTTCATTTAACCCAACTGAAAAGGATTTACAGTGAATTAGTAAGTTTCAAATGCACTAACAGATAGAAAGTCCCTCCCTTAATAACGGCAGAAAATCTGCCTACACAAGGCCCATATAGTTTTTTTTTTTCAGCCAATTTCAGATGTTCATTCCAGGAAGTAAAGATAAAATATGCAAGAGACGGTAAAATCATTGTGTATGACAAGCAAACAGGAATATTTTGCCAGTCAAAAGATCAGCAGAGCTGTTCTGCAACATAGGATTCACGGTCAGTAATTACCTTCTCCTCCACAAGGAAGTATTCTTGAATAAAGGCTGCATCCGTTGAACAGCAAAGAGACTGCTTCAAAGAAACTGTAATTCGACTTGTTTCACTGTTGACCTGGATGAGAGAGGGAAGGGAAGAAGCAAAATTTCACTGGGAATCCCAAAAGCATAACATACTAAAGCTTCACTTTACCAAGCTGTTGACCTACATCAATAACGTTAGTACGAACAGACTGTCCAATCTGGTAAACTTCAGAAAGACTGGATCTTCTGTCATCAGTAGCCTTCATGAAAACAAAAATGGTGATAACTCAGCAGTTTTTATTGATCATATTGTGCACTGCGTCCAAATAAAAGAGACAATTGTGAAGGTAATAGATTTACTGCAAGAAGTACATACCCTGTTTCTTGGAGAAAACCCAGTCAAGCGCCCAAGGTAGCGAATGAAGATACCACTTTCAATTATATTACAAACATACCCCTGGATGAAAAAAATTTATGATGTAGTTAGCGGAGAAGTGGAATCACCAGAAAGTACTATCATGGTCAATAAACCACGTCAACTACTAATGCTTTGAGCATTTCAAAAGAAAAGCTTTATTTGTTGTGATCTCTGTGGTCATGAACAATCACAGTTTTGTAAGAACCATGCCCACCCCACAAGAAAAGGAGAAAAACAAAGACAAATTGTGCCTCAGCTCCTTGCCATTGGATTATATACAGTTGCCTAACTTACCTAGAAAGGAGGGATCAAAGAAACTCAAAAACTATGAAGTACGTTCTTACATGCAGCACAGAGTTAAGATGGACTTGATTGACATCCAGCGGAAGTTGCTGAGCTGAGGTCACAAGAGAGTGTTTTGCAGAGAGTATTAAATTGCTTCCCTCAACATCTACAAACATCAAAGACCCAAACAAATATCTAATCAGTGCAAAGTAACGTGTTTAAACACACACACTCTCTAATGCAGCCCCAGAAACTAGAACATAGAAATACCACAGGTTAGTCTATAAACAGTAGTCGGTCAAATTACAGAATAATCGCATAATAACAAAAATAAACAACAAGAGTATATAAAGTTGACTGCAGCATTAATATAACGTATTATAAGGGCATCTCCAACTCCAACATCTACAGCAAGACTGATTAAATAAGTATTCGGTACTTGACTTTGCAGAATGCGACAAGAAAACCTAGAATTCTGTTTCCCCTCTTCTACTTTTCAGTTTTCATACTGGACCAATGATAAGTTCTGCTCTCAATGACGCACCTTATCTAGATTAACAAGACACCATTTTTTTGCTATTAGTGTATTAGCATACTACCGCTTTGGCCTTTTCTCAGTAAAACTATTAGCTATGTCTATCTAACAAATAAAATAAAAAATTATTGGACAACTGAAAAGTGAGCTATGGAAAAGAATGGTCGGAAATGAGCAGATATTAACTAAAGATATCACTGAATACAGATGGATGTAGGATAGAGAAAGTACCAAGAACCAAAAGCTGATCAAACTCATACCCAGGCCTCAAGGCGGACTTCATCAACTCAGCATGGCCTGCAAGGGGTAAAAACAACAATATTAACTGTCTAATTGATACAGAAAGTACATAAGGAAATATGAAGGGAAATCATAAAACAGTAAAAGCAATTGCAGAGAAACAAAAGATTCAATGAATGATATTCACCACTGTGATCAGCCAAATGTTGGGGTGAGATTGTGCCCTTAAAATGACCCTGAGCAGTAACATCTAGGACAATTGCATCCGGAGTCACTCGTTCAACCACTCCAGAAACAACATTTCCTGGTTTAACGAGTTCATTGCTGAATACTCTGGCATTAACATTCAAATAAATGGAGGAATCATTTATTTAATCAAAAACTGCAATCCAGAAACACAATCTCATAAACAAGCCACAGGGGTGAAGGGCAAGGGTACATATTATTGATCAACATGGCAATAAAGCAGTTCTTCTTGAAAAAAAGCTTGAAAGTTGCAGTAAATATTCCAGTCTAAAGATTTCAATGATTCAACAGACACCAACTCTACCGAACCACCATAAAGAAAGCAAAAGAGCTGCCAAATATAATAATTTCAAGATATCTATCTATTCATGATCCACAAAATTTACATATGGTACCAATAACAATAGGAACATCATTGTTAAAACAACTGCTCTAGCATCCAAGACAAAAAAGAAACAAACCTTGAGGATGTTGTTGTGAAACTGAGGTTAATACGGCGTGAAGTCGGATTAGAACTGGTAACTCTACATTTCACTACTTGTTCAACGTGATACATGGAACTTATTTCACACCCCGGATCTAGTCCAAGTTCAGATCTGGATACACAAATGGACGCGTCAGTGCCAATAAGACGTCAAAAATATCACACAAATATCAATAGACATATAAGTAGGGTAGAGAAAGTACCATAACCATGATATTTTTGTCTTTACATAATACATAGAGTGAAATATACCGACAAATCTCAAATCACATGTAGCCTTTACCCTGATCATAAAAAAATTTGATCATCCAATTCATTTTATTTATATCTAGTCTTACTTCTTTTTGTCAGAATGCAAAGAAGAAGAATCAAAGTTTCCGTTAAATTAGAAAGTTAACATCTGCAATAAGATATACTAAGGGCTCATATTTGAAGAATTTATCAATATGCAAGCAGCGCTGACACAAAGGCAATTTCCAACATTTCAGGAGAACTTCTATTGCACACTCGTCCTGATACTCTTGACTGTTTTCTCGGGATAAAAGCAACTTTGTAATCTCATACAGATAATGACAGAGTTCGAATCTGGAATTTATTATAGTCTACACCAAAATATTCAATATCCCCTTATAAAAGAAATTCTATAATCTCATACTGATAATAACAGAGTCCAATTCTGAAAAAGATCCTCATAGCTAATCTACACCAATATATTCAACTTGCCATTATATTGGTCCACACCAACAGATTTGGTAAAACAAACTCATACCTCAGAAGAGAACAAAGTTGTTTGGAACATATAGGTAATACAAACTTAAGCATCTCAGAGAGGTAAATCATGATTAACAGACGAAAGTATAGAATAGAATAGAATAGAATAGAGTTAAAGTACTATCATTTATAGAAACATAATCAGATTAAAAGCAAAAGAAAAACCTAAAATCATTGTATTACCACACATTATAAAATAACCAAACATAGATACAGTGATAGGTATTGGCATATAGTTTGAAGGGTGAATTGCAAGGGACTACCTAGGGGCAAACCCTTGTACTCCATTGTAAAAGCGGACAAAGCAACCGTGGTTTTCAATCTTCGTAATCCATCCATGTGTTGTTAGTCCTTCAGTAGCATCAGCATAAGAACCAAGAATTTCAAGTTTTGATTTAACCTTCAAACGACCCCAGGAACAATTTGTTAGAGACGTCCAAATGATGAGAGAATGAAAACTAATAGTTTTTTGAGAAGGTACGAAAGAATGAAAAATAATTACGAGTAATTTTCTTAAATGCCAATTCGTTATGAGGCTGCAACAATAGAATGGATAAGTAGCAAGTGATAGAATGGATAAATAGTTAATTGGATTTTGCAGTACAGGAGATAAATGGATGGGTTTACACAGGATAAGTGCAGACTCAAAACGGGCTTTCACAGAAGGTTCCAACACAACCTAATGCACTTTTTTGTCTAACTGAAACATAATGAAAATTTTACAAGCCAACAATGAGTTCAGCCTAAAAATGGGATAGGATGCCCCCACTAACCCACTTCAACATATCTTACACCAATACACCCTATACCAATATTAACTAACATCGTCTTTCAAAAAGCTAAAATCATATAAAAATCCTTTTGTACAATGAGATTGTAAAATACAACAGTTATCAAAGAGACAAAAGTATAAGAACGCTAATGTACCGTGGCATTACTTGTTAGTTTCTTGGTGAAAGAAACAATGAAGTGGGTCTTAGTGCACTCATGAGGCCATGAAAAATTGAAATAGGACTCATTTCAACCTTTACCTTATCCAAAAAAGAGATGGGACTCATTTATATTTTGCTAAGCCCATTATTCTTTGATGGTTATAGGCACTATAAATGGACTAGTTTTTCATTTCCATGTGAAATTGTTATGTATGTGGATACATGACAACACCCAAAGTGGCAATGATGGATTCAGAACCAGCTTTTTATCCATCAAGAACTTAAAAGTATCGTGGAGGTGCATGGAATAAAGACTTTAAAATTCAAAAGTGCTAAAATGGCTATTTACAAAGAAGACAACTAGGCTCAAGGCAATTAAACTAATTTTAGGGCCTAGGGTTATTTTATTTAGTTACTGTTAGAATAGTAATAGGTATATACAATCCTACTTAGAATAGGAATAGGACTAGTAATAGTAATAGGAATAGTATATAGTGTTCTACTTAGAAAATGATTGTATTGTAGTGTCCTAGTTGGAAAAGGTGTCTATTGTAGTGCCTATAAATAGGGTCTCTCCGTAATAATGTAGAGACAACAATTCAATAATATTCTCTCCTATATTTCTCACATGGTATCAGAGCCTCTACGATCTTGGTAGAGAATCAAAGAGCTTCCGCTGCCGGTGGGTGGCTATTACCCATATATGCCACCCGTCTGGCCAATGATTATGTTAACAAAAGTAGGACCAATGATACATGCAAGAACCCCATATTCAAGGGAAGAAACTCAGCCAGACAGGTCACCGTGAGTCAATTTTCGATGACTTTCTAGGGCTGTTTTGTGTCAATCCCTAATCCGTCGGTATTTGTGTAGCACCGTGCCATCTTTCAGGTGACTACTTTTTCATATTTAATTTATGTAGCACCATGCCATCTTTTCGATGACTACTTTCTCATATCTAATTTGTGTAGCACCGTGCAATCTTTTCGGTGACTGCTTTTTCATATCTGATTTGTGTAGCACCATGCCATCTTTTCGGTGACTACTTTTTCATATTTAATTTGTGTAGCACTGTGCCATCTTTCTAGTGACTACCTTTTTCTTGCATATCTGATTTGTGTAGCACCATGCATCTCTTCGGACTACTTGTTATATTTAGTTTGCGTAGTACCGTGGATTTTTCCAAACTACTTTCTCGTATCTGAGTTGCATATCACCGTGTGTCTTTTTGATGACTTCTCAGATTTGATTTACGTAGTTCCATTTGTCTTTCCGGTGATTCCTCAAATTTGATTTGCGTAGGGTTGTGCCATCATTCCGACCCTACCCATATTATTTCTCTTTTTCAACACGGTCGTGCCATCAATCCGACCTTTCCTATATAATTTCTATTTTTCAGTTGGGTCGTGCCATCATTCCGACCCTACCCATATAATTTTATTTCTTAGATTATGACCTTTCAGCCATCAAATCTAATACTCCGGCATATGAGCATGTTCTGGTCAGTTTTTCGGTGACTTTCTTGTTTAATATCAACTTGTCTGCTGATTCCAACATGATCCATATATTTTATACTAGATTTTGAGCACTTTTCGGCGACCGCTACATTGTGAAGTAGTCTATATGGAGCAACCACCTAATTTTGTTGCTCAGGGGGAGTTTAGTAGCCTTGTATGTCGATTACGTAAGTCACTCTATGGTCTGAAACAATCTTTTGCACGCTTGGTTTGGGAAGTTCAACACTGTAATTTGTTTTATTAGGTATTATGCATCAAATTCAGTATTTCATGAGAAGCCCAAGCACATTGAGATTGATTGACATTATGCATCAAATCCATTATTTCATAAGAAGACTAAGCACATTGAGATTGACTGTCAACTTTTGTGAAGTCGAGTGATCAACTTGCAGATATCTCACCAAGCTCCTCATCTGTCCTCGTATTAATTATATTTGTAACAAGCTAGATACATATGATTTGTATGCACTAGCTTGAGGGGGAGTGTTAGAATAGTAATAGGTATATACAATCCTACTTAGAATAGGAATAGGAATAGTAATAGTAATAGGAATAGTATATAGTGTTCTACTTACAAAAAGGATTGTATTGTAGTGTTCTAGTTGGAAAAGGTGTCTATTGTAGTGTCTATAAATAGGGTCTCCCTGTAATAATGTAGAGACAACAATTCAATAATATTCTCTCCTATATTTCTCACAGTTATATTACCTAATTGACCTACCGTATAAATAGTTCATTAGGTCTTCATTTTAAAGGAAGTTTATGGATGAATAAAAGGATTGTACTCCTTGTGTAAGCGTAGCGGTATTCACTTGTGTCGCTGTAATTGTACTACTCTTAGGTTCATCCTTAAATGGATTCCATGTATGAGTTCATTTTATTATCCCTTGGATTAATTCTAATAATTAAATGTTCGTCTAATTGTTGGACTTTCTTCTAGTTCACATTTTCCCCAATCTAATTTCTTGTCTTATCCTCTTATTGATATTAGAACCAACATGAGCATACATGTTTTATTTCTTAAGAATATTGGTTTTTCTCCCACCCACCTTGGAAAAACCCCATCAGCTTCAAGGCAGGCTAGCGACACCACATCAGCTCTATGAACATCTGTACTACTGTTGCTAGTTGCTACGTGCTTTCTAAATAAGTCTGATTGTGAAAAATCAACACTTCCCTTAAAAAAAACTAAAACGTTTGGGATTAAGTTACCTATTTCAAAAAAAAAGTATGTTTGGGATTGTTAGAACTTAGAAGTCCCTTGGATCTTTACCCATTCCATTCTTGCACAAATCTTGAGCAAAAGGCATCAGTTGCAATTTTCCAACAATAACAATGTTCTTTTCCAGCACAGACAAGACAGACACTGACACCAGATCAACCACATCCCTTGATACACTCATATTTGTGTCACCCGACAACTTTGTAGGCAGCAACACCTTCTTCTAGTAAATCCCTCTTGTCAATGTAATTACATATGAAACCTCGCCAGAACAACGTCTCCGGTCATCAGACTTCTCTGAATTTGGACCCTATCCCGGCACTTTCTCCATGCCACCATCCCCACTATTTTTCGACCAAACCCTAACCCTTCTCCTTGATAAATCGTGACATCCAGTCTCTCTGACCTTCTATTCTTCCATTAATAATCGATTAAATGTTTTTCGGTTTGTGAAGAGCATCATTCTTTGCATCCATGGAGTAAATGACATTTGTTTTCTAAGACCCAGCCACACCAGTTCGAACAAGCCGATTCGAAAAGTTGTGATTTGAGCTTTTTACAAACTCGCGGTCTGACCCATAATAATTAGTGAACCGGCTATGATTTCTCCTCCAGCCTGGTTCTCTATCTCATGGGCATATCTTTCCTTCTGCCCTCTACTAGCCTTATTCCCTTTTGCACATTCAAAATTGTCATCGAATCTTTTTGTGTTAGCTGTTACCAGTGGTTCCCCCATAGATCTCAACAAGCTGTAACACACCCACTTCTCTCTTGCAACAATCTTCCCCTCTTTCCTACCCTTCTATTCCCCATTAAACTTCTCCCCTCCTCCCTTTCATCCACACCCAATAGTTCTGGCTTGAACTCCGGTTAGACCCAAATTCTAAGTCTTTTCGCCATCTTCAACCACCTAAGAGACTAGAAGCTTACCCACCCACCCCCTTCACTAAGTCTAGCACTCGTTAGGTTGTGCAAGATACTTACTGCATCAATATATCCCCAACATCAATCCCCAATCTTCTTGAAGAGGTCGAAGCACTACACAGCCCACCTTTTCATCCCAGATTTCTAATCTCAGAAAGTTTCCACCCACCCATCTTCTTCCTCTTCCGAGAACTTAAGTTGCCTTCTCATTCGCAAACTGAAACAAGAAATGAGTATCACCCGGCCGAGAAATTTTCAAACCATCTTCTACATCCTATACCTCCACAACCCAATTTCAACAGCTTTAGGTGAACCCACCCACTTGAAAAAAGATCCAATCAAGCATGATCTCAAAAAAGTTTTCCTCATCTGCGTATGTTCCTCACTGAGAACCTTGGTTCACTGCCCATCTCCCTCTTCAAGCATTTTCCCCCAAGCTCTAAGGCTGGAAACTCGAGGGCCTTCTTGTAGGATTCCGGCCTCCTTGCTTCAAGACAATTTTTTTTAATTTGATTGTTATCAATATACAAAATTTCTTGAAATTTTATTCTTTTTTAAGATCCTAGGTTGGATAGGATAGGATAGGATAAACCACAAGTAGGAAAAGAATTGAAAGTGGTTCTGCCAAAACTTTGTTTCCATTTAGGATAACTACGTAAACACTTTTCCCTCTATATCAGTAATAGCGCCATACTAAAACAATGTTTATAAGAGACTCAAGCTCATTAAAATATCTAAAGACAAAAAAAAAAAAAAAAAAAAGATAAACAGAAAAAGACGCAATTTAGATAAGAGAGGCTTGAGCTAAGAAACTCATCAATAGATCAAACAAGATAAAAGAAAAAAAACAGCTAAACAGGAGAAAAATAAGTTCATGTACTCTCTACAAATCAAGTTAATTAAAAGAGTCATACTAGTGTCTTCTTGTGTGTAATAGTGATTCTCTTTGACTTGCAACCAAGAACACGAAAGACTAATTCTGCTCCAACCTGCAAAAGATATCAACAACTCTCTAAAGTTGAAACCAAAGAGATGAAGAAAACACCTGCTATATTATTCTGGAATACCTGGAATTTTTTCCTGGGTTTTACGATTTCAAATTCAGACATATGACGAAGAGGACAAAGTGCTTTCACACCACTAGAAAATTGTACTATGGCGCCGAAGCTGTCTACTGCAATGACTTTAGCTTTTACAACCATCCCAGGTTTGACATCTGAATGAGTGAAAACTGACCCTTCAAATGCACTGGTCTGTTCATAATTAAAGAAAAGAAATGGAAAGTGTTAGTATTGCAGATAAAATTAAGGAGAACCTATGATTAGACATGTGTTTGAGATTTCAATAACAAGAAACAAAATGAAGCAACATCCAAATACCCTACTCAAACCTCCCTCGCTCCCCTCTTTTATAATAAAGGAAAAAGAAAAGCAAGGAACACATCTTATCTTGCCACAGGGCTCTTCAGCTCTACCAAAATTCGATATGTAAATAAAGTAACACAGAAATGCATAAATCTTCTCAAGACCAAGCAGAAAACAGAGGCAAGACAGAAATCAAAAGGAAGGTAACATTTGCAATTTGCATTGTGCCCCAAGTTCCAAGTACAAGAACCAAAATACTAACTTCTTGACAGAGTTCTTCAACTAAGGTATCCACATACAAGTATGTCGGACTTGAGTGTGTCACATCTTGCCTCTGGACAAACACCAGTTCAACATCTAAAGTTCACTTGAATAAAAAGAATAATTTCCAACAATAAATAAGGGTGACCTTCAAAACCCCAGTAGAAAGTCCTTCTAGACGCCTAAACCCAAGAACCCTGACGCGAACAAGTTTCCCTTCCTTGAAACTTTTCTCCAGCTTTTTCACTTCCTTATCAGCAACATCAGATACCTGCAAAACTTGCTGAGTTAATACCAAAACTTAAAGTTGAGTTCAAAGGCATAAATAATAAGGTCCAAAGACTATGGAATCCAGGAATATTCTTACATTAACATATGCTGGAGTTGGAACCGGAGAAGAGGGGATTTCCAGCAAAAGACCCAAACCCCTATCAATCCTGATCACTTTTGATTGATCAAAAATATCTCCAACCTTGATAAGCTGCAAAACAGAAAAACTCAGTTTAATACAAAATGATTAATATATAGACATCGAGTTGATACAAAGCAATGCATGCAACCATGCTTACTTCGCAATACAATAGAAGCACTGCAGCTGAAATTTAGTTTTTCAATAGGACTAAGACTAACTAAATAGATAAAAGTTTACTGCCATACAACTTGCATATCATAGACTCGTAACTTCTTTTTTTGATAAAGTAATTGATAGGCTCATAACTTAAACAATAGAAAATTTGCTTAGTTGTGAATTCCCCTTATTTGCGGACATTAGTATACTACTTGCTGGTTTTGAACTTTACTTTCACTGTATGCTGGTAGCAACCTCTTAGCTTCCATCTTAAACACTAAAAGTTAAATTGTACTTGGCACATCTCAGAAGAAACTTGAGAAGTCACAGCTCAGTGCTAACAACATAAGATGAGAAGATAAGCTTCCTCTTTGTTTGAGAGGTCTCATGTCCTTACGATGGATGAACAGTTTCTCATCATCTCGTCAATCATTTTGAAGCGCACAGACAAAGAATGCAATATGTATGATCTGGATCAGACTGAAATGCACTAAAAGCAAACAAAGAGAAATGGGGCCCAAGAATTATAGGCAAGTCTGAGTGTCTGACGTCTCTAAAGGACCTGAAACAGACCCAACTGCAATGTTCTACCTATCAAAAAGCACCTCGCAAGATCTTACAAAAAACACTTGAATCAGGACCTATAACATCCACCATAGACACTCAAGCACCTTAGCAAGATTCATACATAGAATAAGCAATGATTTCTCCTGCAACCATATCCCGAAAAATGCAAAAGGTCCAGAGGTCCGTGTCTAACTTAAGATCGACTATAACAATCTTGACTCTCCATCAGGTTTTAGGACCATATTTGTCCTCCTAGAATCCAATTTTTTCCCTCATTCCATGTTTCAACTAAGTAAAGGCACTTCTATGAATCAAACAAGTGCAAGCCAAGTATAATAAAATGAACAGCTTCATTAGATAATTCTCCATATGCAAACAACCAATCTGCAGCTTGCAATATTTTAGAGTCGATAATGAAGGATACTTAGGATCTTAAGAACTTACTGCAGGAGGAGCCTTGTTGTGAACCAGGTGAGGATTCAATGTCAAACCAACAGCTCTAGTTGAGGGATCAATAAATAGTATCCGAGCATTAACCTACACCAAGAAAATAAAGTGCTCACTGAAATTAAAGAGAGGACAATTTAATTGGAAAAAAGTAAAAGCATAGCAAGAAAACTCAATATAAACCCTAAACTGATTTCAACCTTCCCTTGATCAACAAGGGTGTGGAAGGTGGACAAAACAGAATTTGCAAACCATTACTTGGTACAATCCCAGACTCACTCTCCTTTTCCTTCCAACTCTCAACTGAAATCTCATACTCCAAAATAAAGGCATATGCATGATCCTTTGTTCTAAATAGACTGAACACGGGTAACTTGTTACAGGTGCACAGACTGAGAGTTGAATCACTTCTGATATTGCCTAATGTGAAGGCATAATCATCTTTTCCTACACTGAAAATTTGCCTACAACTTGTGGAAGAAGCTTCCTAATAACTTATGAGATTTTCTTGCTCTAGCATCAATACACAATTTTTCCTTGTAAAGCCCCATACAATTTAATATTAACTTGGGCTAATTACAACCCTAATGATATGATTAAAGTAGCCTGAGGTGCACGAGGGTGTTGAAGTCATTGAAATATGATAACATATGTATCAGTGATATCAAAAACAAAAAGCGCAAAAAAACTCTAAGGTCTGTTGGGGCTTTGATGAAAAAAGGCAGAAAAAAATACAATTATCTATATATGTTTAGTCTAAGACAAATAATTATAAGCATGAATAACAAAAATATGAACAAAGAAATTGGAAAAAATTTATGATAAAACGAAATATTAATTGTTCAGGGTCTCCTCTTCCGAAGAAGCTAATTGGCAAGGGAAAGCTGCCTTAAAACCTTGATGATTTCATTGAAGGCACATTAAGTGAGGCAAAACGCTCAACATATTTTGAGCCTTGCTTCAGGGCTTAAGTGCGCCTTTGATAACACTGATATGTATGTCAAGAATTGGAAGTGGTTTGAAGTAAGTAACGTAACCAAAAGAAGTTGAAGACCAAAGTTAGAGTTAAATTGAACTCCCAGACACTTCCTGTGTCGCAAAAGAGGATGTAGGACCTAAGGAAATGGCCAAGGCATGAGGCAGTGGCAGTGTACTGATGGCCTTAGCAAGTTCAGTAACCTACAGACACAGGCGAGCGCCGCGAAAAGACATTAGCAAACCATGCTTCGTTACAGCAAATTGGAGATCTGCAAGCCCAATGCAGCAAGGACCTGGCAAACCAACCATTCCTCATGGTGGCCTAGCATTGCGAGAACAAGAAAACTGGAAAGTCTAAGAGGCGCGATACAAGAAGAGCTGGCAGATCACACTTCTATAAATAGAAATGAGGTCGGGGAGATAGAAAGTTAGCCTCATTTATGACGCTTGAAAGCTTTGGAGAGAGGGAGACAAGGCCATAGTCATAAATATACTTCAAGATAAGTAATTTATGATGGTTTTTGGTGATTTCCAAAATTAAACACAAATATTAACTTTCTCATGGATTGAAAATTGAAATTCTAAGAATCATCAACACTACATTCTCGAGAAGTTAAGATTTTCCTTCAAAGAGGTAAACCCACAACTTGGACTTCATTTGACTAAAGAATTTTCTTAAGAATATTTGGGTCTTGAGAAGATGATGAATAGTAAACTTGGAGTAAGAGGATGACCTGGGTAATTACTCCAATGACTCTAATAATTTTGAGAATTACCATTTGATGCATTAATGGGTATGTTTAATGGTATAGATAAAGGGGTTGGGATTTAAATGGTTTGTAGCCAATGCATGAACCCCAGAGTTGGTTATGTTGAAATTGTTTGGAGTAGAATCGATGGAAATTAAATCACATATATATCAATTGATTGTATTGGGATGCATTTGGAAGTCATTTGGTTATGTTTTCCAAGCAGATACATGTGCATGCAAATGTGGTGAGACGACCTAAACAACTGCTTCCTCTTCGACTTATTTGGGTGAGCCTCACTACTATTATCAGTAGGTGCTAGTCATGTCTAATATTCTTTTGCATAGACGGGTCATATCTAGTGCAAGCCGTACTCCTTATGTACCATCTGTAAAGGTTCCGTGATAGATTATGAAGGTCTAGTTATGTACATGAGACTTATGTTATTTTACATTTATGTATGATTTTTGCACCATATTTTGAGGCAATGGGCCGTACTTATGACTTTAGGCTATTGATCCATATGTTTCTCTTATTAAAGATATGAACGTTCTTACAAAATTTTATATGCACGTTCATGATTTCATTTTTTTTATAACCGTCATATCCGGGCCAGCTTGCGGACATCTTGACTAATTCCACGAGATACATGCACGTCACCTCCCACCGGCAATATGTACCAGATAGCTCTCTCCACCAAGGCTAGAACAGATGGAAAGAAATCACCCAGTGTTTACTGTCTCTACTGTCTCTACTGTCTCTACTGGGATCTGAACCTAAGACTTCATGGTGATCAACCAACTTCATTGACCACAAGGTTACACCCTTGGGTGATATGTATGTTCATGATTTTGGGTAGACATGTTTTGTTAGTTTATTCGATGAAAGTTAAATGCATTGGGTATTGGTCACATGCTCCTCCGGAATTCGAGATTAACATTTCCAACCTAAATTTTGTGCCCTCATGGTGTATTTGTCTTGAGAGAACTGCCAGGACTTTCGAGACAAATATCTACCATAGTATTTTGTCTGGGATAGTGATTTTCTTACACTCTGGCAATGGTTAATGGTGAATTAACTGATATACAAAACAACTCAACAGAGCAACTTGATCCACTCAACTTCTAGAACATTAAGGGGTCGTTTGGTTGTTGGCTAGAGTTATGCATGTATTAGTAATTCAGAAATTAGTTATGCATGGTTTAGTTATTCCATCTTCTACCCTTCATAACATAATAGATAAATTCCTTCATATAACCTATACATGTACTAGTAATGCGGAATTGTAAACTGGTAACCAAACACCGTACTTGGTGTGTTGAATTCTATACATAGCAACTAAAATGCTACCAAACATGGTACTAGTTAAGTTGGTTTTAATACATGAATAATTCTACTCCTAACCAGCAACCAAGAGACCCCTAATTATTTAACTTATCTTTGTCACTTCTTTATTGAGGACTTTAGTCCTCCATATTGTACCAATAAAAATCTCATTATAAAAACATCTCGGTGTTTGATGATGGAGCAACAAAAGCTCCCACAAACAATAAAAAACAAAAAACATTTGAAAGCACAAATGCAAAGCAAATGAGAATGACTTGCACTGCTCTTCCACCACATTATGCCACAATCACAACTTATGGATAAAAGGTCTTCTTAGTGGTAGCAACCCATTAGTGTTAAGACTCTCAAGCACCAAGTAAACCAAGTAAATACCCTGATTTCATTGCTATGAAAACAAACATGAGAATTACTTTCATCGCTCTTCCTACACATTATGCAACAATGATAGCTTTATGAATTTGTAAGGTCATCTTCGCATTAGCAAAGTTGAAAATCATAGGTTAATACCTTCATGTGCCAAGCACCAAGTAAATGCCTTGATTTTCAAGGAACATTGTCTTCCAAACAGAAGAGGTATTTGGAAAGTACAAGCTCATTCTTGATAAAAGGAAGAAAGAATATATTGGTCTAGCAAATCTTTCATTCACGATACACAGTGATTTTTCATATGAACTTGCACAAATTTATGTGACCTACTCATTCGAAGCATTGTTCCAAAATCCTTTTCAGCTTCGCCTTTTTTATCCAAACAAGTGAGGGGTTTTTGTGAAGCTGATATAGAGACAATAAATCATCTTTTTTTGCATTGTAAATGTAACACCCCAAAATAAGGAGCCTCTAGTACTAAGTCGAGTTCAAAGATCCTCTACCGATTAAGTTTTCGCATAAGAATCTACTTAGGTCAACTTAAAACGATCATATCTCCCAGCACATAATGAGTTAGGTGGCCCATGACCTATCAAATTAAAGGGAGAAAATGGTTAAATGCCCCCTTAACCTATATTCGAATTCTCAACTACACACTTCAATTTCACGGGGGTCCTTTCACCCCCCTAAAGTATTTAAAACTGAAATTATTACCACCCTAAATGCATAGCTGGCAAGGTGAGTGTATCTCACTCTCTTAATGAGCACCAAAAGTAAATATTAAAATGTTATTTTTAATATCTTTTTTCATAAATATGCATTTTTAATTATTGTCCTTTTTTACTTATTTTCTTTCTTCTCTATGGCAACATATACCAAATCATCACTCACTATCTTTAAGCCATTGCTGCCATCACTATCTCCACCAAATTCACCATTCTTGATTCCAAAAATAATAATTTAAACTTTCTACTAAACAATTTGCAAAACCAATCTAATAAACTACTGATAAATTGATATGGAGTATATATTTATATCACCAAAAAGGCTTCGAATCTGATTTGGAAAAAATCGATATGAATTTAAATCAAATTCATTTAAACCGCCCAAAAAGAAAAAAATATTTTCTTACTAATAGTAATAGACCCTTTAATTATCAATATCAAATCTCAATTAATCAACTACATCTCAAAATCAACATATTTTCAATTTTATTAATTGTTTAACCGGTGAATCAACCATTTCCTCTTCAAAATTGTCACTGGCATCGACAACGACAATGACGTGAGGCACATCGTCAGCTCCTCTTCATCTTCCCTGTGAGAATAGTGCTTGTCTCCGATGACCTCCATTAATGGCAACACCACTTTCTCTGTTCATCCCCTCTCTTTCCTTCCCCTCACTTTTTTTACTTTGTTTTTCAGATCCTCCGACGAGAAAAGCTCCTCAATAAGCTCTACCATCATTATTCACCTCTTTTCCTCACAAGTGCAACTCCAAAGATATTTGGGTTTTATGGTAATGGTGAAAATGAGACTCTAACGATATTTGGGTTTTACTGTCATGGTCAAAATAGGTATGGTGAGGATATATGGAGAAAATAATAAAGAATTATTTAAAAAGTTGAAAAAAATAAAATTTAATGGAATTTACACTTGTCAAACACGTGAAATTCACAGATCAGTATAGATGTGGTTGTGGCTTTTTAAGGGTGCAATAATTTTAATTTTGAACACTTCAGGGGGGTGATAGGACCCCCGTGAACTTGAAGTGTGTAATTGAGAATCTGAACATAGATTGAGGGGCCTTTTGGCCATTTTCTCAATTAAAGGTCTTTGAGTCATTTTTCCAACGCCACCAGGTTTGCCTTTTTTCGAGCTCGGAGTAAAAAGTTATGGCCATTTTACCAGACTGTCATATCAGAGTTTCTAAGTCTGTGACCGACGAACCCAACCTATGGTCCGTCATTTGAACGACGAGTCGTAGGTAGGTCTCGTCAGTGATTCTGTTAAGTCGTCAAAAAGGTTCAAAAACTCAATTTTTGGGGACCCAAGACCTACAGATGGTACCTACGGTCCGTAGGTCGAACCACGAGCCTTAGGTGACCTCGTAGGTCATTTCGACAGTTTTAAAGAGGGGTTTTTTCGTCTTTTCCCACCCTTTTATAATTAAAACCCAAGACGTTTTGGGACTAAAATTAGTCCCTTATAAGTACCCAACGTGCTTTTTCTCTCATTAACACTTAGAATCTTTTGAGAACAAGAATTGGAGAGAAGGAGAAAAGCTAGGGTTCAAGAGTTTCATGCAAGACCTTCGAGTTCCGCTTAGATAATCATCGTCTCAGGTATGTAAGGCTATTCATAGTGTTGGACTGAGTTCGTCCACGCGCCCTACATCTCAATTCTGTCATTAAAGAGTCAAGTTGAGTTCTAACCCTAATGCTATTGAGTTTTCGAATGAGTTATGATTTCCATCATTGAGTTCCATGTTTAATTATCAAGATTGTGTTTATCTATATGAGTCTTATTCTCGAATCGCTCTTCATGCCTAGTTTCACATGAACCCTAGTTGAGTTACTACATTGCTTCCTATAATGCACTGTTTTAATTGAGTAAAGAGTATTTTTTATGCTATGAGTAAGAGAAAGGTTTTGAGGGAACATGAGCATCCATGAGTTCATTCATTGGAGTTTTGAAAGTCTTGAGTCATCCATTATGATGCATTATTTTAAGAATGAGTTTTTCAAAGCATTTGCATTATTATTCACTATGCATGATTTTCAGGGTCTTAATGAGTATAGAATCGAGCATCAATGATGTTTTCAAGAAAAGAGTTTGATGAAATGTGAGTAAGTCTTAAAAAGCATTTTTGAATGAGAATGAGTTGAGTCCGATGTTGAGTCTGAAAGGTTCTTAAACCTCTATTATTTTGAACAAGAGAATTTTTGAGTAAAGTTTAAGGGAATTTATTGAGTCCCAAATGTATTACTTTTACATTGAGAAAGAAACTTTGTTTTCTAAATGAGTTATGAGTACAGAGATACTTCAGAGCGGTTACCTCTTTTAAGAGGATCTTTTGAGTAATTACCTCAAATTGAGAAAAGAGAATGTTTTAAACATTGAGCATGAATATATTATTGGGAGTAGTATTGAGCACCGATATGGGGGAGAGTTTAGACAACTCACAGACCCCATAAACCATGTCTACCAACATGGGTACAGGATCATACCTTTTAGATGAATCCTTATTGCTTAGTGGGTCCACTTAGTTGAGGTTTTTCTATACCCCGGCAAGGTAAAGGACAGTTCTGGCAGCATGGGCGAGAACGTTGTATCATCACGTAGCTCATAGTGATGGTTGTCGGTTAGATAATCTCCCAAATAAGAGTAAAGAGTAATTTATTGTATTTTTAGATACATATATCCTCGAGTTATATCTTTTATTTATGAAGCTTTAAATGATTTTATCTCTAATCATGCTTTACATTGAGTTGAGTTGAGTATAGCTTTAAATGATTTTATCTCTAATCATGCTTTACATTGAGTTGAGTTGAGTATAGCTTTAAATGATTTTATCTCTAATCAGGCTTTACATTGAGTTGAGTTGAGTATTTCTTCCAGTCTTGTCAGTTCAGTTATCTATGCTTTCAGTTCTCCATGCATACTCGTACATTCCATGTACTGATGTCATTCGCCTTCATCTTATAATGATGCAGATACAGGTGTTCAGGATCATCAACAGACGTTTCATTGAGATCATTTGACATTCCAGTTAGCTTTGGTGAGCCTCCTTGCATTCCGGAGGATTCCCCTTTTTCCCCTTTCAGTTTAGTCTTTTAGGGTGTTTTGGGTCTTGTCCCAACATCCATTTTGAACGATAGAGGCTTTATAGATAGATAGAGTTGAGGAATCTTTCAGTATTTACTTCTTTTGAGTTGTTTGACAAACTATAAGTATTTCTATTGAATATTGTCCAGACTTTATGAGTTGAGTATTTGAGTTTATCAGATTTAATGAAATTTAAAGCCTATTATTGCTTGAGTTAGTTTTCCGCTTGTAGTCAGCCAGGATGAGGGTTCGCTTGCGGACCAGCGATGGTCTCCGAGTGCCGGCCACGTCCAGGGTGTAGGCTCGGGGCGTGGGCGTGACAGTAAAGTGACTGAGAAATAATGGCAATTGTTCATTAACCTAAGGGGTAATAGATAGTCCATGCCAAGGCATACTGCAGAAGTACTAGCATGTTGGAGTAGAGATGGAAATCAGTCAGGACACAAGGAGAGATAATAGATTGTCCCTGCCTGCATCTGGTGGACAATTTGGAGGGAGAGAAATCTGTTTTGAGAACAAAGCATTCCCTTCCAAAGTCTAAAAATGAACTGTTTAGCAACCTTTTACTTTTGGTGTATCCATACCGTACCTAAGGATCCAGGGGACATTACCCTATTTTTAGATAGTTTATAAGGGACATAGGTGATAGATTTTTTTGGCTGTTCCTTTATACTTTTGATGTAATTACTTCATGAGCACACTATTGGTGTACTTCTCTTGTTTATAACACCAGTTAACCTTCTCAAAAAAAAGTGAGGGGTTATTACCTTTTTATTTTGTGGATAATCAACTTTCCAATTCGAAGAGGGGAAAGTTTGCTGCAAATTGAACATGTCAGCCTGTAGCAGCAGAAAGTAAAAATAAGTAGATGGAAACAATGAATCATATAGAATGCTAAACTCTGGTGACAGGACTGAAACACCGCAAACTTACTGTTCCAGTAAAGTACGAGAGGAATGATAACATAATTCCATTTTCAAGAGTTGAACGCACTCTAGCATTAACCATCATGCCTGGAACGAGAAGATCAATTGAGATACCCTTAAGATCCTTGGTCTGTACAGAAGTAAATTTTTTGTATGTTATACATTAACACATCATGAGGCAAAAAGGAACAACAGGCAAAAGTTAACAACAACCAAAACTGTAGAATGAATTCCAAGAACATACCACACATTTTGAGACAACATCAGGATCAGAACTCAAATAAACAACTTTATGTGTTCTATCAATACTTTTAACAACCCCTTGTACCAGCTGCCCGCTTCTATTCTTAACTTCCACATTTTCTGCAAAAGGGATATAACCAGATGAGGAATTAGGTTCAATATCAAAAGGCAGATAAGAAGTTACTTACAATATAAAATATCATGAAAAATTGAAAATAATGCCTCAAGAACAAGTCGGCAGCAATGAATATTTTAAGGCGCAGAATGAATAAATTAGTTGTATCATGCAGAGAATATTCTGTTTTGTGGTAGGGGTATACTCTACTCTACCCTCCCCAGACCACACTTTGTGGGATTACACGAGGTATGTTGTTGTTGTATCATGCAGAGAATATTCTAATTTGTGTTTCCAATATGACCAAATGATGTTGAAAGGTTAAAAATATGCAAAATAAAGTTTAACCGACATTTATACAGCAATTTATATAGTAGGAAACTCGTGCCAACGAAATATTTCTCACGAACAGACTGATGCCTACCAACTTGGTATCTGAAAGAGAAAAAAGAATTCGCACTGGCAGAAATCGGAAAAAGAGGATAATAAAATCAAGAAAATGCATCAAGTTTATTGCGGATAATGGTCCAGTAGTTTCAGCCTAAAATCATGAAACTGCTTCAAAATCCAGCTAGTGAAAACTCTGTAAAAGCTCATTCCAATAGGACTACATGATTTAGAAGAAATAATGTAACTTAGTGATACAATACTGATTTCTTACAATTGATAGCAGAAGTACACAGAAGAAACTAGTATAATGTGTGATGTTTCCATCTTTTGAAGACTTAACAGACCTTATGGATATGGTTGACAACTGAAATTCCCTAATAAAGGGCTCTATTGAATGCCTTCAAGTCTTTGATCCCAATATCCCCACCTTCACAAGAGATGCATAGTTTCGTGCTTAATTAGGCAGAACTTTTTATTACCTCCCACCAAACATTTCTCATCAATTTCTCCAACCTCTGTGACACGCTCTGGATAGCAAAGAATATTAATAGCTCTAGATGCTGGACAAGGGTACTCTAACCTAATTTCATTTTCCCCATAGCTATACCTTCCAACAATCTTCAGATGGCTGAGGCAACGCACGGTGGAAGAAGCGACCTCTTGTTGAGACAGAAGTGTGAAGCAAAAGAAACAAACGTTTCTTTTTTGGAAAAAAAAAAGTCTACTGTTAAAAGAAGGAAAAGAAAAGAATCGCTACCAATCAGACCTACCTCACTCCTGCTTCTTTTCAGGTCTAGGGTTCTAGTAACGCCTCGTACTTCTGTACAAAGGGTTGACCCATCGGATATGGATAATGTGATCCGAACCTGAAGATATTATTGTGGTCGGCAATTTAGAGTTTATTTGGAAGGGCCATGTAGTGTTTAGAATGTGCAGTCATAGTCGTGTTTAGTTCGGTACACCGTACAAGATGCTACGCACGATTTACCAAAGTTATGATTTTTAGCCTAAAAAGTGTTAGCCACGATACAGGGTGCAAAGCAACGTCCATCACGATGAAGTTCGTCAAGATGGAGGTCCCATTGCGACCAAGGTTAGATGATAAATGGGGAAAATGCTAAGTGTTCATCATGAAGATGGAGCACGCAATGTCCATCGCACCCAAGTTGGACGTGTTGGAGGTCGTACCGCGACTAAATGCAAGGGAGAAAAATAGTTTTGTCCAAGTATAGAACGCGACGCCCATCGCACACAACGGAGCCCTTAATTCCCAAAAGCAGTTCGATGTCAAGTTTATAAATAGAACCTAGTCCAAGTTTTTCCGAACTCTTACCTCATTCTCTGATTTTTCAAGTCCTGGCACGGGTATTCTCTCCTATCAATACCTCCCCACACCAAGGTTAGTCTACTCTAAGTATTCTAACGATTACACACGAATACCTAACGCAATTCTTCTCTATGATCATAGGACCTTCGAAGAAATCCTTCCCAAGGGTTCAAGCTTAGGATTCTAGACGTTCTTTGACAAAGCTCAGATTCTTATCTACCGTTTGGAAAGGGTTACGACATGTAAGGCTATTTCTCAAGCGGGAACATCATTGTTCTTCCCCGTGTGGGTTATATGAAGAGAAATAGGAGAGCTTTTGAAGGAGTAGAGAATGATATCGCACATTTGAGGAATAACCTCTTATTCCTTTACTTCTTTATGGAGAACCCACGAGGTTCCTATATGTATAGAAGATTGGGTGACAATTCATAGAAAACCGTAGTTATTGTAGGTGTTCTACTCTTTGGTAAGTAGTATAGGTGTTTGTCACATCCTTCATAAGGTTATCTAACCTTTGTCATTTAAAAAAATCCATTCACTCTGCATTGTAATTCCTGCAAAACTAGTACATAGATGAACCAAACGACCTCGTACAATCTTCTCCATCTTACTAAATACGATTCAAACTAGATGCAAGAAAAATGCTAGCTACTCATAAAGACAAAAATTCCACCAAAATCATCACATGACAAAATTACAAGGTTCCAACTCAAGTCATAATTTCTTCATTTTTTTCAAGTTTATTTCCAAGAGAACTTATATACATAAAAGATACGCAGAACAGAACAAGTTCTTTGTCGAATATGTCTTTCATCAAATTCACCTTGTAATTTCTACAAGGCATTATTTTTGGTGTGCTCCAATAAAGACAACAAGAAAGAATAATTTGGGTCAAACCAAAAAAATTATATGTTCCTTGAGAAGCTCAATGATTTCTTCAACTCCAAATTGTCCCTTCAAAGGTTAAAATTTAGTACACTACTATGGTCATCAAAGTTGGCCTTGCAAAAAAGGAGATACAAGCATATCCCTCAATGAAAAGTAACATGGATTCAAAATATGATATCCTCCACATATAAACACATCAAATCTCAGTTTAGTTATACCGAAAAGAGAAAAAAGTGCCTGAAAGTTGACTTTTCACTCTTAGAGATGAGATACTTTTATTTGTTTATCTATTTAAGTATACAACACACTCCACTACATGAAAGTATTTTATTGATTAGTGACAATGAGGTTCATATAAAGACTTGTGTTTGCTCTAATACAACGTCAAATAGTGTGAACCACCTCAAATAAAAATTTAACTCTTAAAGGGGAGACATTTCGACATATTTATAGGTTTGCAACATCAATCATCCAAATTAAGTTCTTTTGGCAGGATATTAGAAGGAAGCTTGATTCTTCCTACAAGCAATTTCTTCTTCTCTTCAAACAAATGCATGAAAGAAAAATGCATATCCTTTAGCTTTATGCACCTTAATCAAGAACACTTTCAAGAATGACATCCAAGCAGCAGATGAACACGGCATAAGAGCCACAGAAACAGAAAACCCGGCCCTTCAAAGCCTCATAAAGTTTACTAAAGCAAGGAGGTTTAGGGATCTGCATATAGATATGTAGATCTAAATTTTACATATCTAGCTTCTAGGTGCAGCTAATATTGTTGTTAGTCAGAGAATGAATCAAAAGGGAGTATTTGAGTGGAAGTGAAAATTACCTGATTCTTTTGCCATAAATCCTGAGAGGGAAGGCAACCCAAAATGAATAATATAACCATGGTCTTCCATGCTTTTCACGTATGCACTAAGAATCTGTACATCAGAAAAGATAAGGCACAGGTTCAGGAAAATGCATAATATCAAGTAAAGGAATGTGAATTTAACATTAAAAGAACACGAATTTAGCAGATACAAAATAATACACCAGTTCCAAAATAATATTCGGCACAAAAATTTATATAATGTACATTTTTCTTCTAGAAAAGGTTAAGTAATATAAAGTTCAGGAAGTTGTTCTACAAAGAAATGCCAAGAGCTGAGAACACCCTCTCAGACTTGCTTGTTTTGTACATTTCTGGAGCACACATAAGACTTCCTGTGTGTATAGATGATTAGTTCAGTCACCTAAATACCTTAGCTACCTTAAAAATAAGGATCAAGGATAATTTGCCCTGCTAAGGAAAGCGGCAGCATCTTCCTCATCCTTTTATTTTCATAGTTAACTGGTTTTCACCAGAAGAGGACGAAATAGTTAAATGGCCACTTGTGATACCTGCTATCAAAAATTAGCCACACTCTTGTAACAGAAAAAATTTTGGACCAAAATACCCCCAACTAAAATACGGAACACCTCTAGCAAATGCAACTGGAATTTGAAGGATTAACAAGTAGAACCCAAGGAAAGCTTCATAAGATTCAAAACCAATGAAGAATTCACGGGGTTCAAACATTTATAAGTTCAAAACTAAAGAACGATTCATGTGGTTCAAAAATTTGATGGAGTTACAAAACCAACGGAGGATACATAGAATTCAAACCTTTAGAAGCTTTCGATTTTATTATTACCTATTGTTTCACCTGGTCTTTTGCTTTGTTTACCATGTTATTTGTTGCTGCAATTGTTCTCTTTCTCCATTATTTTTAGGATGACTTCTTCATTGCTGTATTTCATTTCCATAATTGATTTTGATCTTCTTTACTTGACTCGGGGGTCTATTGAGAACAGCCTCTCTACCTTCATAGGATAGGGATAAGGTTGCATACACAACACATTCCTGAGACCCCACTTGTGGGATTACACAAGATATGTTGTCATCAAACCTTTCTAAGTTTAAACCTATGAACTTTATTTTATTTTTGCATTGAAATATGGTTCTCAACCTTCATAGCAAAGCCTGAAAACTGGCCATCCCACCAACCCACATCTCAGCAAAAGCATTAGGGGTCGTTTGGTGTGAATACAAGTTATGATGGAATTAGTTGTGATGAGATAAGTTGTGTTGGGATTAGTATGATGGGATATTCATGTGCAAAGAATCAGGTGAAGATGTGAATCACCTTCTACATTGTCGGATAGCTTCTTGTTTATGGTGGGTAACTCTAAGATGGTTTAGACTTGAGTGGGTGATGTCAAACATTGTGAAAGAAACAATGTTTAGTTGGCCATTTAGAAAAAGGAAGATAAGATGCAGGGAATGGGATGTTGCTCCTCTAGCACGTATGTGGATCATATGGTCAGAGAGGAATAGAAGCGCTTTTGAGGGAGTAGTGAAAGACTTTGTACACATGAAGAGTAACCTATTTTCCATTATTTCTTTTTGGTGCATCTATAGGATTCCTACATGTATAGATGAGTGTAAGTTATTTGTAGAAACCATGTCCGTTTGTATGGTTTTCTACTTCTAGTATACTTCATGTATACAAGCAAGCTTTTTTGCCTTTTCTAATGAAATTTCTCACTTTATCAACAAAAAAAAAAACTACTACCAACAATACATTCTTTTATTTTGTTGAATATTGTTTCAACTGTACATTATTTTGTTAAGACGATATACAAGCAAACTCTTTTGATCTTTTCGAATGAAATTTCTTACTTTATCAAAAGAAAAAAAAACTACTACCAAAAATACATTCTTTTATTTTGTTTTGTATAGTTTCAACTGTACATTCTTTTTTTTAAATGGTCCTATCAATTGTACATTCTTTTAATCATCTTTTTTTTCATTCCTAACAATTCACTCTTAATATCATTGCTCTACACCCCCTGACCAATAGCAGATATTTTTTAGGAAGAGAACTTTTATATTAGAGCAGCATGTGAATGTCCATTTTGACTTCAGTTGGTACATGCTCTTTGAAAACGATGTTGTGTTAATTAATGAAAGTGACAAGAATGTCCATCAAAATATGGAACAATGGAGAATCACTTTACAAGGTAAAGGCTTTAGGATAAGTAGAAGTAAGACATATTATATGGACTGCCAATTAGACCCCATGTCAAATAAGGACCACACTGGAACATGATTATGTATGAACTGTCAATCTTACTAGAGAATGGCATTACTACATAAAGATATGGCAAGTAGCATCATGATAGGATGGCTAACGCAAAACATTGCGACATGCTTGTTGCAATAGGAAAATACCTAAAAGGAAGACAAATTCTTTAGAATGTGATTACTAGAGGTGACAAAATTAGCCCATGAAAACATGATCTGCGCAGGTTTGGGCAGGTTAATGACCCACCTTTTTATTAACTCACAACCCATTTTGACCCACCAAAGTTGATCCATCAGAAACCTATCCAAAATATTTTTAAAAGATTGTTTTTGTTTGACATATCATATAAAGCCATAATAAAGGAAAAAAGTTTTATCAGGTAATTAAACAAACTATAAGAAAACAAACAAGAATATTAAAACTTGGTAAAAGTCTGAAATTTCAAGAAGCTCTAACATTAGAGAGCCCAAAATTTGCCTTAAAGGGAAATTATTTATGAGCAAAGTAAAATCGGAATGATCTTGGCTTGATATTGCAGAATGGTTACAGAGGATTCATATAACCAGATCTTTTTGTCAAATTCAGACATACTTGACAGATTGAATTACATGTGTTCACCTTGGGTCTCTGAGTTAACCTTTCCACAAGGTGGATTTCTGGGTTATCATACAATAAATCTTTCTTATTGCTTTAACCCGCAATAGAAAATTAACAATTTTCTTATTCAATTTTTTCTCAAGTATTTGTAGTCATCTTATGTCTCAAAATCTGAAACGCAAATTAGACTGTTGTATAATTTCTAACTTCCTTTTTTGTTTTTTGATAAGCACTTCCTAATTTTCTCCTCAACCTAAAGCAAAAGGCTGGACTATTTCTCTTGGGGAAACAATGAAGCCTTCAAATTTTCCTTTTTAGCAAAAGGTAAATATAACCTCATCTTGCAACAAGCTACTTATTCAGACTACAACACAGTAAAAAATAACTCAAAATGGTGCAAACTAAAAGATAATTAACATACCATTCCTTCTTGAATAACGTCAAGAGTTAAGTTCTTGTGCAATAAAGAGAGACGCAAGGAAAGCCAAATCTTTCTCTTCCCTACTTCTTTCTTATCGTCATCCAAGTGCAAGACGATGCAAGAAACCAGCTGCCCAGCATGATATACACTAGAAAGAAAATTAGTGTCCATCTCCGACTGTGAAGGCAAATTAAGTTATTAGAAAAAAGAAAATTACACAATCATTAAGAATAGGCAATATCTTCAACAACTACTTCTATTAGAGAGACGATAAACTATGTTGAAAATTTAAGGAACCTTGGCTTGAATTTACCTTTACTAGAATCATTTGATTCAAGTGTTATCCATATATTTGATAAGTAATAGATATAATTAACTGAAAGGGAAAACTCCTCATACAAGATGTATACAAAATCAAGCGCTCTGTTTGCATGTGATATTTCAGCTATTATTCATTTGTCTAATTTGTTTATTACCTCAAAAATTAAACAAATAAATAGATAAACTCTGTCAATGATAAGATCTCTATGGTGAAAGGAAAACTTGGAGGATTATATATCTTTAATAAGTCATAAAGGCTAGAGACAGAGACTCGATTTAATTTATGCACTGCTAAAGAGATGTCATACTCTGGATGATATATCATCGTCTCAAAATAGAAAAGATTACCAATGTTCTCCTCCAGCATAGAACAATAAATCAGCAATTTAGGAAATCCTAACAAATCCAAGTATGTGTATAAACCTGTAAAAGCTTCCAATTCAAACATTAACACTATATGTTTCAAGTAATGGGGTTACATATGGAGATCTCCCCTCATTTTTTGTTGTGGCATAAGCCTCTACGATTTTTCTAGTAACTTTTTCCAGGTCATGAAAAAAAAAAAATTGAGCTCTTTCTCTCCACAAAATATCAATTTTTGTACCAAACAATTACTCTTGCGGGTGTAACATACTCTGAATATACTACAGCTCCATTGTTTAACCACTTTTAACCTTAAAAAAGATGACCTTTCTATTCTAAAAATGTTGTGCACAGTAATAGCCGGGAACTGTTCAAGTGAAAAGATTGTTTTAACATTTGACCAGTTGGTTTTCAAATAGATTGTAACTACTCCACATCTCTCATGATGGTTCTTAAGATATTGGCTAAGAACTAAAAGGATATGAACCCTTAAAAAACTGAACAAAGTTCTCATGCTATAACATATTTCAAACATGCTATAGCTCAATGTTTATCCATATCTGAGCCTAAACAAAAATACTTTCTATGGGAAGGTTTTGCAATAGTAATATCTGGGAACTCTCCGCTGTGGGTTCTATGTTGGTTCTCATGAAATAGTAATCCTCAAGAAATTGGTTAAGATTTAAGAACTAAAAGGATATGAATCCATTGAAATACTGACCAAGGTTTCATTAAGAACTAAAAGGGTGTGGTACAATAGAATCTTCTTGTGATGCAATAACGACATATCTTTTAGTAAGCCTTGAGAAACAATAAACACATGGACTCAAAAACTTTTCCATTTAATTTAACCCTAGGGTGGGTAAAACCTTAAACCAATTGATGATTATATAACTTATAATGCATTTCTTCTACAAAAACAATTATGCCTCAATGCCACGCAAGTTGGAGTCCACAAAATGAATCATCACTAACCATAATGCTTCATTTAGATCAGTACTAACTCAATGTTTGGAAGTTTAGATTCCCTACCACTAGACATTCTCGAAATATTCTACTGTCATATTAATCTCTAACAAGACTTGAAGGCTCCTCCTAGAGAACTATATGCTAACCACAACTCAGTGATATTGCGTATACAAATCTTTTCTTCCATTTCACCCTATATTTTGCAAATTTGCATGAATTCCAAAAAATTGTAGGTTTTCTGAGACAAATTTTGTAAATGTGACTTTAGGCCTACCCCTTCCCCATTTAACAACTTGCACCATGGATTCACACCTATCGACTAATGCATCTATAGATGGACATAGGACATAACCAAACCATCTCAGCCGATCTTTCAGTTTATCATCTCTACTTGCTTCTAAGTTCTAGTGCATTTCTTCAATTGAAAGAATATTCACAAACCATGGCATGACGTTTCAACACTAGTTTGGCTTTGTTGACTAAAATGCCACCACAAACTCATAGCAACTTTTGCTAGAAAGACCGATATTATGCTACTGTCAAGTAATTAGCAATAACTCTGAACCACTAGTTCTCGAAGACTTCTCTGTTATCAAAGAACAAGTACAAAAGTGCAAAAAGAAACTTTGCGAAATAACAACCCAAAAATTTGAGGGATGAGAACAAATCAAAAAGTCATAAAGGATGAACAAAAATTCTCAAAGTTCCTGAAGTTTATTCACTCCTAAATATTTGAGTTTCGTTTGTTTTCTACGTTGCTTTTCGTTTTCTCAATAGAGGCGGAAAAAGTATTTCTAGTGTGGGTTCAGAAATTCAATGTTATACACATGAACAATTATCGCATAAGTTCAGGACTTTTAGTTCAGACACTATTCAGATGGAGCTTATAAAAGAGAGATTATTTACTTAGAAATTTTTTTAAGTAAACATAGAGAGCATTAGTTAGAAGGTCTAATTCAATAACCTTTGACTTCAACAGCATTTTAGTCAATAAGCTTGAACTAGTGTTTGAATATCACTTTGGGTTGGTTTCCGTATCTCACCTTCTTTTATCCTCCCTTTTTTTTTTTATGAAGGTTATCCTCCCTTATATTTAATATATAAATTGAAGATATTGATACACCATACACTACATAATAATTCAAATTCCTTCCAGCTTGCCAAACGATTAAAACTCTGGCATAAAATACGCTTTGAACAAAAAAGCTGGAAGTGTTTTTTTAAGACAAGTAACAAAAAATGTTGAAGTGTTCTTCGGAAATTTCATAAATAAAAGGACTTCAGGAATACATTAAGAATACAATGCACAGAACCTATATCAGAAAATAAGTTCTCAGAAGATCCAATACCAGTTTTGCTCCATCATCCACAAAGGGAGGAACTGCTTCAGATGCTCGAACTAACCCCCGCAAGCCTCCTGGGAGACTGACAACAATATCTTTCTCATTTACTTCAGAAACTACTCCCCAGAGCTTCATTCCAGGAAATATATTCTGAAAGCATAAGAAAGTAAAGTTGTTAAATGTTTGCTGCCAGTTGTTAGGATAACCACACAGCATGCAGGTCGACAAGATAAGTTACAGATGTGTCAATAAAAATGAAGTTGTAAACGGCCGATACAAGTAATTTTAAAAGAGAAAAGAGGTTTCACAGACATGTGAGCAAGTCCAGGAATTGTCAATGCTATTAACAGGGGAGAGAAAGATCCAACTGAACAAAAGAAAACTAAATGTATAGTTAGTAACCATACCTTTAACGTGATCCTGTTGGCAAACCTTGGCAATTTTCCATTGATGCCACCGCCAAAAAGGGAACCTAAATCATCTTCTGTATTACTCCTTTGCACCTTGTGTTGCTTCTTCCTCTTCTTCAATAATCTCTCTTCAGCCTCAAACTCTGCATCCACCTCAGCTCGAACTTCATCCAACTCTTTCTTGCTCAAAGAACTTGCCCCACCTACAAACCCAAAACAATATTATTGGGAAAACGTAGTCCATATATTGAATAATGGTGTTTGAGCAGAAGCAGTACCTCTAGGAAAGTCAGCAACTTCATCTTCAAGCTGCATAGGCATTGAGGTTTTACCCTTTAATGGTGCAATTTTTTTGCTTTGGAATTTGGGTGCCATCTTACAAAGCTTCACAGATGGGCAGGCAAGACTTGGAATTCTTATCTTTGAGTTTTTCGTTCGTTCGTTCTTTCTTCTTCCAAGTTGTAAATTGGGAGAAGAAAGAAACATATAATATAAAGGGTTTACAAGGGTTTAACAGATTTTCGACAGAGACGCTGTTACTTAGGTTTATTTCATAAGTATTGGGCTTTACAATTTTCCAAATGTCATCCTACTTAAACTTGGCCCATAACACCTTCTTTCTTCTTAGAGAATTACAAAATGTTGTAATTACTTACTTCTTCAAAATTACACAATTATATATAGGGAAAAATTTTAAAATAATAATATTTTAACATTTAATAAAACCCCTTAGCCACACTTTCAATATTTATTAAAAATGTCATTATTTTAGTTTATTATTAACTTGATTTATGTATTTTTTTTATTCTCTTTAAGTTGGCAGAATACAACTAGGAAATAACTAATTGGAGAAAATTAAGGAAAAGAATATTTTCAAATAAGGTAAACACGGCTAAAAATCCTCAATACGTTATAGAGATCAATCGACCCAAAAATCGCACTTCTCTCTCTTATTCCTCGAACTCCATTATTGTCTATCAATTCACCATTGTTAATCATCATTCTTCGTAGAAGTCAAGTAGATTGATTATCTTTTTTGCTGGAGGAGTGAAGATCGATATCAATGAAGAAAATTTTGCAAACAAAATTGGATCCATAGGAGATAATCGGTGAAATACATATTTGGCATGCAATTCCAATTTGATCTTCGAGCTATAATCGATCAGGTATTCAAAACTTGTTGAATCGTTAATTTGTTAATGAATAAGTATCGAATTGAATTTGTTTTTCAACAACAAAATAATGTTTCTTTCTAATTCAACGTGTTTGGATTATAGCAATTGAAAGTTTTATTATGAATACATTTTTTATACAGATTTTGATTTTGATACTTAAATTAGATAATTGAATGTATTTTGGAATATTGTTTGTTGGCTTTTTTGAATACAAAATAAGTTTGAATATAAATTCAGTTGATGTTTTGTAAATTAGACAAGTTCATATTTTTTATTACTGAAATACAAACATATAAGAAAAAAAAATTTTGTTTTGAAATACAAATTGTGATTCTTAGTGAGTGGAAATTTTTATGTTTTGATGAATGTGATAGAAAATATATTTAAGATTTAAAATACAAAATGTTGTTGGGATACCGTCAGATAATAATTGAATATTGAAAATTCTTTGAGTGTTGACTGCTTGGAATATAAATTAATTTGGGATACAATTTAGTTGATGTTGTAGAAAGTAGACATTTAATATACTCTTTTTTTTAGAATACGAAAGATAACATAAATATATTTTGCAGTCGTTGAATACAATTTTTCTGAAATACAAATTGTGTTTGTTACTATTATTGTAAATTTGTATGTAATGATGACTGGGATACAAATATTGTTGGAATACAGTGTAGTTATGGAGAGCATTAGTTTTCTAATCATGGCATTCTGGAAAGTGAAACGAAGAAAGTTGTTATATTGATTACACAATAGAGGCGATTATGATGAAAGAGTATACAACCTTTAGAGATTTATCGAAGGAAGTTGCTAAACAAATTGATGTTGCTTTGAGATACAACCGTATGAAGCTGAAGTACCTGGTTATATTGAGGATGACATAGTGCGGCCATCATAATTCAAAAGACTTCCTAGTAGGCCACCAAAGAAGCTTCGTGACAAATCATAAAATGAACTATACGGGAAGAAAAACAAGAATTCACGGAGTACATGTGGGTATAAAGGTCACAATAGGCGGTCATGTAGAAATGGACCACGTATTGCATAGTTGTTGATATTTGTATTTTTTTTAAAAATAATTCTGAATTTCTTTAGTTTTTTATCCTTGTTTGAATATCTCTAATGATGAGTTTATCATAAATGTATTCGGATGACAGTTTATCATACATTGTAGTTTAGTTATGAGTTGTATCCAAAAAGAACTAATTTTTTTGAAAAAATACAATACAAATTATATTTTGTGTCTTTTTTAAAGCGTGATTAGATCTTGTATTCTGAATTCGACTTAATTTTCATTCTTAAAATTTTTTGTTTTCACATAATGTCAGTTTTTATCGTATCCCTATTTTCAATTAATTTTAATCACCCGTTAGAGAAATCTAGTCATTTATATGGTTTTTGAATATATAAAATATAAATATAAATATGTACTAAAGAGAATATGGTCAAGATACGTACTAAATAAAATATTTTGAATAAAGCTACAAGTCTAAAGGGAATACATCCTCGAGCAAATGGATAGTAGACAAAAGTCTATAGACCCCACAAGATTAACAAGAAGAAACATAAGCACCGACTATTATATTTCAATTGTTACACTACTCTCACACACTATGTGAGGCCTATTAGTCTTTGGAGGTGCCTCACTGTCACTTATGCCTCCGACATCATTCTTCTATTAGTCATAGTTTCAAAGAAGTGCAACGTATCTTGACCGTAGAAATTTTGCATCGAAGCTGCATGTTGAATTCCCTTGGCCACAGGACAAATACTCGGCATAAGCAAGCATAAATATATCGCAATCCCTGTATCAAATGTAAAAGTTTAAAATAGAAAAAAATACGTATCCAGCTTTTGGCATACGTATTGTACTTAAAACAACAAGAAAATTTAAATGGATACATACACAATACAGGATACATAAATGGAAATAATACAATTTTGATGATGGATACAAAATTCTGAAGAAAACAAAAACAAAATACACTCTAAAATATAAAAGGACACAAATAATTTTTAAAAATACAAATCTTATGTAAAGGGGAAACAATTAAATGAATACATATACAAAACAAAATACATAAATTGAAATAATACAATTTCGAGGATGGATACAATATTCTAAAATATGAAATGATACAACTAATTTTAAAAAAATACAACTCTTGTGTAAAGGGGAAACAATTAACATACAAATATACACATTATTTGTTATGCAAGATATATAATTGTGACTACAATTTTCGGGTTGGATACAAACTTTGTTTTATTCAATAAAAATACAAATTATGTTTTAAACTTATCACTCCATCGAAATAGACATACATTCACATACTTAACTACAATGACAACACTTTTCAAAATATTTATGAAAAATTTTGCGAAACCTAATTAAATACTTCTTCATCGATTTGATGTTCGGAAAGTTGTTCTTCATCAATTTGATTTTCATCAAGTTCATCAACTTTTTTCAGTACCCACAATTTTAATTTTTTTTGGACCGTTGAATTTATTACTCTTGTGGATAGGATCATGTCGTAATTTAGATATGCTCTCTTCAATCATTTTAGTCACAAAGCCTAACAATTCTTACGTAATGCATAGATCAAAAGAGAGAGAATCCCCAAAAAACTGATGATTATATGAGATACCTCTTGTAATCCTCTTAAAATTAGACATTAGAGTGAAAATCAGATGCTTTCCCCTTAGCTAAAACCCTAGGGGGGAAAATGACGAAATTACTAAAACACATAACAATGTATATACAATCAAACAAAATATATGATATATAAATGTTAATGGTGATTACTAATCAATCTTGAATACAAAAAAACTCACTAAAATCCAAATCAAAACGATAAAATTCTGAAAAATCACAAATAGACAATATCACGAAAAATCTCAAAGAAAGTCTTTGAGATTTAAATCTTTTGCTTAATTGATAAGATTTCTAGAAAAAAAAATTGAATATGGAAGAGAGATAATCGGAATTTCGATTTAAAGAAGAAAGTGTTTCAAGAAGGAAAGGTGGAAGTGATTTGAAGTGAGAAAATTTGGTTGGAAAACGTGAGAGAGTAATATGGAGATAATCTAGTTAATTTTGGCCAGTTGTGGGCCTTATTAGAGAAAAATAAGAAATTAGATTTGGATACATTTAATTTGCTATATAACTAAAATATTGATATTTTTAATAATTATTTTAAAGTGTAGATGTTTTTAATAAATATTTTAGGGATTTTGACTAGTTAGCTAATTTTTCCTTATATAGTTTACTCCCGTGCAAGCACGGGCCCAATAAATGTTAATCTTTTTGTCTCAATTTATGTGATATAAATGAAATTTGAGAATCAAATAATTTTTTATATATAATTTCTAAATATTTTAAGTTATTAATTATTGTAATTTATAGTATTTTTTAATATAATTTTCAAATAATACATATAACTCTTTCTGTCTTAATTTATGTGGCACCGATAGAATTACGAGATTCAACCAAATTTCTTATGTCATTTAAATGTTTTTAGTAGTCAATTATTGTGATTTATAATACTTTTTATGTCATTTTCAAATAAGATATGTCACTACTTCTATCTCAATTTATGTGACATTGATAGGCAAGAGTCAATCGAAATTTTTTATGTCTTTTAAATTTTTAAATTGTTAACTATTGTTATTTACAATACTTCTTAGTCATTTCAAATAATATATGTTACTTCCTTTGTCTCAATTTATGTGGCACAGATAAAATTTGGAAGTCAATCAAATTTTTATTTGACTATATAATTTTTATATTATTGTGATTTATAATATATTTTTTTAACGTAATTTCTAAATATATAAATTATTAAAGATTATTTTTAAATATTTAAGTGACTAAAATGCCCCTTAATAATTAATTCCAAGAAACTCACATGTCCTCGTTGACATGTGTGCTCTAGACTCTTATACTATAGTATAAAATAATGTAAATATTTAATTACAATGTGAAGAATATTTTTATAATATCCCTATAATAATTTTTCTAATTAAACATATATATAGAAAGGGTAAACATATTCTTAAAGTATGTGAAATTCGTTGTTGACACTCAATTTTGACCCTCTAAAATATTGATTAAGTAAACGTTTGGCCATGTGATTTCATATCATGAGATGAAATCAGTGTTTGGACATGCGATTTCATGCTTATTTCATCTCATGATTTCATATCGTGAGATAAAATCTCAAATTCTCGAAAAATCATGATTTAGAAATTTCAAATCATGATATGAGATTTTTCTAATACAAAAGTTGACCGACAAATTTATATTTTGTAAAAAAAAACTCACATTTAATTTATAAATATTTACTAGTCATTTGTTTCATATGTAAATAAAATTAATAATTCATATCATTACTTTTAAAACCATTTATTTCTCATATATAACGATTATTCTCGCCAATATAAAATTTATTTTTACTTCAAATCAATTCCTAATTTACTATTTATATTCACCGAGTTCATTATTTTTTATCAAATTTATTACTACTTCATTCAAATCAAACTATATATATATATATAATATAATAAAACTATGTATAGGAGAGGTGATTTCATAAATTTAGAAAGTTTAAAGTCATTACCATTAATTTAATGATTTTTTTTATTTTTAGTTAAACCAAATAATTAATACATTTTACCTTCTTCATCCGTTTTATCATTTTTTCCTTTCATGGGTGAACATTGAACAATAATTGTAATATATATATATATATAAAGCTAGATAAAAAAAGAAGTGATGTGGCACCTCTCAATGGCCAAGGATCCTATTTATTCTTTTTGTGGTTTTTTTGACATTTTATCTATTTTTTCAATTATTTTATTTTATAAAATCATCTCCTTCATTCACACCTCTTCAATCACCTAAATTCAACTCTTAATTAATTTAGTAATGTGTCACGCCCCGAGCCTATACCCTGGACGTGGCCGGCACTCACTACAAGAAAAACCCTTATTTATGACCAATATTTAGGGACGGGCTAACAATCTTGTCTCTAAAAGTTTATCTATTGGGACGAGATTATATTCTGGTCCTTATTTGTATAGTCTATTGTGAAGGTATTAAGTTTGGTCCCAAAAGAACTTACTAACTAGTCCCGAATAGTAATTCAAGGTCTTTGAGCGGGAGATATTTTCTCCCAAATTTAATACTAAATTATTTTAAAAAGAAAACAAAATTTAACAAAAACTTAGGCGCCAAACTTTTTACATTGTAAGTGAAAATTAAAGAAAAAGAGCGCTTTGTCTTCTAAAAACATATTGGGCTCTGGTCGCAAAGTTGCTCTAGTTCTCTCTTCAGCGCAACATCGTCATTCGTTTCTACATCTCCAGTCGCCATTAGTTTCTACATCTCTCTACTCTAATCTCAACGTTGACACTTTATTTTTGTCGCAGTTCTGCCCTAAAATTGAAGCAAGTACTATTATTTCTCTGCTGAAGATAAAATTTCATCGCAGCAGCAAAATTACATGTTGGTTCTTCTTTCCATTGAGTTGCTATGTTTTTTTCCATAAG
Organism: Solanum appendiculatum; assembly: GCA_018342035.1. Taxonomy (NCBI): domain Eukaryota; kingdom Viridiplantae; phylum Streptophyta; class Magnoliopsida; order Solanales; family Solanaceae; genus Solanum; species Solanum appendiculatum. The sequence continues at coordinate 780,264 of JAGDQO010000627.1, read as the reverse complement.
TTGCTTTGATGACCTTTTTTTCTTGTTTTATTGAAGTTGCTCTTCTTCTTCCTCCTCTTTTCTAACATTAAATAGGTTACTAATTTCATAATCTTGTCTCTTTTTTTTACAATCAATGAAAACATTATTGGGTTGAGATTTCTAATAGATAATCTGATTTTCTTATTTCATAATCTCGTTTTATATATTGAGTGTTGAGATTTTTTGTGAGCCAAGCTGTTGTTCCTATTGAAACTTTTATTTACATCTGAAAAGGTTTCGACTAAATTGTTATTCCTGTTATTCATGTTCAAATTTATATAAATGTACTGTTTACCTTTAGTTATTGTGATATACTTGGGATATTGAAGTGTTTTGGAGTTTGGACATATAAACGACGTAATTAAGATTAGCGATTTCTAATTATCTTAGTTCTTTCTTTATGCATTACTTTGAGGCTACGAGTTACTCATTTCAAAATATTAGATGATGCGAGTAAATCATCCTGAACTATTGAACAAACCCACAACGATTGCCTATTGATATTTTTACATATAATAATTGTCTGCAGTTTCCAGAAATACGTCTGAAGTGATCATTTGTTAGATTATTGTTATCCAAGTTTCCAATGAAATAGTCGTATTAGGGTCATGCTGATTTTGAGTTCCAGTACATTGATATGAAGCTTGCATCTATCCACCAACATTCTTCTTGTTAGCTTCAAGACCAAAGCACATGAGCCTAGTGGAGCAAATCTTTCCATTCATCTTAGTCATAGCGTGTAACTGCTCGCTCTCATCCCCTAATCTAATAAATGTGCAGCTCTCTGTATTTCATGTTGCGCTATCTGTTGCTCCCTTAGCACTTTGATTATTGGCCCTAAATGTCTCCTAAAACATGTAACTTTTGATATCAGCTGCCAAATCTTTGACGAATATAGTGTATTCATGAGTATTACCTGAATGTTTTTCACCTGAACCAAGTGATGCCCTGTTTAGCCTAAAAATTTGCTCAATATTAGGCATCACGGTACGATTGTATGCTTATAGATTCATTACTGCAGCTGGATGACTACTAAACTGTTGTTATGTACCTCACTTTTCTGATTGCTTCTCTCATGGAGTGCCCTTCGGTGAGGTAAACTGTAGTGTCCTGTAGTTTAGACATATATGCAATATAACATATAGTTCTGGAGAGCGATTGTGATTTAGCGATTTCTAGTTTTCTTGGTTCTTTCTTTTTGTATTAGTTGGGGCTGCAATAAGTTATCATGAACAATTTGGACAAGCTAGTTTATGAGCCAAGTTATGTCAAACATACAACTACTACTGTATCCACATAAATTTTTCTTCCATAACATTAATTATTAAGAGAAATCTGAGTGTTTATCTATAAGGAAAAAAAATAGAAGGGCACATGAATCTTGATACGTGTTAAGAACATATGAAAAGTTATGATCTTAAACCAACTACCAATAAGATTTTTTTAAAATCACAAGCGACTATTTCGTGTAAGTACTTACTTTAATCTTTGGTAGGCTAAAAGTAATCATGTCTATATGTTTCAAGAACTAGCATCTTAATTATAAGTTTGTATATAATCTTTTATTTTTCATTGTGCCATTTGATTGTATTTTTATTTTTGATCAAAAGATTGTATTTCATTCATCTTTGGAACCCAAAAAGTTACAAGTGATTTGAGCGAGCTGTATAATAAGCTTCCATATCAGAGAATTGATACTCCATATATCTTATCTAATCTTAAGACGTGTTAAATGCAACAAGAAGAATAATATCTATACAAGTTACATATTCCTCCAACAATTTAAAACATTAGTATTGAGGATCAAAAATCAGACTTGCAGTTCTTCTTTTTTGTGTTCTTACCGAGGGAACTTTCCATCTATCCATATTCAAAAGTTCCTTGATTTCTTTTGGGAGTATGTTGAAGTTAGTGTATATGTGAACTTTGTTTCAATTGTGTTCTAAAGAAGGCAATCTATCATCCACTTTGTTATAAGTTTCAACATTTATAGCAGTTGCTTGTAATTATGTATTGGTTTAACAGATCTTTAATATCTTTAGTAGTTTCCTCTATCTTCAATGGTATTTTCCTTTCATTATTCACACAGTTGTGCAACAACAAATTAAAGGGATCAGTATCAAAAGTAATTTTTTTGAAACCTTTCCCGATACACCAGTTAAGTCCAAACAACATGGCTTTAGCCTTGGCCTAGTTACTAGTGCCATCTCTTAAAGGTTCTGAGAATGCCATGGTGAATCTGATTGTAACAGGTTGTGTGGATTTTATTATTTTTCTTATTCTTTATATTTTTTAATATAATTTTTTTGTAATTTTCAAGGTTATGGCTCCTAGTAAGCAATGGATGCAACTTGTTGACAATCGGCTTGATGAAACCTACTTAGTTGGTGTGCAAAAGTTTTTGGATTATGCTTTTCAAAAAATAGGAGAGGAATATGAAATACGATGTACATGTGTCAAATATTGTAATACAACTTTAGGGACTCTTAAAACAGTTGAGACACATTTGATAGTATATGAAATAATTCAAAATTATACTTTTTGGTATCACCATGGTGAACGTTTGGGTGAGCCATTGTCAGAATCTGAATCTGAATATGAAGATGAAGCTGAAGATGGTGATGCAGTAGAAGAATTTGAGAGCGAGGATGAAATAGAAGAATAATTGAGAGATTTATATCCTAATCATGATGAAGGAACTATACACACTGATTGTGACAATTTACTTGAGGAGGAACCAAATGTTGGAGCAAAAACATTTTACAACCTATTGAAGGATTTCGAGCTGTCACTGTACAAAAATTCAAAAGCTTCTAAACTTTCCTCTTTGATTAAATTGCTTCACATCAAAAGTATGGGTCGTTGGAGTAATGCGTCATTTACAATGTTATTGAAAATGTTGAAAGAGGAGTTGTTGCCTGATGGAGCCAATTTGCCAAACTCATATTATGAGGCAAAAAAGATAATTCAAGAACTCGGGCTTTCTTATGACAAGATTGATGCTTGTACTAATGATTGCATGTTATACTTGAAGGAGGATAGCATACTTGATTCTTGCAAAGTTTGTGGGGCGTCCAGATGGAAAATAGATACACATAGCAGGAAAACAAGGAATAAAAAAGGTAAAAAGATAGCATCAAAGAGTTTACGCTATTTTTCTTTAAAGCCTAGACTTCAGAGGTTGTTTATGTCTACAAAGACATCTACTCTCATGACATGGCATAAGGATAAAAGAGCTGATGATGGAATAATGAGGCACCCAGCTGATTCGATGGCATGGAAGTCATTTGATGAACTTCATCTTTCATTTGCATCCGATCCTCGTAATGTTCGGCTTGGACTTGCTAGTGATGGATTTCAGTTATTTCGGAATTCAAAAACCTCACATCTGTCAAAGAAGTTACTTCACTTGAAAATGGACAAAAGCTTAAAGTAACTTTTTACAATAATCGAACGGTTGGAACAAACATCAATTTGTTTTCGACGCATTTGAAAAAAATTGTTCGTGATCGTAATATTTGCCCATTGAGGGTATCATCTTGGAGTGATATTAAGCAAGAAAAATTGGATCATATATGGGCTGCTGTTGAGGTAATAAATGTACACCTAATTCAAATCTTTCATTAACTAATTAGATGATCCTGTATTTCCATAGAATCCGAGACATTTCTTCAAAGGATAGTAGATCTTGTTAAAAATGCTGAATCAAAATATGTAATTTCAGTCGGATGCTATGTTGTTTCATGGAACTGTTGTCCATGTTGACGTTGATCTATTTCACATGATCCTACACTATATATTGTCACATGATATGTGATGAACCACGAATTGTGGAGGAGACAAGAGAACTGTTTTTTCTTAAGACTTAAATGAAGAGTCTTCACCCTTCTCTACATCACCCACCAGTTGATCTTAGGTAAAAAAAATGAGGAAAGTACTTCGTAACCTTACGTAGTCCACATTCCAATAGACTTAGGATTGTAGAAGAATTATAGCTAATGAAACTTCCCTATCTTTTTATCTTCTTTGCTATAGAAGCAGAGCTTTTTTTTCATCTTGTTGTCCTTTCTTGGTACTTCTCTCTTGGTAATAATTCAACTCATGTTTCTATTATTATAGAATAAATTTGAAAGTGTTGACATGAGTGATCATCGTAATCATATCTTGGGATGGATGAAGGAGCTATGGAACAAATGGAGAGGATACCTCCATGTTAAATATGTGAAGGATAAGCCAATTCAACAGTCTCTTAAGGATATACCAAGGGGAGTAGACAAAAAAGAATGGAAATGGTTAGTAAAGGAACATTTTGCTTCTGAAAGTTTTCAGGTATGCTTCTGAAAGGAACATGAGATCTCAGATATTTTAATAATTTTATTCTGATTATTTTAATTAAGCTTATTATTTCACAAACACAGGCAAGAAGTAACAGAAATGCAACAAATCGAGCTAAGTTGAAGATGCTTCATCATATTGGTAGCAAGCCTATTCGAGAGATTATTTATCAAAAGGTATTATCATAAAACTATTTTCCTAAATGAAATACTTACGAGGTATTTATTATTTGACATGTTTGACTTTGATGTAACGAGCGGGAAAGATGGCAATCCACCAAATTTGGCGACTATTTTCTTTGAGACTAGTAAGAAAGATAACAAGCTTATTGAACTTGAAGCAATTGAAAAACATGTACGTTTGGTAAATTGAATATGCTAATTACTTTAAATTGTTATGTGTTCTGATAGAAAATATTCTTTTATATATTTGTAGGCTCAGCTCGAAGAAATGGTTAAAGCTGATCCATCTATACCTAGCATAGAGATTGTTGAAAAGTGTTGTGGACCTCAAAATCGTAGCCATGTATTTGAATTTGGGGGTGGAGTAAAGGCGAAAGACTTGAAAGGTGGAACTTCTTCAAAGGATGAATTATTGTCCGCGCTACGTTCAACTCAAGAGGATAACAAATTCTTGAATGAAGAGAACAAATTCTTGAACAATCGCTTGTCTACCTTAGAAGATGAGATGAAAGAAATATGGAAAATGCTAGAGTTCTTTGCTGCTCAACAATCACATGCCCCACCTATGACATCGTCCGTTTCAACTGAATGACCAATATTTTTCTGTTGACCAAGTAAGTAACAATATACTTGACTGTTTAATTTATTTTGTTGATTTGTGCTGTCATTTTCTACTTAAACTTTCTAGTTAAGGACAAAAGAAAGCTGCAAGAAAGAGAGAATATTTGAAAAGGGAACCTTTACTTATCAGCCAATCTACCAATACACACAAAATTCATAGGATTCAATCTGCCGAAACTAATTGCCTCCAACAACAACTTTATGAAATGAATTTAACTGATGACAAACAAGGATCCCAATTGTGTTGGTATAGCAGAATGAGATGGAATATTTGACTTGAAACTTGTTCTGTTTGTGTTGGAAGTAAAATTGTTACTTTGTTTTGGTCACGCCTTCTTATTACAAGTTCTCGTCACCTTAAAAATTCTATAGTTCATGATGTCCATACAGTCTGCTAGATATCTTAGGGTGTAATCCATAGTTCTCATCATGTTGAACTTAAACACTAGTATTTTTATAATTTTAGATATAACTATTGCATCCCTTAACTTGATAGTAATTAGCTGACCATCTGAACTTGAACTTTAACACTAGTATGTCTGTGAAAGTGGCTTCAAGAAACACTATTTGACCATCTGAAAATAAATAGTACGTACCTAAGCATTCTCAGTATTGCTATAAAGCATGTCTTCATCGGCAGAGAGGCCATCCATAAACTGGATTACAGATATTGGCATGTAACTCTGAGGAATAAAATGACCAGCAACTATAATCAGAGAGCAATCAAGTATTGCATTGCTCTTAGGTATGAGCCTAAATGCAAGTGATTTTCCACCATATGTAGCTTTTTGTATAAACTGAATTTGTAAGCCCCTTAAAAGCTCTACAAATCATGTATATCTTTCACCACATATTGTGCTGACATAGTTATCAGCTGCACTCCTGTATACGACTGCAGGACACAACTTATTCCTCATTTGTGTTTATTTTCTGCACAATTTTGTTTCTTATGTTTCTGCACAATTGCACATATCTTTGTACTCTATTTTTATTTTTGCTGCATTGCTGCCCACGACTTTTATTTTCAACATTAACCATAACGACATATGCTCCATGATAGACACTAGATGGTACACCTCAATTAGTTGTTGCCTTTTATTTTGTTTATCAGTTGTGAATATTGGTCAGCATTGATCGATGTTGATCATTGCATTGTTGTTGATCGCTGCATTGTTGGCCAACATGAATGAGCTGAGAAAATATTGAAATGATCATTACAGCGAAGGTGGAAGTAGGAACCAGTATCCATTTGAATTTTATGTCCAATATTAACTGGCAAAGAAGGTAGTAAGCGAGTCCACCATTAATTGTCTTGCGACTTTTGACTCCAATATTAAATAGATGAATATGTGGAACGTACAAAAGTATAATTTGTTCTCATTTGTGTAGCTGTAAATACGTTGGCAATTAATTATAGAGGAGTTTGTCACACAACAAATTTCTGCCCAATTTTTGTTCATTCAATTTGTTTCTTCCCAATTTTAGTTCATTTCAGCTCGTCTCTAAAGCTAATCAGTTCTTTAGTTTCTATTATCTGTCAAATTCCATTTAGTTGTAGTTTTTCAAAAAAGATTTTTGATCATGGTTCATGCATCTCAAGTTTTTTCTAATTGATTTTTCTTATTTTCTTGCAGCTTTTATTGATGTTTCTGGACAACATTCCATGAATTGAAGATTGAAACTTTTAACTTTTTGCCCAGCTTTTGTTGATGCGCGAGCTCCTTATTAGTTTACTACGAATTAATGTTGTGCAAAACTTGATATGATAGTATAGCTTGGATATTAACTATGTTTTTTTGTCAAGCAAATATTGAAACTAAAATCATGGGATGTTAGCCAATTTATTGTAATTAATCGTACACTCTTGATCTCTATCTTCTTGTCTCTTCTATGTATATTTATATCATATTTTTGTATAGAAAGTTTTAGTAGAAAATTAATATTTGTGAATGAATGTCTAGGACCATTGGAGGTCAATTAGAGATCAAAATATTGCTCATCTCTAAAGGTCAATCTAAGATCAGAAATGTTGCTCGTCTCTAATGATTCATCTAGGACTAGAATCGCTGATTGTCACTAAATCTATTCTAGGACCAGGTCATTGATCGTCGCTAAATCTATTCAAGGACTAGGTTATTACTCGTCTCTAACGATATTCTAGAACCAGGTTGTTACTCGTCTCTATTAATGCTATTCTAGGACCAGTTGCTGGTCATCGCTAATGTAGGTTAACGATCTGAAAATAAACCTTTTCTTAGATATCTATAAAATATTTGAGACGCTATTGTGGTCGCTATTCGTCGTTGTTGACCAATAGCAATAGAAACTACTAGGACGAGTGGCGACCACCTTTTTTAGGTCCCAAATGCTTATTAGGGACCAGATTTGGACTTTTAGGGACGAGATTTCCCTTCCTTAGAGACTGTTTTTCTTGTAGTGACTCGAGAATCATTGATGGTCCCCAGGCGAACCCTTGGCCAAGCTGACTACTTAGCTGAAGACTTACTCAAGCAATAATAGGCTTAAAACAGAATGAAATCCATTAAACTCAAGTACTCAACTCATAAAATCTGGAAAATACTTAATAGCAATACTTATAGTTTATGAAACAACATAAAAGAAAGTAAATGTTGAGGAACACCTCGACTCTGTCTATCTATGAAACCTCTACTATTAAGGAAGGATATCAGAACAAGACCCACGACACCTCAAAAGAACTACTACTGACAACTTATATAACTGGAGTCCTCTGGAAGCAAGGAGGCCTTACTCAAAAGCTGACAAGCGGATGAAATGATCTCAACGGAACTCCTGTTGATGATCCTAAGTACCTGTATCTGCATCAATAAAAGATGCAGGTCGAATGACGTCAGTACATTGAATGTACGGGTATGTAATATGGCTAGATTAAACGATAATTGAACTGAATGACTAAGAGCAACTCAACAGTATATCAATACATGAATAAGACACGAAAACTCTTTAAGCTTTACAATAAGATATGTAATAAAAGCAATATGAAAAATAACATACTTTACTTGTGGGGAGTATCTCTAACCGACAAACATTACTATGAGCCTAGCAATGAAACAACGTTTCGCCCACGTTGCAAGGGTCATCGTATACCTTGCCGGGGGTATAGGATGATATTGTGACTATGTATCAATCTAATAAGCCTTCTCAGAGGCAGTGAGTAGTCGCATGAAGAATCAATGCTATCCTATCCTACGCTGGCTACGTAGTTTTATGGGACTTCTGAGTCATAAAAGACTCTAACCCAATTTGGTGCTTGATACTACTCCCAAAATAATCGATATAACTTTATGCTCAATACACTCTTTACAAAGAAGGGACTTTTTACTTTACTGAAATATTTTTCAAAACTTTAGACATACTTGCATCCTTGAAACATGAACTTATGAACTTTTCTTTCAAGCCCAATAATCAACATAAGAACATATATATGTATATATAAATAACATTTGAAGCTCTTAAGTTTTTACGAAATAGAACCTTTAAACTTTCCTTTTTTCTTACATTAATTTGGAATGTAAATGAAGACATGTGAGTGGGACATGTAGACTCTCTCAAGGATTAATGAAGCTTTTAGGAGCTAATATAAAGAAGAGAACGTAGTCATGACTCAAAGGAACACATTCGGAATGAAACATGAAAGGAAAAAGGCTAGGGGACCCTGGCGTACGGCTGGGGCCCCAAACTACTGACCAGAGTTTGGGGCGTACTGTTGGTGTGGCACGCCAGGCCCCAAACTGCTGATTAGTAGTACTGGCGCGCCACGCCAGCCCCCTACCCAGAAACCCGACGAATTTTCTTGCTCAATTTCGGGTCTTAACTCATCTAGAATCGATTGGTTTCTTCCAAACTCCCTTTGATTCACAAACCCAACATGAAATTATCGAAATCCCACTCAAGTTCTATCAAGAAACACCACTCATTTGCAAAACCCTCACCTCAAGAACTCAAACCTCCATTGTTAAAGAATGAAGCTTAAAACTCAAGAACTCTTCAAGAATATTTACATAAACGATTATATGGGTGAATTAATGAAAGAATTACATGCTTGGTGTGAGGATGAACAAATCCATCACTATGGGAAGCCTTACATACCTGGGAAGAACAACGTTCTTGGCGAAAACCACAATTCTTGAAGAACGCTTGAACTTAGCCCTTTTTCTCATCTTGAAACCTCACTCTAAAACCCTAAGTGTTTAGGAACGTGAATAGGTGATTTAGAATCTAATTAGACCCTTAATTAGGTCAGGAAAAACGTGCTAAGCCTAGTGGAAAAAAGGAAAAGACCAAAATACCCTTTCCTAAAACGAATGAAGTGCCTTGAATAGAGAGGCTTCACTCAAACGGGCATAACTTTTTACTCCGAGCTTCAAATGGAGCAAACTTGGCGGCGTTGGAATGAGGATTCAAAGACCTTCGATTTATAGCTGATGGCCACCTAAATCATTATGTGCCAAAATATATGATCGTTTGAAGTTGACTTAAGTAGAATCTTAGGTCAAAACTCACTCGGTAGAGAAGCTTTCAACTCAACTTTGTGCTAGGGGATTCTAGTGACCTTAATTGATATCCAAAATCATTCCCAAACTAATGAATTGACCTTAGAATTTAAAAACAATTAAGAATCACTCGGTACGATCTTATACGAAATTCAAGAATGATTCGGGTCTTAACTTAAAAATTTTCGGGGTGTTACATAATGTCTATGACCCCTAACCTTTCATATTCATAACCTTCAAATTATTTAATATATAAATTTATAACTCCTTAAAATCACACCTATTAAAACCTATTTTGAGACATGATGATTATTTTATTTTCATTTTTCTTATTCTTCATATTTTGTCTCTTTGGTTGGTTAATTTTTTTGTTTTCTTTGATCTGATTTTGCAGGATAGAGATCTATATTGAAGAATTTAGACATTCTTGCATAGTTTGATTTTACGAGCTAAAATAGTTTGACATGTATAATATAATTATCACTTTTTTCTATTGTAATTATATATTTATTTATTTTTTGAATTCTTGATTATACGAATCCTGAGTTTTTTTTCGAAAAAGTGATTTGATTTTTTCTCTTTGCTTCTCTTTGTAGTTTCTAGAGAATGTTAATGTTAGACATTCTTGCATAGTTTGATTTTAAGAGGTAAAATGATTTGACATATCTAATATAATTATCACTTTTTCTATTGCAATTATACATTTGATATTCTTTTATTGGATTCTTGATGATATAAATCATGAAAAACATTTTGAAAAAAGGATTTGTTTTTTTCTCTTTTGCTTCTCTTTGTAGTTTCTTGAGAACTTTTTTTTTTTTTTGCTTATTTTTGTAGTTTTTAGAGAATCTGATTATTTTTACTCTCTTCTTCTCTTTGTAGTTTTTGGAGAACTGAATTATGTTGTGTTGGGGTGAAAAAAATAAATATGTTAATATGATAACAGGGTCCTTCTTTTCTCTTTAACTCATAACTAAATATTCTTTAAAGATTTTACTTGATTAATTAATTTTATTTTTATGTTTTTTGTTGTTGTTGTTGTTGTTCTTGTAAGGTTAGCTTTTCGTGTTTTCAGGTCAGGATATTTTTTAAAATAAAAGTAGAAAAAGGGAGTTAACATATACATGTATGCTACTCAAGAAAGTGTGTAGATATAATTTTGTAGTTATGTGGATCAACTTTTATTAATTATAATGATAGAACATAAGAATGTAAAGTTAATTTGTAATTTTCAAAATATAGTTTAATTCATAGAAAAATTGATTATTAATATGTAACTTTGTAGTCTTCATATTTTAATTTATTATTATTATTGTGAAGTTCTCAAGTTTTTGAGATTTTTATAAATCACTATTATAATCTGTATTTTTTTGACAAATTTTCATGTCTATATATTTCTTATTATTGTACAAAAATGAATATGTCAATTACTACTCCTTCATTTATTCATATTCTTTAATAGAAAAAATTAATTATCTTTATTTTCCTTATTTTCATGGCTTTTGATGATCATAACTCCTAAATTATATTAATAAGCATGTTCATAATATCATTTGATATTTAGTTTTCTTTGCTTTCCTCACTTTCATGATTTTGGATAATCATAACTCCTAAATTATACTAATAGTGATGTTCATGATATCATTTGATGTTTCATATTGTTATCATATAAATAGAGACATCATAAAAATAATCAAATTTATATGTCTACTAAAGTTAGACCTCATATATATATATATATACACACACACACATATATAAGGTGCGAATAAGGATAACAAAGAGTCATATTTTTTTTTCCTTTTTACTATAATAAATGTGAATATATGATTAATGTGTATTAAGTTTATCATTATTGAAAGTAAAAAAATATTTCTTTTATTTTTTCCGCATAAAAATAGAGTTATCTTTTGGAGAGTTATTGTTCCAATTTATTTATAACTAGTTTCTGGGAACGTGTGTTGTACGTTTATCCCAAAATACTTAATATAAATTTTGTATTGCAAATGATAAATTTTAAGTGACACATATACTATTGGACTTTAAAAATTAAAGGTGATGTGAAATAAAAATCAAAACATAGAAAAAAAGCAACAATTCATAAGTTAAGTTTAGAAAATCTTGAAAATTTGATGCTACTTTAGTGACATATATAGTACTTTAATCTAAAGATAAATACATACTCGAACATATATAAATATTCATAAAATAGAAGTACATAACTCGTAAAATTAACTATTATGCATGAAAAATAAAAAATAAACTAATACATATATTGAATCGCTTCACGATCAGCCCAAATTGTCATAAGATAAATACAATTAAAAAGGAACACCAGCAAAAAGATAAATCATCCACCATGTTGATAAATCATAGAACTCGCACTTCTCTGTTGTGCAAAATCAACCTCTTCTGCACCCACCCTCTTGAGTCTTGATCCCTCTTCTCATCACTTGCTTGTGTCCTTAATTTTCCTTTAAAAAAACAATTCATTTTCTCCCATTTTTACAAAAAATAAAATAAAAACAAAGTTGAAAAGATAATCAAACTCTAGCAAATCATCATACAAATATGAAAAGTGAGGAGCGAGTTTTAATTAGGCACAATATTGATTCTGTTTTTTATGATATAAATAGAGACCTAGCAGACTTATATGATTTTTAAACGCATTAAGGACAATTAAATACTATTAAATTAATTTATGGTTTTTCATCAAGGTGAATATGCTTTGGTGTGTAACTTTTCAATTCCTACGTAGATAGAAGCCCTAATGCACAATTTTATACGACCCTGACTATTTAATTAGTGTTATAAATTCATTGAATGAGTGGATTGCCCATTGAGTTAATACATGAACTACTTGTTCATATTTCCTAGGTTCTATGAACCTTTTTGGATAAGAATGTATCTATTTATTATGACACTTAATATGGTGACTTTTGGGGTGATTTCTCAACCTATAAATAGGGTTGTTCATTCACCATTGTAAGATACACATTACACAACATGAGACATGAAGACATTTGAATAAGATGATCTCTACATTCTACTCCACATATCTCTTGTCTTTATTTTTTGTAGTATATTACTTATGTTTTATAACACGTTATCAGCACGAGACTCTAGCTAATTGAGATTGAGTTTTAGTGTTTCTTTAACTCATGTTCTAGTTGATCTCGTTATGAGAATCAAGAATGAAAAATGATAACTACTGCAATCAAGGTATTATATGCATAAAATCAGGTATATATTTTCTAGAATCTTTTTGTGATTTAGAATACAGTAGTATTCGGTCACTAACATTGACAAGGAACCGAAGACATATACTACTACTGGTTGAATATTCTCTGCTCCACAAAGTTCCTTAAATGGAAAGAAGGTATAAAATTTTGGTAGCATAAGTTTGAGTATTATATTTTATGAATTTTATTTCAGTGTTTTTGAAAGGCTCAATGGGTGAATCTTGTTATACTTCGGTCTATTATACCGTTGATTGAGGGTAAGACGATGGATTCATGTCCCATCGCACCAAAAGGTTAAGACATCAGGTTAAAGTCCGGATGCATTATAATGAAAACTGTTTGAGAGTGGTAGATTCAAGTTCTATCGCACCAAGAGGGCAAGACATCAAATTGAGTTTTGATGCACCTTGATGATAAGGATTGGGTTCGAGTCCCATAGAATTATGGCTTAACGCAACTTATATGAATAAGACATTGAGTTTGAGTCTCAATGCACCATAGTGATGATATAATGATGACTAAGGCTTTGATGAAAAGTCATGAAATTTGTCCCATTGAATTTGCTCCATTCCCTGAAGCGAATGTGGTAGCAGTACATGATAAATTTGAAATCCGCCCAATTGCTCCATTCTATCATATGAATGTGGTAGCAGTGAATAAAAAGTCTGATAGATGACAAGTTATTGAATGTATGAATAAGGGCGTTGAGGGACAAGATTATAATAGTCATCATTGTGGTAATTATAAAAGGAAGAACATTGTGGGTTCTCCAAATAGTCCTTCAAAATGTTAAGGTAATTTTTATCATCATATGGTATGAAAGGTCATTGGACCTGTGGTCATTTTGTGACCTAATAATTTGATAAATTTATAAAATTCCTCTATCAAAAGAAAGGAAGATAAAGTGGCGGTATACTTTATCTTTTAGGTTGATGTTGAGGTGGGTCATGCAAAAATGATAAAATTTTAAAGGCATGACAATGTGCTTATAATGTAAATTTATAAAGCACGTATAAATGATTAGTCCATTTCTTGAAGAGAATGTGACGTGTGATAAGCATCGTGAATGCTCGACCATTCTGAAAGAGAATGGGTCAAGATATGAAAAAATCATTATGGGTGGATATATGTCACGACTCACCTCTACGGGAGGTTTGAGAAAAATAATTATTAATTGGCATGACCGGTTGGCCATTCCGGTTCCAATGTGATGCAAAGGTAATTGAGAATTCATGTGGCTGATATGATGAAGAAATAAAAGATTCTTCAAGAATTCTCTTGTGTTGCTTGTTCTCATGATAAAATGATCATTGTATCATTATACCAGCTAAGGTTGAGATTGTACTCCCTGAGGTTTTGGAACATATAAAAAGGTGAATATGGGCCCGTTCACCTGCCATGTGGATCATTTGCAATTATATGATAGTTTGCATCCATGAGATGGTTACATGTGCTTTGTTGTCAATTTACAAATTGGTTTTTGTAAGGTTGTTTGCTCGAATTGTTAAATTAAGAACACAGTTCCAAACTATGAAATTATGTTGATAATGCTGGTTGGTTTAGCAGAAATTGAATGCCTCCAATTATAGCTAAACCATGGGTATGAGAACAAAACTCCCAAAAAAATTATGGCATGAGATAAATTTGTTTAACATGTAGCAACACATGTATGCATCAAGCCAACAAGGTCTCCCCATCATAATTTGTTCAGGGTTAGGAACCAAATAATTTCCATCTAAAGTTTGAATGTGTGATATCTGATTTAATTGCTCCACCACGCACAAAGATGGATCCCCAAATGAGGTTGGGGTGAATGCTAGATTTTCTAAAATTAGGGGGAGAGATGATTAGCAACTGAAAATTATGAGATGAATTATTTAGATCCTCGTTAAAAAAAAGTGAACTAGAAGTTCAAGAGATAATTCATTTGCATAATGTTGCAAATTAATTGCCAGATGAATTTGCTAACCCTATGTTATAATTCAGCTGCAAATGCTCCAATGAGAAGTCCTTGAAGGACAGAGTCTATTGTACGCCTGAAGCGGGATAGACCAATCGATTCCAAATGAAAATTTTCTTGAGGTAGGGGAGGAGCAAATGATCAAGATGGTCATGATAATGAGGCAAGTGCTTTAAAGAAGCACGATGACATAACACTTCATAAAACCTTGGCAAAGGTTCAGGTACCTGGAATGATGAATATGAAGAGATCTCAATAAGTTATGTCGTATTGGAATCGAGTCAAAAGACCGTCGATGGTATCTTTGATATGAAGTAGCGCTTAATGCTACAAATGATGACGAGGATCTTGAATTAAAAAATCTGTCATATTGTGTGGACAGATAAATAATTGGCCAAATGAAAAGCACAATTCAAGTATATTATGTTTCACTTAGAAAAGTGATGTTTTTGGACTTATAGTCCATGGATCAATATATAATGTCAGTGGGGTACAAATGAATCATTATGCGAAAGTATAATCGTAAGATATAAAGTACGGTGTGTGCCTCGGGGTATAAAAGGTTTTCGCAAAAATCCTGACATTATTAAATGGAGATATACTCTCCTGTGGTGGATGCAATGAGGCTTATTTTAGTCTGGCAATAGATGAAATTCTTGAATATGTATAATGAATGATTGTCATGTCTAGCTAGGCGATGAATGTTATATGCAAATCCTTGAGGGATTTAAAAGGTCTTAAAGTAATTCCATTGAGTACCCCAATGGTTATGAGATTGCTTAACATAAAGAAAGATCAATTTCGATCTCATGAAAATGATTGAAAAATATCATGTATTAGTGCAATTGGTGCACATACAGATTGATGATTATGAAGATGCCGGGAACTGTGTTATTTTTCTTTGAAAAGAGATATTACAGCCACCATGTATGAAGATAATGTTGCATGTATAGCTCGATTGAAGGAAGGATACATCGAAGGAGACTGGACAAAGTACTTTTCATCAAAGTTCTTCTTCACATATGATCTTCAACAAAATGGTGAGATACAAGTTTAACGGATCTCTTCAAGTGATGATCTTGCAGAATTATTTATTAAGGCGTTGCCAATGTCAACATTTGAGAAGTTGAGATATGATATTGAAATGCATCATCTCCGGGATATCAAGTAAAGCTTTCATCAGAGGGAGTGAAATACGCGTTGTACTCTTTTCCTTAATCATGGTTTTGTCCCAATTGGATTTTCCTGATAAGGTTTTTAACGAGGCAGCACTCAAGGCGTATAATGAGATGTGTGTACTCTTTTTCCTTTACTAGGCTTTTTCCCACTGGGTTTTTCCTAGTAAGATTTTAACGAGACTCATTATCTATGGACATCCAAGGGGGAGTGTTATAAATTCATTGAATGAGTGGATTGCCCATTGAGTTAATACATGAACTACTTGTTCATATTTCCTAGGTTCTATGAACCTTTTTGGATAAGAATGTATCTATTTATTATGACACTTAATATGGTGACTTTTGGGGTGATTTCTCAACCTATAAATAGGGTTGTTCATTCACTATTATAAGATACATATGACACAACATGAGACATGAAGACATTTGAATAAGATGATCTCTACATTCTACTCCACATATCTCTTGTCTTTATTTCTTATAGTATATTGCTTATGTTTTATAACAATTAGTATGATTATATATGATTTTTGATCTAGTTTAGAATTTAAATGGTAATCCAATTTTTCATTTGGAGAAACAAAAAAAAAAGATTAGCATTTATCAATACTCATATTCGTTGCCATTATTATATGGAAGTTACAGAAATAAAAGGATAAATGTTAAGAAATAATGAAGCATAAATGATTAGCATTTATCAATACTCACATCCGTTGCCATTGTTTAACATTTATCAATAAACTTTTTGGCTTTTACACAATTTGATGGACAGAATTAGTTCTATTTGTTAACCTCTCACAACTCACTCAATGCATTCTTTCTTCTTCAAAAAAACTATTTCTCCATAGTATCAACAGAGAAGTTACCTAAGGTGGGAAAATTGTGGCCTCTCAGGCATCGTTAAGAATTTCTGTGGGAGAATAGAAACGAAGAAGTGTTCGGTGAGTTAAAACGATTAAATAAACAAAACAATTTTGTTCACCAGATAATAAGTAGAGCCACGTGTTGCATATCAAGAGGGGCAGCGGAGGAACTGAAGGGGTGTCGTTTCCATCTAAAAGCCTACATGTGAAAATAAGAGAACAAATATATTGCATAAAAAAACTATAGCAAAAAAATAATCATAAGAAAAATACCATGTGTGATTCTCAACATAAGGTAAAATTTATTCTATTGTTACCTGTAAATATATACTTTTGTCATATTTATTGTGGAAACTTCACCTTTCCAAAAATGAACAAACAAGCCAAGGAAAAATAAAGTAAAAAAAGGGAAAGAAACAAATAAAGATTAATAAAATAGAAAAAGGAAAAAAACCAGTGAATATCCTTGACTGAAACTGGCGGTTGTAAAAATCCTCAAATCATTCTATATACCTTGAATTCTAATAACCCTTCAAAGAGACATAATTCTACAATAAAAAGAAAGAAAAAAAATATTCAACAAAATAAACAGTGTTAGAAGTTCTACAAAAAAAACCAATGTTAAAAGAAAACAAAGAAGAAATAGTGTTAAAAGTTTGAATCCTTCCAGTTTCAAAAAGAACATAAATTAATATTCAATTTATTGTTTTGCTCTATTGCTGATACAAAGTAAAATCTCAAAACCTCTAGATACCGGAAAGTATTTATGCATAGATGAAAATAAGTATGTTTTGGAGTGAATTATTCACCTTGTTATAAAGCTCTGCAACACTTAAACAATCTGGTTTACCATCACAAGCAACTTGAGAGATTCCTTGTGCAGCATAGTATCTCTTTATTTACATAAATAACCTGAAGAGAGTCATCATTCACTTGGATGTTTAATAATACTATGACTTCAAAAAGATTTATTACTTTCAATTGGCTTTTCGCTTACCCTATTCATGGTGATTGATGTGAGGCCAAAATATATATGCTTATCATTATTTGTCTCAAATTTAGTATTTATATTTGTCCTTTTTGAGCATGGATTTTATGGATTGTGCTAAATAGTATATTTTATTTGTAGGATTAAATTGGTGGGAAGATGAAGAAGTTTGGAGCTAAAACGAATTAAATATAGAAGATTATAGAAGGAAATCAAGTAGACAGCTTAATGGATTAAATTGAATATAATAATATATAATATAAAAAGAAAAGTTGAATTGAATTGCAAATATGCAAGGTTCCACGTGTCTATAAGCAGCATCAAGCATGAAGACGGTTGGGCAGTGTTCACGCGGAAGTCGGAACCAATTCCTTTTGGTTTTGGATTCCTAATTTATTTTGGACTCAATTATTTTATTCAAGGTTTTCTACATCTATAAATAGTCCATAGAAATAATTATTGGAGGATATACTTTGTAAGGAAAAGTTGTCAATACTTTTTAGGGTTCTTTTCTTCTTCTTTTTCTTAGGTATTAGTAGCTAAAGACCCTTGTTCTGGGGCTGCGGCTATGGGTAATTGTTGAATATCAATTGTTTTGAATTAATTATTTGTTATCGCTTAAATTACTTTTGTGTTCTTGTTTTAGTATTTCATGCTAGGCCACCATAGAAATAAATCTATTGTCTATTCTTGGACTCGAGAGATGAAGAGGTAGATAGACCAGAGAATGCAAAGAGCTTGTTTTAACTTTGTTTAGATAAGTGTTCAGGAGTGACGCCCGGGACGAACACCTCGCTTGGTTACGAAACAGGACGAAATATAAATGTTCGCCAATTAGGACTGTCTATCCCGGCTCAACGATGTAGTTAGACAGCTAGTTGGAGTAGGCGATTAGAGGTCGAGAAATCATGATCATAAAATCAACCTTGTAAATCAGTAATTTGATAACCTTAGTTAATTCATTGCATGAGATACGATACATGAAATCCTATGCATGCTGCAGCCCTGGAATTGTCGCAATCACTGTAAGTTAATCTTAATATTTAATTCTTGCATTCTTTTATTTCTTTTGACACTCTTAAATATATAATTAGACTAGTATGATTTAGCAAATAGTTAATTGACAAGTCTCTGTAGGTTCGATATTTCGGTTCTTAAAGAGTCACTTATTACTTCTGCGACCACGTACACTTGCGTGTGCAATTGGAAGCAACAAGTTTTTGGCGCCGCTGCCGGGGACTTAGAAATTAACTATTCTTCTAGGTTATACTTTTTCTTTTTTATTTATTTATTTATTTTTAATTTTTTTAGTTAATTTTTTTTTTCTACACAATTAATTTTTTTTTCCTTTCAATAATTTGGTACTCTTATTAATATGACTGATTGGGATAAATCGTGGTTGGGTGAGAAGTATCCTTGTAATTATTGTAATGGACCCCCACTTGAATATCGAGTGTCTTATTTGTCATATATGTGGTGGTCAATTTGGTTATTGGAATGGTTGTCCTAACTCTTATTCCCCTCCCCCCTATTATGATTCTTCTGTTATCTGTGATGTTGACAGGGGTGATGAAGTGGGGAATGCCCAAAGAGGTGGAGGTACGCAGAATTATGAGAAGACGTATAACTCAAGTTGGAGGAACCACCCCAACTTCTCATGGGGTGGAAATCAGAATCAACACCAAAATCAGGTTCAAAGGCAGAACCAATACAGACCACAAGGTAATGGACAACAATTTCAACAGCCAAATAATCAAGGTGCGAAGCAAGGGGACATGACTAATGAGGAGTTGTTCCAAAAGCTAAGTACAGAAATCAACAACAAAAATGAAGAACATTATAGGAAGTTGGGAGAAGAGTTGAGAAGCACCCAGTTAGCGCAGAAAAATCTAGTAAGGCAGTTCGCACAATTGGCTATTGCAGTCAATGTACGTCCTCCTGGAGGTCTTCCGGGTGACACGAATCCTAACCCAAGGCAATTGAATGCGGTGAGCACAAGGAGTGGATTACAACTGGAAGAACTAGCTCCAAAGAAGAGAAGTTCTGAGGAGGTGAGAAAAGAAAAGAAACCCAAAGAAGTGGTTCAAGATGCGAATGTTGAGAGGATTGTTCCTCAAATAAAACCACCCCCTCCGTTTCCTCAAAAGTTCAAAAAGCAGAACGAGGACGAATGCTTCGGTAAGTTTCTGTCTCTCCTTAAACAAGTTCACATTAATCTCCCTTTGGTTGATATTTTGAGGGGAATTCCTAAGTACGCCAAGTATGTGAAGGAGATAGTGGAGCAAAAAGAGGAATTCCAACCATTCAACTATACCTTATTCCTTAATGTCAATGTTGAGAAAGAGTACAAAAGTGAGAATGTTGTAAATAATGTTGCTTTGGAGTTGAGGCATATTGGACCTCATTCTAAACATTTTTCTACATTATGCTTGGATGACGACATGAAATTCGAGTCATCTGAACTAATAGAGGAGTGTCTAGATGAGGAACAAGGTCCTTACATGCTAAAGTTTTCTAATCCACGTAGACAAAACGACATTCCTCACATAAGGGCCAAGAAGTGCAAGATGCGACATTTATTACTTGGTTCCTTTATTTTTATACCACCGCCCCTAGAGAAGAGCAGAAAAATTGATGCAAAGTTAGGGGTACAATTCATAAGTTCAAAGTGGAAAGAAAAGTGGTGAATTTACTTGTGTTGTGCCGCGACGTTAAATTAGGCGCTTATTAGGAGGCAACCCAATTTATAGTATAACTTTTTATTTTTATTTTTTTAGTGTCATTTTTTTCTTTTGGTCTAGTTTTTACAGGTTTTGGAGAAGTCTGAGTACCCAAAAATTTGGAGCTAAGGAGCACGTTTGAGCTTAAGTGTGTGGTGCGTACGACCCTTGATGGAAAAAGAAAACATGCTACTAGCTAGGCCTAGAGGCCTCATGGAGTTTTCCTAACCCTTGTTTTAAATTTTATTTGATGCTTTGGGGACATAGCATCTTTTTAAGTGTGGGGTGGAGGAATGAATTCCTAGTTTTTACTGCTTTATCGAGTCTTTTTGTATTTTTAGTTGGGTTCCTCGGTTTTTGTTTTCGGTACTTTTCCTGAGGATAGTTCCTTTGAACCAACAGGGAGTAATTTTTTTCTTTTTATTTTTATTTTTTTGCAGAGAAAGAAAAGACCCTTTTGAGTTGTGTAATACTTTCTATTTAGGCCTAATTTTGAGTAGTATGTTCTTGTGAATGCTTGATTGCTAATGAAATTGCAGACTCTTTGACACTTAGTCTCATGGTTGTGACTTTGTATATAGCTTATTTTATTTTGTAGTTTGTTATGACCCTGTCTCTCTTAGAAGTAGAATTGATCCATCTTGATTGATACTTGTGCAATGTGTGGTGAGAATTTGTTTATTCTATGCTTTGCATCTTAGTCTAGAACTTGCCCTGCATGTTATTGAAGCGAAATAAAAAGTGTTGTTCAGTTTAGGAGATGATAATAGGCTTTTTTTTATTTGTCTTGTAAATTTTAGCCTTTTCAGATATTATATCACTAGTTAGCCCTTTTGAGCCTGTAGCCTTTTGTTGGTAGCCATATTTTGCCCTTAACTATTTTGTTGAATCCCTAGTTTTTGCACCTTGCTTCCTTGAGCAATGTCGCATAGACTGATTATAATTGTTATATCTGGAAGAAAAACAAGGGATGGTTGAGTGAAAAAAGGTAATCAATGATAGCTACAAAATGATGAAAAAAACCCTCTTCGAAAGAATGTGACATGAAAAAGAAAAAAAAAAGGGA
Source organism: Solanum appendiculatum (assembly GCA_018342035.1). Classification (NCBI taxonomy): domain Eukaryota; kingdom Viridiplantae; phylum Streptophyta; class Magnoliopsida; order Solanales; family Solanaceae; genus Solanum; species Solanum appendiculatum. The sequence goes on along the minus strand of JAGDQO010000627.1, from coordinate 758,556 downwards.
GAAGAAAAAAAAAATTGTGAAAGAAAAAAATGATTGAAGCATTCTTGAGATGATGAGAATTACTTGTGAAATAATTGTTGAAGAGAGGGCTGAAAATAAAGAGAAGAAAATAATGGATGATGAAGTCTAAAAATACAAAGTGCTTAGTGAAGTGTGAGTCACTATTATATAATTTTCCTACCTGTCCCTTAGCCTACATTACAACCCGTTAAAGTCCTATTTGATTCTATTCAAGCATGCTTAATTATTGGAGATGTACATAATGGGCAAGCATATGGTTCTTTGAGCATACATGTGAATTTTATTTGTGAGTGTGAGATTTGATCTTTGATGTGAAGTCCTTAATTTATATTCAATATTTGAATTGAGTGTGTGGACTATTTCTTCTTGTGAGGGCACTTGTTTCATGATAGATAGGTGATGTTATTAACTTTCTTTGACGAGAGTAGGTGAGCAAACTTAAATTTGATGAGTTCAAAGTCCGTCCTTGAGGTTAGGAGGTTAGAGGTTTGTTGTTTATTTGGATGTCTTACATAATGATTGAGAAGTGTACTTGATGTTTTGAAATTTGAATAAGGTCTAATTGTTTGTATCAATAAAAGTGATGATGTTCCTAGTATGATTTTTTGAGATGAGCTTTAATGCTTGCTTGAGGACGAGCAAAAGTTTAAGTGTGGGGTGTTGATGTAAGGCCAAAAATATATATGCTTATCATTATTTGTCTCAAATTTAGTATTTATATTTGTCCTTTTTAGCATGGATTTTATGGATTGTGCTAAATAGTATATTTTATTTGTAGGATTAAATTGGTGGGAAGATGAAGAAGTTTGGAGCTAAAACGAATTAAATATAGAAGATTATAGAAGAAAATCAAGCAAACAGCTTAATGGATTAAATTGAATATAATAATATATAATATAAAAAGAAAAGTTGAATTGAATTGCAAATATGCAAGGTTCCACGTGTCTATAAGCAGCATCAAGCATGAAGACGGTTGGGCAGTGTTCACGCGGAAGTCGGAACCAATTCCTTTTGGTTTTGGATACCTAATTTATTTTGGACTCAATTATTTTATTCAAGATTTTCTACATCTATAATTAGTCCATAGAAATAATTATTGGAGGATATACTTTGTAAGGAAAAGCTATCAATACTTTTTAGGGTTCTTTTCTTCTTCTTTTTCTTAGGTATTAGTAGCTAAAGACCCTTGTTCTGGGGCTGCGGCTATGGGTAATTGTTGAATATCAATTGTTTTGAATTAATTATTGGTTATCGCTTAAATTACTTTTGTGTTCTTGTTTTAGTATTTCATGCTAGGCCACCATAGAAATAAATCTATTGTCTATTCTTGGACTCGAGAGATGAAGAAGTAGATAGACCAGAGAATGCAAAGAGCTTGTTCTAACTTTGTTTAGATTCGTGTTCAGGAGTGACGCCCGGACGAACACCTCGCTTGGTTACGAAACATGACGAAATATAAATGCTCGCCAATTAGGACTGTCTATCCCGGCTCAACGATGTAGTTAGACAGCTAGTTGGAGTAGGCGATTAGAGGTCGAGAGATCATGATCATAAAATCAACCCTGTAAATCAGTAATTTGATAACCTTAGTTAATTTATTGCATGAGATGCGATACATGAAACCCTATGCATGTTGCAGTCCTGGAATTGTCGCAATCACTGTAAGTTAATCTTAGTATTTAATTCTTGCATTCTTTTATTTCTTTTGACACTCTTAAATAAATAATTAGACTAATATAATTTAGCAAATAGTTAATTGACAAGTCTATGTGGGTTCGATATTCCGGTTCTTAAAGAGCCACTTATTACTTCTGCGACCACGTACACTTGCGTGTGCAATTGGAAGCAACAGTGATTGAAATGTAAGTTTCAAACTATTGTCTTTTCAGTTATCCTATTTAATGTAATTAAAATATTAAGTTTTTTTTCATATAATGTTATATATATTCAAATAATGTTCAAGTGAAGGGCAAATTGGTAATCCAACTTTAAGCTCAAGGGCTTCCCACTTTTAATAAATTATGATGATGATAATCACCACAATAATAATATTGTAATAATAGGAATAATTGTATTAATGTTGTCAAATTTTTATGGTACTATATATATATACATTTTCTACATCTTCGACGTTGTATATACGCATTCTTTTTTTCAAATTATTTCTTTGTCACTCTCTAATAATCTCTATGCGACTAAATTATGTGTTTTATTTTATTTTATTTTTATTGTAAAAGTATAACCTCAATGGTAATGTTTCACTATAGCAACTGAATAATGCATACTATAAAAATGAAAGTTTAAATATAGATTTTTAATATTAATGGATCTTATGCGACACAAATATGTATTAAATAAGTGTCAGTTCAAGCATCGAATATCGAAAAAAAAAATCTCTCTGACTTTTGAATTTCGTGCATTACTATGTTCGAATATAATTAAAGTATTTTTTTCTCACCATGATTTAGCACAAATATATTTTGATTTGTTCATTTTTATTATAGACTCATTTATACAAAAAGAAAGTCACATAATTTACGATTGAGTAGATTTAATATTGTGGGTTGAACCAATAATATTGCTATAAGAATCATTGAATTTAGTATGAAACTATGATAATTAGATTGTTACTTAACTGAAGCTTTTCATATCAACTTTTATGTTTTCTTTTTTTTTTTATCAATAATTTTAAATTGAAAATGCAACATGAGATTTTTTTAGCATTTTTTCTGAATAGATAATATTAGATTCGTAACTTAATTTTTATTTTTCTCTTTTATTATATTATTTATTAGAATATTTATTAAATAGTGACATTAGTTATTTAAAAATATATTTAATATTTTATTATACCCGCGCGAAGTGCGGACAAGTACACTAGTAATAAATAACCAAAAGAGGAGGCTAATACACAAGAGAATGGGCGGAGAAATATTTTCAACCAACATAATTAAAAACAATGAAGAGTGATCTGATGAGGATCACTCTTCTTCATTTATTCATATTCTTTAATAGAATATTTAGAGAGATTCCATGGAAGAAAAGAAGGGAGTAAAATGAAAGATCAAGGGGAGGGGAAAGAGGAAAACATCAACAAAGAAAGTAGAAATCTTATTACCTAGGTCCTAGAATGATGATGATAATGTAACACCCCAAAAATTTCTAAATTAAGACTCGAACCATTCTTGAAATTCGTATAAGGTCATACCGAGTGATTCTTAATTGTTCTTGGATTCTAAGGTCAATTCTTTAGTGTGTGAATGAATTATAATATGAATTAAGGTCACTAGAATCCCTTAGCACAAAGTTGAGTTGAAAGCTTTCCTACCGATTGAATTTCTTTAGGAGATCTTACTTGGATCAACTTCAAATGACCATATCTTTCAGTATATAAGGAATTAGGTGTCTCATGATCTATCAAGTCGAAGGTCTTTGAGTCCTCTTTCCAACTCCGCCGAGTTTTCTCCATTTGAAGCTCGGAGTAAAAAGTTATGCCCGTTTAGTGAAGCCTCTCTACTTAAGGCACTTTGTTCGTTTTAGGAAAGGGTATTTTGGTCTTTTCCTTTTTTTCACTAGGCTTAGCACGTTTTTCCTGACCCAATTAAGGGTCTATTTAGATTCTAAATCACCTATTCACGTTCCTAAACACTTAGGGTTTTAGAGCGAAGTTTCAAGAAGAGAAAAAGGCTAAAGTTCAAGCGTTCTTCAAGAATTGTGGTTTTCGCCAAGAACATCGTTCTTTCTAGGTATTTAAGGCTTACCATAGTGATGGATTTGTTCATATTCATGCCAAACATGTAATTCTTTCATTAATTCACTCATATAATTGTTTATGTATGTATTCTTGAAGAGTTCTTGAGCTTTAAGCTTCATTCTTTAACAATGAAGGTTATGGGTTCTTGAGTTGAGGGTTTTGCAAATGAGTGGTGTTTCTTGATAGAACTTGAGTGCGATTTTGATAATTTCATGTTGGGTTTGTGAATCAAAGGTAGTTTGGAAAAAACCAATCGATTCTAGATGAGTTAGGACCAAAAATTGAGCAAGAAAATTCGTTGGATTTCTTGGTAGGGGGCTGGCGCGGCACGCCACCATAGCGCCAGAACTACTGCTCAGTAGTTTGGGGCCTGGCGTGACACGCCAACAGTACACCCCAAACTCTGGTCTGTAGTTTGGGGCCTGGTGCCCCACGTCAACAGTACGCCAGGGGTTGTCTGGCCTTTTTCCTTCCGTGTTTCATTTCGAACGTATTCCTTTGAATCGTGACTACGTTCTCTTCTTTGTATTAGCTCCTAAAGGCTCCATTAATCCTTAAGAGAGTCTACATGTCCCACTCACATGTCTTCATTTACATTCCAAATTAATGTAAGAAAAGAAGAAAGTTTAAAGGTTCTATTTCATAAATGCTTAAGAGCTTCAAATGTTATTTATATATACATATATATGTTCTTATGTTGATTATTGGGCTTGAAAGATAAGTTCATAAGTTCATGTTTCAAGGATGCAAGAACGTCTAAAGTTTTGAAAAGTACTTCGTTAAAGTAAAAAGTCCCTTCTTTGTAAAGGGTGTATTGAGCGTAAAGTTATATTGATTATATTGGGAGTAGTATCGAGCAGAGAATTGGGTTAGAGTCTTTTATGACTCGAAAGTCCCATAAAACTACGTAGCCAGCGTAGGCTAGGATAGCATTGATTCTTCATGCGACTCATCACTGCCTCTGAGAAGTCCTATTAGATAGATCCATAGTCACAATATCATCATATGCCCCCGGCAAGGTATAGGATGACCCTTGCAACATGGGCGAAACTTTGTATCATTGCTAGGCTCATAGTAATGATTGTCGGTTAGAGAAACTCCCCACAAGTAAAGTATGTTATATTTCATATTGCTTTTATTGCATATCTTATTGTAAAGCTTAAAGGGTTTTCATGTCTTATTTATGTATTGATATACTGTTGAGTTGCTCTTAGTCATTCAGTTCAGTTATCGTTTAATCTAGCCATTTTACATACTCGTACATTCCATGTACTGACGTTATTCGACCTGCATCTTTTATGATGGAGATATAGGTACTTAGGATCCTCAACAAGAGTTCCGTTGAAATCACTTCATTCGCTTGTCAGCTTTGAGTAAGACCTCCTTGGTTCCGGAGGACTCCAGTTTTATAAGTTGTAGTAGTAGTTCTCTTGAGGAGTCGTGGGTCTTATCCCGACACTCATCTTTGTACAGTAAAGGCTTCATAGATAGACAATATTGGAGAGTCTTTCAGTTTAAGAGGTTTTCTTTAAAACTTATGTTTAATACTCAGTATATTGAGAGAGTTTTGAGTTTTAATGCACTATTGATTTAGCAGTTCCTTCAGTTTAATGCTTGAGTTAGTCTTCCGCTTGTAGTCAACCAGGATGAGGGTTCGCTTGGGGAGCAGCAATGGTTCTCGAGTGCCGGCCACGTCCACGGTGTAGGCTCGGGTCGTGACAGATAAACCCAACTCTACAGAAGACATGGGACAACAAAAGTCTCAACTGTGGATAAAAAAGATGATACTCTTCTCTCCTCTTTTCTCTGTTCCAAATTCATCATAATTTTCTGCTCACTATTATCATCGTATATTTATGAATTGTTGCATATATTTTTTTAATTAGACGAAAACATATATTAGATCCATCACATTTAGTTCTCTTTCCAATTCTTCTTTTATTATTATATATTATGTAATTTTAATTTTTTTTATTTTTATGAAACAATAATATATATAGACAATAATGAAACATTATAAATGATGAATCCACAAAAATGCTTTAAAGCTAGTGTGTCTCTTGTAATCTACTATTTTTATTATTGTTATCACTTATTTATTAGTTTGTTATTTGTAAGACGAGAAATGTATTTCTTTGACAAATGAAGTGTTCTTTGTGTTATCTATTATAATTTAAATTTTTTGATTAACAATTGCCATCGCCATCTTCCTTGACAAAACGTCCAAGTTATAGACTGGAGTTCTTCGAATGAAACATATAAAACTGGCGCAGGGTTTACAAGGGTTTAAGAAAAATTTTGCGACAGAGACACTCTTCTGTTAGTTAGGTTTCTTTCATACGTATTGGGCAAAGGGACTTAAACTGCCCATAACACCTTCTTTCTTTTTATTTTTTTAATTTTACTATATACTAGTTAACTGTCAATTAAAATCTTATAAATTTTATGAAATAATATTTGTCTTTGAATATCAATATACAACGAAAATTTAATTAAAATTTTGATAATGATCACGTATTCAAATTCTCTTCACAATTGTGCAGTTCTAAAGTATTCAAATTTTTAACAACATTTTTTAGATATTTAGTTGTATATACACTTTCAACATTCTTTTATTTTGAGAAATATTATAAAAGTATTATTATTTTATTTGAGTTCAATCTTTAACATAATTCATTGTGCTTCGCTATCAAATATTTTTTTAAAAACATCGTAATTCGTTGCATATAATGATGGTTTACTTTACATTCTGTTAAAAACAATTTTTTTTTTAGTGTATATGCAAATTGACTTCGTTTGACACCAAAAAAGAACAAATGAAGTCATAACGTAACGCTGTTAAAGTTATTGCTTAATTTTTTACTGAAATAGGTGGTCACAAATAAGGTGGAAATAATGCTTGTTTGGATTGACTTTTAGTTTTTGACTTACAAGCCAAAAGTAATAAGTTAGAAATTTTAATTTACGTTTTTTGACTTGTTTTTATCACTAAATACTTTTTAAATTTACCCAAATACTTCAAAAATGCTTAAAGTTATTTTAGCATAAAAGCACTTAAAGCCAATTTAAATAGTTATTATTTCCATCACTACTACCTATTTTTCTGTGATTTTCATATAAATCAAAAAAATAAAACAACTCATAATGTGTGATTATTTTTATCATAAAATTTTTAATCAAAACTGAACGTAATACAAACGAATAATACTATATATATATATATATATATATATGCATGCATTCGAAAAAAAAGAATAGCTGAAAAAAGAGATTGAATTTATCAACATAAGGTACCGTGATTCATAATAGTATTCATTAGAAATTATATTGGGAAAAGGGTCAAAAATACCCCTCAATTTTGTTTTATTGGTTGACTAAGCTCCCGCTATTAAAATTAAGTTATTCTTACCCCTACCGTTACTAATTTCATCATTTGTGCCCCTATGTTGACGGAAATCCCCAAATCGGCTCAAATTAACCCGATTTTTTAATAATAACTCATTCCCCATTTTAAACCCATATCCCGACCCGTCTAAAAACCTAACCCTATAAACATTTAACCCATTTCCCTAAAGGAGTTGAATATTTCATTCACCCCGATTCAATTGACACCTTCAGTTCATTGAATAGATTTTCCCTCTATGGATATCAATTCTCTGGTTACATTCTTGATTCCATTGACAATCTAACACAAATTAGGAAGTTGTTTTGGGGTAATCGTTTCACTGAAATATTTTCATTTTCTGGATTTTCTTTTGTTGCTACTGGGATCGTTCCTAGTTGTGCTGGAATGGTGAACAGGGGAAGAAGAAGAACGAGAAGATTCCCGTTTGTTGCTCTAACATAGTGCGTAAGGCCTGCAAGATTATTGTTATCTTGTTTGACTCTAAGAAAATCAACAAGGTTTGGAGTATCAATTTTATCATTAAACATCAACGTTGTTCTTAGACTGGTATTGCTTTCCATTCTAATGCTCTGGAAAAGAGTCAAATGAATATGGAAATGGGGAATTTCTCGGAGATCGAAAAACTCAGATCTGTGACAATTTTTTTAATACATATATAAGCAAAAAAAAAGGAGGAAAGAAGAATATTCCTTCTGCGTTGCTTTAACTCAGATCTGTGGCAATTTTGCGATTTTCTCGAACAAAAATTGTTCATCTTCTACATCATCTTTGAGCTGCTTTAATTTCTTAGTCTCCCTGTTCTTCAAATATTCATGCCTTGAAACTTCTCTTAAATTTTCAATCATAAACTTGTCTTGTTCAGTAGCTTTCCCTTCAACTTAACGTCTTCGTCTTCGCCGGCCATCTTCCTCTTTTTGCGCTCAAGCATTGGCCTCGATTTCTCCATTGTTGCAACTTTGTGATCAGAAAATGGTAAAACAAATTGATTTTACTTGAATGGAAAGATATACATATGACGAGATTTAAACAATGGGTGAGGAAATGGGTTAAATGTTTATTGGGTTAGGTTTTTAGACGGGTCGGGATATAGGTTTAAAATGGGGAATGGGTTATTTTTTAAAAATCGGGCTAATTTAAATCGATTGGAGGATTTTCGTCAACATAGGAGCACAAATGATGAAATTAGTAACGGCAGGGGTAAGAATAACTTAATTTTAACGGCGGAGGCTTAGTCAACCAATAAAACAAAATTGAGGGGTATTTTTGACCCTTTTCCCAATTATATTTAGTATACTCCTCTAATGTCCATCTCCTTATCAAAGAGAAAAGGTACATGAAAATAAATCGTACTTATTAACTTCATAGCCTTTTGCAAAGAGTGAAATAGATACACAAACTTTTTCATCACTTGATTGACATATCTAATTCCTCCAAATGCATTGCCATTCTAATTTTCCTACTCAAGAAATCCTTTTTCTTAACTCATTATATATACGGCGAAGGGCCAAATATGCCCCTCTACTATTAGAAATAGTTTAAATATACCCTTCGTTATACTTTTGGTTCAAATATACCCCTTCTGTTATACTTTAGGATCAAATATACCCCTCCTATTATATTTTGGCATAAATTTACCCTTAATTTTTAATTTTAACTCTTGATCAAATGATAGCTTTTTTCTAATGATATAATAAGAAGATAGAAAAAGAATAGTGAGAAGAAAAAGCATAGTGAGAGAAGTTCAAAAAAAGAGAAAAAACATAAATAATTTTCTAGGTCTTAGAGAGGTTGTTGTTATATATAGATTTTTGTAAAAATTAAGTATTTACTTTTATAATAAAAGAATTGATTTAAATAAGAAAGAAGGCCAAACAAACCTTTTAAATAAATTAAAAAGATAAAAATACTGTTAAAAATATTGTATTTTTGCAATTAGAAGAAATTATATTATTGTGATTAGAAGAAGGTAAAAAAAAAAATCTAATTAAGAATAGAAATTAGAGAGGTGTGAGTTATGAGTAACTACTCTTTGTAAGTTAGCATGTCTAGAGTCTTTGTTGTAAATGTTTCTCCATTAATATAATATTTATTTGTAATAAATTAAATAATTTACTTTTACCATAAAATAACTAATTTAAATAAGAAAGAAAAGCCAAAAAAGGAGAAAAAAGATAAATGCAAATGGAGATCATAGAGGTGTCACATCACATTATCTATGTTTTTCCTTTATATTATATATAGATATAGATGTGTACAACTTTTTTATATCCCTAAAATATCTTTTCTAATTAAAAACTTTCAAAAATGACTACAATTTGGGCTTAATTAGAGATCTATAGTTATAGTTTATTTAAGAGATAATTTCAGAGACCTCCCCTCAAGTCTCGCTCAATCACATTGACCTCCCTCGTGGTTTACGATATTACGTAGACCTCCCTTATTGTGAATTTTTTGTAACAAATCTTTTTATCTATTTTTCATTAATGTAAATTAAATACAATTTGACAAATCTACCCTTTTTCAATATTACATTTTTTTTCATTTAAACTCTCATATTTAACAAAAAAAAATAATGTTAAAATCCCTCAATTTCTTTGCTGGAAAGTATTTTTCTCTACAAACGTGGGTCCTAAGGCGCTTTCTTCACCTTCTCGACCTGTGAGGCCAATTATACCATGGACGCATATCTAGGGCTGTTCAAAATCGAATTAAAATCGATAATCTGAATTAAAAAAATTGTTAGTTTATCGGTAATGGGTTAATGGAATTTAGCGGTTTTCTAACGATTTTGATTTCTTTTATTATCGAATTATTGGTTCTTAACGGTTTGAGTTTTTTTCTTAATGGATTAACTGATAACCTGATAGTAAATTAAATAATTATATTTTTACTATTTGGTATATAAAATCCTTGACTTAGAGTTAAGTTTCATACTTTTATTTATGGTTGTCTCAAACTCTCGGTTATTCTACAATGTGACAATGTTTGTTTTTGATCAAGATGCAATTTTTCAACTCATGTGCGTGGTTCATTTGGTTTGTCACCTTATTTTAAAGTAATTTTCAAAGATTGTTTTTGGTGTCAAATCTTAAAAACCGAACCGATAACAATCAATAATTGATAAACCAATAACCGATAAGACAATGTCTTTATGGTTCTATAACGATTTAGCATATCTACAAATCGGTAACTGATAAATCGAACCAATAAACCTCAAACCGAACTAACTATACCGTGAGGGACTTTATGTGTTGCAATGTATACAGAGGAGAAAATAAGGATGGCCAATTACTCGTGCAAAGAAGAAGACCGAAGCGAAAGAGAACTTGGGACCTATTTGCAGGGAAGAATGTTTTGAGCAAATGATTTAAAAAAAAAAAAAAGAATTTATCACATATGATATTTTGATAAAAAAATAATTAATTAAAGGAGTTTAATAGAGTATTAGAAAAGGGCAAAGTTGTCAAATTGTATTTTATTACATTAATGAAAAATAGATTAAAAAGAATTGTTACAAAAAATTCAAAATAAGGGAGGTATGCGTAATATCGTAAACCACGAGGGAGGTCAATGTGATTGAGCGAAACGTGAGGGGAGGAGAAAGGCGAGCGAGACTAGGAGAGGAATGAGAGAGGCGAGTGAGATCTGGGAGAGGAAGGAGAGAGGCGAGAGAGATTGAATGTTTGTTGTATTCATTGTATTAGGTTGTATCACGTATACAATTGATTTGTACCAAAATGAATACATTTGTGTTAAAATATTATTGTATGTAGCTACATATTAGGAGGAGAGAGGCGAGCGAGATCAAGGGGGAGAACATAGGTGAGCAAGATCGAGAAAGGGAGGAGAGAGGATGAATACATGTTATATTCGTTGTATCACACGTACAATTGATATAGAATACAAATACAGTTGATACAAAATACAAATATAATTGTATGAATACAACTGATACAATTGACTTGTATATTATAATGAATATAATTGTATTAACAAACATAATTTGTATCGACAAATACAATTGATAGAATATAAATTGTCATAATACAATTGACACATAATACATATACAGTTGATACATAATACAAAATACAATTGTCATATAAGTGGAATGTCTTTTGGGTTGTAGTTGTTTGGGCGAGGGAGGGAGAGAGAGAGAGAAAGAGGGGCGAGAGGGAGAGGGAGAGGGAGAGAGGGAGAGAGAGAGAGAGAGGCGAGATAGAGCAGTAGGAGGAGAGAGGCAAGGGAGAGAGTGAGAGAGGAGAGAGAAATTTGCTATAAAACTATATATATATATATATATATATATATATATATAGCTACGAATTGTAATATTTTAAACTATAGTGGTTTATTGTAAATACATATCACATGTTTGCTTTGTTGTGTAATTTTCCCTAAAATATGTAGAAAGGATCAAACATATCCTTCCAAGATATTCATTAATTTTCGAGCTTCTTCAATTTCAAATAATTCTAAATAACTAGCTTTATAAAGTCCAAAGGTATTTTCAAGTCATTTGTAGGTTATTTTATCATTTTTCTAATAAAATAAGTAATGTATATATTTCTATATGTTTATATTATAGAGATTTATATAATTACTATTTTTTACAAATATTTAAAAATTATCTCAAAAAATAGTGTTTTAAATTAAGAAGCCACTAATTAGTAGCTCTATTTTTTGAAGTAATTAGTTTATGTTTAATAACTATTTTACTTTGTTAAATTAAGAAGCTCGAGTTAATTGACAATAATAATTTGTCTCATTTTAATTTTAGTCAAATTAATTCGATTTAAACACATTTTAAATTCTATTGGCTAAATTTGTAATGCAATTGATCATTCAATTTGATCAAAATTGTAACCCCTTTGTCATTTCTTTATTTAAAAGATGACCACATCTTCAACCTCTTTCAAGACAAATTTTCATACTCAATAAATTTGGATCCCAATTTATTCTAATACCCAACATTCTTCATTAGTTTTTAGTTTTGGTTTTTTTGCAACATGAAATATTTTGTTCGTTTTATTTAGCAAGAAAAAATTGGATCGCTAAAAGTTCAAATTCGGTCATTACAAAAGTTTAATCGTGATCATCACTAAAGGCTGTATCATTAAAAGTACGCAATCGAATTATTTTTTTTAAAATAAAAAAGAGTGAGCATAGCCACACAGAATAAGACAAAAGGATTAGGCCCAAAATCAAATAACAGAAACAAAATAGAAAAGAAGAAGAGGAACCAACAGTTCTCCTCTAGAATCCTCCAGCGAGAGACGCCAATGAAAGCTTTGATTCACTTTGAAGAGTTGGAGAGGAACAATATGGGGAAGAAATTAAGAGCCTTAAAAACCTGCAATTTCTAGGTCCGCTTCAAGATTTGAGATAAGGAGTTTGGGTCGATTTCATTTTGGACATCTAAAATTCTCACAAATGCCATGAAATTGATTCTAATGAAGACTTGTTCATCTCCTTAGATATGACCTTGCGATGTTGCTATAACTCCAGGTAAAATCGAACTCCCTTAACTTGGTAAGTATCACGAACTACGTTCCACACCTACTATACATCCCTCAACAGGTTGAGTCCTAAAGGGCTACTACCACTGTTTAAGAGTTTTTGGTAGGAGGTCCGTTTAAAATGTTGCATCTTGATGGTCTTTACAGAAGGTAAGAAATCAAATTGACCTTAAAATTTATTCTTTTGACTATCTTTGGGCGTGAACCTGAAGTATTGTGAACCTCTGATTTATGATTATTGTTTGTCGAGTATTTCTTGGTAGTTTGTGATGTATACTTGATGACTTTTGCTTCAATAGTGTGTTAAATAATCTAGTGTAAATGCAGCATTTTGGCATTTTTTTAATCCTAAGATTGAGAATCTCGTTGTTATCCATATTTAATATAGCATTTCCTTCTTTGCAGAATTTTGAGTACCTGCAAAGTGAACAACCAGGTTAGAGAAAAAATCTGCTAATTTGTTGTCCTCTCTTGCCGATATGCATTCGATTGATAATCTTCGTCATCTCCATAAAATTGCATCAAGGAACCTCCCAAATACCATCTAGAACTTTTTTTTCAAACCACCTTTGAAAGCTTTTGCTTTTACAACCAAGCTAGTGTTCTGTTATCCTTCTAGCCTTTGCATAGACTAGATTTCCAGCATGATCTCGCACACAAAAAGCTAAAGAGCTAGGACCTGGATTGTGTTTGGATATACCAGGAGTATTGCATTTTTAAAACCCTGTGTCTGGCCTTCTCCACTTCACCAGTTTGTAATCAAGAATTGGTGTATCACCTTCCAAAAACCGTACCAAACATGCCCACTGATTTGGAATATTTTGCAGTTAAGGGTACCTTGTTCTTATCACTAGATATCCATTCCACCTAATTTCACGGATCACTTTAAACTCACCATGCACAAAAACATTTCTTCTCTTCCAAATTTGCCACATTATCAAAGCTGATATAGTTTAGAGAACTCACTTCAATTTACTAGAATCATCCATATTTCATCATTTGTTAATAGTGACTTTTAAATGCACAAAAGGTCCATAAATATCTGTAACTGCAGTAAAATTCTTAACGGCAATTAGCACTCTTTGTATATGTCCCTAAAGCTTTTAGCCACATTGGATCCAATGACAATTAACTAATGTCGATAAATACTTTAGCACTCTTTATTACTGTGTATATTTATTGCCGCTAAAAGTTATTTTTGTTGTAATGTTAGGGGGTGTAACTACAGACAGTAGATAAATTGTCATACTCTATAGTACACTTGTAATCAATATAGCCTTTCCAAGCTTGAAGCTTATTCTTGACCTTCTTGTAATTTCACTGTAGTGATTCTTCCTCTTCATAGCATAGGGCATCCAAGATAATTGAAACGGAATTTACCTCTTGTGAAGTCAGTGGTCTCTTCTATTTTCTTATTTTTTTCCTTCGCTAACTATCATTCTGGTCACTAAAATATCAAAAATGACTAATAATTTGGTTGTTAATTGTATGTTCCTCTTGATAATAATAGCTTTAATGGCCAAATTTTTCCTTTGTTAATGTTAAATTTTAACAAATATAATTAGATGGAAATTTATATTTTTCCTTCTTGTTATAAAATTGTAATGATTATTTCATATTTTTCTCATATAAATACACATTCGAACAAAGAATATAGTCAATACTTATAAAACATCATTGTTAATTACACATAATCAAAACACAAAAAATAGTCAATACTTATAAAAACATCATTGTTAATGACCGCGGGCATGATGATGAGCGTCAGAACCTATATTATCAAATAATATAGGCAGGAAGTATGCGATCAGTACTTTGAATGTACTGAATATGGAAAAAATGCATAAATAACATGATATCTAAACATACTAAACTTGTAAAACATGTTGATGCAATGACCAAGTAAATAACATGAAACTGAGATAATTTGATTTGAAATACATATATGCAAGGTCATGCAATATCTGAAAGTTTGATTGTAGATAGTGCCGGTAAAATGAGCCTATATTTTGGTAACCCGCCCATATTTTAATAGGTTTGGTGAGTGAATTTTTACATGGGTAAAATATGGGTTGGTACCCATATTCAACCCATAAAAATATGAGTATTCATGGGTAAAATATGGAATAGCCAAATGGGTTAAGCTTTCAACTTTTACTCACTCAAAATTCATGATATTACTAAAAATGTTGTAACTTCTCTTTCTTTTTATGTTATTCCGTAGCACTAATTATTCCTCTCTATATTTGAAAATGTGAAGTCTTTGACCCTCCAAATATATATATATATATATATATATATATATCAAATGTACATTTCTTGTGTTAATTATAGTTATATTTTTTATTAGTTTAATTTTATATTGGGTAACAAATAATAGTGTAAAATAAGCAAATCATGTATTAGTATTGATATTGCTTAAAGTGCATTTAGCACGTTTTACTCCTAAAATGCAAATATTCATTTACTTTGAAATTAAAAATATTTTCCCCTTGTTATTGCATAAATTTATTTTATATTGAAAAGTTATAGGATTTTTTGTTTTGACTTTTATGATACAATAAAACTAAATAAAGTATTTTCAACATTTTTCATCCAAAAAAAGACTAAAATATTTTCTCCATGTTAAATTCTAATGTAGAGTAATACTCATGAAATTATGGATAAATATGGCTTAAACTTGTATTTCACCCTATCCATTTGTTATCCAATCCATTTTTACCCATATGAAATATGGTCGGGTTGAATTATTACCCATTTTATGTTTACCCATTTTCAACTCGTCCAAATTTGACCCAATCCGCCCATTTGCCACCACTAATTGTGGGAGATACTAAAACCGACATAAACCATGTGAGCTACTACATGGAGTTTAGTGTACTGCTCCCACACCGAAAAGAGAGTCTCCAATAATTGCCAAGGTAAGGACCTGATATCTAAACTAGGTGGATCCACTAACTAATATTTATATGAGACAAATCCTACGATGTCACGTAGTTCTAGGACTTAGGAATTGCTATTAAAGGTCCATGGACGCTAAGCGAAAATCTTCATCCCTAAAGTCCACTCGATGCTAAGTAGACTCTCAACGGAAACATGCATAAATTTGGAAGTAGTAATAATCTGATACTACTGAATCATGCTGATAACTGATAAAATACTGAGTAGCTCATAAATCAAGATTACTGAACAAAATCTGAAAGATACTATATTCGAAAGCATCTAAATCATGAAATATGTGTATATTGAGAGATACTTTATTTGAAAGCATCTTAATTCATGAAAATTTGATAATCCGAGACATGCATTTAAAAATAACATAATTCTAATCATGAAAATATTTGCATGCTATGAGCTCTTAGAAATATCATTGAAAACATTGAACTATAATAAAAAAAATCATGCAATTGAAGACTAATTATGAAGGAAATATTGAATTGCAATAAGAACCCATGAAAATCATAAAAGAAATCATAACTTGAGAAATGAAGGTTTCTTTGGGACTCAATGAGTGAAGAGGGACTCATTGATGAAGTTCTCACATACCTAAAGTAGAAATTCTAGCTTGAATTCTTTAATGGAGGCTTGAATCTTTAGAAACCTAACTTTCATGAAGGAGAAGAGCTGAGAGAGAGGAAATTGGATTTGGGAAATTATGAGAGAATGGAGTGGTTAGGGGTTTAGAAACCACTTAACCCACTTAAAATAGGCCAAAACGACGTAGAATAAGAATTAAACGGACGGGAAAAGACCAAAATGACCCTTATTAAAAACTATCTCCGAGGACAACATCAACATAGAAAAAGAAATAAGCAGATATATACATACAAGCAACCCCAAGACATGGTATTAGTCAGTAGTCGAGCTTCTCATCAAAATAGAAGTATAAGGCATTACAAATAGAAATAGAACTTTCTCCGAATACAAAATAAAGGCTAGTCCTAGTCAAAATAGAGGGAGATTGACAATTCCGAACATAAAGAGCTCACCCAGTCTCCGAATCCCCAAAAACTGCTCCGCACGAGGATCAAATCAACAACGAGAACTAGTACTATGATTTGCAGAATGCAGACGTGTAGTATGAATACCAATAAGTGGTACTCAGTAGACATAGGCCTACTGAGCTCCAAAGATAAAGACAACATAAATAGCAGGTAAATAAGGATAGTACAATACAAGTGACTAACGAAGAGGTATCACATGATAATAGAGGTAAACAAAGATGAAGTAATATAATACACTGAGTAAGAGACCAAGAGAATGAAACATGTCTAGAGGGTGCTAGTCCAACAATCTAATCATGACAAGGTCTTACTAGGGATGTCAACTAACCAAGGACACCATCGGTGAACAACACTGATGTGAGGTCAAAAAAACATATCTTTAATCATTATTTGTCTCACATTAATTATTTGTATTTGTCTTTTTTGAGCATAAATTTTATGGATTGTGCTAAATAGTATATTTTATTTGTAGGAGTAAATTGGTGTAAAGATAAAGAAGTTTGGAGCTAAAACGAATTAAAGATGGAAGATTATAGAAGGAAATCAAGCAGCTTAATTGATTAAATGAAATATAATAAAATATATATATATATATATATATATATAAACGGCAAACTGCTCAATGGAAAGACTTTTTTGGAAGGAACTGCCACGTTTTAAGAAGACACGCACAAAGTGTTGATTCAGGCGTTCACGCGTACAATTAGGAAATCCAATTCTGTTTGATTTTGGGTTCCTAATTTGTTTTGGACTCAATTACTTTTATTTAGAATTTTCTATATCAATAAATAGTCCATAAAAATACTTTTTTGGTGGGGATCTTGGAAGGAAATGTTGTCAATACTTTTTAGGATTCTTTTCTTCTTTTTCTTTACTTAGACATTAGTAGCTAAAACCCCTTATTCTGGGGCTGCGGCTATGGATGATTGTTTAGTATTGAATTTTATGGATTGAAGTTGGTTATCGTTTAAATTTCTCTTTTGTTCTTGATTTAGTATTTCGTGATTGGCCACCATTGAAATAAATTTATTGTCCGAATTGAACTTGGGAGAGGAATAGGAGGGATAGAACGTGGAACAAAAGGAGCATGATCTTCTCTAGAATTAGGGTTGATTTGTATCTAGGATAGGGATATACCTAGAGACCTTGCTTGGTTAATAGACAGGATGAAAACATAACGCTCGGTAATTGGTTCAGTCTATCCCCGCTCAACGATGTAGTTAGACTGCCAATTAAAGTAGGCGATTAGAGGTCGGGAGACCATGATCATACATATAATCTTGTAAATCAGTGATTTGATAACCAATTGATGTCAATAGGAAAGGATATTATGCATGAATTCTATGTAGGCTGCAGCCCTGGAATTTCCCCAATTATAGTTAGGTAATCTTAGCATTTGATTCTTGCATTCTTTTATTTATAAATCAAATTCTTTTAGCATTCTTGAATAAATAACTAGGATTTGTATGATTTAGTAAAATAATTAATTGGCAAGTCCCTGTGGATTTGATAATCTGGCTCTTATAGAGCCACTATATTACTTGCGCAACCACGTACACTTTCGTGTGCAATTGGAAGCAACAACCACTACTCAACATAATCACCCATAAGGTCAATCAAACCCAACCGAATAAAAAACACAACCCATATACATAACTATTATCAAATCAACATAAGGTACACAATCATCTAATCAAACAATAACCTAACCAAATCCCCATAAGCCTAGAAGGTCAACAACAAACATAACTCGTTTGGCCTCCCATAAGACTGGTGGGTGCAAACAACAATTCACTTAAACTGGTGATAGACAATGTATATGAATGCAATTTATGCGATAGAAACCAACTAAGCCATCAAAATCAAGTGTCACACAACCAAGTATATACACCAACCTCCTACCCCTGACAGCTAGGTAGGACCTATGCAGATACCCCCATCTTATTCAATGTGTCACACCCCCAGAGGGGCTCATAGAGGACTCAAAAAATCCATATACACTGTCTGGTCTCAATCTAGGACTTCCAGACCTATCCGTCACGGTGCCAAATCTACTTCGTCATGGTATCGGAGGTACAAGTAGCCAATCAGTTTAGAAAGAAGGGTGACGATATGTCGTCTGATCAAGTAAAAAGTGAGCATATCCCGAATGCCTTCAATGTCTCAAAAAAAAAGTTTATCAAAGTGATCCAGGTGGTACGACTCCCATCAAAATTTGTTTTAAAAGAGTAAAAAATATGTAAATGGCTTTCTTGAAAATAATAGTGAAAACCCAATGCATGAACCAAGATCGTACCACAAAACACATGAAAAATGAGTCCAATGCAATGCATGCCATCACCAGCATTCAGACAAGAGCAACAAATAACTAGAATTACCCAACCACTACTACCATGCTCCCGAGCATAGGAAACTAACCTGAAATCTAGTTGGTCCTCGACCAAGGCCTCGAACCCAACATATACCAACAAATCAAGAAACGAAGGAAATAAGGAATAGTTCAACAATCGAAAGGGGGAAATAACTCAAGGATCGAAGCCTTACCCCAAACACATTATTCAGGCGACAACCAGGCACAACTAAGGCCAACCTACGACTATGACAAGCAACCAATAGCTAAAGGAAAATTAAAACATATTCTAATGCATCTAAGTCGCAAACTAAACTAAGGCCCGAAGTATCAATTCTAAGGAGAATAACTACACTAATTATGCTATAAGCAAGGAACTACTAGCCTAAGTTAAGGATTCCACTACCCAAAACTAGCTGAAGAGCTTCTGCATGAATCAAGGAAATGGGAATAAGGAGGGATTCCTAAAACTCGGCATACATAATCGTATACACAAGCAATTCATACTAAACATTATCTAATAAAGCACAATCAAGAAAAGTAGACCATAGGCTACCTCGAAGTTGATCACACACACTCCCAATCTGCTGCACTATAGCTTTCCTTTTCAGAAATACCTCCGATCACCGTCACAGTATTATTATATTGATCACGACGTCAAAATAGATGTTTAGAAACCACAATCGATGTAATTGGAGACAAACCCAAAATTGAGTCAAAACAAAATTGTGGGACCCACGTCGAATCTCGAAATTGACTCTATCAATAGGTCCTAAATAGTTTACTGAACTTGTGCACCAAAATTGGGCACAATTCAAGCTCAGAATCAGCACATGCACGAAAATGAAACGAAATGCTATTTAAAAAAGTTAAAGCAGTCTTTCGTGACGTGAGTTTACCTCGGTAATGCGCTCCTGCACTCTCTTGATGAACCCAAAGCGAAGCCCCGATGATTCCCGATGATAGCAACTGAAAACACTCGATTTGGAGCTCCCTAGCTTGAGTTATCAAAGTTCCAAAATGAGAGTTGAAGCTTAAATCAAAACTGGTCTTTATTTAAAAGACTAGAAAATTAACTTCCGCGAACGCAGGCCCTAGGCCGTGATCACGGTGGTCGATACGGTCTGGTCAATCTTGTCCCTCATTTTCGAATGAGGAAGGCCACCCGAAAACGCGGAGGGTCGAGGTGACTCCTATCTGCGATTGCGGAACCTATCCCGCGAATGCGGTGACCAAGGCGACAAGCCTTCGCGAACGCAACTTTAGGCCTGCGAATGTGAAAAGGAACAGGTACTGCACCAACTGGTGCAACATAAGCTGATGCATCAAGGCTCAAAATCCCTAATGGGGTGCTCAAGATTCGTTCGGAACCTCGTGCATGCAAATGAGATATCCTACCCCCATAAAATTCAGCATTCTAGACTCAATTGAGATGTCAAAACTTCCAACCAAGGTCGTCTCGATGAAAAATGGGTCCCACACCCAAACTCTATTTCAAACTAAATTCCACAAGGGGGCACAGAATGAACCCGGAAGCCTCGGGATCCGCACTGAAGGTCCTTTCATATCAAACTCGACATTTCGAAGCTAACGTAACTATCAAAATTGCATTCTGAGACCGTCTACCTGAAGTTTTGATCAAAGTCAACCGTTCAAATTTCAAAAGCTCCAAAACACAGAAACTTGCACAAAAAACTCAAACGAACGATCAAGCAAGTGATAAATGAATTGGTGTCGCTACATAATAGCTCTAAACACTGAAAAGATTTAAGAGTTGAGGAAATGACCTAGAGGGTCGTTACAATAGTGCAACTTGTAGTTGAGTCGTTGTGGTCATAATTCAATAGCTGCAGGCGTAGATGAAATGTACGGCCCATATATCATATGTACGGTCCGTATGTTGGCCAAAAATTTCTAATTTCCAATTCTTTAATTCCTTGTCACCTCCACATTTGTGCAATGGTGAAATACATCTAATAAATTCTTAACTCGTATGTATGATCGTATTCTCGTGATTTGGGTCAGGTTATACCCTTTCAATGGGTCAAACCTAACCCTAAATTAGTTATTATAAGGTGTTAAACCCAAGTTGTGAAACATCTCATGACAATGATCCATAAATTCGTGAGCATCCAGTAATTGATATACCTATTGACTATTGTAAGCCTAAAAAAAGCAGTATCTTAGGCCTTCAAATTTGAGTGCCGCATTTTCAGGATTGAGTATTATTTATAGAAAATATAAACTTTTCAGGTAAGAGGAAAAAAATATGTAGCAGTTTGACAAATCTAAAATATTATGTCTCAAGAAAGATTAAATAAATTAACTATAATAAACTTCATTAAAAATAAAATAAAATAAAATTTAAGGCCTCTGTTCAATTTTGAATTTAGGCCATTAATATGTTTGAGCCGCCTCGGATGTAGTTGGTGTCACTTCTATCACTCCAACATGAGCCATACTCTTAAACATAAGTTTAAACGGGAAAATTTCATAAATAGCTTAGATGTGAAACATAATAGGCCTTCGTAGCTAGAGTTTGTCTATTTACATAACGTAGCTATAATTTTAATAGCTAAATCAAATTTCGTTTGTATAATTCGATTGTTTTTAATTAATTATACAAATTGGTTATTAATATATATCCATTAATTGCGTGAATTTTTTGTTATGAGAATGGAAAACAACCCCTTAATTGATGCTTATTAAATCTAATTAGAATTCTTACCAAATAAGACTTCTTCTTCTTGAGGAAAGACACAATCCTCATTGGAATGAGTTCATGATATCAATATTTCTTCAGAATTATTTACAAAAATCCATTGATTTCTTTGTTGCTTATACAACTAAAGATAAACACAACAATCAATTTATTACGTCATTTCTAAATTTATGAATTAATTTTATACATTTCTATTTAACTTTTTTTTTTTGGTGAATCCATGTTTTGTATGTCATCTTTTTTTATCAACTAAATTTGTTTGGATTGTATTCTTATGTATGTATAACTTAAATTTGATTGTATTTGTATATTTATGTATGCGTTAAAAAGAGTATATATGAATTAGTGGATTGAATTATATTTATGATTCATATTTCTACAATTATATTTGCTGAAATTTTGATAACTTCATAAATATGATATGATAATGGCCACTATGTAAATCCATAGGTGATTCTGTTATACAATCGTATATGTATTAAGTGCATACAAAATACAAATGAAGTTTGTAATTGATTTAGATCAGTTTGTATAGGTATAAAAACAAATTGTATGTAAACAACATTCGTATAAAAATACGTTGTATATTGTAATACAACTAATTTGTATATCCTAATTGTATTTGTATTTTAAAGGAAATCAAATTGTATATGTTGTTGAATAATTGTATATTAAATAATTTGTATATTAGAATGCAATTTTTTTTATGAAAAACAGTTAAATGTCCATATACCAAAAACAACTGAAATTAGTTATACATATACAACGTTGAAGAACTGTGAAGAAATTGAGGAGATCGAAAAATTTATACAAGTACAAAAAATTATAAACTGATGAAATTTTTTTTTAAAAAAAAGGATGAAACCTGAAATTGAATTTGAACGATAGTTAATTTCAACTTTTCAAAATTTAAATTTGATTTGTTTGAGAGATTTGTGGGGATTGAAGGATTTATGGTGGTTGAGAGAATTAAGGAGATAATTATGTGGAAGTGGAAGAAAGAGGTTGTGTGTAAGTTTGTATAAAAAAAAAATTGGGATTCTCAAGTTCTATACAAAAAACGTGGGACCCATCATAGCTATCTTCTTAAACATTAACCCTTTTATATAATTAATTAGAACTATAGTCATATATCATAATTAAGTAGTAAATGTTAGCTTAGTTATATAATTATCCCAAAAACGTTTAACAAGAAAAATAATAATGCCATCTCTTTAAAAACGTGCGGTAGAAAGTAAGAGTTTAATGATCTTCTAAAATGATCAATTATGTCAACTTTTTACACTTCACGTGTCTATGTGTTAGAAATGATTGAAGAACGGGATTACCAAATTATTCAACCACACACCAAAAATTAATAAATGATATTAGTATATTTAAGTGATATGATGAGATCCATTCCCAATTTTTTAATGATTTTTCTTTCTTAATGTGTCAACCTTGTATTAAAATTAATAATAGTATATAAAAAGATGTTTATATAGCTAGGCTAGGTTCAAACAAGTAGTTGAATCAAGCTACTCTTGAATCTCGATATCGCCTATATTCTACTAATAGGTGTAGATTGCAATGCACTTCGAACTAGTTTGGTTGATAGCTTGGAAAATTAATCTCGAACATAATTTTGTGCAAGATAATATTGTGGTTGATTATGGTGACCAGTGGCAGATTCAGGATTTTCATTCGGGGATTCAAAAAATAAAAGTATAAATGTGTGAATAAGCCAACAAAATACAATTCCAAGGAAGTAGTAGTATATAGTTTATAGATACAAAAAGTTAGTTCCGTTACAAGAGATCTTTTAGCAAGTTTGAATTTTCTTTCACGTTTGGAGTTTTTTGGGTTTAAATCTACTCTTTTAGCACGTTTTTTTTTTTTTAAAAAAAAAAAAAACGTGAAAGATTGGTCCTGAAACTAAATGAAGAGAAGCTAAAAAAAACAATGGGATTCAAACCCTGGACGCAAGGGTCAAATTAAAAGGAGATTTACCACTACGCTACAACTTGCTTCTTGTTCATGAAAGGGCTTAAAATTAATATATCTACATATATATAGAACATTTATCTTATATAGTGACATGAAAGATTTCATCCCGTATTGTGAGTTGTGAGTGAGTAGTATTTTTTCTGTTTTTTTCACTCGATGTTTAGAGCCTGCATTAGAGTTTCAACTAAATTTAAATCATGTAATATAATTTTTTCTATATCCAAGACTCGAATACGGAATCTCTGATTAAGGGTGAAACAATCCACTACTGCACCATAACCCATGTTGATGAGTGAGTAGTATTATTGTAGTTGAAATAGAGATACAAAGTTGGAGCTTTTAAGGGAGGCAAAGGCAGGCAAAAGGTCTCCATCTTCACTCCCTCAATATATTATATATAATATGTTGTGTGGGTAATTATGGCCTTTCTGGTGGTTTGGTACAAACATTTTGGAATTATATGATTCTGTTATAAAATTTCTGTTGGAGATATTTTTTAACCCAAAGCCAATAGCTCTATGATCATATATTATAATTAAAAAGTCTAAATCTTGCATCATTTATGTCACTGACTATTTTCAACTCCACTACCTACTAATATATCCACCACTTGCTCTGCAAATCATCTAACCAGCACTGTGGTCCAACTTGGTAATTTGTCAAAAAAAATGAATATTTTACTTCTTTTCTTTCTTTTTTATTTCTTTTTCCAAAACAAGTTTTGTGTTGTAACATTGTAAAATATTTTTCACACCATTTAGTTAAATTACTAGTACAACCTAACAAAAACAATAAAATACTCAGCGAAATCTCACAAGTAAGGTTTAAAAAGGATAGAATGTACGCAGATTTCATTACTATCTCGTGAAAATAGAGAAGCTGTTTTCGAAAGATCCTCAACTCTAAGTTACTAGTTGTAACATATAACTATCTATAGTAGGCATGAATTTGATAATCTAAAATATAGATTAAAAAATTCGATTCAAATACACAAATAGACAAAAAGTTTTTGTACAAACACCTTGCATAGCTTAAATTTCCAAACAAGTTATCTATACTAATATTAAAAAGGGAAATTCCTTAAGTCAAAAATTAAATTACTAAAATGCTTATTTAATAATGTATCTTTTTATATTTATAACAATAATTAAATAGAATTCTAAAAGAAATTGATAAAAGGTGTCTGTCCATTTTTTAATGGGTATATCTATGATCTATTCTTAAAAAATGTAGTGATTAATTTTTTCACTTCTTATAAATATTAAATCATATGCAATTTACTGCGCTTGAAAATAATTCCAGCGTCAAAAGTTTCTATAATTTATTTCCCGCATAATATTTTCTTTTCCTTACTTTTTTTAATCGAAATTGGACCAAAGTCCATCTATATTAATGAATGAAAAGCAACCAAAAAAAAAAGCGTAACTTTCGCAAATAGCCACTATAATAAACTTAATTATGCTCCATAGCTATAGGTTGCATATTTACGGGCTGTAGCTACAGTTTAAGCTGCCTCGTTTGTATAATTCGCAGGTGGATTTGTATAATTCACAAGTGAGTTTGTATAATTCGCGGGTACGTTTATATAATCCAACTATTTTTGTATAAATTCGAAATAACGAATTTATATAAACACAAACATCTGAACTTTAAACAGTTATACAAATTATATTATACAAAATTACTTTAAACAAAAGTTATACAAATTTCGAATTATATAAACGTGCGAATTATACAAAACTAAAAAACTGAACCACGTAATTATAGCTAAAAGTAGGCCGCGAATTATAATTAAAGCAAATTGTAGCTATGTTAACTAATTAACTAGTATATGTTTGCTTATCCGCGTAATTTTCCAAAAAAAAAAGGTCCGACATAAAGCAAAATGAAAGAAATGTAATGACTCGTTAGGTCATTTTCTCCGTTTAGTGTATTTCTAGGGTTTAGAGCTTTCCTGTAGAGAGTCCAAGTCATTTACGACTTGCTGGGACTGGCAGTTCAGTTACCTAGTCGTTCGTTTGTTTTTTTATGCAAGTTTCTATGCTATGGAGGTTTTAAAGTTTAAACAGTTGACTCCGGTCAAAACTTCAGGTAAACGATCTCAAAATGCAATTATGATGATTCCATTAGCTTCAGAAAGTCGAGTTTGGTTTGGATGGATCTTAGATTCAGGTCTCGAGATTTCTGGATTCATTTCGAACAACCTTGTGGCTTATGGCTAAAATAGATCTTGGATGTGAAAATTCCGTTGAGTCCGAAATATCATTTCTACTTGAGTAGCATATTCGATTTGCATTGATGGGACCCCGAACTAATTCTGAAGATTCAGCAGGGACTTGAGAGTTTTATCCTAAAAGTTGGTGCACACGTTACTGGTGTAATCACTCCTGCGGAGCCTAGGCTCGCACATACAGAGCCGCTCCTGTAGAGAGGTGGTCAGATAAACACCATCACACTACTTAAAAAGTTTTATCCATTACAAACTTAATGGTGAGTCCAGGGGCGGAGCCACCTCAGGCAAAGGGTGTTCCGGTGAACACCTTTCGCAAAAAAATTATATAGTGTATAAAGATTAAATGTTAGTTATTATGAGTGTATATTTGATTTTGCACATTCTTAATATAGGTGAGAAGAAAATTTGCACACCCATCTCGAAATTCCTAGCTCCACCACTGGGCGAGTCAAGGTTTACTGAGAAAATATGTAATGAATAGATAAACAAAATTCCATGACTAAATAAAAAAAAACTAAAAATGAATATTTGAAGCTTGAACTAAAAATTGAAGTAAACTAAATAATAAAAATTCTAAAATATATAATGCATTTAAATATTAAATAAACATCATTGAGTATAACCACATGATGGCTTAGCTTTTGCGTGAGAGTGTCTCCCTCACTCTACAAAATATTATTATATTAAGTAAGTTGTGATTATTGCAAGCATATTTGCTCTACTTTGGGATGTCACACTCATCGCACTAGACTAACAGAGAACTTTTTTACTATGCATAATAATAGATTAATCGAAAAATTAATATGATACAAAAAATTTTAAAAAAATAATCGATCGAACCTAATCATTGATATTGCATTTGTGCTAGTGCCTAATTTTTGTTAACTTCAAGTTGGTACCTCAATGAGTCGTAAAGCTCTATGCTTTTTTTATTTGAGGTTAATGCGTATAATTAAGAAGATGACATATTTATATACTCTCCTGTCCAATAATAGTTGTCCACTATACTATTTTGGGATGTCCAACAATACTTGTCCACTTTATGAAATCAATGGATAAGTTTACACTTAGTTCCTAATTTACCCTTATCATTAATTATAGTCATTTCCCTATTACATTTTTCAAGACATTATATTTATTATATTAAAAGGGTGATATAGTAAAATTACCCTTCTATTTATAGTTTCTTAAAAAATGTGCAAAATCAATAGTGAACAACTATTGATGGACAGAGGGAGTAGTTAACTTAACTATCTAATACACAAATGAATACACACACAAATATTTTTTTTTTCTTTCGAATTTTGAAACGAAAATATCTAATTCAAATATTTTATTAAGGGCTCAGGTATAACTTAATTTGAGTATATAATTAAAATAATGTAACTAATTTAAGAAGCTGACTATTAAGCCTTTTTAAAACCAAAACTAAGGAAAATAGGATTTTTCAAAAATTTAAGGTAGAATAGATCTTGACTTTTTGTTGGTGGAATCTCATGAAGAATAATAGGCATAAGTTATCTTTCTCATTTCCATGCGACGCCCAATACCGTAGTGGGTCCCCAAGTGAAGCTGCATTAAGAAAGTAGTGTTTGAATCGAAAAAAATAGTATTGATTTATTGCTATTGGATTATTGGGTTAACAGATTTTTAATGGTTTTATTAAAAAAAAATTATCAAGTTATTGATTTGACTTTAATTTTTTAATATTGAGTTAACCGATAACTCATTAAGATAGTAATAATTTATTACTTTATTCCTACATAAAGTATTAAATATTATTGGTTTAGTATATTTGTCCTTTAGCCTTCAATTCACGTTACTATCTTGGTTTATTTTTTTTGTATTGCTCTTGTATAGTTCTTTTCATTTTCATGTTATTTATTATTGTTTCTATTTTATGAACATTCCGTAAAGTTACGTTATTGCCATGTAGCATCAAATTGTTGGAGAAATCATATATTTGTTTTATGAGCATTTTCTTATTGGTTAAACCAAAAATCTAACCGTTAAGGACCAAAATCAATAAAAAAAATCTTATTAATTTAGAGCATTTGAAAACTAAAAAACCAATAAATCATATTGATAATACATAAAGTCGATTTAAATCGCCTTAAAACTATTTCGCAAAATTAGAATTGGAGTTTTTTTTTTCATTAGTTCAATTAATACTTAATGGAAATTACAGCGTGGCGTTCGTATTTTTAAAATTTTTTTTTTTTTTTTGGCAAAACGTGAATTTAGTTTAAGAGTTAGTTGTATTTCAATATTTTTGAAGTGCTAAAGAATTAAAGGTCTTAATTGTGTGATAAAACAATGACAAATAATGTGCAACATTTAATTAGTATACTATTTTTCCTAATTAAAACAACTCCTCTCCTAC
This sequence comes from Solanum appendiculatum, assembly GCA_018342035.1. Taxonomy (NCBI): domain Eukaryota; kingdom Viridiplantae; phylum Streptophyta; class Magnoliopsida; order Solanales; family Solanaceae; genus Solanum; species Solanum appendiculatum. The sequence continues at coordinate 730,178 of JAGDQO010000627.1, read as the reverse complement.
CGGTTAGAATGTTGGCTTTCTACTTAAGAAAGTCTTACCTAACCTTCTCACATTCCTCAAACGGTGTGTTTGCCACGAAGGCAAATGTTTTCCTTCAAAAACAAGTTGGTATGTACTTATTTTTTCGTGTTTAGTAGGTAAGTAAAAAAAATATTATCTCAAGAATATATGTATATTATCTAGCAAAATACTATGAAGACGTGATATGATGTTCAAGGTGTGGAGTCGGTTGGTGGATTTAATAGGTGGCGATGAGACAATAAATTGAGAATTCTACTTATGCAACTTGTTTTTTCTACTTACGTTACGAAAGTTACTTTTCTCATTTTTAAGAAACTTATTTAATCAAAGAAAAAAAATTCAAACATTTTAACCAATCAAAATAGAAAAAAAAGACATTTTCCTTCATACCAACAGCCCAAGTCTCAACTAAACGATTTTTTCCTTTTAGAAAGAGCGAAGTATTGGAAACACCCTTAAATTTAGTGTGTGAATTATTAGTTTCGTCCCTGAACTATTTACGGTCTAACACTCTTCTACTTGACTAACTAAACTTAAACACACCTCCCATCTTATCATGTGAGTAAAATACAGTCATAAATTCTCGTCAAGTTTATGAGTGTTTTCAACACTTGTTTCGACTTTTTACTAAAAGGTTCATACTCCTACAAGAATTTGAGACCACTTACTGTGTCATGTGCTAGATCGAAAATGTATTTGAGTTCAGTTAGTTAACTAGAGTGATATTTTCAAAACTGTCAATAATTTAAAGACGAAACTAATAATTTACGTGGTATTGTAAGATCGGCAAGTAAGTATAACGTGAGGTTGGGTGCACGTGAAGAAAAGCAAGAAGAAAGAGAAAGAGAGAGAAGGAAATGTATAGTCTATAGTATTTGTATTTAAAACAAGCAGTCCTTTTTCCAAATCCAAAGCCTTATGTGTATGTATGTAATGTAAATATCAATAGTATTGTTGGTTCAACTGAAGAAGAAATGATTCGTCTAGCACCATTATCAGAAGTACCAACAAATGATGAAGAAACTCATTCTTCTTCTTCTTCCTCATGGAGAAATTGGCTTAAAACTCACTTGTCTTTAATCTTCATCCCTAAGAAATCTGACCTCAGGATTCTACTAAGTGTTCTTGGATGCCCTCTCTTCCCTGTTTCTTCCAATCCTAAAATACCCACTACTCAAGTAAGTAAATTTTCCTTTTCTTTCATTTTTCTGACCTCATATTTGGCGATCCACCCATTTTCAACAATAAACTATCAACAATTTGCATTTTTTTTGTATATACAATTGTGGGGCTCTATGCAAAAAGAAAATCAATTTCAAACTAGTATAATACTTTTAATTGTTCAAAAATTACTAGATGAAATGCAAGATGTTTAATTTGTGGAGGTAGGTTTGTATTTTTCTTTGGTTTCCCACCTGGTGTCCGATATCTATATTGGAGCTTGATTAAATTCGGATTCGCGCTAGGAAATCCCACGTTGGGGTAAAGCTCTCCCTAACAAAGGTGAGTTCATAGCGTGAGTTTGAATCCGAGAACTCTAGTTAAAAATGAAGTAGTACGGGTTCATATTCATCATTTATTGTATAATGCTTTTTTTTTTGTTTCCCACCCGGTGTCCGGTACCCATATTGGGTCCGGATTCGCGCCGGAAAGTCTCACATTGGGGATAAAACACTCCCTAACAAAGGCGACTCCGTATTTGAGGACTCGAACCTGATACCTCTAGTTAAAGGATAAATGAATACTTACCAGGATTCATATTCATCATTTATTGTGCATAGGCAAATATTAAATGGTTGTACAATATTGAATGCTTATTTGGTTTGTAGTTAATTGGTTATTAATAAATGAATATAGGTTTCGTCATCAGCTGAATACATAATTGAACACTTCACAGCAGCAAGTGGATGTAGGAAGATACAAGGGGTAGTAAAGAATATGTATGTAAGTGGGAAAGTGTCAATGGCTATAGTGGATACTGGTTCACCTGCTAGTACTATTTCGCAAAAGGGATGTTTCGTTTTGTGGCAAATGGTACCTAACAAGTGGTTGATTGAGTTAGTTGTTGCTGGTCACAAAGTTGTAGCTGGTAGTGATGGTAATGTTGCTTGGAGACACACACCTTGGCTAGGTTCTCATGCTGCGAAAGGCGCTATACGCCCTCTACGTCGAGTTCTTCAGGCAAGTCAGATCATCACCCCATATTTCTTACTCATTTTTTAAAACTGTTACTTAATAGGCAAGTTTTTAGCTTTATGGTGATGGGGAAATGGGAATATATATAGATCTTGTTTTTCTATTAACTTTCCCATGTTCCTCCCTACCTCACTACACATTTGGTGATGGTGTTACATGTGACCACTTATTTCACAACTTTATGACAATACTATAAAGGCAAAGTACATGTTTTTTTCAGAAAAGAATCAATTTCCCTTTGTATTAATCAGGCAAAAAGCTTGTTTTGTGGTGACTAAAGACTATTCTGCATTTTAGTAATACAGTTGTTGGTGTACTTGGGAATCTTCCTCCTCCATTAAACTTGGACCCAATCTTTATTAGATAGATTAAAGACAGAATATACATAGTACTAGTATCTATGTTGCTCGGACTCTTCAAAATTGTTGCCACGCCTATGTCGGAATCTTCAAAATGCACTACTTTTGGAGTATGCGACACGTACTTGTAGATATTTTTGAAGAGTCTGTGCAACATAGACTAGTATTCTATTAACTTCGTTCCAAATAAACGTGATTTGGGTTTGGTCTAAAGGTGAGACTTTTCCGTCCCAACTAACTTAGTCCTGCTAAAGGAAAAACTCCTTCCCTCTCTTACTCCTAACACTGAATTGGTCTGTAGGGGCTTGATCCACTGGCTGTAGCAGCAGTTTTCTCTGCAGCTGAATACATTGGTGAAAAGAATATATTGGGTATTGATTCCTTTGTGCTAAAGTTATCCGCCAATCATCCTGATTTAACTGAAAGGAGTGACAATACAGCTGAGATGATCAAGCATGTCGTCTTTGGTTACTTCAGCCAAAGAAGTGGATTGCTAGTTTATGTAGAAGACTCATACTTGACCAGAATACAGTCTCCTGGTTCCCCTCCAACGTATTGGGAAACAACAATGGGAACAAAAGTGGAGGACTATCGGCCTGTAGAAGGCGTGATGATTGCACATTCAGGTTGTTCAAGTGTGATTATCACAAGATTTGGGGACAACTTAAAGGCTGGACCTGCAATCACCAGAATGGAAGAGACGTATACCATCGATGATGTTGCATTCAACGTCCCCGGTCTCTCTATTGACTCCTTCATTCCTCCTCAAGGACTAATCAAGGGATATCCTGAGGAAAATCTTGACTGGAGGTCATCAATTGATCGATAAAAATGATCAAGCCATCATATATATATATTGTTACTTTTGATGATATTGACCTACAAACTATTACTGAATATCTCAAGTGTGGTTTCTATTTTTCCTCTTTGTTCTGTTTTATATGCTGCTAACAGATCATCATAGGAAATGTATTAATATCTTGTTTTTGGGATTAATTCTTGAACTTGCTGCATCAATGTTTGTATCAATATCTCCGACTTTTTTTTTTACCTCTATCAATAACGGATACAATAAGGGGTTGTTTGATAGGATCATTACAAAAAATAATTCATGTATTTAGCTCTTTGTATTATTAATATCTAGTTTCATACATTTCTTTACTCTATGTATAAACTAATGCACACGCTATTTGGTATTATGATATGTATAAATTAAGGGCCGTTTGGTTACTGTATAAGATACACTTTATCATGTATAAAAAGTTGCATTAGTTTTACTATGTTTGATAGAAGTTTTGTATTAGGTAGAAAAGTCAACACAATTTATACCATATTTGGTTGGTAGGATTCTAAATGTTGTATAAAAGTTATTCATGTATTAATTTTATATGATGTTTGGTTGCGTTTTTTGTAGTCCTACATAATTAATACCAACATAACTTATGAGGAAATTTATGTATAAGTTATGCGGGGTGGAGAAGGTGGAATAAGTTATGTGGGTATTAGCTATACATGTATTAAAATAGTAAATTACACATTTACCCCTATTAAATTTTTTTTAAATCTTTTTTTATTGAAAACTTTACCTAACTATACCGTTTTCCTAACTTTTCTTTTCTTATTGTTTTTATACACGAAAAAAAAAGCTTTTTTTTGTGTTTTCATTTGAAATTCAAATGTAAATATTTATTAATATTACAAATAGGATTTTTATATATTTTATTAATATTACAAATTTGATTGTATATATTTTGATGGCGCATATACTAATCATATATTAGCGTTATATATTATTAAATATATTTCACATATTTAATTAACATGTATTATTAGCCATTTGGTACAACAACACTTTGCAATGCATTATTTGCACAACTAGCAATATCAACTGAATATGAGGTACAAATTCCTCATGCTAAAACTACAGAAGAATCACCTATGTTGTTCACAATATCCAAATGGACCTTGATGGTTTTTGAACGTTAATACTTTTGATAATCAGTTTTTAATAAAATTGATAAACTACTCTAGGGTTACTTTTTAGTATTTGTAAAAACTAAAATAATTTCTCTAATAGCATTTGATTAAAAGAATTTAGATTATATTTGTCTTGGAATAATCATTTTTGATTACTATTCAACACTAGAAAATAAGTTTAAAAAACACATTTTTTAGAAAAAAAATTCACGAAAAACATTTTCACTCCTACTAAAGACACCCTTTACCTTTCAAACTTCTGGTAAACAAAAACGAATATTTAGCAAGGGATTTAACATAAGATTGGGTTAGAAACATGTTGCACCGATTATCGTTCTTTCTTTATTTTTTATTCAAAAAGAGGGAGAATTTATACTATTTGCTTACTTATTTATTTGTAAATAATATATATTAATTTATAACAAATTCAATATTTAATAGTTAATAGTTCATGTAATGTAATCTCTACATAGCTAAATAATACCTACATAACTAATACCTGCATAACTAAACCCAACATAACTAAACCCTGCATAACTAATACTTGCATAAATAAACCCTGCATAACTAATACCTACATAACTAAACCCTGCATAACTAATACTTGCATAACTCTAACCAGTAACCAAACGGCCCCTAATACATGAGAAATCATGGTATTAGCAATGCAAGAGTTTTTAATGCATGCATTAGCATGGTAAAGACACAATTTCCCTCAAAAACCTTTTTCACAACCCTTTCACTATTTTGTGGAGGATATTTTTTGTATACAATTTTAAAAAAAGAAATATGTGATGCATGTTATTTTTAAGATATTAAATCAAGCACTACATGAGAAATAATCTTAACATAACTAATGCAAGAACAATGAATACCAACCTTACTAATACACTTTATTCAACACTCTTCTTGTACACCCTGCCAAACGACCCCAAGTATTTTATATTTGATTGTATTATGCACCAATTAAATTAGATTTGGAGCATTCATTGAAAGTAAATAAAGTATCTACTTTGTCAAAAGAAATGATTATGCACTCTTGAGTAGGGGTGGACATGGGATGGTAGATACCGAATGCAATATAGAAATTGAATTTGTTTATACGTCAATTTCGTCATTATGATATTTGGTATGCATTTAAAAATATTTTGGTATTTGATATTTATAAAAGAAAATATTGATATCATATCGAATTATATAGTTACATATACAATTTATATATATTACTATTATTTTAATACAAGCAGATATAAAGAGTAGTATTAGTACAAAACTACTTAATTAGAAGTTGAAACTTTGACTACTCTATTTTGATTGAAATGTAGTTTTTTTTTTTTGTGTAATTGATTAATGTATCGAAAAAATCGAATCTAATAACAAGAGCAGATCACATGATGACATATAGCGAGCCCAAGAACAAAGGAATGTTTGGAGGATCTTAGGAGAACGGAAAGGGCTTTCCCATTATGTCATAGGAGACCTTGAATATCTACTTGGGTACGACCAAGTCGCAACTGGATACCCAAGAAAATCCTCGTCCAAGAGAGGTTGCTTTATAGCTGGAAGCTGTTATAATGACCCTCAGAAATCTAACAATCAATCTTGAGTTGCGTGCCTATCTATTCCAATTAGTTTCAAGCGAGACGTTAGAGCATAGTCAAATGCTATGAGATAGCCTTTTTAGTACTCAAGTGTGTTGTCGTTTCACGTTGAGGTATGGTTCATTTTTAGGCCTATAAAAGGAGGCTTTGTAGAGAATAAAATACATCAAAAATAAGATATCAAGAAATCCCAAGAAGTTTTAGTTATCATCTAGTTCTTCCCTATTATAGTATCTCTCATGAAGGAGCTCTTAGAATCTCCACCACTTGTATTATCAGCAAGTACCATCGCAGAGGCGGAGCCAGGGTTAGGAGTTTGAGGGTTCTAAATCAATTTTGTTAGGGGGTTCACAAGTTAATATACATATATTTATTTAATTTTCTAATAAAATATAAGGTCTACGAAAAAGCTAGTGGGTTCATCCGAACCCATGAACCCCCACCTAGCTCCGCCTGTAGTACCATGTATATGAATCAAAGTAAGTTACATATCCTCCAAATCATTCTCACAAGCTAGGAAATCGTTCTAAACAAATAAAATAATTAAATAATTAATTCATAACATGACACTGGTACTCACATAAATGCTCGTCATCTCATTTAAACGGGACCCCTGTTATCCATTACCCTCTTTATTCAATCAAATATTTCACTAACATTTCCTAAAGAGTCCAAGAAGTCTCTACTTTCCTTAATTAGAGTTCAAAAAGTCAAATTACGGCCTTTATCTTCTTTAAAGCCTCCAAATTGTCTCAATCTAGTTAAATATATAATCTATATCAGTAAACGAATCCTTAGACATCAATATTTCATAAAAGAATCATCTCACAAAATTGAATCAAAACGTCAATCCCGAACCTCGACGTTGAGTCTAAAAGTACTTTTAAATCAGTTTATCATAGCTTGTAGAACTCACACATAAAAAATTAGAAAAATTACGCGGAATGGCAAACTTACTAGGTTATTAGTTAATAAGGGTATAGTTTAATTTATTTACATTTAAAAATACAATTTCAATTTTTTTGCCATTAGTTATGGGACCCACGCGTAATTTGTATTCCGATGCAAATTAACTATTCTCGAACTTTGTATTTCCTTTTATACAAACACAATATTATCTCTCCTATCTCCATTCCCTTATTTTCTCCTAAAATCGCGCATACACATCCGGTTTGAAATTTGAATTTCACTCTCTACCTCTTAATCGTGATTTCACTTTTGCAGTTAACAGCCTAAATTATGTCATCTTTTTTTTCGCGTTTGTATATGTATTATGCTTCTTTGTTTTTGGGAAGTTTTTTCTCAAAATTCTCTTTGTAGTCTTCAGATTTCAAGCTTTTTCTGAAAAAAAAAAAGAAGAAGAAAGATGGAACTCCATCCAAGAGGGTTACCAGAGATATTTGTATATTTTCTAATTTATAATATGTATAAAGGTAAGAACTTTTGTTAGATTTGAATATACATTTGATTGTATAAGTTGTATTGATGAGGGACGTGTTGTATATGTATAAAACAATCAGTATACAACATTGTAATTTTGTTGGTTTGATAATTTATTGTTGTTATGAACGTTTGTATAAAATTAGAGAAAAAATTATATAACAATCAGTATACAAATGCATTGAAATTTTGTTGGTTTGATAATTTATTGTTGTTATGAACATTTTGTATAAAATTTGAAAAATAATTGTAGCATTGAAATTTTGTTGGTTTGATAATTTATTGTTGTTATGAACGTTTATATAAAATTTGAGAAAAATTTGTATAACAATCAGTATACAAATGCATAGAAATTTTGTTGGTTTGATAATTTATTGTTGTTATGAATGTTTGTATAAAATTTGAGAAAACTCAAGAAATGATGCTTGTTCTTTAAATACTATCCCCTCTATAGTATAATCGACGTAACAATTTGTATCGTCCCATTTTCCAGAATGCATAACCAAAATAGCTAAAGAAGCCATCTCCTGTTCAGAATATACTATTATAAAAAATAAAATCAGTTAACATGACTTTACAAATAATCATATACAAATAACATAATATACAAAAATGCACAATTGTATACAACCCTTCTATATATGATTATTCACTATTATTTCTAGCATTTATACAGAATATATACAAAATTATACAAATAATACATATATTTGTGTATATATACAAACGTTCCCCATTTACATATACAATTCATATATACAAGTCACAAATTTTTTTTATATACAAACGTTCTCCATTTACATATACAATTCATATATACAATTCACATACAAATTTATATACAAACGTTCCCCATATACATATAAAATTCATATATACAATTCGCATACAAATTTATACAATTAAAACTCGTAAAACTTGTACACAACTTTTATCAACTATACAATATACAAACAGTATGACTGATATACACACTACACTTAAACCAAAATTTAGAAAATTAAAGAAGAACATTCTTGTTGTCGAATCATATACATTTCAAATATACAAATCGTGTCATTGAGTTTCTCGAATTATAATTTCTTTTCTAATATATAATTTCTTACTTTTTGTAAAAACATAAACACATTTTTTTCAAACAGTATTTATAACCACTTTAAAAAAAATCATGAATTTTAAACGAACTAAAAGCTTACCTGCACTTCAATATACAATAATTTTGATTAATCCTATGCTTTAGTAGTTGCTGAAGGAAGAAACTGATTCGTATGGAGTTTCTATGGACATAGAACTCTTTTTTTGGAACAACTATTTAATTTACACGATTCCCTTGAATCATGAGATTGTGTATCGTCAGTTACCGCATTTAACGTTCATTAATATATTTATTGATAAAATAGACAACAAACACGCTATATACAAAAAAAAATTTAATAGCAAACTAAAATATACCCATAGAATGTAATTATATAAACTATACCCATAGAGTGTTATTTTATTAAATCCGTTTGCCATATATGTAAGTTGCCCTAAAAAATTAGCTAAATTGGGCCACTATTGCCCCCCAAATCAAGGAAATACATAAATCACTTTGGGACAAAACTCTCCAATTTTTCTTATTCAAAACACTAATTCGATTGTAAAAGAGCGTGAAATGCATAATTTAAGGATTAGAATCATACCTCATGAAGAAATCTTGAAAATCAACTTTTGAATGACTCCAATCTCCTAAAATCGAGTTGTGAGATCTAAGTTCTAAAATGGGCATTTAATTCTGTCTAGGTAACTCTGTTCTTCACAATTATGGTAGCTACCTCGCGAACGAACCCAGACACCCTCAAGAGCACAAACGAAGCCCCGCGAATGTGACCCAACTGCATTCGGCCCACGGTCCAAACTCCCTGTGCGAACATGATCCCCACCTCACGATCAAAAACCCAACCATAACTCCTTTTAGGCAAACACGATGCTAATCTCACACATGCAAAGAAGCATCAGATGATAGCTGAACCAAAATTTTCCAAACTTGCCACATCTCCCGAATGGACCCTCAGAATTTGTTGGGAACCCCATGAAAATAAATCAAATATGCAGATTGACTAAAATTCACGTTTCGAACATGTTGGAATCATCAATCACTAATCTGAGGTTATCTTGATCAAACGTTGACCGTAGTTAACTTTCAGTTTCTTAAACTTAAAAATTCAACCACAGATCCAAATCACTCTTGTACACTTTAGGATCCAAACAACTATCAAGCTAAGTCAATAATTACCTTTAGGACCTAATGAAACTATCAAAACTTGATTTCGAGCTCATTTACCTAAATGTTGATTTTAGTAAAACTTCTCCTAATTCAAAATTGAATAACTGAAAAATCTATTCAATATCCGTTCGATCACCTCAAAAATCGTGTCTCACACCTGCAAGTCACAAATGATGTATATAATTTATGGAAAGGGGTAAAATAGGGAAAACACGTGAAAACACACATAATGACTATGAAGGTCGTTACACTACCAATTGCAACTTTCAAGAAGATGATAGACAAGATTGAGATGCAAAGATTCAAGTTTTTGAATTGTTATTCTTATCACGTGAGATAATATATGTTGTACTATTCTTCTCTTACAAAATTATGTCCCATTAAAATTTTCTTGTAATATTCTTAATGAGGCAACAAAAATGTGTAATCTTTTTCCTTCACTGGAATAATTATCACACGCTTTTTTCTCTTAAGATTTAACAAGACACATTTTTTTTTATGAAATAGAATGAGTGTTATAAATATATTTTATATATATTATTGTATATATCTATTTATTTCATTGAAGAGAATTTAGGTTCAGTTACTTTAAGACCAAATTAATTTTCTTTATATAAGTATAGGGGTCCTAATTATTTATATTTTCTTCCCTCAAAGGAATTTATAATCTTTATCTCTCTCCCTCTACAATATTCTATCAAGGTATTATAATACTCTAAAAATTTTAAACTAATATTGATATTTTTAATTGACCATATAGCTTACAGTAAGGACAAATTTTACCATGCACTTTCTAAATTAGAATTTTCATTTTTTAAATTGAGATAATCTACTACTAATATATAAGTGTGGATAATCACAGATGATAGTCAACATGTCTGCATCACTTGTGTGATTTTCACATTTATATATTAATAGTAGAAGTAGATTTATATTTTGTTCTTGAAATTCTATTTTATTACTTTACTCATTCTATATATTTTTGTAAATAAAACCATCTTTTAATGCTTTCTTAAGATGCTTAAAGTGCTCCAACGGTAGTATTTTTGCAATTTATATTTTGCCCTTGAGATTATATTTTATTACTTTAGTTATTTTGTACTTTTCTATAAATAAAGCCATATTTTTGTACCTTTTAAAGATGCTTAAAGTCATTCTTCACTTCCTTCTTTATTCTTCCTTTCTTAATTTTTGTTTTGTTACTGTTGATCCCAACTTCTTAAGTAATGAGAAAGGTAAGTCATTAAACTATGATTAAGGAAAAATGTAAATTATTGATCTAATTAATGAGAAATCTAAATTTTAAATTTAATGCTAAGTTCATTTCAATTTATGTGACACTATTTGACTAGATACAAAAGTTTGAAAAAGAAAAGAAGGTTTTTCAAATTTGTGTTCTAAAATAAGTCTCATATATTTTTGATAGTTATAAATCATTTCATTGAATTAGAAATTTTAAAGTTAAATTGTTAGTAAATAAGAACAAAGAGACATTTTTTAAAAAGGAATTAAAAAAAATATATGTCATATAAATTGAGACAGAAAAATATAAATATTGGGTCCGTGCTAATACCACTAGTATTTATAAGAAAGTGACATGGTGTTGTTATATAAATTATTCTTAGTATTATTTTATTAAGTTTATCTTGAAATAGATTATATATTTAGTATTTGAGCATCCACCCTTTCATGCTAATTCAAAAGTGGTATTTATCACTCTTGTGTCATATCCTTTCTACAAGCTTCTCTCATTTTCATTTCTTCTTGCCAAAGAAAATCTCAGTCCTCTCCTCTTCTTATCATCATTAATATTACATGAAAATCATAAAGTTCTTTCACTAAATTAAATCGGCTAGACTAGCTCTTGTTGAACCTCAAGTTACTTCTCTCTTTTGTGGTAAGTTTAATAAACTTATTTTTGAACTGTCAATTATTTCGTTTGGCCATAAATATTTTCAAAAAGACATAATACATAAATATACCCTTTAACTTGGCATCAACTGACATCTATTCCCTTCGACTTTACATGTGTACAAGTAAATACTTAAACTTATATAAATTTAAACAAGTAGACACATGCATCCTACGCGGCATCCTATGTGACAATTTGTGTCCTATGTGGCATCCTACGTGTATTATGCCACATAGAACGCATATGTCTACTTATTCAATTTTATATAAATTTGAGTGTCTACTTGTACATACCCAAAGTTAAATGACATAAATGTCACGTAGAATGCATATGTCTGATTTAGAGCTGCAGACAGTTGTCCCATCTGATGCTCCAACAACTTTATAGACGTGGAGTGTGAATCCACTAGTTAACTCATGTTTGATAGATCGCCCTCCAGCTCTTTTAACTCCAGAGTCAGTAGATTCCACCCTCTGCAGTATCTTTGCTAACATATCTTCCATTCTAGAGCTACTTATTCCATTACCAGCCCTATCTTTATTTCTAAGAGGCACATAAATTTCACTGCGATCATTCTTGAAGTTGTCCTTGTTGTGACAGTTTCCTTGATCACGATTTCCAACCCGATCATAGTAGCCATCTTTCTGATAATTCCGACCTTAATTTCTTAGACCATAGGTACGAAAACCGCCCTAATTATTTAGGTTCTTAGCCTTTTTATCATAGTCACAATCAATCTCCTCAAGTTTACCTGCAAATTAACTTTTTCAGCACCACCTGCTAAAAGATAATTGGTCAACAGGTCCATCTATGTTTTCATGTGAGCCATGTCCGATCACACTCATCTTTTCATTGACACTGCTCAGTCGATGAACCAATTGCATAGCTGTTTCCTGCAACCTTAGAATCTCTAGTATGTCAAGTCCTGTTATTCTTTGATACTCGATCTATCATAATTGCTACATCCGTGAAAGTTTGAGCCTTGAATGACCCCCCACCACTGCATCTACAATGGATTTGGTTTCTGGGTTCAATGATCTGTCTCCATCGAATGGTCCTCAATCAACTTATGATTTGGATACTATTTCAGTTTCTTGTTGAACCTTAGCCATGTTTCATGTAATGCCTCAGTAGGTATATATTTACCTGAAGTTGTTAATCTCATCTTTCAGCTGCAACTTCTTTGATGGTGGAAATAACCTCTCAATTAAAGCCTTTTTCAACTCTCTCCAGATGGTGATTGAGTCGTGTGACAACTCATTTAGTCACATTATTGCCTCTTCAAATAGAGAAAACTATAACAATCTCAAACGAATAGCCAATTGACTGACTCTAGGGATCTCAGAAGACTTACAAGTACTAATGAAGTTCATTAGGTGAAGATCTGGATCATCCCCAACTACTCCTCTAATAGTCATTTCAAGTTCAGCAACTGGATCATGATATCTGTTACGGTAAACTTTACTTCTTGTGCTAAAGATGGGAGAACAATAGCTCCGGTGGCTCCAACTTCATCCATATTAGCTTTATCCTTATCATATCAAAATCAATGGAGTCAACCTATCTATATTTCCCTCTACCTCTCGGAACTAGACGAACCATGACTCACTGGAGCCCCCACCATCTTTTTCGTCACCAAGTTCATTCCCAACATTATTATTGTTACCATTACCCCTATAGCCTAAGCCTCAACAATCTGTCTCAACCATTGTGATTCACGCTCTTGATCATTCATTTTCTTTCGAATGAATTTCTCAAATTCTAGGTCATAAGAAATTAACAATTCACCCTTACGGCAGGTACTTAGCATGCACTAACTTGTACCCTTCTTGAACAAAAATAACAAATAAGAAGTAAAATTAAGAAATAAGACTAAGAGTGAAATATTACACACTTGACTTAAATTGACAATCGTATTTTCTGATAATAGCACCAAAATTTAATATGCCCAAACTACATATCCAATAAAAAAGTATAAGATGATTGTTGTCAAATATAAAACTTATTAGGTTGAGATCGAATACCATAAAATAAGGTGAGAACTAAGGGGGCGATTTGATTTTGTAGTAGTCTGAATTAATAACTTGTAAAGGAAATGGAAAAATATGAGAAAGCAGGAAAACGGAAATGTCATCACTACTCCGTCGGAGAAAAGCTTTACTCTCCATTTACTGCCGGAGTAATGGGTACGCCAACGAGTCAAAACGGAGAGGATTCACATCGGCGCCTCCAATCGAAGTTGGGTTTACTGAGTCGGCCGGTCGAGGTGTGTTTGCCACTCGGAGAATCGGTGCTGGCGAGCTCATTCACACTGACAAACCCATACTCTCGCATCCTTCTCTTTCTTCACTTCATACCGTCTGTTATTTCTGCCTCAGAAATGTAGCATCAAATGTTCCCTTTTGTAGTGACGAATGTAGACAACAATCCAAGGTATATATATGAACCCTTTTTATGGTAGTTCTGGAAATTTGCAAGGATAAGAAATAAAACCTGCTTCAAACTGGACAAATTATTGTGAATTCTCCATGATTTTGAACAAATTAAGTGAAATGTCAATAGAGTTCCTTACTATCTCATTCAAAATTTTATTAAAAGACTGAAATTTCGTGCTTACCATCGTTGTTGGACCTTAAAACAAGCTTGCTGTATTGGTATATCTCACTTCTAACTCGTGTCATCTTACTGTTTTAGATTTTTTACGACACAGAAAAACAAGCAGATTGGTCAAGCTTTCATGAATACTGCCGGTATGAACAGTTTCTACTTTCCCTCTATCTTCCATCAAATATTAGTTGTTTGATACAACGCGTTCTTGCCTATATTGTATATGGTTTTTATTACATGGTTCACTTCGATGCATACCACCTTTACACATGAGAAATACAGTTTTGTATAGGTTAAGATCAGTAATTTCTCAAAAGGAAAGTCTGAATAAGATAATAAAGGGCATCTTTCACAATGTTAATATGTGCCAACAAAGAAAATAATTGAACCATTTATACATCTATCAACACTCAGAAATATTCGATTTCATTAAGTTAAACAAATATATTTTAACAAATTTGATAAATTGTCTGAGTTAAGCTTCAGGGTACCATGAGAATGGTCCCATGTACCTTTTGTTAGGGGATAAATGATGCGAGATAACTTACATTCACATGTTTAGAATTGTTTGCTTTTTTGAAGAAGGGGATTTCATCTATGCTCTAGATGTTGTATGTGCGGTGCACCCAGAGAAAATAATAGCCATTTGTTTCTACATTGTCCTATACTATAACTGGACAATTGTGGCAACTATTTTTGAACATGGTAGGACTAGGATGGTCTATGCCAGCAACAAGTTGTGATTTATTGAAGTGCTGGAACTATTATGGTGGTGCAGTGAGACAAAAGAAAAGGTGGAAACTTGTCCTAGGCTCCTAGCTTGTATATGGTGGACAATTTGGAATGAGAGGAACTACAGAATTTTTGAAGGCAAAAGCAATTCTGTGCAGAAAGTCAAGATGAATTGTATTCTTTTGTTTCATTTTTGGTGTAAAGAAAACTATGTAGAGGAGACTGAATCACTAGTTGATATGATAGGTTCCTTGTGAAGCAGTAGTCCTAAGCATGGTTGGGTTTGTAATAGATAGCACTGATATGGTGCATATATATATATATATATATATGTATGTATGTATATATATATACACACACACATGTTACCAGTTTCAAAAAAAAAAAAAACTCCAAGAGTAACCTGTTGAGAAAGATATACTTTTTTAAGGGCGTTTGAGAAAGATATACTTATTGCTTGAATGAATAAACTTCGCCATCCTCTAGGTTATAAGTGGTCCACACATGGAGCATGTTAAGTTTTCAGGTTTCCTATAGGCTATAATCTGAATTTCTTTTGATAGATCTGATTTGGGTATTCCAATAATTCTGCTTTTCTGACTAGCAGAAAAATTCGAGTATAAAGGTTGTCTGCATATGTAGATTCTTTATTATGTTTTGTTGTTTAGTTTCTGTTACCAACTAAGTTCGAGCTTAATTTTTGTTGGAAACTAAAAAGCAGAAATGTGGAACTTACTTTTATAGTTGGAAGATTGATGATATATTAAAAAATAGAGATAAAGGATCTTAGAAGAAAATTTGAGGGTGTCACAATTTTATTCTCCTGTTTTCCCCATTTGAAGTCATTGCCCATTTTGTACTATAAAACCTAAACCAAATTGATGTCTAACAGTGAATGTCTAGATCTCAATTCTCATGTCTGTGGAAAAATAATAAAGATAATGTACAATTTATTTATTCACCCTTTTCAGCTTTTGCAGTTCTGAATTGCGCACCCAAAGGGTAGCGGCTGCGGGTTTCCCTTGTCATCAAAAACAAAAAAATCATTTTTTTTAATAGGGCAGTGCAACATTCATTTGTTTCGGAAACAATTGCCTTAGATGCTATCTTCTCAAACTCAACAGATACTCTTTCCACATGTAATAGAAGGAAATATAAACATATGATATTTAACTCTCATTCCGTCTTATTCTTCTGCCGACAAACCATACATCATGGTTTTGTATATGAGGATAGGATATGTGTTGGAGGTCCACATCATTTGTGGGAAGGGTACATGGTAACCTTATATAGTCTTGGATAATTCTCCCCTCATGAGCTAGCTTTCAAGATTGAGTTAGGCCCAAGATCCATTTCTTTACATGGTATCATATCAGAACTCATCCCAATTCTCATTTCCGATGTTGAACCCCCATATTAAATTACCCACGCACCATATGTCCAACCTTGGGTGTTAGAGTGTGTGTGAAGAGTCCTACATCATCCCTTTAAGAGATGCGTGGTTTCTTTAATATGACTTGGACAAGCATCACCCCTTGAGCTAGGCCCAAGATCCATTTCTTTACATGGTATCATAGTCAGACGCATCCCGTTGAATGTTTCCGATGTTGGGCTCCCCGTCTGATATTGTCCATGCTCCAGATGTCCAGTCCGGGGCATGTATTGGAGTCTCACTTTGGTGGGAAAAAAATGTACATGATCTCCTTATATGGTCTTGGGCAATCCTCCCTCATGAGCTAGCTTTTGGGTTGAGTTAGGCCCAATATACATTTCTTTACAATATGAGTGTAGGGGAAAATCATTCTCTGTGTTTCATGGTACTATTAGCCATTAAGCTGTGAATAACTATTGGAGTTGCTTTAGAAAATATATATCTGATCTAATGACACATGGATCAAGGAGTATTTATTTAACTTATTTTTGTGAGTTACATATTCTCATTTTGCTTGTTCTTGCTCTGAAGAACTCAAGGCCTAAAGTATCCGCTTCTGGTCAAGAGATTGGCTTGCACGATTATATCTGGAGCGGCCACTCCAGAAACTCTTGACATACTTCAGCCAGCAACATTATCTTCCGAAATGATTTTATTGGTGAGTACTTCAGGTTGAGCCTTTTTCTTAGCTGTTGGAATTCATGTTGGTGATGTTTTTATTAAAACTTCAAACTATTAACTTCCTTTGCTAGCTGTTTTTTTTTATGAGAAGGTAACAACTTGTATTCTATTCCAAAAAAACCAGAACCTGCCACAATAAATTAGAGGTTCCTAATTACAATTGTGGAGAGTAGCAGGAAGATCTTCAATCCTATAACAAAATTTACAAGGAACCTAAAACATCTGTAATTGATTCTAGATCTTCCATGTACTCCTGTTTACACCAAAAAAGAAACAAAACTAAGCTGTTCATCTTAATCTTCTGGATGGAATTACTCTGGTTTTGGAAGCATCTGAGATTTCTTTCTTTCCACACAGACCACCAAATGCTAGCCGGAATGATTTTCCATCTCTCTTTATGCCCAGTAATGCTTGCTAGCTGTTTTCTAATCCTTGAGATTCTGTACTGTTATCTCTTTTACTGTAAACCTTGTTCTTAAATCAAATAACAGGCGAGCATCAGCATGTAAATACAGATAAAGTATCTTCGGGTATTAGAGGTGACCATTTCTTTCATAAGACTCCATCGTCTGATTGTGAAGCATCTAAATCAAGAAAAATAGTTAAAAAATAACTTCAGTTTTTTTTTTTGATGACAAAAAATAACTTCATTTTTTACAACTTCTTGAACTTTATACTGTGAAGAAGCCTAGTTTCCGAACCAACTGTATTTTCAATATCCTATTTTCAATTCACTTTGATTTGATTGAAGTAGAAGATAAAATAATGGAGGCAAACAGTGCAGACAATAAAATACTTTAGACTTACTTTTTGCTTCCTATGGTGGGTTAGCTTGCAAATATTCAATAAATTATGATTGGAAAAATATATTTGCAAGATTTTCTTTTCTTATTGGTTGAAGAATTTTTTGCAATCGCAATTTACTAAATGCTGATGGTGATAAACCTTGGTTAAAAGCAGTGTTGGGGGGAGGCATTAATGCATAATATAGGGTGGCTGAACCAGTCAGGTATTGTTAGGAGCAATTGTCTTCATCAGTGGTATTCAGTGTTCGGGAAAGCGAGCGCTTCATCGCTTTAAGCGGTGAAGCGAAGCGAAGCGATGGTTCAGTGCTTCAGCCAGCTGAAACGAGGCATGTGAAAAGAAGCAGCCGCTTCTGGGCTTGAAGCGCGATGTGACCAGAAGAGGCGAAGCGAGAAAAACAGCGCTTTTATTTATTTTTAATTAATTAGTGATCGATTTTAAATAATAAAAAGAGTCACGGCTCACTTGATTCTTAAGAAATCAGAATAGTAAGGTTTCAGTGTACTTTCCCTTCGGGGACATCCGATAAAATTGGAACGATACAGAGAAGATTAGCATGGCCCGTGCGCAAGGATGACATGCACAAAAAGAATTTTCTAAAAAAAAAAAAGGTTATACTCTTTCCTTCCAGTACTTTTTCTCTTTTCTTTCTTCTTCTTTCTAGTGCAATGGCACTGCTAGCCTAGGATTTTTCTTCTTCTTTTCTACTCTGTTCGTTACTCTGTTTTCCTTTGCCGTGTTTAGCTTTGATTATTTAAATTATATGTTGCTGAATTATTTTTTCCTCACAGTGATTAAAATATATATTGCTGAATGGTTTTCTTTCTTAACAATGACTAAAATATTGTTGAATTTTTTCTTAAAAGTGATAAAAATAAAATGTTGATTACTTTTCTTAAATCTTATCCGCTATTAAAACTGGCTGACCTTGCATGAAAATTTGAGAAAAAAAGTTTGTGAGACCAATAGGACAACTATTATAGGTCTGTTTTGTGACAAGAGAACTAAAAGGGAACCTTTTTTAGTTTTAATATGAATTTTTGCTTATATATTTTGTCTCTATTTATTTTGATATTTTTTCTTTTAAATTGTGCTTCACTTCAATGAAGCTTCACGCTTCGCTTCACACTTCGCTTAAAGTGTGAAGCGGGACCTTGTCGCTTTTTTCCGCTTCGCGCTCCTCTAAACACTGATGGAGTGGTGGTATTATTATCATGTTTCAGATGCCCTGTACCTTGGTTGTTATATTCTTTGCCTGCTAAAACTAGGTGCAACATAAGTTGGGCACTTCACTTCCCTAAGAGTCTAAGACAACGCTTCAATGCAGGTACTAATGCAGTAGATGTGTACTTTATTGTACATGAGTTTTATCTTGAACAAAGCGGCAATAAATAATATTTCTTCCTTTCCATTTTATGTGAAAGTGTTTGACTAGACACAAACTTTAAGAAATTAAAGAAGACTTTCGACGTGTAAGCCAAATGTATGCAAAGATCAAAATTATCCTTTTGAATGAGTGTTGGTGAAAGTTCCGCATGTTTTTTCATTTTTTCTCTTCCTACAAAAGATGAAATTTTATATCGAGTGGGTTCCAAATAAGTCATGTCATGAAGGGTAAAATGGAGATGCTAAGATTAGATGGTTTCTGAAAAGAGAAGGGTATTTCAGCGGAGGCAAAACATAGGTGATTTCTTCCTATACGTCCAAGTCTTAGTGGACAAAGTTATTCGGTACCTGTGCTGGTGGGAGATAGTAGGTACCCCCATCGAATTAGTCGAGGTGCGCACAAGCTGGCCTGGACACCACAATTATAAAAAAGAAAAGAAGGGTCTCATTCTTTTTTGGGGACAAGATAAAAATGGAAGTATATCAGGACGGAGGGAGTAATATTTAACTTCGTAGTTTTTCAATTCCTTTGGCTTAGAGTAGTCCAAAGTAAATTATTACTGGCAAAGAAAAAGCTGTTGGAAAATGCTCCCAGGCACAGTTCCCAAGTGTTTTCTATCTCCTACTTTATAGGTTTGCTGAACACCTTTCCCGGTGACCCATTCACCAGAATTTAGGTCACTTCAATCTTGCTTGTACACATCACGTGAGCTCCCCCTGAAAAAATCACCAGCCCCTGTGCTACAAGGACAAAACATGGGGGAATCAGTGCTGTTAGGGGTCTTATGGAGGGTCCTTGGGTTGTTTGTGGAGACTTCAATGTCACCAAATTCTCCACAGAGAAGAGAAGTTGCAAAGTAGATCTAGAGAAATGGTAGGATATTTTGACTTTATTGCAAAAGAAGGGTTTTTAATGCTTTTGACAGGGGTTAAACATTGTGCTCCAGATAAGGCACCTGGGCCGGATGGATACACTATGTGATTCTTTCATTCTTGTGAGGACACTGTAAAAGAAGATATTATGTAAACTTTGAGGAATTTTCACACAGGAATATTTTGAGAAGAGCTTTAA
The DNA here is from genome assembly GCA_018342035.1 of Solanum appendiculatum. Classification (NCBI taxonomy): domain Eukaryota; kingdom Viridiplantae; phylum Streptophyta; class Magnoliopsida; order Solanales; family Solanaceae; genus Solanum; species Solanum appendiculatum. The sequence continues at coordinate 709,692 of JAGDQO010000627.1, read as the reverse complement.
TGCATCATACACAACTCTTATACCTTAGAAGACTGGGGCCAGAGAGTTGAGAGATTTTAGACCTATTAGCCTAATTGGATCAGTGTAAAAAATTATCTCTAAAGTGTTGACTGAGAGATTAAAAACAGTGATCTCCAAACCAGTTGATAGACATCAGATGACTTTCATAAAGGGGAGGCAAATAGTGGATTCAACACTAGTGGCCAATGAATGTGTTGATTCTAGATTAAAGATGAAGACACCTGGAATTCTATGCAGACTTTATATAAAGAAATCTTATGATCATGTGAATTGGGTGTACTTTCGCATAATGCTGACAAATATGGGGTTTGGAAGAAAGTGGATTAAATGGATGATTTTATTATAAGCTCATTTAGGTTCTCTGTTCTAATTAATGGCTCCCCAGAAGGCTTCTTCCCTTCACATCAAGGATTGAGATAGGGAGACCCTCTCTCTCCCTTCCTGTTTTTAATTACAATGGAGGGTTTGAATAATATGATACAGGTAGCCAATATCTATGGGTGGATGTCTGTTTTTAAGGTAGTGGAACAGAGATAACACAACTGCTTTATGCAGATGACATTCAGTGTTTTGTGATGCAAAAGAGGAACAATTAAGACACCTCAGAGTAATTTTGACTCTTTTTGAGGCATTCTCTGGAATCTGGATTACATGTAAATTGGAGGAAAAGCATGCTCACTCCAGAGAATGAAGTGATAGATACGCAACGACTGGCTGATGTTTGTTTTCCCTATTCCTGCAAAAATAGAGAAAAGGATTAATGCTATTCGAAGAGACTTTATTTGGCAAGGAAATAATGAGAAGGGAAGCTATCACTTAGTTGTGGGAAGGTTTGACACAAAGCAAGAAATCTGGGGGATTAGGCATAAGAGACTTAAAGCTAAATAACAAAAGTCTACTTATGAAATGGCTTTGGAGGTTTCGTAGGGAAGATCAAATCCTATGTAAGGAGATCATCACTGAAAAATATGGCTTAGACAGACACTGGATTGCAAGCGCAGTAACAACACCATATGGGATTAGTGTATGGAGGTCCATTAGGCTCTTTGCCCCTTTTTGGCCCATTGTAGTAGAGAACAGAAGGAAAACATCCTTCTGGGAAGACAATTGGTTAAGACATTAGCCTTTGAAAGACCTTTTCAATTATATGAAGGTGCTAAATTTGAATCCTGAAGTCACATTTGGAGACAACTGGGATCAGCAGGGATGGAACTTCAACTTTAGAAGAGAACTAAATGATTGGGAACTGCCTAGACTCACAGAATTTTTGAATGTTCTTGAGCAATTCAAGGGGACTACAGTGGAGGAGGATAGGGTTAAATGGTAAGGCATTATAATGGACTTTTTGAGGTGGATTCAGCATACTCACTATTCAGCCAACATGGTCAAAATACTTAGTTGTGGAGTTGGAAAGTTGTATGGCAAGCCAAAATACCAATTATAAGTAGCCTGCTTTGTGTGGTTAGTTGTCAGGGATGCTTGTCTAACACAAGACAATCTGAAGAGAAGAGTAATGTAATTGTGCTCAAGATGTGCTATCTATGTGGGAGTGAAGCTGAAATCAGTAGCCATTTCTTTGTACACTGTCAGTCTGTCACTTTGCTAGAGCTCTCTGGCATCTGTTTTTTAGCATGTACGGACTGTCACGGCCTATGTACAGGACTACGGGGGAACTTCTTGCTTGCTGGAATTTCTCTGGAAAGTTGATTAGACAAAATCAGTGGTGGAAGATCATCGCAGGATGCATATGTTGGACCATTTAGAGTGAAAAAAACAATAGATGTTTTGAAGGAAACAACTCCTTACAGAAGATCAAGATGACTTATCTTTTTTTGTTTCGTGTCTGGTGTCAGGAAGATGGTGTACAAAATGTAGATTCTCTGATAGATGTCATAGATTCCTTGTAATAGGGGATATAATATAGCTATGGTTTTTTACTTTCTCAAAAAATAAAATAAAATATAGCTATGGTTTTTTGTTCTTCTGAAATATGTATAGATCACTAGCACAACCTTTGTGCTACTTATATAACATGTTACCATCCTCAAAAGACAATTAATGGATTATGAGGAAGTCATCAAGAATGAAGATATCTCACGGAGACAGAGGTCCAGATCCATCTGGTTAAATGAGGGTGACTGAAACACTAAGTTCTTCCACAAGATGGCCAATGCTCACAAAAGTACAACAACATATATCAACCTATGATTCAAGATGATATTACTGAGAATCCAGTAAGAATCAAGGATGAAATTCTTGAATTTTGTCAAACATTGTATGCTAAAACAGGGAACTGGAGCCCTACCTGCAATTTCGTAACCTGTCCAGTCATATCTGATGAGGAAAAAGGGAGAAGCTGCAAAACAAGTTTGATGAATAGGAGATATTGAGGTATTTGAAGCTGTGTGATACAGACATAGCTCCAGGACCAAATGGTTTCACTATGGGATTTCTAATCAAGTGTTGGGAGATACTGAAGCAAGATATTATGGAGGATTTCCATAATTTCCATGACCAGGAAATTTTTGAAAGAAGCTTCAACGCAACATTCACAGTTCTAATTCCAAAGAAGAAAGGTGCCAAGGAATTTAAAAATTTCACACCTAGACAGTGTTTACAAGATTTTTGCAAAGGTACTAACAGAAAGATTAAAAGAGGTGGTTGCTAAGCTTGTGGATTCTCAGCAAATGACTTTCATAAAGGATGATAAATCATGGATGTTGTCCTGGTTGCAATGAAACTGTTGGCTCTAGGATAAAACTTAAGAAACTTGGAATCTTATGCGAACTTGATATTGAAAAGGCCTATGATCATGTCAATTGGAATCCAATTTCCTGGTTAATATGATACAAAGGATGGGCTTTGGACCTAAAGTGATTAAATGGGTCAAACGGTGGATATCAACTATGAGCTTTTTTGTCCTTTCCAATGGCTCCTCTGCAGGTTTCTTCAAAGCTCATAGAGGTCTTAGACAAGTTAACCCCTTGTCTCCCTTTCTATTTACTTCGGCTATGGAAGGTCTTAAGAATACGATTAAGACAACAAGCACCTATAGTTGGATCAAAGGCTTTGAGATGAACATGAATGACAATAGCAGCCTGGAAGTTACTCACCTGCAATATGTTGGTGACACTCTAATATTTTGTGATACTAATGGAGAGCAATTGAAGTACTTGAGAGTGATTTTGGAGCTATTTGAAGGAGTATATTGGCTTCACATTAACGGGAGGAAGAACTTCTATACCCTATCAATGAAGTGCTTAATATGATTCAACTGACCAGAATCCTAGGAACGGATGTTGGCTTCTTACCTACTGTTTACGTGGGATTTTCATTGGGAGCTAAGTCAAAATCTAAGGAGATCTGCAACAATGTTATAGAAAAATTTGAAATGAAGCTGACTAGATGGAAGTTTCAATACCTATCTTTGGGAGGTAGCCTCACTCTTTATCAATTCAGTGTTAGATGCACTTCCAACGTAGATGATGCCTTTGTTCCCAATTCCAACAGGGTCATCCATAGGCTTGATAAAATCAGAACGTCATTTCTGTGGCAAGGGAATAAGGAAAGGAGAGGCTTTTGCTTGGTCAAGTGGGAAGCATTAACAAAAGCAAGGAGGCTTGGGTGTTAGAAATTTGAAATTTCAGAAGAAAGCTCTCAAAATGAAGTGACTATCTTTCTCAAAAAAAAAAATGAAGTAACTATGGAGATTCACTGAAGAAAATCAACTTTTGTGGGGAAGAATCATTAAAGCAAAGTATGGGAAGGAAGATAAATGGATGAACAAAGAGGTAAGCACACCTTATGGAGTTAGACTGTGGAGATCCATAAGGTCTCTTTGGCTTGAATTGAAAGACAATACATCCATCATAATGTTTGATGGAAACAAAACTGCTTAATGGAAGGACAATTGGCTTGGGAATGGTAGTCTACGGAGAACTTTCCTGATATTTTTGGCTTAGTTCTTCACCAACAGAAGACTGTTGTAGAACCTAAATCTGACCTAGGATGCGATCTGATCTTCCGAAGATTGCTTAATGATTGGGTGATTCAGAGGGTGATAAGAGACATAGAGTTCTACAAGTCACTGGAACTCTTCAGTGGCCTACAAGAGGGGTCTGATAAATTATGGAGGTTGGGACATAGCAGTGACTCTTTTAAGGTATGCAATGCATATAGATTAATGAATCAGACCAACCATCAGGTTATGAACTGGCCTTAGAAGCAAATCTGGAAGACTAAAATCCCACATAAAGTATCTTGTTTTGTCTGGCCAGCTGTGCTTACGCAAGAGAATCTGGCAAAAAAAAAGAATCTCTTTATGCTCCAGATGCTATCTTTATGGTGAGAAAGTAGAGACAGATAATCATCTATTTGTACATCGCAAATAACAAAATAACTATGGAGAAAGTTCATTAGCCTTGGAGGAATATCTTGGATAATGCCCGGAAGGACTATTGAAGTTCTAGATCTGCAGTCAAATGCTCTAACTAGGAAGAAGCAAGTTATGAGGTAATAGACAGGGATAGATGGAGAACTGTCCCAACAAGCATTTGGTGAACAATTTGGAAAGAAAGAAACTCCAGATGCTTTGAAGATGTGGGCAAATTTTTGTAGAAGATCAAGTTGATGTGTCTTTTGATTTTTTGTTTTTGGTGTAAACAGACCTACTTAGAAGAATCTGTTGATATTATTGATGTTCTGAGTTGCATTTAGGATCACAGATTAGCTTTGAATACCTGAAGCACATTTGTAAATATGTTTTTTTATTTTTTAATTGGGGGTAGGGGAAGGGAAAATGGGGAGGGAGGGGATTACAAGGTGGAAATCAAACCCTTACCAATACGGTGAAAGTTCAGGTAGCCAACCAACTAATTAAGATAGACAGAACGTATTGGTGAAGGCACACACGACTTAGCACCTTGACGCCTACATCAAAGAACCAATTTAGATAGGCGAGACCACACCCTGAACTTCACTGAGTTTCAGCGCGCTTTAAGTGAGCCTTTAACAACAATGCTTTGACTATGTATTGTTGTTTGAGCTTAGAGTTAATTTTCTTGCATTATATATATATATATATATTATTATTTTTTTCAATTTGCCTCATTTGCGCCTTTCTTCATTAAAACCAGCTCTATCTTATGCTTTGCGATTAAAACCCCGATTGAACTGTACTTTATTTTTCCCTCTTTGGCCTTTGATAACACTGCTTGTACCTTTAGAAGGCATATATCATGTTAATCTAGTTCCTGTTAAATGTACTTCGAGAAGTTATTTTTTCATGAGTAACAACAACTAATGACCAGAATTTGAAAATATTCTGTCAAGAATGTTGTATGACTTACAAAAGGAAGTCCAAGATGAAAGTTCTTCCTCCACTTGATTCTTTTTCCTCCCTGCTGGAAGGTGGAATGGAATAGAACTTCTTTCAAGCTCTGCTAGTTTCTCATCTCCCCCCACCCTTATATTCTCTTCCTGATTAGTATGTGAATGTGAGATAGTTTCCTGTGTCTTACATCTTCTAAGTGACATCTGTAATCAATGGAGCCTATTCTGACCCTTTTAAAAATATTAGATGGAGAAGGAATATCAGCTACTGAGAAGCACATTTGAAGATGCAGGGTTCGCAGATGAGCAGATTGCATGTATCCTTATAGTTTCATATCTAGTGTCTTCATAGGATTGAGTTTGTTTTAGTTTATATGAAGAAAAAAAGTTAGGGTCTCTTTGGTCGAGCCTAATTATTATTAAGCATAGAGGACTTCGATCAATTACAAAATACTGGGAGAGAAATGATGCTTTTGTCTATTTAACTTCTGCTAGTTTTGTCAAAGAAATGGTATATTGATGTATTGGCACGTATCCGTATCAATTCTTTTCGAATTGAATTGGCCTTGGGATCATATGAAGATATCCTTTTGTCAGCAGCTGCATCAGTAGAAGCAGAGGCTGCAGTTGGAAATGCTATCTATATGCTACCATCATTTTATAATCATGACTGTGGTAAGAGTTTTCATTCTTCTGATGTTCAGCACTTGCATTATCTAAACTGTGTTAGTTGACAATTAATCACAATGCATATTTGTAGAGACATACCAAAACGAAAACTTCCTTGGTCTGCATGATGTTGATTTGATTCTGGGCAACAGACAATAGATTTACATGGTTAATGTTCACACTATGCATATGTTTATGATATTGTTGTCGAACTCAATGATGTTTCCAAGATCCATAAACTTATGCCAACAATTTTTCGTTGGCTGTCGAATGGGCGAATATGAATTTTATCTAATTCCCTGAAGGGCTGAGACTAAGAATTGGCCACTGTCAATTCTCATAATCTGTGGTAATTAGGACTTGGGATGCTATAGAGTATAGACAAAGTGTCCCAAAAAATTGAATATTCTAGTTGCAAATTGGCTTTGCTCATTTTCTCTATAATTGGCGTTTTATGGATTGGACCAGTATTCATTCTTGCTATGATCCTCAAAGTTCTGATCTGCAATTATTGTTAGTGGCTTCACATCCATACTTCCTAAAGGTACTTGACCTTAAGCAGATAAAGCAACCTAAAAGAAGAACAAAGAAAGAACTTAATTTTGATCCTATGCTTCAATCCAGAGATGTGCCGACGGAACACTTAATTAACTCGAATATTTCACCTGCAGATCCCAATGCACACATTTTGTGGATAGAAAGTGTGAACGCAAAATTGAAGGCTCTTCGTGATATTGAAGCAGGTGATTCTCCTTTCATTAGTTGATCAGTTCATTTTTCACTTGTATACAACTATACATCAGTGTAAGATAATTTGTTCCATAAGATTTAAGAAAGTTGTATTTACTTTTGTCGTGAAATCATCTTGGCTTTTGTTATACGGTTCAATTTTTGGATGTTCATTGTCATTGAATAAAGAGATTCCATGTGATTATAATCTGATTAGCAGCCAATTTTGACCACAAAACAATGCATACTTAATGAACAAAGGGCTTTGGTCCAGTGTAAGAGTGCAACACGTGAGTGTGCATTAGGCGCATGTCACGGGTTCCAAATCAGCTGCAGACAGCCTGGTATTTAAATGTAGAAGGATAGAGGGACGGACCCATTATTCACCGAGATTCGAGCCATGCGCCATTGGTCTCAGTGATTTGTCAATTATTAGAACAATGCATGTTTACTATTTTGCATATGTTGTTAATACCTACAATTGTGTTGGGGCGAACATGTAATTTTCTGCTAATATAGGAATGCCTAGCTCCTGATGATTTGGTTGATGTTGCTATATTTCAATATCAACAAATGCTAATATTCATTATTCATTTGCTCCATTTTGCCCCATTTCTTTCCAATACTCTCAATTTGATTGATTTCCTTCTACTGGTAATATGATTTCCAGTTTCTCATGACGAGTTTGTTTTTCACTCACTCTTTGTTATCTGTAGTATTTGTTCAGGAACTTGACATTGACGTTTAAACTCTCATGTTATATCAGGGGAGGAGTTGAGGATATGCTACATTGATGCAAGCATGGATCGTGATGCTCGGCAAGCTATCCTTTCTGAAGGATTCGGTTTCAATTGCAAATGTGCTCGATGTATGTCTAATGACTAGACATTAGCAGATCAAGGTTATCTGCATTCTACTTTCTACAGCTTCCTAAGGAACAATGTCTAATCTTTAAACATAATAACAATGATACATCTAGGACTATGAGAAACAAAATAATTATCAGTGCTTGTATTTTATTTATTTTATTTTTGATAACCGATGAATGGTACAGTTGATAATGAATTACTTTTATATGGATTTGCAGGCTTTACTTTAGTGGCATTCTTTGTCACATACGAGCATGAATTACTTTTGAATTTTGAATATTATAACTTATAATCAAGAATTTGGTGACTTGTAACAATGTTGTTGTGTAATATCACTTAGATAGTCAAAAATCGATTTTTTACTTTTGAATTTCAATCAGTGTACTTTCTATAATTTGTATATTTGAATCTAAGTTAAAAGTTTATTTTTACAAATTTTGTGGGAGTGCGTTAGGGACTACCTAGGTTGGTAAAATGTTTTACTCTGAGACATTATAAGCTTGCACAAACTATTTGTAAGAGTGAAGAAGAGAAGTAATTATACTTTATAAACTTTGTATCGGAAAAATATTTTGTATAAATAATTTCATCTTTCAAGGCAACTTTTCATGCTCTTAACCCTTGTTCACAAATTGATAAATCTCGATGTGATTTAACAAGAAAGTTGTTGACGACGAAAACTTGTTAGACCTTCAACAAGTAGGAGGAAAACCATGGGAAAATAATTAGGACAATGACTAATTCATTAAGAATATAAATGAAATTCTATTTTACCCCTTTAATGATCCGTCAACTAATCTAAAGTTATGGATCCATAGAGGATGAAAATGTCGATTGTTGAATGTTGGGGGAGGTAGTTTGATTTTTAAAAACAAAATTGGAGGACTAAAATGATTTTGTCCCTTGTCACACTCTTTATTCTTGATATGTTTTTTGTTGAGAGAGAGAGAAAGATAAAGTTTGAATAATAGTTAACAAGGATTATAAATTAGTCCCGCCAAGTTAGCTTAGTGGTTATAAGTGTGAAGAAAGGGCAGAGAGGTGGCAAAAAGAGTGCTTTTTTTCATTCTCCTAACTTTCATCTCCTCTTCCCTTAAATATTCCTCAACCAAACCTTCTTTTTCCTCAAACCAAACTCACTTAACTTGTTAGTTAACTTGTTTTTCACTTTCTTTTTCTTTTAAACAAAATAATAATTAAAAAACAAGAAACAAGAAACAAGTGATTAGCTAAGCTAGTAGAGGTTGCAACCCAACCTCATAGCTATAATCTTTCCTTTCATTTTCCTCTAAACTTTTTTTTTTCTCTTTGCATCAATATGGAGGCTGCGAGTAGTCTAAGTTCTTCATCTGTTATATCAAAAAATGCTATGAAATTGTCAAAGAATTGGAGATGGTGTCCTCCTAACAAGGTATATTGCCAAACTAGTGGTACAAAAAATGGTAATGTTTCTTCTGTTGTAACAGAGAGATCATCGGTCATTAGCTCGGAAAAAACTTTAGGAAGTTTGGTTTTGACTCCAAATACTGAAATTAAGGTGAAGGATTTGGTGCCTTATGGTCAGCCAAGACATGATGATGGTATAGGCATTACCATGTTTCTGAGAGGGAAAACATTTCTAATTACTGGTGCAACTGGTTTTCTGGGAAAAGGTATGTTTACTTTACAGCACTATATCTCCTCCGTTTTTCTTTCCTTACTCGCGATTCTTATAACATCATGTCTTCCCTCCAGTTCTAATTGAGAAGATCTTAAGGACAGCACCTGATGTGAACAAAATATTCATCTTGATCAAGGCAAAGAACAAAGAAGTTGCTATGCAGAGATTGAAGAATGAAGTATTTATGCATTAATCTTATGTACTCATACACTACTTCTCTTTTTGGCTACTTTTCCACCATTAACAAGTTTTTTTTTTTAAATGTCCGGTAGATCCTCAATGCTGATATATTCAATTGCCTCAAACAAGTTCATGGGAAATCTTATCAGACTTTCATGTTGAGCAAGTTGGTACCTGTGTTGGGAAATGTTTGTGAAGCTAATCTTGGAATCGATCAAGGCACAGCCAACATGATGGCGAAAGAGGTTGACATAATTGTAAATTCTGCAGCCAATACCACTTTTGATGAAAGGTTGTTGCAAATTAACATTTGGAGTTGTCTGCATATATGTCCATATCTTTCTTCTCATACCTGAAGCAAGTATATATTTGATGAAATTTGCAGGTATGATATTGCACTTGATATAAATACTGGAGGACCTACCCGTCTTATGAACTTTGCTAAACAATGTCACAACCTTAAACTCTTTCTTCAAGTATCCACAGGCAAGTCACTCACTCTGAGACAAGAAATTACTTGCCTCACCAATTTATCAAGATATGTTTAACTTGAATGATATGTCTATTGATTGAAGAGATTGTTTCATGTTAAAAACAGCGTATGTTAATGGACAGCGACAAGGTAGAATTATGGAAAAGCCATTTTGCATTGGAGATAGTATAGCAAAGGAGAATCTTCTCTCTGGAGTCAATCCAAACTCCTTCACCTCATTGAATGTTGAAGATGAGATAAAGTTAGTTTTGGAGTCTAAACAAGGTTTAGAAGATAATTCAGTTGCTCAGAAAATGAAAGAGATTGGTTTACAGAGGTATGTATATGTATATATTATAGCACTAAATATTTGCTAGCTTCATTATATATTTGCTTAACATAGAGTACATTTGAATTGATCAGAGCTAACAAATTTGGGTGGCAAGACACTTATGTATTCACAAAGGCAATGGGAGAGATGATGATAGACAGCATGAGAGGTGATATACCTGTAGTAATTATTCGACCAAGTGTCATTGAGAGCACCTACAAGGAACCATTCCCTGGATGGATGGAAGGGAGCAGGTGAATATTCTACTTAAAACTCAAATCATAAAAAAGACTTGCAATAATTCACCTTAAAAACTAATGTTACTTTCATATGCAGGATGATGGATCCAATCATCTTGTACTATGGTAAAGGGCAGCTCACAGGGTTTCTTGTAGACCCTAATGGAGTTCTTGATGTGGCAAGTTCTTCACATAAATATCCAGTATGAACATTAACATATATAAAGGGTATATAGTAGTGTGTATTTATTTGTGTCTCTCTTGTACGTAGGTTCCAGCTGACATGGTTGTGAATGCAACCTTGGCAGCCATGGCAAAACATGGTACAGAAGGAAAACCAGGAAGTAGTAATGTTTACCAGGTTGCTTCATCTGCTGTAAATCCATTAGTCTTCAAGGATCTGGCCAGAATGCTATTTGATCACTTCAACCGTTCACCCTACATTGATTCCAAAGGAAGACCAATTCATGTTCCAAAAATGTCGCTGCTCAGATCCATGGAGGACTTATCATCCCATCTATGGCGAGACGCCATTAACAGAAGTGGCCTAACAGATCTGACCGATCCAAATGGAAAGTTGTCCAGGAAACTTGAGAACATCTGCAGGAAGTCAGTGGAGCAAGCAAAGTACCTGGCTAATATTTATGAACCCTACACTTTTTATGGAGGAAGGTAAGAGTTTGGTCTTTATTATCCTGTCTATTAAGTTTTGCACCATTTTTCTGAGAGGTCCAAAATTTTCCAGATTTGACAACAGCAATACTCAGAGGTTGATGGAATGCATGTCTAAAGAAGAAAGAAGGCAATTTGGATTTGATGTAGAAAGCATAGATTGGAAAGATTACATCTCTAATGTCCACATTCCAGGGCTAAGGAAGCATGTAATGAAAGGAAGAGGATCATGCACTTAGTCTCACTCTGCTCCTTTATGTTTCTGCATCTTATCTTACTGTAATACAAGTATACGACTGTTGGTTTTACTTAATACTTTTTCTCTTCCCGAAAGATTTGTGATTTCCGGACAAGATCATCTTTAACAAGAACTTCCTGATAATCACTGCTGTAATATCATTTTCAATATACTATATTAATAATATCATATCAAAGTGATCAGTCTATCATTAAAATGTATAGGATTCTTCATTTTCTATTTATATGTGCAGTGCAAGCCTAAGATTATATACTTGTCTAGTTCTGTGTATAAAAATGGAAAAGCAACATTATTAACTCCGTTAATCTTTATGGCTCTCAAAGTAGCTAGAATTGCTTTCAGAACCCGCAGAATATCTCATTTACATCAGTAATAATATATTACACAAGTTCAAAATTGCCATACAAGAGTTCAAAGTGGTCAGATAAGAACGTATTCCTACATATCAACAAAAACAATATATATTCTATTATACATGAAATACCAAGCATCATAGGCTCAGGTGAAAGAATAGAGAAGGCACAAGATCCACCACAGACCAAGCAAGACCAGCGTACTGAAAGAGCCTAATACCAGTATCGACTTCGAACGAGTCCTGCCGCGAGAAAAAGAATAGTTTTTGAATATAACCTGCTTGCTTTATTTCATCTGACTTTTTAGCGGAAGCTGAAACGCTTAGTGAGGGGACATAGCTGCTTGATCTCACTGGGATGCCCAATGCATTGGCAAGCATGGGAAGAATCCATTTGGCAAGAGCCTTGCTGCAGAACCTCACAAGGAGTATTGTTGGATATCCTACTATCAGTCTTCCCAAAAATGCAGGAAGGGTAAGCTGGGGAGTGAAGACACGGGGTACACTCTCATGATGAAACTGATGATACGTCTGCTGGACACCAATTACCTGGACAAAAGGATTTTGTTTTCATGAAATTAGAGGCACTTGTAACTACCCTGTAAAAGCACACCTAATCACTTATCTACAAGGGATCATCACATCCTTCTATGCATCCCAAAAAAAACTGAACCTGAGCACAAGGACATGCATAATAACTAAAAAGAAATTATACGACAGTAAACTTGCCGAAAAATAAGAACAAAAAATGCCAGGACAGCAGTATTCAGCTTTTCCAAGTACTCAAATTCAAGGAGGCATAAAAATTCATTATGTAAACTCACATAGAAAAAACCAATACCAAGTAGTTTTTCCTCAATCATTAACATATGAAGCCCACCGGTGGCGTAGCCACATGTTCGTCGGAAATTTACATTGTGTAGCTAGGTAAAAATAAATAAATTTTATGTATATATATTGTATATTGACTCTACTTGGTTTCTTCGTGGGTCTATCCTTTATAGTTTGACACCCCTTAGTGAAAATCCTAGTTCCACCACTGAAATCCACAATAAACTAAGGTCTACAAGATTATTAGCCCTCGTCCCTAAAGAGACTGAGGTCTTGAACAGGAACATAAGCAGTGGTAGGAAAAACAAAGGACGATGATTGAGTGAAAGAGAGAGCTTAAGATTGACTAGGGACCAACAAGGAAAGGAGCAGACACATCTCTCTCTCTCTCTCCAACAATTCTACTTATTCCATTTTTTGTTTAGTTAATAGCTAAGCAAATGAAACATGCAGGAGGAATCGAAAACCTATGCTACTCTTTCACATCTCTAGTTGTTTCCTTGGTAGCCAACAAAAGGCACACATAGGTAAGAATACAGCAACACATGCTAATATTTTGGCTATCAAAACCAAGGTAGCAACAGGAAAATGACTTCTACTCCAGGACAGCAACCCACACAATTTTTAGCCCTCAGCTGCCTTGTTTATATTATTAAATTCAAAGTTTGCACTATTAGTCATTCAATTTACATGGAGTTTGATGACTTCCAATAGAATCATTTTAATCATACAGGTCAAAGTGCAATCAATAACAAGTTTATTCAGAGTAAAGAAAATATTGGGTTGAACAGTCAAAAGACCACCTTCTCCAATAAATTGTCCAGAGACAATCACTTTGTAAATAGACCACTGCCTTCTGAACAACTCATCAAGGAGAAAGCAGCGTGGAATGGATGGTAATGTGAGCACGGAAGAAAGATGGAAGATTGTCCCGGCATGCATTTGGTGGTCAATTTGGATTGAGAGGAACAAGAGGTGTTTTGAGGGGACTCAGAACAACATTCAGAATCTTAAAATGAATTGTTTAGGCCTTTCTTATTTTTGGTGTGAGCAAAAACTATAAGCTCAAATAGAAGATATTTGTGATGTTTTAAACTTTTTGTAAGGCACAGAACTGAATTACCAGTTGTAACACTTTTGAAGGGGAACTACACTTTGGTTGTAGTATACCTGTGGATATATAGAAGTAAAGTTGGCATTATCAAAAAAAAAATAACGTAGCAAAGCTATTGAACTTTTTCATATCAACATAGCTGATTCACTTGAACTAAGAAGTAGGAGAAGAAAATTTTTACAATCATATGCTAAGCAACAAGATAACCATTTTCCACATTTTTCCTTATGCAGTCATTTTCCAGTACTAAAAATATTTAGGCAAATGCATTGAAGCAATCTGTTCAATGAACACAACTCTCAGTAGAAGGTCTCAACAAAGGAATAAATGGAAGGGAGAATTATGAACTTAACAAGATAAAGTCAAGCAAGTACAGTTGTGTGCTTACAATTCCCAATGCCACACCATTGAAGGCTGTATGGAACTCAAAACTTGGAGTTGGAAGCTGCGGTGTAGGGTAAGCAAAGAGCAACAAGAAGCACAGCACAGCCCAGAATGATGCAACTGCAAATAATGCCAAATCTCAGAACCAGGGACAAGATAAATAGTCATTCAAATATGAAATAAAGATGACAAAAAAACTGGAAAACTCACATTTGTCAAAGAAATCAACATTGTTCTTTCTTAAATAATCGAAAGATGGAAATTTCTCTCAATACAGACGTTCTCACCAGTGTTATCAAAGGCAAAAAGAGTAGAAAAAGCACCAAGCATTTATTGGGACTTTAAGAGCAATAAAAGCACAAAGTTTAAGTGAAGAAAAGTGCAAATGACGAGAGAAGATTAATCAATAATTATATGGACCAAGAATTAAAAACCATGTCAATCAAATTCAAAAATCATTTTAAATTTCTGATTCAGATGAAAGTTTCTAATTCAAATTATTGACTAATTTTATTGTACAAAAATTCTAATCTTTCTATCTTATCATCCACATTTATCAATAAAGTTTCCTCAACTTTTTGTATATCATCTTTTTCTCTATTTTTTGTCTAGTATTGTCCTCCTTAAGACAGAACAGGTGGGTGCTGAGATGTGTGTTCTGTCCGTACTAAAGCACTGGTTAAGCTAGGCAAAGCATCTAACTTGCACAGAAGAGTTTTTCTGGCTTAAGTGCGCCTCAAGCAAACCTTTAACAATACAATTATTACCAATTTTCTCTGATAGGATAGAAAAGGCATTCTAATGAGACAAAAATTGCACATACAAACTAAGTTATCTTAAGATGATCGTAGGGGTTGCCAGTGTGTTGTAAGGCGATCTGGAAAGTGGTAGAGAAACGCAAGGAAGCGAGAAGCAGCGCCTTTCTATATTTTCAGTACAAAGCTAGGGTTTTCAGGTACTTGCTTCTCCTTTCTTCTTCTTTCTTTTTTTCCATCTGCTTCTGGTGTTTTTTTGTTCTGTATTTTCTTCCCGCAGCGACTCCCACGTCTCTGTTTTCTCCTCTGTTTTTTTTTCTTCCTTTATTTCTCCTCTGTTTCTGGAGTTTTTTTGCTCAGTTTTGCTTCATTCTTTACCTGCATTTTTCTTTTCTTTTTTTTTCAGTTTTAGTGTACAATTAGTTGCATCATAAGTTAATAACTTAATTATTTTTGCCTATAAATAGTATATTCAATGGTAATATCTGATGGTATCAAAGAGAATAACATAATATGTTATTGATATTGAGTTTTTGGTTATTTATATATGCAAATTTAATAGTTTAAGTTTTTTGTATTAATTAGCACTTCGCTTCTTTCGTCGCTTTCTGTCACCTCTTGTTCTCCAAAACACTGGGAGTTGCCTAATGACAATAACTGAATTCATTGAGTCAGCTAAATCCATCTGCATTTAACTTCACATAATTCTCGCCTAACATATATTAGATATACAACACAAGATATTATACAGAAATACTTGCTCTTTGAGAGAAACTGCTGCTGAATATGAGCATTATGAAATGTTCAGGTTCAGTCAGCCCGTATCAAACTTCGAGTTTTATGCCCAAATCAGTAGTCATTCCCCTTAAAGAGATTATATCTATGTCTGTGATGACTGATTTGTACTCTTTTTATTTTTGATCAAATGAAAGATTTTATTCAACCAGTAAGCGCTATGTACATACTAGCTATATGGACTAAAGCAAGCGAAACAGAAAAACAACTAGTGTGGCCAGCCTGGGTGAACAAAATCAGGTCTGGCCATACAAATAGGAAACCAGTTTAGTAGCCTACTCAGGCTTTCTGCCCATTTACAATGTCTCTGTCCTATTACATGCAAAGACCTATGACTTCTCTCATCCAGCTCTGACGTTATGACACTCGATATAGTCGGAATAAGAGGATTTTCTTACAGCTTTTCATCCAGTCTAGAGGGAATACTAGTACTCAGCCTTAACAAGATTCTTTTGTGTTATCCTTCCAATGCTCCCTTTCACAAATACATTAAGAACCCGACATTCAAATCTATTAAAAAAAAAAAAGATTAAAAAAGAGAATTTTTTGCAGGAGGAACCAAGCTCTTACATCTTTCAGCTTCAGGAACCCCAAGTAACTTTAATTGCATTTCCAGGCCCTGTTATTATGCTAAATATCAGCATCATAGCTGGTATGTTTAGCTCCTGATTCAGGAATCCAAGTTCATCTTGGACCCTCTATCAATTGTTGTCTTAACTATTTCTATCTACTTAATCATCACTTGTCTTTTTTTTCTTTGTGTTGTTTTTTATATTTGAGCCGAGGGTCTATCGGAAACAACCTCTCTACCTTGTAGGGGTAAGGTCTACATAGACACTAACCCTCCCCATACCCTACTTGTGGGATTACACTGGTTATGTTGTTGTTGTTGTTTTTTGTATTTGATCAGTGGAGAGCTAATGTTAATCACATTGGGCATCTTGATCTATTTCTGTATTCCAAATATGCTTTGAAGTGGATATCTACCAAGAAGCACATCATGGTTATCAGAACGGCAGCGTAGCGGCTCTTGCCAATTCTCTAGATTTTGATTTTTGATTGACACAACCTTTAAGACCAAGGAAATTCAAAACAGGTAACAGTACTCGTACCATTTTGCCCCGAAACTATGAAATCATCTATGTATTGGTGAACAGAAAGCCAGGATGCTAGGATTGCCAATCCGAAAGCTAGACCCGCAATGATGTCAATCAAGCTGTGCATTCCCAGGTATATTCTTCCTGACAGAAAGCCAAAATTTGAGTCCTGGATGTTTTAAAGAAGTAAAATTGGAGCCTCATGCAGGAAATAGGACTTACCTACTGCAATGAAGAAAACAAACAAACAAACGATTGCTAATCCAGCTAATCCAGTAATAGCATCATCATTTTGTGTGTAGGATAAGATGTACTGAAGGAGGAACCTGATTTGTCCCAAAAAAGGGAATAACAGGAGTAAGAATATGCTGATATAAAGCACAAAATACATCATGGTGACTATTTTTCGTTCCTAAACGAACCAAAGAGTAATCGATTTAATTTTCTGCTAATTCCATCAGAGAATTCAGCAGCAGAACAAAAATAAGAGGTGTACCCTGACAGGCAGACAGTGTTGAGTGTGTGTGAAGAAGGAAGCCCATATTCGAGAGCATTTTCTTTCTCATCTTTGGTTGCTGTTATTCGTCTAACAGGTGGTGCACTTGGTCTAGGAGCACATACAACATCCTGCAATTTTAAACACAGCTCCCACACATGATCAGACAAAACTTACCTAGAAAAAAACTTACATACATTAAGAGAAAAGACAGTACCTTTATACAGTTACCAATATAATCACACAAGGCCATCAAAAGAGTCATCTGTCTAGCCAATTTACAATGCCCACTCTACAACATAAAAATTTCATCCACTATGAAAGAAGAAAACTTTGCAAGAAACACAAGTACAAATTGGTAAAACAAAGACATACCCAGAATAGCAAGGGAAGGAAAGCAGTGTAGAAAGGCACAGAAACAACACAAGAAAGGGCAGAAAAGAAGGCATCCAAATATTTGTTGTGATATTTCTGCAAAAAGAATAAAAAAGGAAATCAATCAGTATACACACAAACTTTGACAGGCATAGAAAGTTAAAGAATCTGTTAAGCAAACCTGGATCTTTAAAGTAATAGGAGTGGTAGAAACAACATAGCTAGAAACCCATGGTTGAGTGAAAGATCTAATCTTTTGGGTGACATTTAACATTGAAGATACAATGACCCATGTACCAATTCCACACAAAGATAACACCTCCCACCTTGGAATGCTCTCCATCAAACCTGTCAAAATTCCTCCTTTTCTTCTTCTACAACTTTTCTCAAAGACTTTTGGGGATCTTTTTTGCCAGAGAAACAAGAGGACTGCGTCTCTGATTCTCTGGCTTCTTCGATTTTAACAATATTTTCCTTTTCTATTTTGTTGGTATTTTAGAAAAAATGGTCTTTCCAAGAAACACTGATTTCTTTCCACGTAGAAAGAGTCAATTTTGAGACATTATTTGATTAACAAATGGATAATTATGTAACCAACTTGTCAAGTTGTTGAGGGCTCTTCGAACACAAGTTATAATTAAATAATAGAATGATTTATAAGTTAAAAAAATAAGTAGGGTGTCCTATTTTTAACTTTTAACTTATTTTAAGTTATTATTTAATTATCAAACACTCTAATAAGTCAAAAACTGATTTAAAAATTAGTTTGACCAACTTAAAATTCCATCCAAACGGGCTCTTAATGATCTGATATCTGAATCATTCATATTCAGACGTCTATTAAGTGCAAAAAAAAATGAGGCCCTATTGTCCTTGCACTAAACTTAATTCTCCTTCTCCTTTTCTTTCTTATTTCATTCATCTGCCATTAGTTTTTTTTGGACAAATTTTATAACTATACAATAAACTAATTTGTTTACAAAAATATATCACCTAGTTTGTATTTATAGAAAAAAAAAATAGCTCAAAATTAGAGATAAAATACTATAAAGTTCAAAAAATAACCTAATTTATTGATTCAAAAAGGAAAAAAATCTGATTCTCTCTCTATCGCCGCACAAACAACGGCCTTCTCTCTAATTTCGTCGAGAATAACTTAATTACGCCAGAAAAACATCAATTTTGTCAGTAATTCATTGTCAATTCTTCAATTTTGTCGATGATTCAGTCAATTTCTGTTTTGATTTTATCAATTTCTTTATTATTTTCATCAATTTTTATGGATTGTTTCATTCTGATTCAACACAATGATGAATGGGAGAATAACAAAAAATATGTCAATTATGTTGTTGATGCTGTTGTTGTCAATTCAGATTGTGATTTTGAAGATCAAACTATTGTTGTTTCTATATAAATTAGCATCGATTCCGTTGTATACTTCATGGAGATCAAATATGTCCTCACTGATCAGATTTCACCTATATTGATACACAATAACATAAGTGTTAGGATTTATATGAAATTGAAATAGAAATTTAAATATATCTTCGTATCCACTTTGTGTCATGCTGAAAGAAATTTTTATGTAGGATTTCAACAACTTGACTGCAATTGCTAGTTTCTCTATAGAAAATAGAGATAATACACAAAAAATATTTAATGCAGATACAATTGAAATGCTTGAGAATGGAACCATAGGATGTGGTAAAGTAGTGAGAGAAAAAGTAAATCTTATTATTGATAATTGTTTTCACCCGTAAAATTGAGAAACGACAGATCTATAAAGATAAGATGACGATTGTGAAAGTTTTGAAGAATTACGCTATTCAAAATCAATTTCAATTTAGGATTAAAAGATCAAGTTCAACAAGGTGATGTAACTTGTTTTTATACTTTTGTATATTGATAATATATTCTTATTTGATTGTTTGTGTTTTTATTATGTATGACCTATGATGTATTGATGAAAATTGCAACTGATCATTCAAATCTTCAAGCTTAAACAAGTTAGATCTATTCAAAGTTCGAAGTTTCAATAAACTTCACTCATGCAATGTGCTTGAATTATATATGGCACAAAGTCAAGCTAATTCAACCATTATTGCAAGTTTGGTGATAAAGAAATTAGATGATCCTAATATTGTCTATACACCTAATGAAACCATAAACGATGTTGCTTCCAAATGCACACGTAAATGTACATGGTCGCGCAAGTAATATAGTGACTCTAAAAGAGCCGGATTATCGAACCCAAAGGACTTGTCGATTAACTACTCTACTAAATTACTCTAATCCTAACTATTTGACGTATACTAATGATTGAAAAAATTTCAGGGTTGCAGCCTACTTAGAATTCATGCATAATATATTTTTCTATGGACTTCAATTGGTTATCAAATCGTTGATTTACAAGGTTGTATGTATGATCATGGTCTTCCGACCTCTAATCGCCTACCACAATTGGCAATCTAACTACATCGTTGAGCGGAGATAGACTGAACCAACTGTGGAGCATGAAGTTTTCATCCTGTTTAGTAATCAAGCAAGGTCTCTAGGTATATCTCTATCCTAGATACAAATCAACCCTAATTCTAGAGAAGATCATGCTCATTTTTGTCCCACGTTCTATCCTTCTATTCTTCTCTCGAGTTCAATTTGGACAATGAGTTTATTTAAATGGTGGCCAATCACAAAATACTAAACCAAGAACAAAAGAGCAATTTATGTAATAACCAACTTCAATCCATAAAATTCAATATTAAACAATCATTTGTAGCCACAACCTGAGAACAAGGTTTTTATCTACTAATGTCTAAGAAAAGAAAAAAAAGAACCCTAAAAAGTATAACGACTTTTCTCTACAACATATCTCCCCTTAATAATTATTCTTATGGACTATTTACAGATGTGGAAAATCCTGAATAAAATAATTGAGTCCAAAACAAATTAGAAAACATAAATCCAAACGAAATTGAATTCCGCATAAACAGTGACCGACTTCAACAATATAACTTCCGCCGCCTTCAACAATTTGGTAGTGCTTCAATTGGTGCCACGTGGCAGCAAGGCTGATGATCAATTGAATTGGCTTTCTTTGATTTCTAAGAAATTTGCATATATATAAATATTAATATTATATTCAATTTAATCCATTAAGCTGTGTGCTTGATTTCCTTCTATAATCTTTCATCTTTAATTCGTTTTAGCTCCAAACTTCTTCATCTTTACACCAATTTAGCTCAAAAAGCACAAATAAAAATTCTAAATGTGAGTTAAATAATGATTAATAATATATATTTTTAGCCTCACATCAACACCCACACTTAAACTTTTGCTCGTCCTCGAGCAAGCATTAAATCTCATCTCAAAAAAATTAAATTAGGAATGCCATCACTTTAGTTGATACAAAAAATTAAGCCATACACAAATTTCAAAACATCAAATACATTTCTCAATCATTATGCAAGATATAAAAATAAACAATAAACCTCTAACCTCCTAACCTCAAGGTTAAACTCATCAAATTTAAGCTTGTTCACCTACTCTTATCAAAGAAAGCTAGTAAAATCACCTATCTATCATGAAACAAGTGCCCTCACAAGAAGAAATAGTCCGCACACTCAATTCAAAAGATTGAATATAAATTAAGGATTTAGCATCAAAGAACAACTCTCACGCTCACAAATAAAATTCACATGTATGCACAAAGAACCATAGGCTTGCCCATTATGTACATTTCCACTAATTAAACATGCTTAAATAGAATCAAATAGGACTTTAACGAGTTGTAATGTAGGCTAGGGAACGGGTAGGAAAACTATATAATAGTGACTTACACTTCCCTAAACACTTTGCACTTTTAGATTTCATCATCCATTATTTTCTTCTCTTTATTTTCAGCCCTTCCTTCAACAATTATTTCACTAATAATTCTCATCATCTCAAGGATGTCTCAATCATTTTTTTTCTCAAAGATATTTTTTTCATGTTACATTCTTTCAAAGAGAGCTTTTTCATCACTCTGTAGCTATCATTAATTTTCTTTTTCACTCAACCATTCCTTTTCTTCAGATATAACAGTTATAATAAGTTTATGCTAAAGTGCTCAAGGAAGCAAGGTGCAAAAACTAGGGATTCAACAAAAGATTCAAGACAAAAATATGGCTACCAACAAAAGGCTACAACTCAAAAGGGATAACTAGCGATATAATATCTGAAAATGCTAAAATTTACAAGACAAATCAAAGAAAGCCTATTATTATCCCCTAAACAAAGCAACACTTTTTATTTCGCTTCAATAACATGTAGGGCAAGTTCTAGACTAAGATGCAAACATGAAATATTCAAATTCTCACCACATATGGCACAAGTATCAATCAAGATAGATCAATTTCACTTCTAAGAGAGACAAGGTCATAACAAACTATAAAATAAAATAAGCTATATACAAAGTCACAACCATGAGTCGCGGTGTCAAAGAGTTTGCAATTTCATTAGCAATCAAGCATTCACAAGAAAGTACTACTCACAATTAGGCCCAAATAACAAGTATCAAACAAGTCAAAAGAGTTTTCTTTTCTCTCCAAAAAAATAAAAAGAAAAAGATTTACTCCCTAAAAAAAATACTAATAATCGGTTCAAAGGGACTATCCTCAAGAAAAGAACCAAAAACAAAAGCCATCCTAAAAAAAGAAAAGACTCAAAAAAAAGTAAAAATTAGGAATTCATTCCCCCATCCCACACTTAATACATGACACTTTCCCCAGTGCAACAATTTAGTACATAAGCTAAGAGTGAAAGAAAGAACTTCTTTTTATCCTTATGATAAGGAAAACAAAACAAAGGGTGACTTAAGTGTGCTTCTACTAAAGAATAAGAAGTAAATTTTTTTTTAAGAAAAAAATAATTCGTACCCAGGTCCGCGATACGACCTGGATACGGACTCACTGCCTAGATTTTTTTATTTTTTTTTCATTTAAAAAAAAATAATATTAAACAACTCTAAAGCACACTTCACCCTAACCAATATATGCGGAAGAATTCTCATCCCACACTTGAAAAGATGCTATGTCCCCAAAACATCAATTAAAATTTTAAAACAAGGGTTAGGAAAACACCCTGGGGCCTCTAGGCCTTGCTAGTAGCATGTTCTCTCAATTTTTATTAAGGGTCGTACGCACCCCACACTTAAGCTCAAACATGCTCCTTTGTTTCAAATCTTGGGTACTCAGACTTCCCCTTATCTGCAAAAATAACACAAAAAAGTGACACTAAAAAAATAAAAAATAAGAAGCTTCACTACGAATTGAGTTGCTTCCCAGGGATAAGCACCTAATTTAACGTCGCGACACGACCTAATTAAGTTCACCACTTTTCTTTCCACTTTGAACTTATGAATTGCACCCCCAACTTTGCATCAATATTTCTATTTCGCTCAAGAGACGGTGGTATAAGGATAAATGAACCAAGTAGTAGATGTCGCATCTTGCACTTCTTGGTCCTTATGTGAGGAATGTCATTTTGTCTATGTGGACTAGAAAACTTTAGGATGTATGGGCCTTGCTCCTCCTCTAGACACTCCTTCATTAGTTTAAATGACTCGAATTTTACGTTGTCATTCAAGCATAATGTAGAGAAATGTTTCGAATGAGGTCCAATTTGTCTCAACTCACAAGCAACATTATTTACAACATTCTCACTTGTGTACTCCTTCTCAACATTGACACTAAGGAATAAAGTATAATTGAGTGGTTGAAATTCCTCTTTTTTCTCCACTAGTTGCTCAAATAAATCTATAATGTGAGCCTCTTGTTCCGCATTCTCCTCTTCATCACTCTAGCCAACATCACAAATAGTAGAAGAATCATAATAGGGGATCAGGGGAGGGGCATAAGAGTTAGAACAGCCATTTTCATGGCCATCTTGACCACCACATATAAGACATATAAGACACTCTATATCCAAGTGGGGTCATCACAATACTTACAAGGATATCCATCATCTAACCACCATTTATCCCAATCATCCATATCAATAAAAGTACCAAATTATTCAAAGGGAAAAAAATATTTATTTAGAGAAAAAATAAAAAAAACTTCAATAAATAAAAAGAAAAAGTATAATCTAGAAGAATAATTAATTTCTAAGTCCCCGACAACGGCATAAAAAACTTGTTGCTTCCAAATGCACACGCAAGTGTACGTGGTCGCCCAAGTAATATAGTGGCTCTAAAAGAGCCGGATTATCAAACCCAAAGGACTTGTCGATTAACTACTCTACTAAATTACATTAATCCCAACTATTTATTCAAGAGTACCAAAAGAGTTTGACTTATTAGAATACAAGAATAAAAGACGTATAATAATGATTGGAAAAATTCTAGGGCTGTAGCCTACTTAGAATTCATGCATAGTATCTTTTTCTATGGACTTCAATTGGTTATCAAATTGCTGATTTACAAGGTTGAATATATGATCATGGTCTCCCGACCTCTAATCGCCTACCACAATTGGCAATCTGACTACATCGTTGAGCGATGATAGACTGAACCAATTGCGGAGCATTAAGTTTTCATCGTGTTTAGTAACCAAGCAAGGTCTCTAGGTATATCCCTACCCTAGATACAAATCAACCCGAATTCTAGAGAAGATCATGCTCCTTTTGTCCCACGTTCTATCCTCCTATTCCTCTCCCGAGTTCAATTTGGACAATGAGTTTATTTCAATGGTGGTCAATCACAAAATACTAAATCAAGAACAAAAGAGCAATTTATGTGATAACCAACTTCAATCCATAAAATTCAATACTAAATAATCATTCATAGCCACAGCCTACTAATGTCTAAGAAAAGAAAAAGAAGACCCTAAAAAGTATAATGACTTTTCTCTACAAAGTATCTCCTCTTAATAATTATTCTTATGGACTATTTATAGATGTAGGAAACTCTGAATAAAATAATTGAGTCCAAAACAAATTGAAAAATCAAAATCCAAACGGAATTGAATTCCGCATAAACAGTGACCTACTTCAATAATGTAACTTTCGCCGCCTTCGACAATTTGGTAGTGCTTCAATTGGTGCCACGTGGCAGTAAGGCTGATGATCAATTGAATTGGCTTTCTTTGATTTCTACGAAATTTGCATATATATAAATATTAATAGAGGAACTTTCACAAATAGCCACTCAAAATATTTTAATTATGCTCCATATCTATAGTTTGATAATTACAATTCATAGTTACATGATATAAGGAGGAGGGTGGCGAGCGAGACTGGGAGAGAGAGGAGAGAGTCGAGCGAGAGAGGGCAGAGAGTGGAGAGAGGCGAATTGTATATATATATATTTGTCAAAATAATGTATAAATGTAACTGATATACATATGTATTTGTATATCTGGTGATCGAGACTGGGAGAGAGTGGAGAGAGGCGAGTGAGAGAGGGAAGAGAGTGGAGAGAGGCGAATTGTATATGTATATATGTCGAATTATACATATGTATATATGTCAAAATAATTGTATATATATATATATATGTATGTATCAAGTATTGTATTTGTATATCTACATATAATTTGAATTCGTATACAATTGAATCGAGTTAAAACATTTGTATTGTATATCCAATCTCTCTCGCTTTATATAAACACAAATTATACATTTGTGTTTGTATAAAGCGAGAGAGAGATAGACAAAAGAGAACTGGGCAGGGCAAAGTTCAATCTCTCTTGCTTTATACAAACACAAATTATACATTTGTGTTTGTATAAAGCGAGAGAGAGAACTGGGCAGGGCAAGATCCAATCTCTCTCGCTTTATACAAACACAAATTATACATTTGTGTTTGTATAAAGCGAGAGAGAGAGAAAGACAAAAGAGAACTGGGCAGGGGAAGATTTGTATATGTATAATTATAAGTGTATAGGGCGGAGAGATATGTGTATGTATTTGTATATCCCGTCTCTCTCGCTTTATACAAACACAAATTATACATTTGTGTTTGTATAAAGCGAGAGAGAGATTGGCAGAAGAGAAAAGAGAGAGAGAGAGACTGGGCAGGGAGAGGAGAGTGGCGAGCGAGAATTTCAGAGAGATGGGGGAGAGGCGCGAGAGAGAGAGGAAGAGAGGAGAGAGGCGAGAGAGAGAATGAAATTATACCTTAAAGTTAGTTTCGAATTGTAATTAATGCAAACTATAGCTATGGTAGATAATTAAGTAGTATAAGTTTGCTTAGCTACGTAATTTTCCCATATTAATATTATATTCAATTTAATCCATTAAGCTGCCTGCTTGATTTTCTTCTATAATTTTCCATCTTTAATTCGTTTTAGCTCCAAACTTCTTCATCTTTACACCAATTTACTTCTATAAATAAAATACACTATTTAACACAATTCATAAAATTCATGCGAAAAAAAGACAAATAAAAATACTAAATGTAAGACAAATAATAATTAATAATATATATTTGTGACCTCACATCAAACGACACTCAAAAGGATTATTCCGTTGAGCTGACTTTTATGCAAGCATGGAGGAAAAGATAAAAGGCAATGAAACTGATAAAAGGAAGCCTTGCTGGATCATATTGTAAGCTGGCGATGTACTTGTATATGATCGTGCATACAAATTCAAGATCAGGAACAAGGTTGCACAAATCAGAGGATAATGCTTCCTATATTACTACATTGCACTCTACGCATCAATCAAGGGATGAGAATATTGCAGACCTATAATAGTTGTAGATGGAAGCTTTCTGAAGGCAACATATAGAAGGACCATACTTATTGCTTCAACACAGAATGCAGATGGTAGATTCAAGTTTGTATATTAATTGTATACTTTGTGTATAAGAACTATATAGTGTTTGTAAAGTCATGTATATGTGTGTATATGCTAAATTTCTAGAGTCAAATTTGTATATTAACTGTATACTTTGTATTTAAGAGTGTATAGGAATTGTATAGTGTTTGTAAAATTATGTATATGTGTGTATATGCTCAATTTCCAGATTCAAGATTAAAGAAATATTTTTTGCTATAACCAATAGTTATATGACTCAACAGTTTGATCGTCTAATGGCAGAGGTGAATAAAATTGACTCTAGGATGTCAAGCTATTTAATGAAAATTGAATATGATAAGTGGTCAAGATTGCACGCGAGAGTCACCAGAGGTTTGGTCATGACATCAAATATAACTGAGTGTGTTAATTTTAAAATAAAAATGCAAGAGATTAAGGCTCTGTTTGTTAGAGTTCATGACAATTTTGATCCAAAAGTGAAATTGCTCAAACAAGAAAATCGCAACAAACACAACAACAATGCTTTCCAACAAAGACGTAATGTGGATCCTGTGGGCAACAAGAGAATAATAGGTAGTAAATCCTCATTTGAGTAACGGCTTTTGACTCTAAATCTTCATTTACCTATTATCAAATGTGATTTTAAATATCAAATCAAGGTTTTTGAATGGTAAATTTGGGGGTTCTTGAAGAACCCAAGATTTTTGATAAATTGGCGATTGAGGGCTGATTGTTGCTCTATTTTCGAAATGATTTTCACTAATGAGTTCCAAATCTTGTAGGTAACGCTTTCATGTAACAAATTTCAGATTTAACTTTTATTTTTCGAATTGGATTTTTGGGTCGATTTGACCCTATTTTTCAAATTGCTTTATATGGGTATTGTTAGTCTCGAAATCTTATTATGAATACTTCCTTGAATAGATTGTGTTGATTTAGATACCGTTTGAAAGGGAAAAGCTTAAGTGTTGGAGTGATTATTGAGTTGTCAATACAAGTGAACTTCTAGACCTTTGTTAAAGTTTATAGAACCTTGTATTTTCCTTGTTGTTTGTGTTGGAGAGTAATGAGAATTGGTGATGGGTTGAATTGTTCACATCGATTAAACTTAATGATAAAAAGGGGAATAGTGAAAAAGGCAATGTGTTGATAATTATTGTGTGGTATATGATGAATGACTTGAGAGGTAATATTGGTCCATTTTTGCTTGAAACACTATGATTGTGTTGTTGTGATTGTGAATTGCTATGGAATTATCATCTCCTCATTATGGTGTGAACATGCCTATTTGCATCGGTTTTGAAATACTATGACGAGATCTATTGTGAGTATGCTAATAGAAAATGGTTCCGGCGAGTGATATTGATATCGAGGTTTGTTTCGACAGGTGCTATTGATGCTGAGATTTGTTCCGGCGGATGATATTGATGCTGAAGTTTGTTCCGACAGGTACATGGACCTTGTGCGTTTCCCATGGGTTTCGGTCTAAGATTCAGTGGAAGTGTATCAAAAGACAGACATGCATCACTCTATATGACACTGAACATCATTGCATCACACTTCATTGATTAAAATTTCGTCTTCCAACTCTTATTATTTATTTTTTGAGGATATTTTTGTCCTTAAAACCTTTGGAGAGTTATCTAAATAGCCCTAAATGTGTAGAAAATCAATTTTTCATAATTAAATACTCTCATTCACTCTTAAGATTCTATGCTCAATAACTTCAAGAAACACCATGGCTAGGGTTCATTTTCCATGATTCTCCATCAAGATTCCTTACAAGGTATGTATGTAGGACTTCAATGAGGAATACTTTCATCTTCATGTCTAAGATTTCTTAATTTTCATGAACTTAATTCCATATAGTTAGGGTTATCCAAGCCACTTTTGAATTCATCATATTTATGATCCGAATTGCATGATTTCTTGAATTATTTATTCATGATTGTGGATTCTTGACTATTGTACTTCCTTTTTATACTTAGTAAGATTTTCAATGGTCACTCTTATGAATTATTGATATGATATTATATTTATGATTCATGAACGTTATATTTCAAATTATGATTTTAGAGTCCTTATGTTATTATGAAAGCTATGTTGAGATTGTACAGGTTATGTATGTTCTAGAAAACTTTCTCATTATTTGAAAAATATGTTTAGAAAGAGGTTTCAACATATGATTTTAGAAAGAACTATTTGAGTTTCATCTCACAAAGTGTAACATCTCGGATTTGAAAAGAAGGAAAATGCAGGTTTTCTAGAACTGGTGTCTGCATCGATGAAACCACCGACGGACCGTAGGTTGACTTACGGGCCGTAGGTGGAAACCATAGGTTGCAAGTTAAATGATTTTTAAATTTCAAGCCAGTACCCTTTTTACGGTTCACCAGGACGGTCCTTCATTCAATGTACGAGTCGTAGGTAGGTCTTGTAGGTGAGTTCTAGACTTAGTAAAATTTTGAGGGTCAAAGTTGGGACCTACGATTGGGATGTACGATCCGTAAGTGGACCAACGGACCGTATATAGGTCCCGTCGTTGGGGTCCAAAAGTATAGTCCCAGAACCTCACCGACGATCGGACAGGACGGTCCGTAGTTGGACTTACGGACCGTAAGTCCAACCGTTGGTGGAGGTCCGACAGTTATTTTTAAGGGCCTTTTGGTCTATTCCCTAATCGTTTTAACCCTATACTACGTCGTTTTGACTTCTACCCTAAGTCCTATATAATGATTTTAAACCTCCAAATTACCCAATTAAATTCACTCTCCTAAATTCCTAAAAGTTGATCAAGTTCATCCTCTCAAATATTTCTCTCTCTAAGGAAGAAGAAGAAGAAGCTAGGGTTCTCCAAGTTCAAGTCTCCTTTCTTCATCATTGCTTAGGGCTTCAACCAAGATATGTAGGGATTTCATCAATGGGTTCCATTCACCCATTGAGTCCCCCAAAGTTTCTCCAATTCTCTAATTCAATTTCCTAAAATTGATTAGGTTTTCATTTAATTCTTCATGGGTTCTATTTGTATGGATTAAATTGATTGACTTTGATCTTATTTTGATGATTTAGACTTAATTACATGTTTTTCAACTAATTCCAAGTGAACCCATGCATTGATCTATGAATTGTGACTATGAACCCTAATTTACATGAATTTATGAAGAAGCTTGAATTTATGAATATGTTTTATGAAATTATGCATGTTTTTATGAAAACAATGTTTTTGACTCAAGTAAGCTTATAGATGAAGGTATCTATATGTCCTATGAAGCTTGGCCACATGACATGAATGACATCTAGATTTGCCATCAATGCTTTTGGGTTATTTTTTAAAATTAGGTCTTGATTAGTATGGTAGACAGTTATGCCATCAATGATCATAGATCACGCTTTTAAAATTATTTCCATTAGTAGTATGACACTTATAGTATGAAGTTAATGACAATGAGCCTTATAAAGCTACTATGAAAAGATCATGGATGGTGAAAGGTTTTCTCACGCATGGTCTCAGGAGCTATTCTAATGACGTAAGCTTGAATTAGTCCATGGAAGATGAAACGTCTATAAACATGACTTTAGATTGGATTGGTAACTCTAGTTGTACCTTTCCATGGATAATAAGATGAAAATTATTAATGACTAATTCCATGGGATTTATGCTTAGCACCGAGTAGACAAGCGGCGATTACCCATGTCCCATAACTATGTGCCACCATAGGATGATTGTCTCATATAGATATTAGCTATTGGATCCACTTTAGCTCAGATTTATGGTTCTTACCTTGGCAAGTAAGGACACCCCTTTTCAGTGTGGGGCAGACATTTGATTCCATGTTATAGCTCACATGTTCTTGTTGGTTAATGGTAAACTTCCCACACAATGAACTAAGATAATTACAAGGTTTTATGAAGCTTCCTTAAATGGTTTTTGTAATGACCCTCCAGGTCATTTATGTGTTAATGCCTTCTTTCTGTCGTTTAGAGCATTCCTATTGCAACCCCAAGTCATTTATGACTTACTGGCACTGACTGTTCGGTTGCCTAGTCGTTCGTTTGGGTTTTATGCCCGTTTTTCTGTTTTGGAGCTTTTGAACCTTGAAAAGTTGACTTCAGTCAGAACTTCAGGTAAACGACCTCAGATGAGAATTCTGACAGTTCCATCAGCTCCGGAAAGGCAAAATTAGGTTAGAAACATGGTTAGCATGAGTCCCGGGGTTTCCGGTGTGCATTTGGGGCCGATTAGCTCTTTAGCCTTTGGAAATTGGCCTAAGGTTGACTTTGGTCAACTTTCTTGGAAAACGCACTCGGATGAAAATTACGACAGCGCGGTCAGTTTTGGAATGCCTAGTTTGGTCTAGAATGACCTTTCTGGAATTACCCGGAGCTTCCGATCAAAATTCGGGGCCCTTGGTAGAATTTGGCTAAAATGACATAATGGGTGTGGGACCCACTTTTTGTCGAAACGACCTGGTATGAAAATTTTGACTGTGCCATTGAGTCCGGAATGTTGAATTTAGTGGGGTAGCATATCTGGTTTATTTTCATCGGGTCCCGAACGAATTCCGAAGGTCCGTTCGGAGACTTTAAAAAAATAGCAAAAATCTGGTTGCTGGTGCAAACCTTTAGCGACCAGAAATTAGACTTTTAGCGACCAGGAATGATCTTTAGCGACGAGGTTCAGGTTTTATAACTCAGAAATTTTAGCTTTCACCCTCATTTTCAAATGCTGATTTCTCCCTCATCCGAGCTCCGATTTGAGTGATTCGAAGTCCTGTATGATCGTGGAGATTGTTGCTACATAGTGGAGTGATTGGAATGTGTTGGTGAAACCTCGTTTGTGGTGAAATTCAGCTCGAAGCTGCTGCCATCAACTTATGATTTCCTCTTCATTTTAAATTTTGATATCTCGAGTTCTAGAGCTCCTTTTTTGGTGATTCAAAGTCCCAAGTGTTCGAGTTTTCATTGGCTTCGTGGATTTGAGGTTGGATTTTGATGGGTGCACCTCGTTCTGCATGAAATCAGAGGTAAACCCCTTATTTGGCCTATTTTTGTTAGTTTTAGATTTGTTATTGTTTGGTTGATTGGGAGCGGATCCGACCCCTATTTGATAAACTAGTTTAGGATTAGTGTTTGGGGAAGGATTTGGGAACTTTTGACGGAGTCAATTCTGAGAAATCCGGAGAGGTCCCACTTTGCCCGATTTTGACCCAAAAATTGGTCTGTCTCCAAATTTGTTAAGTTTGCTGTCTAAATGACCGTATTGACACTGTCATTCTATTTTTGGTAGCGTGGCAGTAGTCTGACGTCGTTCGGAAGGGAAAATCTCCAATTGAGGGACTTGGAGCGCACGTGATCGGCTTTTTGGTAGGTTACGTCTTCCCTTCTTTCTAGACTGAGCCTGATTGTGTAAATGTTGGTTGATATTTGTGAATCTGGGGTGGTTAGTTAGTATTGTTTCCTTTGTTCCCCGATTTCCTTAGTTTAGAGTTGACTATTGGGTTGTTATGAGCTAGTATCATGCTATAGGTTGGCCGGGCTGTTGATTTGATTTGCTGATATGAACGTTGTGGGGTATCTGTTGGTGGTTATCTGATGTTGCATGAGTGGGTCCGGGTGAATCTATTTGATGATTGACTGATTATTGTGATTCTGCCTTAGAATAGGCTGTGATATATTGACATAGTCTCATGTACCTGGTTGACTTGAGTATGTATTCGATGTCGTTTCGGATGGACTAGATCCTTGTAGATTGATATAGCAGACTTGGGTCAGATTATGAGCCTTAGTATAGGTGTTTTCGTGGCTTTCAGACCTTCCGATTCTTTGCCCTTATCGCTGAGATTTTTGGGATGCTGCCGAAAGATGCCGTTGTTGCACCGATTGTCGGCTGGATTGTGTTAGGCTAGGAGCCTTCGGTTGGTATATATGTGGGGAGGGGGGGGGGCGGCGGCGGCCCGTGATGTTTATTCTCTTAGTGTATTGTTGTTGTGGCTTATCTGGTTCATGACGGCTGGCTCCAGTACATGGCTGACGTTACTCGGTTATCACTCAGGATTTCCAGCGCTAGGCTGACGGGGATAGGCTACTCGCTCCGGTCCGCAGCTGACGTTACACGATTGCAGCCCGTTATTTCCAGTGCGAGTCCTTGGAGCATAGGCTACTAGTCCCAGCTATGCGACCGATGTATCCGGTGGAACCAATATTTCTAGCGTTCGACTGTCGAGTGTGGGCTGTTTGTGCCAGTCCGAGACTGAGGTTGCCCGGTTAGAGTCCGGCATTTCCAGCTCGTGACTGATGAATGAGCTGGGCTCTGATATTTCTAATATTTATGACTGTGCTGGGCTATGATATTTCTGATATTTATGACTGAGCTGGGCTATGATATTTATGACTGAGCTGGGCTCTGATGTTTATGACTGAGCTGGGCTCTGATATTTATGACTGAGCGTGGCTTTGATGGTAATGATTGGGCGGGGCCCTGGTGTTGTTCTGGAGTTGGTTATTCTTTCGTTTTTGTAGAATAGCTCTTTTGTGTACCTGTCGGGCTTATGGGGGCCCGTTCAGGTTTTATTTAAACTCGCGCACGAGTGTGCCCAGCGGGTCTTGTGGGGGTCTCAGCTGGGTTTATTTTAGTTATTTCTTTGTGCTTCCTTTCAGCTTTTTCGTTTCCTGTTCTGTCGACCTCTGTTTGTGCTGATTCTATCTTGTCCGCCTGTTTTTATCCTTCTAGCTCTGTCGGCCTATGATTCCTACTGGGTACCTTTTGTTTTGGTACTCATACTACACTCTGCATCTGTTTTTGTGATGCAGGTCCGAGCACCAATTATCAGCGTTGAGATCGGGCCGGGAGCTATCAGTTCGGGAGACTAGGGTGAGCACTTGGCATTTTGGGATCACCAGTTTCCTTCTGTTTATATATTTTGGCTTGTCTTTTGTTTTCGAGACAATTGTTTCAGTGGTCCACTTTCGGGACTTGTACTCTTTTTAGTAGTTCTGCACTTGTGACTTCTAGGTTTTGGGAGGTGTTGTATATATTTAGTCTGGTTTGTTGCAGCTTTTGTGATTGCTCTTATTGTATGCTTCCGCTTGGTTATGGATTAGTTTCCACCCTTAGTCCCGTTACTTTTTAGTTTCGAGATAGGGTTTTGGCTGGCCTACTGGTGGGTTGGTAGGCGCCATCATGACTTGAGAAATTGGGTCGTGACAGTTTTAAATATGCATTAACCTCATGTATGACTTATGATTTCTTTATAAAGGCTTTTATCACGCTTTACTTGGTCATGCATCTTCATGTTTTCTATTATGTCCCCTTATGATCATGTCTTGTGTTTTATTACATTCCCCTCATACATAGTACATTCCATGTACTAACGCATACTTGTGCCTACATTGTCTCACTAATGTAGGGCATGACGACTCTTCTTCTTCCGTTCGTGGCTAGTTGCTTGCATTAGAGATTTGAAGACTTGGTGAATCCTCATACTTCGAGGACGATGTCACTTTTATAGCTTTATGTTATTTCAGTTTTCAGATGCTGTATGGGTTACGTCCCAGATTTCTTTTTATCGACTTAGTAAATGGCTTATTGAGACTTATGTTTAGACTTCCATTTTCATCAAACTCTTTTAAATGAAATGCTTTCTTTAAACTCTTCTGTTATATTATCTTGTATAATATATGTTGTGACTTGTATAGGGCCTCTTGAGGTCTTATACGTCATGTCACGTCTAGGGAGTACTTTAGGTCGTGATAAACTTGGTATCAGAGCACAATGTTTTAGAAAGGTTCTAAGATGTCTCATAAGCCACGTCGAGTAGAGTCATGTTCATGAGTGTGAAGCGCGCCACACTTATGAATGAGAGGCTATAAAATGTTTAGGAAATTCCACTTCTTTCATCATTCTAAAGTAGTGCGATAGAGTTCAACTCTATATGTCTCTCTCCTAATCCCGACCCGATGCTTTTCAGGATACTCAAAGGGCATATGCTAGAAGGAATGCTAGAGAGGATGTGGAACAAGAAGTTCCTCAAGTTTCGCTTGACCCCTTGGCCGAACAAGTGACTAATGATGAGTTTTGAGCCGCATTTTATGCATTTGCCCAAGCTATGACGGCTCAAGCAAATAGGAAGGTTGTGGCTCCCGTGAACCCAAGGGTGGGTACGGTGGCAACTAGAGTGAGAGACTTCAATACGATGAATCCTCCGGAGTTCTTTGGTTCTAAGGTTGAGAAAGATCCTCAAGAGTTCATCGACGTGAATCATAAGGTTGTAGAGATTATGGGTGTCACTCCGGTAGAAAAGGCGGAATTGGGCACTTTCCAACTTAAGGGTTGTTCTCAGGTTTGGTTGAATCAATGGAAGGAAGAGAGAGAGGTAGATGCGGGTCCTCTTGATTGGGAGAAATTTAAGGTTGCTTTCCTTGATAGGTTCTTTCCCCTTGAGATGAGGGAGGCAAAAGTACTTGAGTTCGTTCACCTTTGTCAAGGGGATATTAGTGTGAAGGAGTATGCTTTGAAATTCACGCAATTGTCCAAGTATGATCCAACTATGGTTGCCGATCCAAGGGCAATGATGAGTAAATTTGTGTCGGATGCTTCCGACTTGGTGGTCAAAGAATGTCTAACCGCCATGCTTGTTAAGGAGATGGATGTCTCCCACTTGATGGTTCATGCACAACAAATAGAAGTGGTGAAACTTAAGGAGAGGACTAGGGATTCAAAGAGGGCAAGAAAGAATAATGGTGATTTCTCACATTCAAAGTCCGGTGGAAGTAATCATTCCCAAGGTAATGGTTCTAGTGAGCAAATGGTGTCCGAGTGTGAAAAGAGTCACTCGGGTGATTGTCTAGTCGATACGGATGCATGCTTTGGTTGTGGAAAAATGGGTCATAAGATAATAGATTATCCTTAAATTTCTAGGAATGAGGGAGATAAACATCGGCGGGCTCAACCTTATCCTTCTAGTGGTGGTCACCGACAAGTTAGGTCATATTCACTTCGGGCTCGACAAGATCACGAAGTTTCTCCGGATGTGACGAATGGTAAGTTATGGTCTTTTAGCTTGTGGTTATGCATTGCTTGATATTAGGTGTTTCGTTGGCTATGGTAAGACTTCATGTATGGTTATTGTGTTTGAAGTCGACCTTGAAATCTTTGTGGAAATTCTCTAAGTGTTTACTTGTATCAATGGTTCCATGGTTGTTAAGACTTTGATGCTATGCTTGGGTTGAGGGAGATGGATTCGAAAAGACTAGAGAGGTTTGCTCCAAAGGGGGAGATGGTGTGCTTCATGGTTGAAATATATGAATAAACCTATGTTGATTTTGGAAGGTTTCTAGCTTTGGGTTGTTTTGTGAAAGGCCGGAGGCGATGTGATGTCTTAGTATCCCTATCCCATTCATTTATCTTCGGGTCTAGCTTGAGGCATTAGCCTCTCATGTTCACTCTTTAGGATTCATATGTCTTAGTCATTCTCACGATTCCTCATTTATGCATGTTCATGAAAACCTTTTTTGAGATCTTGACTTAGTTTTGATTGATTTCTTCATGATTATGTGCATTTGAGTATGATTTGCATACATGCCTTATGAAATGATGTTTTGAACATGCTTTATCTTGGAGTTGATGTTTCCTCATCGAATATGTGAATTTATGTGATTGCAGTCTTATTGGGCTGTTAGATCTAGTTCCTACCCTCCTTATGATGTCTTGAGTCACATTCGAGGATGAATGTTCCCAAGGGGGAGATATTGTAACACCTCAGATTTGGAAAGAAGGAAAATGTAGGTTTTCTAAAACTGGTGAATGCACCGACTGAACCAGCGACGGACCGTAGGTTAACTTGCGGTCCATACGTGGGAACCGTAGGTGGCAAGGTAACTAATTTTTAAATGTCAAGTCCCAGTATCCTTTTTATGGTCTATTAGGATGGTCCGTCGTTCAATGTATGAGTCGTAGGTAGGTCTCGTAGGTGAGTTCCAGACTTAGGGAAAGTTTGAGGGTCAAAGTGTGGACCTACGGTTGGGATGTTCTGTCTGTAAGTGGACCAACGGACCTTACATTGATCCCGTCGTTGGGGGTCCAAAAGTGTAGTCCCAGAACCCCACCGATGATCGAACAGGACGGTCCGTAGTTAGACCTTTGGACTGTAAGTCCAACCGTTGGTGGAGGTTTAGCAGTTATTTTAAGGGCTTTTTGGTCTTTTTCCTAATTGTTTTAACCCTATACTACGTTGTTTTGCCTTCTACCGTAAGCCCTATATAATGATTTTAAACCCCCAAATTACCCAATTCAATTCACTTTCCTAAATTCCTAAAAGTTGATCAAGTTCATCCTCTCAAATATTTTTCTCTCCAAGGAAGAAAAAGAAGAAGCTAGGGTTCTCCAAGTTCAAGTCTCCTTTCTTCATCATTACTTAGGGCTTCAACCAATGTATGTAGGGAGTTCATAAATGGGTTCCATTCACCCAATGAGTTCCCCAAATGATCATGTCTTATGTTTTATTGCATTCCCCTCATACTTAGTGCATTCCATGTACTAACGCATACTTGTGCCTACATTGTCTCACTAATGTAGGGCGTGACGACTCTTCTCCTTCCGTTCGTGGCTAATTACTTGCATTAGAGCTTTGAAGACTTGGTGAGTCCTCATACTTCGAGGACGATGTCACTTTTATAGATTTATGTCATTTCAATTTTCAGACGTTGTATGGGTTACGTCCCAGATTTCTTTCTATTGATGTAGTAGATGGCTTATTGAGACTTATGTTTAGACTTCCGTTTTCGTCAAACTTTTTTAAATGAAATGCTTTCTTTAAACTCTTCTCTTCTATTATCTTGTATAATGTATGCTAAGTGGCTTGTATAGGGCCTCTCGGGGTCTTATACGCTATGTCACAGCTAGGGGGTACTTTAGGTTGTAACACAAAGCATAGTCTCACAACAAAATATGTTTTAGAAAAAGATTTTTTTAGCAAGACTCATTATAAGCTTCTAGATAAGCTAATAGATATGTTATGAGCTATACAGATATATATATTATGTTTTTGGAGTGGTATTTAGCACCGAGTGAATGAGAATTCTAGATAGCCCAAGTTTCAGAACTACGTGCCACCGTTGAATTATGTTTCACCGCTTTATCGATTGAACTTTTAGCCCTGAGAGGCTCAGAATAGCGGATCCACATTAGACAGAAATATTCTATACCATGACAAGGTATAGGTCATCCCTCCCCAACTGGGATTGTAAGTTGGTGCATCATGAGCTCACATGATGTATGTTGATTAAGAGAAACTCCCACCTAAAAGATTTACTTAATTTATTTTATGTTTTCTTGATATTATAGTAGGGGTGTTCATGGTTCGGTTTGGATCGATTATTGATTAAAATCAAAACTAAACCAATTTAGTCAAATTTTAAATTTCTAAAATCAAACCAAACCAAATAAAAAAAATAACCGTCGGTTTAGTTTGATTTTTTCGGTTTGAAAGTATATAGTTTATTGAGAACTTATGCATCTCGATAAACACAAACACTTAGTATATGAACAATTCATAGAAAATTTATTGTGAATTTAACTAAGCAACACTAGTCATAGAACAATTGAAAGGGGACTAAAAAACTCATTAAGTTGTTAGAAATCTTATTTCTAAAAACAGAAAGCAACTTATATATGTAGTGGAAAATCAATACTAGCAGTGTTGTCTTCCAAAGTAAAAATGATCATCTTCAATTACGGTTGTGCACGAGCTTTTTAAGATAGATATATAGCATATTGAATCTTGCATGTTCTGGCGACTGTGAATTTTTCCTAATAAACCAAAAAAAAAAAAAACAGTGCTTCAAACTAATCAATTCCCATCTTCTTTAGCTTGAGCTCTAAATTACTCAATGCTCAAAGTAGTGTCCGGATATTCTGGAAATAACTTCACTATATTAGGCAATATTTACAAACATAAATATGATCTAACTTTTTTTTTCTTTTGAAAAGACAATAAGAGATAAGTAAAAAGTTTTATTATGGATCAAATTTTAAGAGCCAAAAAAAATTAATAAACTATAAAGTAGTACATTTTGCAACTATTTCAAGTTTTTGAAATCAAATTTTCAAAACCAAAAAAGAAATAGGAAGAGATAACTAGTAAGTTGTAAAATAATACCTTTTTCAACTATTTCAACATTTTGCCATTCTTGTAAAAGATCGTCAATCTTGCATTCTGTAGATGTTGAACGTAACCATTGTTGATTAAAAATAAGAGCTTCAACAGTCTTTGGTGACAAAGAACTTCGATAACAATCAAAAATGCGACCACCAGTTCTAAAAACAGATTCTGAAGCAACAATAGATGTGGGAATAACAAGAACATCTCTTGCAATTCTAGAGAGAATTGGATATTTTTCAGATGAAGCTTTCCACCAAGTTAAGATATTGAAATCCTTAATCTTTTCTACATCGTCCTCCAAATACTTCTCAAGATCAGATTTATCATCAACATTATTTTTTTAAAGAAATTTCTCCCATTGAGATTGCCACACATCAGAAGTGTCCATTGTACTAATTTCACTCACCGCATCAGTTTGATCTCCAACAGTTTCACAAGAAGTTCCAGAAATAGAATTCTTGTAATGATTATATAAGCTAGTTAAAGTATCCATTACTTTGACAGATTTACTACATCCCTCCACGGAATTTTAATAATTCTTAAAAATAAACTTCACATACTTCATTTTGAAGCGAGGATCCAATACAATGACAACAAACAACATCATATTCATATCATCAAAATCACCCCAATATTTATCAAACTTACCTTTCATCTTCTTAGCCATACCAATCAGAGAATTATAACACTTTGAATAATTTACAATTATGCTTTGAAGATTAAAAAGCTCGTGAAAGAAAGTATTTGAAGTAACATGTAAAGTACTCAAAAATTTCAAAGTGATTTGATAGAAAATCTCCAAAAACTTGAGAGATACATTCACATCTCTCCAATCTTCTAAAGATGGATGCTCTATCTTTCCACCTGAGTGAAGACAATATTTAAAGTACTTATGATCATCAATATACATTCTTGAAAATGCCTTTTCAAATTTGACAGCAGTATCTACCATCAAATATGTAGAGTTCCACCTCGTCTCAACATCCAAACTCAAAAGTCCACAAGTATCTAGTTTAACCTTCTCAACATATGACTTAAAAGAAGTAGTTCTTGCACAAGAAGACTTAACATATTTCACAACATTTCTTACCTGAGAAATAGACTTATTTTGTTCACTCAATCCTTCTTTTACAATCAAGTTTAGAATATGGGCAATGCACCTAACACGTAAAAAAATATTTTTCATGATAACACCTTTTCAATCACTGATTCTCCCTTTTAAGTGTGTGATTGCTGCATCATTAGCTAATGCATTATCAAGTGTTATTGTAAGTAGATTTTCTATTCCCCAATCTAACAAACAAGATTCAATAGCTTTTGCAATAGTCTTATCTTTGTGATCTAGAGTTTGAAAAAAATTCAGAATCTTTTTTTGCAACTTCCACTCATCATTAATCCAGTAGGCAGTAATGACCATATACGTAAAATTTTGGAGTGAAGTCCATGTGTCACTAGTAATACAAACACATTGACCTTGAACAAGTCTTTTAAACTTTTGTTTCTCTTCTTGATAAAATTTTAAGCAGTATCTAGCAACAGTAATACGATACGGTAACCCATAATTTGGCAAAATAAGCGATATTAGTCTCTTAAAGCCTTCACCCTCAACGACTCTAAATGGTTGTTCATCGATTATAAAAAACTCGACAATGACCCTCCTGACTTCGGTGACATTATAAATAACCTTCTCCAAATCTACTTGTCCCCCTCTTTTAGTAGGTTTAAGAGTTCTTTGCTTTTTTTCAAAAGACTTAAAAGGATATTTCATATACTTAGTAAGTAAATGTCCCCAAAGATTAGAAGTCTTATTTTTACTAATCCAAGCAAAAGTCTTTGAAACAGTACTTACATTTTACCTTCACTTCACCCACTTTATTAGTAATCTCAGAATAATGATCCCAAACTTCAGAGATTTTTCTACCACTTCCCCCAGTGTCTTGACTGCACAAAGTTGTTCTTTTCTGTTTCTTCGGAGGATTGTTCACAGAAGAAGTTTTTGAAAAATTACCTTTTGCTTGAGTTTTATCCGTTGTAGTACTTTCTACTTTAGGTTGAACTTCCAAATCTTCAACCTCTAATGCCCGTTTCATCTGAAATTCATACAAAAGAAAAATATAAAAAAATCTCAATTTTGTAGCCATGCTCTCTAGTTTAAAATTAGCTAAAATTAAGAAAATTACAATATAAAAAATTACCTTCAATCTTTACTTTTCACTTTTCCTTGTATTTGAAGTTGAGAACTTAAGAAAGAAGCAGAAAAGAAAGACAAATAGGACTAAAGAAGATGAGGAGAAACTTCTTGATAATAAGAGCAGAAGGCTGCTTTGAAAATTTTTTAAAAAGAAAAAAAAGAAAGCTGCTCTCAACTTTTTTAAAAAGAAAAGAGAAGAAGCTGTGTATAAAAATTTTTAAAAGAAAAGAGTAGAAAGCTGCTGAATCTTGTTATGTAGGGTAGATAAAGATCACTTAAATAATAAATTTTGGTGGAGTTGGACTTAGGGTTTTAATAGTTGGGCTAAAATTTAAGTGTTGGCTTGAGAAAATGGTAAAATTAAAGACTTAAGTTCATTAAAATTTAATTAAATGTTTATATTTTATTTATGAATAATATATAAATAATTATAAAATTTATATATATAATTTCTCGGTTCGGTTTGGTTATTTTTGCGGATATTTTTTAGTAAAATCAAAATCAAACAAAATAGTATCGATTTTTAAAATTTAAAACCAAACCTAACAAAACCAAACTAAATATCAATTTTTTAATCGGTTTGGTTCGGATTGCGGTTCGATTTGATTTCTAACCATAACCATGAACAACCCTAATTATCAGTATAAGATTTTCAAATAGCATGATTTTCATGTATGCATTGATTTCTGATATATATTTTTGTTGTTGCTGCTAGAAAGTGAAAGGTGGTTGTCCCTAATGACCCAAAGGAACTCCATGAGCTGAGCTATGAAGTGTATGCTAGCTCTCCTGTCATCTTCAGAATTGATCATACCACTTCTCTAAGGTGACAATATTTTGATATTTAATTTATATGCATTGACAACATAGAAAAATTTGAAACTTTATAGATATATATAAACCTGAGTCGTCATCATGTGACTAGGAGGTCACAAATCAAGGCGTGAGAATGGCCACTTGCAAAAATATAGGGCAAAGTTGCATTCAATAGACCCCATGTGGTCTAGCCTTTTCCGTGCATAATGGGGACCTAGAGAATGGGTTGACCTTAAGTGTGTTTTAACATGTTGTAGCAGAAAATATGCCTTATTTTTCAGGTTATTAATTAAGCTATTGTTATCTATGATCGCTTACAGCCTTCATAACAATCTCCATGTTAATCACAATTGTTATCTATGATCTCTTCATTATATTCTTCAAAAATACACAAAGAAGCCGTGGGAGATCATATCGTTGCAAAGACTAGGGAGTCATGCTTATTGCCTCCTTCGGAAAGAGGCTTAGTGTAGCAAGAGAACATGGAATTACTGAGAAAAAAAATCCTATTTCTGTTATGTTTCCGCAGTTTATATTGATGGGAGCTGCTGATAACTTGCAACACCAGTACCTTAATTTTGATCAAAAGGACCAACTTTTGTTAAGCTAAAGACAATAGTTTATTTTATGTTGAAAAAGTAAAATACCTATGTCGAATTTTGATCGAAATTGCTGTAACAATCCCAAAGTTTGGGCAGGACCTATTACCCCCCTACACTATTTAATTGTGTATTTTAAAGATATATAGGTGTCCACGTATATATATAAGATATGGGGTAATTAATACACAAAATAATAGTCAATGGATCATAATGTATATATATGGAAAGTTAATATATGATGTTAGAAAAATAAATTTATTAGTGGTGGTCCTCAAAGCTTAGTTTGGCATTTGGCAAGGCTACATGTGAAGACCTTGATTAGAGATATGTAAATGTAATCTCTTATGGTCCTAACTCCTAAGTTTAGGTCTGGTAAGTGAGAATTTTAAAAAGTAAAATACCTATATCAAGTAAACTATTTTAAATGTATTACAATTGATCTCTTTTCATTCAATTGTTGAGCCATTATATAAGATAAAATTTTGTTTTTTAATAATATATATTACTATTATAATGAATGGTGAATATTTTGTAAAATTAACATGTACACATTTTATTTTACTCTAAAGCTTTTTTCTTTTAGAAAAATGGCATCAAATATGTTATGCTTCCGAAATGCTATATATATATATATGATAAGTTGATGATATATATTGGATTGCTAGATTCCCTTTCTTTTGATCTGCTAATTCTAATGAGCAAATCCAAAGGATAAAAATCTCTTTCTAAAAAATAACACTAAAGTTTCTTATTCATCGTAGAGAAAATACATAAAGTCCACCTTAAACTAATACTATTTTTGTAAAAAGACACTTAACTTTGCGGGGGTCCTAACACCCCCCTGAACAATTTGAAAGTAATAACATTACCTCATTTTTCGATCAAACCCAATTGTGATAAAAGGTGTGATTTTCACGCCCCTATCTCAAATTGCCACGTGTTAAATGTCATAAATTATAAAAATAAATATGAAAAAGAATTTTCTTTATTATAAATAAAATAAAAGAAAAAATATTTTCCAACCCCTCCCCCACCCCAACACCTGTCCATTCCTATCTACTTCTCCCCTTTCCCTAACCTTCTTCATCAAATAAAAAAGACAATTAACTTCAATTAGAAATGGTAAACAAAAATCAATCCATTATTTTTATGCTATTATCATTGTAATTTTAAGAAAATAATCATCATTTTATTCTATTCCTCTATTCTTGAAACTATACAAATACTTCTATGAGCACCAAGAGGCCTTTCGCCTCCGATGGCTGAAGCAACCATAGCTAACTACCATTAATCTGTCATTATCGCTAGAAAATATTTTTTCATCGGATAAAATGGTGACTAACAATGACCTTCTTTCTCTTCATTTTT
This sequence comes from Solanum appendiculatum, assembly GCA_018342035.1. Classification (NCBI taxonomy): domain Eukaryota; kingdom Viridiplantae; phylum Streptophyta; class Magnoliopsida; order Solanales; family Solanaceae; genus Solanum; species Solanum appendiculatum. The sequence continues at coordinate 666,127 of JAGDQO010000627.1, read as the reverse complement.
TCTTTTCACTTTTGTTATCCTTTCATCATCACCGTCAAAAATATCAAATATCGACGATGATAAATTGTACCATCGCAATGACGAAGAAGACAAGAGAAGCAAATGACGAGTCCAGAATTGGGGATGACTTAACGGAGTACTCGTCGATCTTGTGACAATGAATCAAAGTTCGAGAAATACTACCGTGCTAACTCGGCCATGGACACTCCAACAAGCTTCAATGGTTGTTAATGGTGCTTGAATTGATTTGGGGAAGATGGTTCTTTTTCTTTTAAAAAGAATTCAATTTGAAATGCCACATGGCTTTTTATATTGGTTAGAGGCTGCTTTTTAAACTACTCACGCGCTCTTGCATGTGAGAGCAGAACAAGTGCAAAAATAAGTAAAAATGGCGTATTAAATTTGGTTGAAAGTAGTTTAGTGGGGTAATAGGACCTCCGCAAAGTTCAAGTGTCTTTTTATAAAACAGGTCTTGCTTTATGGGGTAATTATGTATTTTCTCTTCATCTTATATTATTTGGGTCAAAAAACTTAAGTATACAATTATATATGCTTAATAACCACTAGATAACAGTAGTTCTATTTTTCATCTACATGACAATAGTTTATTTTCAAATATAGCAAATAATTTTTTTTTAAAAAATGAAAGAAAAAAATGTAAAAAAAAAAAAAAGACCCCTAATTACGTATGATTTTTTATGGTAACAAATTTTAATTCCTTGAATTGCTCTACCTTTGTTATTCACTTACCACAAATCTCTCTCATAACCAAAATACTACTATACTAACCACAATCAAACTCTTTCTCTCTTCTGATAATCGTTTCAATGGCGGAAAGCAAAAACATCACAGTACGACGAAAGATGGGATGATCAGGTATTTTCAATCTTGTTTATTACGTATAAAATTTGTACTTTTAATCGATTTTATAGTAAATCGTATTGTTTTTAATTAATGTTTGATATAAATCAACGTGGTTACCAAAGAAAAAAAACATTTTGTAATCTTGTATAATAAACTAATTATTTTCAGAAAAAAATTATTTAATTTACATTGTTCATATCTTGGTTATGCAATAGGTTTTTTTATTGACGTTTTAATGAAAATTTTGTTACGCGATAGATTTTTATGTTAAATATTTTTATGTTTAGTTTTCAATGAATTGTATAGTATTATTTGTGTTTACAATCAGTTGTGCAGTTGTAATTTATTTTGTGGTTACAATGCATTGTGTATTATTTTTTCTTTTTTATATAAATTAGTTGGTGATAGATAGAATATGGTTATAAACCACATTGATGATATGTTAGTTTTAGGTTGAATATTTACTCTATTGAGAAATGTTTTTTGACACCAAAGTTAAGTCGATTTCTACACCATTCATAATAAGTATGTTAAATCATTTTGTACGTTAGTGATGCTTGTGGAAATAATTGCACATACTTTATTAGTTTATAGTGTACTCATTGTATTGTTATAAGATATACACAAAATTCACTTTAGAAGTATGGTTGAACATTGGTAAAATTCTTGATTATATTATGATGTTATGTATCGTATGATTGAAACATATATCAAAAATCAACTTTTGAACCAATTGTACACCTATTTATTTATATATTGTTATAGAGGTATTGCAAATGGTAAAATCGAAATGGACATCAATATTAAACCATAATTTGATAATATATTTGTATATGGATTTTATTGGGATAAAAAACAATTTGCTTTATGTTTTAACTCGATTTTGATTATTAAAAATAAAATAAATTTCTATGTGAGTGTGTTTTTAACTGTATATGTAATGTAATGCATGAATAATGTAACAGAATATCCTTCATACGATTACGGACGGTGCTAAAAGATTCATTGTCTTTCCACGTACTTGAATGTGTAGTTGTGGTAGATTTCAGCATGATGAAATTTCTTGTAGTCATACTATTGTTGCTATCTGATACAGAGACAAACATGGTGATGACTATTGCTCAGTGTATTACAGTAATGAAAATTATCGAGATACTTATGCAATACCAATTGTACCTTTGCCATGCGAATGCACATGGGAAATCCCATCACATATTTTGAGAGAAATAGTGTTACCACCACATGCAAGACGACAATCAGGAAGACCACCAAAATACGATCGTAAGAAGAGATTTAACGATGTGAAATTCAAGAGGTCTAAAGTAACTTGTAGTAAATGTGCTACAACGGGACATAACAAGATGACTCGTACGAAATTTTCACTTCAAAATTAACATTGTTAGTTTTTATAATTTTTATTTAGAACAATAATTTTTGTATTTAAATATTTAATGTTATTAACGATTTACCGGTGTTATTTGTTAATGGTATTCGTTATAGTATTTTTTAATAGTATTCATCCTAATATTGATAACTTATCCATTGTCAGAAAGTTAGTTTTTTTATGGTATAAAATGTTCTGTTGGCGAAATTAGATGTTAAAATAGTTTCATATATATTGGTATATTTAAAGGTATGTTTTATAATAATTGTTGGTGTAATGTGATTTCAATAGTTGGTACAAGTGTTTGTATATTGAATGGTTGATTATTCGTTGAAAATATGGCACAAATTTGTGATATTTATTGGTATATATTGAGTTATATCTTTAGATTAACACATGGTGTATTCATCTTAAGAACATAATTACTTAAGAATTACTAGGGGGCATTTAATGGTATAAAATTACCTATTAATATAAGAATAGTTTTATGTTACAATTTAAATATATCAAATTATATACCAACTTTAAAAATGATTGAATAATGATTACTAATTCAAAATGGTAAGTTACAATTTAAATATATCAAATTGTGAAAGTTAGTTTTTTTGGCGAAAATTAGATGTTAAAACTTAAAATAATTTCATATATATTGGTATATTTAAAGGTATATTTTATAATAATTATTGGTATAACATTATTTCTATAATTGATATAAATGTTTGTATATTAAATGGTTGAATATTCATTAAAAATACGGTACATATTTGTGTTATTTATTGATGTATATTGAGTTATATTGTTAACTTAACACATGATGTATTCATATAAATAATAGAATTACTTCAAAACTATTATAGGTAATGTATGGTATATACATATTAATATAAAAGTAGTGATATTGTTAGTATAAAATTCTTTAGTGCCTATTGATACCAAATGGTAAGATTATACCGTTATAAACCATAACAATTATGATTAAGAATAAGATCTATTTAAAGAAGGATTACAAATTGAGAGACGGCAAAAATTAATTTTCTAATTAATTGAATAAAAAGTGAAGAGAGAGAAAAACATAATTTTTTAAAAGAAGTAACTTATCAATTCCAAAAAATCAGCATACTAATCCAAAAAAAAGGAGAAAAATGGTATAATATATATCTTGTTTTTAAATTTTTTTTATTATGTTTATAATTAAAAACCTTATTTTATAAATAAAATAGAGTAAATACATATATTGTTAATTAAGGTCTTAAACAAAATATTTGATTTAAGGCTACAATTAATAATTTTGTGTTAAGGCTACCATTAATAATTTGATTTGATTGAATAAAAAATTATGAGATAGAAAATCAGTTTATGGGTAAAAAATAATATAAAAGAGTATAATTATGGTTGGAAAGCCAAAAAATAAACAATAATTATCAATCCCATAAATTTAGCACATAACCCCCCCAAAAAGAGGAAAAGAAATACGGATACTAAAAAATATATAAAAAAAATTGAAAATTAAATATTCTGTTATGTTTGTAATTAAAAACCTAGTTTTATAAATAAAAAGGAGTATATACATATATTGTTAATTAAAGTCTTAAATAGTATATTCTTGTAATTTTTCCTATTATTTTTATGTGTATGGATGTGAATACATGACGTGATAATTTATTTTTTATCAGTGATGGTCTTCAAAGCAAAGTTTGGCAAGCTATACTATGGCACTACACTAAAAATGATCTTTAGCGACAATTAATTAACAGTAATAACTTAATTGCAGCTGAATATGTATTTTTAAAGGCAATTAACACTCTTTGTAAATGTCCCTAAGACCTATAGCAATATTGGATGTTATGACGATTAACTAATGCCGATAAAGGCTTTAATTATCAATCTTTATTAATGTGTATATTTATTGTTGCTAAAAACTATTTTTATTGATATGTGAAGACCTTAAATAGAGAAAACTAATATCTAATGGGCCTAAGTTATACGTCGGATAAGTGAGAATTTGTTGAAGTAAAAACTTGTATTAGTTAAACTAATTTTAAGGTGTTAAAATCTCTTTTCATTCAATTATTTGAGCCATTAAATAAGATAAATTATTATTTTAAATAATATTTATGTTATGATGAATGGTCAAAACTTTGTAAAATTAACTCATGCACCCCAGTTTCTCTTGATACTTTTTGATAAAGTAAAATACCAAGAAATGTATTTGATTAATTTTTATGTTAATTTGATATGAAAAGAGCACATTTATTATGCCATTATATTATGTCACTAGTGAAATTGTCCGCACTTCGCGTGGCTATATGAAATATTTATAAGATAACAATATCTAATATTTATATTTAGGTTAGTGTCGGATATATAAGATAATATCGATATTTCTCTTCATCTACGACGTGATATGTTTTTTCATCTTTTTTTTAACATATAAAATAAAATTTCTTTTTTACATATTTTTAAGTGCAAACTATTCATACGTATATAGTACAACAAAATATTCACCATGATGAAGTAAATAGAATAAGAGGTAATATTTTAAAAAACAATATATTGTATTATGTTGAAAATATTTTTTTATGTTTTTATTTCCTCTATCTTTTGTAGGATTACTGATTTTCTAAACAAATTCTCATTCCGTATAAAAACTTTTGAATTTTTTATTGTGTCTTTATTATTACATTTGTTTATTATACTTTTTTAAACACTAATTAAATATTTATAAGAATTATGAAAAATGAAACAGACAAAAGTTATGAATAATATTTAAGATTAGAAGTTACAAGTAAGATGAAGAGACATGAGTTGTAAATAATTTAAATGTACAATTTTATTAGACATTAAATGCATTAATAATTATGCATTGATTTTATTTGTAAAATAATAAATAAAAATAAGGGGTGAAAATACAAAAAATGAACAAAAAATATAATAATCGGTGACTGCACAAAAATTATAAACAAAAAAGAATAGCGATGAAAACATATTGTTATGTACGCAAAAAAAATGGCATGATGAAATTAATATTATATTTTTCAATTACTTTTTTGCAAGTATAATAAAAATGAAGTTCCTAATCATCATAATTTTTTTTATTTGAAATGGGATAATCATATTAATTGTGCTTCATAACCAAAAAAGTAGAATAGTAAAGGACCAAATGATTAGCATTGACAATACATGTAGCTAAATTATTTATACAAACCAAAATTTTAAAAAGTCTAGCAAAAGTAGCTAAGTTACTAATACAAGTCAAAGTAAAAAAAAAATCTAGAAAAAATAATCTCTAATTATGCTACATTTTTTTCCTTCTACCATCTTCCTTTGCAAGTAGATCCGCCACCATATTTTGCTCCATATGTCAAACTCTTCATCATATGCTACCAATTGAACAAAAAAAATTATATGAATAAATAGAATATCATATACCTATTAAAAAATAATTATATAAAAAAAAAGAATTTTAAACTACATGTAATATATATGTATATTATTTTTTCAATAGTACTAACAATACTAAATAATAATCATCTCTTGAAATCTAAAAAATATTATAATCAAACTACATTATATCCCAGAAACTGAATATTAGAAAGAACAATCGCATACTGACAGCACATTGTTTATTATTACAAAGGTATTTTTTTTTATCATACTTGCTTGGTGAATGATAATACATACATAAATAAAATATTAATAAAACATGTCCAAGTACATACAAATAAAAAGAAAGATTTAAGAATGAAATATATCTTACCTTCATGTACTTCTTTTTTGTTACATGTTAGTTAATTTATAAACTAATATAATGAAGAAGAGAAATGATTATCTTGAATGTAAATCTTCATGAAATTAAATATAAATTATAGGCAATATAGAGGAATACCATAAGACATCATAAACTTACAAATTTAAGTTTGGAGATTATTGATATAAAAATTATGGGAGTTATGAATATTATTAAAAGTAAAAATTAAAGAGGTGTAAGTCATGGGTAATAACTCCTTGTGAATAAAGAAAAAAATATTATCATTTTATGATTAGAAGTGAGGCAAACAAATAAAAAAAGAATGTGAAGAATTTTTGTTGTAAATACATGTTCCTCAATTAATAAAATATTTATTTGTAATGAATTAAATAATTTATTACAATACAATAATTAATTTAAATAAGAAAAAAAGCCAAAAAAAAAGGATAAATGCAAATGGAGGCCATAGAGAGGTGCCACATCACCTTGTCTATGTTTCTCCTTTATTATATATATAGATATAGATAGATTATATATATATATATATTTTTTTTTATTTTTTTATTTTTTGCAAAGCCCATTTATTATATAACAAAAAGACAAAAAATACAGCTTTGGTCCAAAAGTGACCAACTCCCAAATCACAAAAGGAAACAACTGAAACAAAAACTAAAAGCCAAGGAAGAAGAACAAAAACTCCATGGCTGCTCCTCTTCGATCAGCATAACAACACCAGCGATCCGAGGAGAGCCTTACCTCTCGATGACGGCAGAGATGAGACAATACCAAGTTCGAGTGATATCCACATGGGCGTTCAAACTCTCACTAAACCATGGATTCAACTCAATGAAGACTTCTTCAACTCGACACCAATTATCACAAGCGTATCGCAGGTAAGGCCCAGAGCCAAAACTTACAACCCTTGAACTGACCAAATTTTTTTTATTTCACTAAGTAATTTCATGACCCGTGCAGATTGAACCCCAAGGAGTTGATACCACTGCAACAAACCCATAAAACTACCAAGTAAGATCCTCATTTTCAATGTAACAATCCTTGTGATTTTCCATTCCTTCTTGTTCCTTTTTGTTAGTTGCGACATCAGAAATGTTGTTCTATTGTGACTGCTCATTTTTTTTAATGAAGTATTGTGACAACTCTTTTTTGTGCTTCTAATTTGTGATTGGAATATTGAACCTGACATTTTGACACTTTTTTATCCTTAATTGCGGCAATTTTTGTTTGTCTAACTGTAATATAGTTCTTGCCTGTGATGGTAGCTCCTGTGTAGAATTAAATTGAATTAGTTTTGTACCTGCAAAATTGAAAATATGGTTAGTTAAAAAATCAGCCAATGTGTTCCCTTCTCTGTAGGTGTGCTTGATTTTCACCACCTTGTCCTTCATAACCTCTCTAATCCACCTTATGTCTACAGAAATTACCCATGGGACTTCCCAGATTCCATCTAGAATATTCTTGATGATGAGGGAATCTATCTCCATAATTAATGGAAGAAAATTATGATGGATGCAGTATGATAATCCTTCTCTAAATGCCTTAACTTCTGCCTCCAGAGCAGAACAAATCTCAAAACTTATGGTTTCAACAAACAGTATTATCTCCATTAGAATTTCTGACACAAAAAGCACTAGAACTTAGACCCAAATTGTCTCTACTAGAACCATCAGAGTTACACTTGAAAACCCCTACATTTGGACAATTCCATCTCACCACTTTAATAATAATCAATGGTGTATAAGCCTAAAAAAACTTTACAATCCATGGCCAATTGTTAGGGATATCAGACAATCAGGATATCTACTAGTAGATAACAAGTAAATATTCCTATTAATTTCTCTAATCATCCCATTTCTGGTCATTTTCCCCCCATGCTTGATCACATTCCTTCTTTTCTAGATCTGCCAAATAATAAACACTGGTAGTGCTTTGCATAATGGTTTAAGCTTAGCAACACTATCAAAATTCCACCACTTATTCATTGTTTGTTTCAAATGTATAAATGGACCCTGAATCCTTGCTGCTCCTGCAAACATATTCCATAGGCAATTAGAATCAGTACATGAAACAAATAAATGATCAAATGTTTCTTGTACATTATCAGAACAACAACAACATTCAACAGAGTCTGCAATTCTGCTCCTAACCAAAACTTCCCCAATCGGCATTCTTTGAAACCAAATTTTCCATAAAAGGAACGAGACTCTGAAAGGGATCCCTTTCTCCCAAATGTTCATGATATCCTTCTGCTCATTCTTCCTTTGCCTGATGATGTTTGTAATAACCCTCCAGGTCATTTCTGTGTTAATGCCTTCTTTATATCATTTAGAGCATTCCTATAGCGACCCCAAGTCATTTATGACTTGCTGGCACTGACTGTTTGGTCGCATGGTCGTTCGTTTGGGTTTTATGCCAGTTTTTATGTTTTGGAGCTTTTGAACCTTGAAAAGTTGACTTCGGTCATAACTTCAGGTAAACGACCTCATATGAGAATTCTGACGGTTCCATCAGCTCCAGAAAGGCCAAATTAGGCTAGAAACATGGTTCGCATGAGTCCCTGGGTTTCCGGTGTGAATTTGGGCCCGATTAACTCTTTAGCCTTTGGAAATTGGCATAAGGTTGACTTTGGTCAACTTTTTTGGAAAACACACTCGGATGAAAATTCCGACAGCGCGGTTAGTTCTGAAATGCCGAGTTTGGTCTAGAACGACCTTTCGATAATTATCGGGAGCTTCCGATCAAAATCCGAGGCCCTTGGTAGAAATTGGCTAAAATGACATAATGGGTATGGGACCCACTTTTTATTGAAACGATCTCGTATGGAAATTTCGACTGCGCCATTGAGTCAGGAATGTCGAATTTAGTGGGGTAGCATATCTGGTTTATTTTCATCGGGTCCTGAACGAATTCCGAGGGTCCGTTCGGAGACTTTAAAAAAAATAGAAAAATCTTGTTGCTGGTGCAGACCTTTAGCGACCAGAAGTGGTCTTTAGCGACGAGGTTCGGGTTTTATAACCCAAAAATTTTAGCTTTCCCCTCATTTTCAAATGCCGATTTCTCCCTCATCCGAGCTCCGATTTGAGTGATTCGAAGTCCTGTATGATCGTGGAGATTTTGGCTACGCAGTGGAGTGATTGGAATGTGTTGGTGAACCCTCGTTTGTGGTGAAATTCAGCTCGAAGCTGCTGCCATCAATTTATGATTTCTTCTTCATTTTAACTTTTGATATCTCGAGTTCTAGAGCTCCTTTTTTGGTGATTCAAAGTCCCAAGTGTTTGGGTTTTCATTGGCTTCATGGATTTGAGGCTGGGGTTCGATGGGTGCACGTCTTTCTGCATGAAATTAGAGGTAAACCCCTTATTTGGCCTATTTTTGTTAGTTTTAGATTTGTTATTGTTTGGTTGATTGGGAGTGGATTCGACCCCTATTTGATAAACTAGTTTAGGATTAGTGTTGGGGGAAGGATTTGGGACCTTTTGACGGAGTAAATTCCAGGAAATCAGGAGCGGGTCCCACTTTGCCCGATTTTGACCCAAAAATTGGTCTGTCTCCGAATTTGTTAATTTTGGTGTCTAAATGACCGTATTGACGCTGTGATTCTATTTTTGGTAGCGTGGCAGCAGTCTGAGGTCGTTCGGAAGGGAAAATCTCCAATTGAGTGACTTGGAGCGCGCGTGATCGGCTTTTTGGTAGGTTACGACTTCCCTTCTTTCTAGACTGAGCCTGATTGTGTAAGTGTTAGTTGATATTTGTGAATCTGGGGTGGTTAGTTAGTATTGTTTCCCTTGTTCCCCAATTTCCTCAGTTTAGAGTTGACTGTTGGGTTGTTATGAGCTAGTATCATGCTATAGGTTGGGCTGTTGATTTGATTTGTTGATATGCACTCTGTGTGGTATCTGTTGGTGGTTATCTGATGTTGCATGAGTGGGTCCGAGTGAATCTGTTTGATGATTGATTGATTATTGTGATTCTGCCTTAGAATAGGCTGTGATTTATTGACATAGTCTCATGTACCTGGTTGACTTGAGTATGTATCCGACGTCATTTCGAATTGACTAGATACTTGTAGACTGATATAGCAGACTTGGGTCAGATTATGAGCCTTAGTATAGGTGTTTTCGTGGCTTTCGGACCTTCCGATTCTTTGCCCCTTATCGCTGAGATTTTTGGGATGCTGCCGAAAGATGCCATTGTTGCACCGATTGTCGGTTGGATTGTGTTAGGCTGGGAGCCTTCGATTGGTATATATGTGGGGGGGGGGGGCGTGATGTTTATTCCCTTAGTGTATTGTTGTTGTGTCTTATCTGGTTCATGACGGTTGGCTCCAGTACGCGGCTGACGTTACTCGGTTATCACTCAGGATTTCCAGCGCTAGGCTGACGGGGGTTGGCTACCCGCTCCGGTTCGCAGCTGACGTTACACGATTGCAGCCCGTTATTTCCAGTGCGAGTCCGTGGAGCATAGGCTACCAGTCCCATCTACGCGACCGACGTATCCGGTAGAACCAGTATTTCTAGCATTAGACTGTCGAATGTGGGTTGTTTGTGCCAGTCCGAGACTGAGGTTGCCCGGTTAGAGTCTGGCATTTCCTGTTCGTGACTGATGACTGAGATGGGCTCTGATGTTTATGACTGAGCTGGGCTCTGATATTTATGACTGAGCGGGGCTCTGATGGTAGTGATTGGGCGGGGCCCTGGTGTTGTTCTGGAGTTGGTTATTCCTTCGTTTCTGTAGAATAACTCTTCTGTGTACCTGTCGGGCTTATGTTGGTTATTCCTACTGGTACCTGTTGTTTTGGTACTCATACTACACTCTGCATCTGTTTTTGTGATGCAGGTCCGAGCACCAATTATCAGCGTTGAGATCGGGCCGGGAGCTATCAATTCGGGAGACTAGGGTGAGCACTTGGCATTTTGGGATCACCAGTTTCCTTCTGTTTATATATTTTTGCTTGTCTTTTGTTTTCGAGACAGTTGTTTCAGTGGTCCACTTTCGGGACTTGTACTCTTTTTAGTAGTTCTGCACTTGTGACTTCTAGGTTTTGGGAGGTGTTGTATATATTTAGTCTGGTTTGTTGCAGCTTTTGTGATTGCTCTTATTGTATGCTTCCGCTTGGTTATGGATTAGTTTCCACCCTTAGTCCCGTTACTGTTTAGTTCCGAGATAGGGTTTTGGCTGGCCTACTGGTGGGTTGGTAGGTGCCATCATGACTTGAGAAATTGGGTCGTGACAAATTGGTATCAGAGCATTAGGTTCGTTGGTCTCACTTGTACAGAACTAGCATCTAGTAGAGTCCTGCGGATCGCAGCGGAGACGTCTGTGACTATCTTCGGGAGGCTACAGGATGTCCTTAGGATGTTGTCCTATCTTTGTATCTTTGTCGTGTGTTGCTGTCCAGTTGGTTTCTTGAAATCTCACTTGTGTCCTTCTGTCACATGATGGCTCGTACTCGCAGTAGAGGTCGACTCCGAGGTCGAGGTGTGGCACCAGGCCGAGGTAGAGAGAGGACTCCGGAGCCGGAGCCTCGAGCAGAGTAGATTCCGCCTCATCTGGTGCGGCCGAGACCAGCCCAGCCACCACCAGCTCCAGTTGTCGCTCCAGATCTTCAGGGCATGCTTGCCCAGCTTTTTGATGCTATTGGTAGTATGCAGCAGCATCAGCCATCTCCAGCGCCAGTTCCAGAGCCGGTTCCAGCGCAACAGGACCAGCCTGCAGTTGCGGCTCCAGAGGTTCATCAGCCGCCAGCCCCAGTTGTGGTTCAGTTAGACCCTTTGGACGGGGTTATGCCTCTGCGAGAGCAGAAGATGCTCAGTGTGTTCCTTAGATTGTCACCGCCGAGATTCTCAAGGGCTATAGGAGAGGATGCCCACGAGTTTCTGATTACTTGTCAAGAGAGGTTGCAGATCTTGGGTTTAGTGGAGTGTAGAGGAGCAGACTTCACAGCTTATCAGCTGGATGGGCCAGCTAGACAGTGGTGGAGCTCTTTCATCAGGACTAGGCCAGTTGGTTCTCCTCCAGTATCGTGGGAGAAATTTTCAGAGGCTTTTCTGGGCAGGTTTATTCCACGGAGCGTCAGGGACAGACTCCGTGATGAGTTCTCGAGATTGGAGCAGGGCTCCATGACTGTATCTTAGTACGAGGCCAGATTTTTGGAGTTGTCTCGTTATGCCGCCATGATTCTACCTACAGAGGAGGAGCGGGTCTGATGCTTTGTTAGAGGGCTGAGACTGCAGTTTAGGATTGAGTCGCAGTCTATGTTGTCAGCGGGTTGTTCTTTTCTAGATGTGGTGGACCATGCCCACACTATTGAGCAGCTTCATCGCACGGCCCACAGGGGCAGCGGTAAGAGGGCTAGGTCAGATGATAGCTTCGATGGGACCCATCGTAGGTCGAGAGATACCCAGGATCGGGGTTATCAGAGGTTTCAGTCAGGGCAGTCTAGTCAGCCATATCAGGTAGCATTGCAGACTTCAGAGGGTGATCAACACCGTCAGAGTGGGTATAGTACCGGTTCGAGTCAGGGCCGAGGTGCGTTTCAGTCAGGTGCATCAGGTCGGGGTGGCCGACCTCCAGCGGTTAGCAGGTCTTCACAGGGTTGCTTCACTTGTGGGGAGCTTGGTCATTGGGCCAGGGAGTGCCCTTCTTCTGGATCAGCTTTACCAGCTCCTCTGGCAGCGAGACCGGTTTCAGTGGTAGCACCTCCAGCTAGAGGGGGAGGTCAGCAGCAGGGTTCTCGGGGAGGCCCAAGGGGAGGTAGGACAGGCAGTAGAGTGGATGCGAGAGGTAGAGGTGCCCAGGGCCACTTTTATGCAGCTCCAGCTATATCAGAGGCCGAGGCGTCTGATGACGTGATCACATGTACGGTTCTCTTATGCCATCAGTTTGCTTCAGCTTTATTTGACCCAGGTTCTACCTATTCGTATGTGTCAGCTTATTGTGTTCCTCGATTGGGAGTGAGTCCTGAGCCCTTGTCTGTGCCTTTGCGTGTTTCGACCCCAGTAGGGGATTCTTTAGTAGTGGATCAGGTTTGTAGATCCTGTGTGGTGGCTATTCAGGGGCAGGACACTCTGGTCGATCTTATTGTGCTGTGTATGGTAGACTTTGATGTGATTCTAGGTATGAATTGGTTGTCCCCTTGTCGGGCTGTCTTGAACTGTTATGCCAAGACTGTGACTTTACCTATTCCTGGTATTTCACCGGTGGTGTGACAGGGTTCTTGTAGTCACACACCAGTTGGGTGATTTCTTGTATGCGGGCTCAGAGGCTGGTGGACAGCGGATGCTTGGCATATGTGGCATATGTTAGAGATGTGAGTAGGGAGGGCCCTATAGTCGATTTAGTACCTGTCATCCGAGAGTTCGCAGGTGTGTTTCCCGCCGACCTTCATGGCCTACCCCTAGATCGGGACATTGATTTTTCCATAGACTTGGAGCCGGGCACTCGTCCCATTTCTATCCCTCCGTATCGTATGGCACCTACAGAGCTCAGGGAACCAGTGATCAGCTTCAGGATCTCTTGTGTAGAGGATTCATCCGGCCCAGTGTGTCGCCTTGGGGTGCCCATGTCCTGTTTGTGAGGAAGAAGGACGGCACCATGCGGATGTGCATCGATTACAGGCAGCTGAATAAGGTGACAGTGAAGAACAGTTATCATATGCCTTGTATAGATGATCTATTTGACCAGCTCCAGGGTGCAGTCGTGTTTTCTAAGTTTGATTTGAGATTCGGTTATCATCAGTTGAGGATTAGAGCAGCGAACGTCCCCAAGATAGCCTTTAGGACTCGTTATGGTCATTATGAGTTCCTGGTGATGTCTTTTGGGTTGACTAATGCCCCTGCCGCCTTTATGGACTTGATGACTCAAGTGTTCATGTAGTATTTGGACTCATTTGTCATTGTCTTCATCGATGGCATCTCGGTATACTCGCGGAGCCATAGCAATCATGAGCAGCATTACTGGTGGAGCGGTATGAGGAGAGACATCTTTGATTATGTGTCCCGTTGTTTGTGTTTCCAGCAGGTTAAGGCTGAGCATATGAGGCCTGGGGGAGAGTTGCAGAGGATGCCCATTCTTGAGTGTAAGTGGGAGCGCATCACCATGGACTTCGTTGTTAGGTTGCCACGAACTCCTAGAGGTTTTGACAGTATCTGGGTCATCGTGGATCGATTGACCAAGTCAGCACACTTCATACCCGTTCATACATCCTTCCATGCAGAGAGGTTAGCCCGTATCTACATTCGGGAGGTCGTCCGTCTTCATGGTGTGCATGTTTCTATCATTTCAGACCGGGGCCCACAATTCACTTCTAGCTTTTGGAGAGCATTTCAGGGAGAGTTGAGCACCCGTGTGGATCTTAGCACATCATTTCACCCACAGACTGATGGTCAGTCAGAGCGCACTATCCAGGTGCTTGAGGATATGTTGCGGGCCTGTGTTATAGAGTTTGGAGGTCAGTGGGACCATTTCTTGCCCTTGGCGGAGTTTGCGTATAACAACATCTACCATTCCAGCATCCAGATGGCCCCGTTTGAGAACCTATATGGTAGGCGTTGTCGCACTCTAGTTGGTTGGTTTGAGTCTACAGAGCCTGGGCCGAATGGTACAGATTTGTTTCAGGAGTCCTTGGAGCATGTGAGGTTGATCGAGGACAGGCTCAAGATGGCTCAGAGTAGACAGAGGAGTTATGCAGACCGCAGGCGTCGATCGTTGAGTTTTGCTGTGGGTGACAAAGTGTTCCTCCGAGTATCGCCCATGAAGGGCGTGATGAGATTGGGGAGGCGGGGCAAGCTTAGCCCAAGGTATATTGGGCCTTTTGAGATTTTGAGGGCAGTTGGCGAGGTGGCTTATGAGTTAGCTTACCTCCAGCTTTCTCAGCTGTGCTTCCAGTTTTCCATGTGTCAATGTTGCGCCGATATGTTCCAGATGAGTCTCATGTTCTCCAGTATGACGCCGTTGAGTTGGATGATCGTTTGACCTATACAGAGGAGCCAGTTGCTATTTTGTCCAGAGAGGTGAGACAGCTGAGGTCGAGAGCCATTCCTGTGGTTAAGGTCCGTTGGAGGCATCGTCCAGTTGAGGAGGCTACCTGGGAGATTGAGCGGGAGATGCAGGAGCAGTTCCCCAGCTTGTTTGTGCCCTCAGGTACTTCTTAATTCTTACTTTCACAGATGAAAGTCCTTTTAGTAGTGGATATTGTAATGACCCTCCAGGTCATTTCTTTGTTAATGCCTTCTTTCTGTCGTTTCGAGCGTTCCTATAGCGACCCCAAGTCATTTATGACTTGCTGGCACTGACTGTTCGGTCGCCTGGTCGTTTGTTAGGGTTTTATGCCCATTTTTCTATTTTGGAGCTTTTGAACCTTGAAAAGTTGACTTCGGTCATAACTTCAGGTAAACGACCTCATATGAGAATTCTGACGGTTCCATCAGCTCTGGAAAGGCCAAATTATACTAGAAACATGGTTCGCATGAGTCTCGGGGTTTCCGATGTGAATTTGGGGCCGATTAGCTCTTTAGCCTTTGGAAATTGGCCTAAGGTTGACTTTGGTCAACTTTCTTGGAAAATGCACTCGAATGAAAATTTTGATAGTGCGGTTAGTTCCGAAATGCCGAGTTTGGTTTGGGACGACCTTTCGAGAATTACCGAGAGCTTCCGATCAAAATCCGAGGCCCTTGGTAGAATTTGGCTAAAATGGCATAATGGGTGTGGGACCCACATTTTATCGAAACAACCTCGTATGGAAATTTCGACTGCGCCATTGAGTCCGGAATGTCGAATTTAGTGGGGTAGCATATCTGGTTTATTTTCATCGGATCCCGAACGAATTTCGAGGGTCCGTTCGGAAACTTTAAAAAAATAGCAAAAATCTGGTTACTGGTGCAGACCTTTAGCGACCAGAAATTAGACTTTTAGCGACCAGAAATGGTCTTTAGTGACGAGGTTCGGGTTTTATAACCCAGAAATTTCAGCTTTTACCCTCATTTTCAAATGCCGATTTCTCCCTCATCCCAGCTCCGATTTGAGTGATTCGAAGTCCTGTATGATCGGGGAGATTGTGGCTACGCAGTGAAGTGATCAGAATGTGTTGGTAAACCCTCGTTTGTGGTGAAATTCAGCTCGAAGCTGCTGCCATCAATTTATGATTTCTTCTTCATTTTAAATTTTGATATCTCGAGTTCTAGAGCTCCTTTTTTGGTGATTCAAAGTCCCAAGTGTTCGGGTTTTCATTGGCTTCGTGGATTTGAGGTTGGGGTTCGATGGGTGCACCTCTTTTTGCGTGAAATCAGAGGTAAACCCCTTATTTGGCCTATTTTTGTTAGTTTTAGATTTGTTATTGTTTGGTTGATTGGGAGCGGATTCGACCCCTATTTCACAAACTAGTTTAGGATTAGTGTTGGGGGAAGAGTTTGGGACCTTTTGACGGAGTCAATTCCGGGAAATCCAGAGCGGGTCCCACTTTGCCCGATTTTGACCCAAAAATTGGTCTGTTTCCGAATTTGTTAATTTTGGTGTCTAAACGACCGTATTGACGCTGTGATTCTCTTTTTGGTAGTGTGGCAGCAGTCTGAGGCCGTTCAGAAGGGAAAATATCCAATTGAGTGACTTGGAGCGCGCGTGATCGGCTTTTTGGTAGGTTACGACTTCCCTTCTTTCTAGACTGAGCCTGATTGTGTAAATGTTGGTTGATATTTGTGAATCTGGGGCGGTTAGTTAGTATTGTTTCCCTTGTTCCCCAATTTCCTCAGTTTAGAGTTGACTGTTGGGTTGTTATGAGCTAGTATCATGCTATAGGTTGGGCTGTTGATTTGATTTGTTGATATGCACTCTGTGGGGTATCTGTTGGTGGTTATCTGATGTTGCATGAGTGGGTCCGAGTGAATCTGTTTGATGATTGATTGATTATTGTGATTCTGCCTTAGAATAGGCTGTGATTTATTGACATAGTCTCATGTACCTGGTTGACTTGAGTATGTATCAGACGTCATTTCGAATTGACTAGATACTTGTAGACTGATATAGCAGACTTGGGTCAGATTATGAGCCTTAGTATAGGTGTTTTCGTGGCTTTCGGACCTTCCGATTCTTTGCCTCTTATCGCTAAGATTTTTGGGATGCTGCCGAAAGATGTCGTTGTTGCGCCGATTGTCAGCTGGATTGTGTTAGGCTGGGAGCCTTCGGTTGGTATATATGTGGAGGGGCGGCGGCCCATGATGTTTATTCTCTTAGTGTATTGTTGTTGTGGCTTATCTGGTTCGTGACGGCTAGCTCCAGTACGCGACTGACGTTACTTAGTTATCACTCAGGATTTCCAGCGCTAGGCTGACGGGGGTAGGCTACCCGCTCCGATCCGCAGTTGACGTTACACGATTGCAGCCCGTTATTTCCAGTGCGAGTCCTTGGAGCATAGGCTACTAGTCCCAGCTACGCGACCGACGTATCCGGTGGAACCAGTATTTCCAGTGTTAGACTGTCGAGTGTGGGTTATTTGTGCCAATTCGAGACTGAGGTTGCCTAGTTAGAGTCTGGCATTTCCAGTTCGTGACTGATGACTGAGCTGGTCTCTGATGTTTATGACTGAGCTGGGCTCTGATATTTATGATTGAGTGGGTCTCTGATGGTAATGATTGGGCGGGGCCCTGGTGTTGTTCTGGAGTTGGTTATTCCTTCGTTTATGTAGAATAACTCTTCTGTGTACCTGTCGGGCTTATGGGGGTCCGTTCAGATTTTATTTAAACTTGCGCACGAGTGTGCCCAGCGGGTCTTATGGGGGGCTCAACTGGTTTATTTTAGTTATTTCTTTGTGTTTCCTTTCAGCTTTTTCGTTTCCTGTTCTATTGACCTCTGTTTGTGCTGATTCTATCTTGTCCGCCTGTTTTTACCCTTCTTGCTCTGTCGGCCTATGATGCCTACTGGGTACCTGTTGTTTTGGTACTCATACTACACTCTGCATCTGTTTTCGTGATGCAGGTCCGAGCACCAATTATCAGCGTTGAGATCGGACCGGGAGCTATCAGTTCGAGAGACTAGGATGAGCACTTGGCGTTTTGGGATCACCAGTTTACTTCTGTTTATATATTTTTGCTTGTATTTTGTTTTCGAGACAATTGTTTCAGTGGTCCACTTTCGGGACTTGTACTCTTTTTAGTAGTTCTGTACTTGTGACTTCCAGGTTTTAGGAGGTGTTGTATATATTTAGTCTGGTTCGTTCCAGCTTTCGTGATTGCTCTTATTGTATGCTTCCGCTTGGTTATGGATTAGTTTCCACCCTTAGTCCCGTAACTGTTTAGTTCTGAGATAGGGTTTTGGCTGGCCTACTGGTGGGTTGGTAGGCGCCATCATGACTTGAGAAATTGGGTCGTGACAATGTTCTAGGAACTTCCATTATAAACCTCCCTTTACTATCAGGCATCCACCAAGGTTTATCTCTGTCATCTGAAACCTGAAGACTACCCAAGACTAAATGCACCTGGTCACAAACCTCCTTAGTAAAAATGTCTGACATGAGATTCTCATTCCATCTCCCATGCACCATCAACTGATTAACCTCTTCTAAAACACCAACATGCTCATGGCTGATGGGTAAAATATAATGAAGGGCACCTAATTGAGTCCAATTATCAAATCAAGTACTAGAATGACCACATCTAGGTTCCTACCATATTTCTTGATCCATCTGGTCTCTAGCCTGTAGCATCATCTTCCAAACCTGAGATCCACCCCTCCATTCTACAATTTGTGGTATGTCCCTCTTGCAATATTTGTTCCATATGAAATTGTACCATAAAGAACTTGTAGTCCTAAAATTCCATCATAACTTTGCAAATAATGCTTCAGACACATCAAATAGAGACCTAAATCCAAGACCTCCCTCCACTTTTGGCAAACATATATCTTCCCAGGAAATCCAGTGTTTTGCCCAAACTTCCTGTTTAAAATTCCAAAGAAATTTTGCAAAAATTCTATGAATATCATAAATTATACATTTAGGAGGCGTAATAGCTGAAAGCAAGTATATGGGCATACTTTGTAACACATTATTAATGAGGGCAACTTTTCCCCCAAAAGATAAGAGCTTACCTTTCCATAACTGAAGTTTTATTGTATCTTCTTTATTAACCCAGTAAAATGAACTTTCTTCCTCTTAGCATGACCAATAGGACACCCAAGGTAAATCAAAGGAAACTTTCCTTTCACAAAACCAGTGATATCCTCTACCTCTTGAACAACAATATGAGGGGCTTTGTTGAACATATAGAATAGACTCTTCTCCTTGTTGATCTTCTGTCCAGACTGTTCTTCATAATCCTTTAAAACTGTCATGATTAGAGATAAAGTTTTTCTTTCTGCTATAGCAAATATGATAGTATCATCAGCATAGGAAATGTGATTTAAATTTTCACTCCATTTAGGCATACCAAAGCTCTTAAAATCATTATGAGCAAACAATTGATTTAAAGCTTTTGATAAGACTTCAGCAGTCAAAATAAATAAAGCCGGAGACAAAGGATCTCCTTGCTTCACTCCTCTTGTAGAATGAAAGATACCATAAGCTTGCCCATTGATAAGAATGGAATACCAATTGTTAGCCACAATTCTCCAGATCATATCAACAACCCCATCATCAAAACCCATTTGAGACAACACCTTTACCAAAAATGTCCAATTAACTTTGTCATAAGCCTTAGCCATATCTAGCTTGATATCAATATTAGCATGTTTCCCTCTCTTTCTAATATCAGTAATAATCTCTTGTGCAAGTAGGACATTCTCAATAATATTTCTTCCCTTTACAAATCCTGTCTGATTATGAGAAATTAATTGAGGAAGTAGTCCCTCCAACCTATCATGCAAAATTCTCGAGATAATTTTGTTAATGAAATTACTTAGACTAATTGGTCTTAAGTCTGAAAGGGTCTGAATACAATCCTTTTTAGGTAATAAGATCAAATTAGTATGAGTAATTGATTTTGGCAAAGTATAACCCTCAAAAAAGGCATGCACAATCTTCACAATATCAGCACCTACAATTTCCCAACAAGTTTGATAGAAATGACCAGTAAAACCATTTGGTCCACAAGAACTTTCACCATTCAACTCAAAAACTACCCTCTTGACTTCTTCTTCATTAGGCAAAATCCTAATAGCCGATGTATCACAATAAGATACCTGAGGTTGGATATGTTGTAATAAAGGAAATTCATTGCCTTGATCAGATCCAATGAATTGAGCTTGGAAAAAGTTCAAAGCTTCAACAGCTACCTCTTCATCACCTTCAGCCCAACTACCATCAGCTTTCATAATTCTTTTCAAAGACAATCTATTCCTTCTACCCTTCACTAGACAATGAAAGAATTTTGTGTTTCTGTCCCCTTCTGAAAACCATTGGATACTTGTCTTTTGCCTCCAAAACTCTTCTTCGTAATGAAGATAGAGTTTATATTTTTCTTGAGCCTGTTGAAGAACGATCCTATTAGCAGAAGTAGGATATTCTTCAAAAAATTCTTCCTTTAATCTAACAATCTCTTCCCTGATCAGCAACTGTTTGAATATATCCCCAAACTTCTCCTTACTCCATTTAGAGAGAGCTAACTTAGTCTTCTTCTGCTTCAACTTCCATTGCACAAATATATCTCTGAAATATCTATCACCCAGTTTTGTTTCACCACCTCCAGAAAATCACTCCTTTCAGTCCAAAATTTCAAGAACCTAAAGGGTTTAAAGAAATTTTGTTGAGTGTCTCCACCAGAAAGTAGCAACGGAGCATGATCAGAACCGGTCCTAGACAAATGTTGTATCTCCATATTCCCCATCAATTCCAACATAGCCTGATTAACCACCACTCTGTCTAGCCTCTTGAAAATACAATTTGCATCTGCCCTTCAGTTCCACAAGGTAAACGGACTACCAGTGAAATTGATATTAAATAGCTCACAAGAATTTATACAACAAGCAAAGTCTTCATATTCTTGGGGGGTATACAGGAAGACCACTAATTTTTTCTTCATCCCCTAGAATAACATTAAAATCTCCTCCTACCATCCAGGGAAATGAATAATTATAATTAATAGAATATAGCTCATCCCATAAACTCAGTCTCTCATCAGCGAAACACTTAGCATACACCATAGTAGTCAAAATCTGATTACCATCCTCTAAAGTCAACTGTAAAGTCAGTTGTTGTTCAGAGTCAGAGACAACCCCTACTTGAATACCAGACTTGACAAAAACCCAAATTTGACCATTAGCATTATAATTAACATATTGCATCCCTAATCTTCATTTGAATCTTTGTATTTGACTTGTGTCCTGAAATGGCTCCATCACAGCAATCAGAAAGAATTTGTGATGTCTGTGTAACATTTGAACTCTATGAAAAGCATTTTGAGTATTCACAAACCTAATATTCCAGAATAAAGCTTTTTGTATCATTTAAAACTGATTTTCCCCACCCTCTTTGCTTGCAATCTTGTTGGTTTAGGCTCAATATCTTTCTTGACTTTGCATTTCTTCCCCTTGGTTAGCATATGAGGTGATATCCTAGCTTCTTTACAAATATTCATCACAGTCTGATCATTGTCATCTTCTTGCTTATCATCAATTGAGAGATCCTCAGAGTTCTCAATTTTATCATCATTCTGTTCTGTAGTAATTCCTTTCTCATGTTGGATCTGATGAGATACAATAGCATGTAATTTCTCCATGGGAGGTGATTTATGTCCCCCAGTTATTGTTAGCCTTGCTATACTATTTACAATCTTTTCCCCATAATTTAATTGATTTGATTCTGATACAGGTGATGAACTATTCTCATTAGAATTTGTAGCTACAACTTGCAATGGAATAACATGTTTTACCTCTCCCATGGTCTTCATTACTATTAGGTCTCTATTACTGTAATCCTCTTTGTTTTCTTGCACCACCAGTGCATTGCTTTGAACATTGTTATCACTAGTGTCCTGACCAACAAATTGATTGTCTTCATTATGCTTTTGAACTTGTGCCAGTGCAGATTCTTCACTAGGCAAATCGACAACTACTGGATCTTCTGTAGAGCCTATAACACTGGTTAAACTACTAGCACTTCCCACCTCATTATTTGTGTTTTTGGATTTGTTTAGGGACTTGTTATTATTCCCAACTCCCTTTCCTTGATAAGTTGCAAAGGCATGAATGATCCAGTCCTTTGTAGAAGAATGATGTTGCTTCTTTTGTTTTGATGTCTCCTCTACTGTTGATTTATTATTCTCTTCGAAGTTATTAGTTTCTTTCTCCTGTACTAATTTCTTTGTACTATCATTGTCTTGGCCCTCTTCATTATCTTCTAGAGCAGCAAAAGTGTTTTGAGTATTAATTTCTTTCACAGGGGTGAAAGCTTTTTCACTTATCATTTGATTCTTCTCCTTAGTAAACAGTCTATTGGTAGGGTTCCAGTATCTTCGCACAATCATTTTCCTTTTTCCTTCTTGAAAAGTTTTTTCTTTCTCCTCACTATGATTATCTGGATGTTCATGTTGCTCATTAGTCTTTTGTCCTCCTCTTCAACTAGTGTAATTGTCCTCCTTAGCTCAGGGTGTAATATTCTAGATTCATCCTCTTCATGACCTTGCACTTTACAATTAGTACAATACTTTGGTAACATATCGTAGTGAATACGAACTTTCTCAAGCCTTGATTCCTTTGCCTCCTCATTCACAATTTCCATCTCCACAAACTTAGGAAATTCAAATAATAGATCCACTTGTTTGGTTGATCGTAGCCATATCAAGGTGCAAAGGTTTACCAACCGCAGAGGCTAGAGAAAAAAGTGCTTCTTTCACAAAATAGGTGGATTTTAAGTCGGGAAAAGATATCCATGCCATAGCCTGAGTAGTTTCTTCATCCACCTTAAATTTAGCATCATATATTAAAGGCCTCATAGCATAAGAATAACCGTCCTTGGCCAATAAATAGTATATGTTCTTAGACATCAAATTGATGAAGTCTTCTTGCTAATCCAATCTTATCAGAACATGTCTATTCCTTAAAAGCCCTATCTTGCATTCTCCTTTGATATTGCATTGTTTAGGTATCAATAACCTAAGTTCCCCCAATTCTGGCCAACCATATGAAAATTTACCAATTACAGCAAATTGTAAGTTTTCAATGGTGTTCATTCTATCAACTTCCTTCTCTGTCCACATAATTCTAGGGATTCCATTATTATACGACACCTTCTTCATTGGAATTGGCTCTACCCCAGCAGGGATCTTCTGATTCGAACATGAAGCTCTGAGAACATTAGCATATTGAATCTTTTCCTTGGAATTATTATCGTCCGGCAGGACAATAGGCTTGATAGGCAAACTAGGGTTTAAAGATACTGTATTCGTATTCACAAGAGGAGGAAAATTAGTATCCTGAACGATGAGAGACTGGTCAGTCCCAGAGGGAGGCTGACCAGTGGCTGGCATATCCATGGCCGGAAAAAGCTAGGTTAAAAAGGTGACGGAATTTTGCAGAGGATTGCAGTCTTCTTCCAATTAGGGATGTTGAATTGATAGATTATATTATAGTAAATTAAATATCTCAAAAGGTCACTCAATTATGTGAAATTATTTGAAAAAGTTACTCAACTTGAGTTTGTATCAATAAAGTCACTCAACGTATGAATTTTTTTATAAAGTCACTCAAGTTAAACTATTTTTCAAGAAAATCATTATAACTAAAAGATAAAAGAGATAATAGCACAAACCACCCTTCAAGTTTAGTTTTGTAATATTTACCTCCGTTGTAGTTTATAATATTATGCTTACCTCTTATTTTATTTTTTAATAATTATTTTCTTAACCTAATTATTATTAACACAAAAAATTATGATTCAACTAAATTGCCCTTTATCATATATTATTTAATTTAATTGATTTTATAACATCTTTTTATTCAATGAAATTTCAATTAAAAGTCAAGGAAGCTGGACTATCGAAGAGATATTAAAACACTAATATCAAATATTCGATCTACAAGTTAAAATAATTTTTTTGAAAAAATGATGCGAGGTGGGGTGGATTATAGATTTGTTGTCTTCTTTTATTTATTTTCACTATTTTCTCATTATTTTTATGTAACGCTTCCACTCTAATAATTATTAAGTAGTATTGTGTGTTTTTCCTGTTAAAACTCTTATTTTTTCAATTTTGTTTGTTTGACTTTTCTCCTTAATAGGGTAATGCTTAATAGTTATTATATGAATATTTTAAAGATCCAGTTCATGAATTTTTTTTATTTGATCATTTTTATGGGTACATGTTAATAAATCTAAATATGAGCTTTGCACCATGCCGTCGAAGTTCCTAAAGTCTATTATGTTGTAGCTAATTAATTAATATCTCTTACAATTTTTCTTCTTAATATCTCATATATGCTTCAATTTAATTTGGTAAAATTATGTCGTCATTGTGTAGTTTGAATGATTACTTGATTAGTGATTAGTGCAGTTGTTATTAGTAATAAATAATTATGTCAAATATTCCGTCGTATTTTTTTAGTTGTCATAATAAGGTTTTGCAGAATTCTTAAGAAAAAATTAATTAGGAATGTAGTTTGACTAATATACTCCTTATCAATTCGTTAATCTTTTTCTATCTATATGCCTCTTAATTCTAAAATAATTAATGATAAGGGCAAAGTTGAAAAAATAATTAATTCTACCTGCAATCGTTATGCTATAAGACCAAACTGAAAAATTACTTGAAGAGATGAAACCTGAGCCAAGTTGCATTAATGCTTGAACAATTGACTTAAATATTAATTAAGTTAAGATAATTATTAGGCCGAACCCATCGGTGGCCCCCTAAAGTTGGCACGAAGTTTCACTTAGACACCTCAGCTGGGCGATATTTATTTTAAACACCTCATGTAGGGTCCTGCTATGTCATTTTGACACCTTTTTTTCAATAAGTAAAAATATGTAATGTGTGTGTGTTACACTCGTGAGTGACGTGCAAAGTGTCCAATAAAATGAGGACATTTTTCATTTTCTCCCAAAATGGTTCTTAAACAATAAATTTTGAGTAAAAATAAAAAGATAACCAGTGAATTAATGACATGTGGCATTTTGCCCAAATAATTAAAAAAAAATTAATCAATTTTTAAAAATGTATTTTGCAAAACACGAAACCACCCCCGACCTCGACCTCCCCCCTGCCTATCGACCCCAATCGTCTTCTCCAGCAAAATCAAAACCACCCCTGCTCTCCTTCGTCTTCTCAGCCATACACAAGCTCCCTCTATTTTTTAAAGATTCAAAATATATTAAATTCTCTTCCCTAGAAATTAAACATCCGATTGAATTTGAATGATTTGAGTGAAATATAATTTCTATTTCATATTTTAAGTGGAGTTAAAAAAAAAAGATATTTGAGGAAATTATGACTAAACAAAATGAAGAAATTTATCTTCAATATCATCATTGGGAACTCAAGTGTAGCTTTGTCGGTGCCAGTTCCCATTGAGAGTTGAAGACTAATTAGAGCATCAAAAAGAGAATGGAATCTACCAAAGAGATAAAAGGGGAATTTGAGGGAATTATGATCTAAAAGGAATCTGTGGATTAAACTAGCAAGCAACAAAATTGTTAAACTCTAAAATTTCCGTCACACTTTTCACCATGGAAGGACTTTAAACTTAGGGAAATGGTAGTTGAAAATTGGAGAAGACAAGAAATTAAAGAATTTTTTTTTAAAAAAAGAAGCTAAATAAAGCTCTAACGCGCTGTTAGTGAGTGTCATACACTCAATGACACAGCAAACTCCTACTTAAAGTGTTTAAAATGAACAAGGCTTACTTGGGGTGTCTAAGTGAAAGTTGATGCCAACTTTAAGGGGTTGTCGATGGGTTCAGCCTAATTATTATAAAATAAAACAAAATAAGAGAGATAAACATAATATTATAAACTACAACGAAAGTAAGTATTAAGAAACTAAACTTGAAGGGCAATTTGTGCAATTATCTCTTTTATTTTTTTGGTTATAATAATTTTGTAGAAAAATTAGTTTAACTTGAATGACTTTATAAAAATAAATCCATAAGTTGAGTGACTTTATTGATACAAAACTAAGTTGAGTGACTTTCTCAAATAATTTCACATACTTGAGTAACCTTTTGACATATTTACTCAATAATTTTGAATATCTCATCCATCTAGATTGAGATTCTCTATGCCCCCAGCTTGAGTAATCAACATCGATGCAATTTTACTCGGATGAATACAAGAATTATCTAAGAGATCAATAAGATTCTTATGGGATTCTGATTTTTTTCTTTTTGATCGCAAGAATTTCTGACTATTGGGAGAAGCAAGTACATGATTATAGTTTAAGACGAGCCTAGCTATAACCCACTTTTTTTCTTCTTTCTTTGATAAATATATCATCACTTTGCACCCTCTAGTCTCATATTCTCGTTGCCTATTACTCTCAAGACTTTTCTTTGAATGAAATCCTTCTTTTGAACAAACAAACTCTTGACCAATAATTGATTTATCTTTTCTTGATCTACTAATTCGATTTTTACACACACTAAAGTCATTACGATGAGCATAATCAAGATAAAACTTAAATTCAATATCAAGTAATTGAAACTCCATATCGATATAGGACTCTCTTGGTTCTTCATCACCTAATAAGGAGTAAAAGGTACACTTACATTCATTGCTTTCTATATCCTCCAAGGAATCTTCAGTTCATCCTGCATTTTGCTCTTCTAAATTAGAGATTTCAAGAGTGTCCTGCAATATAATTATTAGATGTTAGAGTGATAGGGTAAGTTTAGCTTAAAAATTTTAAATATTATCCAATGCTAATATATTGGACTTTTCCAATTTATTAAAAAGTTCTAAAAAGTATTCTCTAAAAATCATTGTCACCACATAACATAAAATTCTTCATATGTTGAAATAAGAAAAGTTTCTTTGAAATAACGTTCATTTTTTTTGTACAATCGACTTTGAGTATTATTTAAATTGGAGTACATATAGTGGTATATGGATCAAAGTTTGCTTTCAGTTAATTTATGTTGTTGATTGAATGAACTAAGAAGAGAAAATACAGCTTGAAGTAATGGAAGCACCTATTCAAGCACTTTTTCATGTTGCGAAGAAAACTTAATAAGTTATGAATAATTTTTTTATGAGTAAAAAGTTACCATTGATAATTGTCTCAAATTGCCTCAATGGTGTATGTCAATTGCTTCAATGGTGTTGTGGGAGAGGAGCTTGAAAATAATGACGAAGAAAGCCGTGACAGAAACTTTTTTTTTTTAGTAAGCCAACTAGCCAAGTAAGAATCCTAAACAAACTTGTATAATTAATTTAGAGTACAAGTTACCATAAAATTCTATTTTTGTTATTTTTATTTAAATATTAATAATATATGAATATATTAAGAGAGAAAAAATGAGTATTTTTAAAAATGATGTGACCGTGGAATTTTCTTGTCCACTGTCGATATATCGTAGTTAATCTCAATATAGATAGAGTTGACACAAACACTAACGTTGCACATGAAAAACATAAAGTTGCAACCATGTTGATGTAAATTAAACAAAATAACATCAATAAGATTTTTAATGAAATTGGACTAATCCAATCAAATTGAGAATGAACATAAGGCAAAAGATTTCATTTCCTTGAATATACTACTAAAATATATCACCACTTCCCACTAAGTTCAAGGTTGTGGAAGTAGTAAATCTATTTGAAGGTTGATATAAAGCAACTTCAAAATCGCATATGTATTTCATTTTTTAACGCTCACAGCTTCTCCAATGGCATATGAAAGAGATATTCCACAAATGACTTCCTTCTCCAAATTAAATCCCTTCCATCGATCGCATCTGCCCTGTCTCATTCTTTCTTGGTCAACAACCAAGCACATTTCCAACAAGTCTCTCTTCTTTTTTGGGGGTGAGTAGACAAATAAAATGGAAAGTGACTTCGGTTCGCCAGTTCAGACTCAACTCCTCGCTTTACGTTAGCGGACCTACAGGTCGGGCTTATCACTTTCTTGAAGACAAGCTTCAGCCTGTTGGCGATCCACGCCATGCTTTTCAGGGAATTACCTCTTATCTTCCCCTTGTTGAAGAAGGGTTGACGTAATGGATAAAGAGAATAAATAAGATTCTCTTAGCTCGTTCAGAAGGATCTCATAATTCAATTATTTCCTCGCTGACCCATCATGCAAAAGGTACGCCGTTAGAGTGAGTGCGCTTTACATAAAGTAAAGACTCAAAATGTTGAATTGAATCGTACCAGTCTCTACTGGGGCTTATTACTCATTTTTGTACTTGCTGTTTTATTTTCCAATTATTTCTTCAATTAAGAAAACAAAAGAGAATAAATAAGATTCTCTTAGCTCATTCGGAAGGATCTCATAATTTAATTATCCATGACTATGCCAGCATGCACAGCAGAGCAGAGTATCTTGAGGATTATGAAAGAAGACTTCGAGTCTTGAGTTGGTTCGAGTGAATGATTTCGCGCTATCATGGTGATAGGGGAGATAATAAATCTATCGATGTTGAGATTAAATATAAAATGTCACAGAATGATCACAGAAACTCCTTAATGATGGCCTTCTTAATCCTCCCTGTCTTTTGGAAGAAGAAAAAAGAAAAGAGTGGAAGCGGGCTAGTCCCCGAAAATGCATTTCTCATCGAACAAATACAGGAAAAGAATCATATTGAAAACGCTCCTAACCCAACCCCTTCCTTCGTAGAGCCTGTGTATTGTAAGTGATCCGAACCTGCCCGGAGCGAGCCTCCATATTCTTGGAAAACAAGTAAAATAAGGCTAGAAATATGTACCCAATATGAGAGAAAAACACATCAAAAATCACCTCAAACAGACCTTTCTAGCTCCCAAAATGTCAAAAATACGAAATGAGTCTTCTATCACTGGGTACGTATTTCTAGCCTGATTTTACATATTCGACTAGATTAATTTTACGTTTGAATATTCTTTTTATTCTCACCACTTAAAAATTTTCAGCCTTGATATTCGTTTTGCTTCGTAAGAGCTACAAACAAAATTTAATAAGTAGCTTGAACAAAGAAACTAATCCTAAAAATGTAGAAAAGAAGATTTTAAACTTGGATTAATAATCATAGAAGACCTTAAACAATGCCATCTGCTATGTTGACATCCATAGTATCAGTCATATTGCCAAAAATTTTATCTAATGAATCTCAAGCACTATAGACAATGGTAAAGCTATTTCCATGTGACCTATATGACACAATGTTAACATTCCTAATATCAACCATATTGCCCAAGATTTCATCTGATAAATCTCAAGTACTTTAAACAGTGATAAAGTTGTATACGTGGGACCTAGGGGTGTACAAAATCAAATCGAAAATCGAACCAAATCAAATCGCAAATTGAGTCAGACGAAAAAAAACTCGACTAATGATTTGGTTTAACTTGGTTTGGTATTGAAAAAAAATTGACTATACTTGGGTTGGTTTGGTTTTAGCTAAAAGAAGTCAACCCAAGACCAAACCAATTCGACATTATATATATAGTTTTTAAAATTTGTTTTATACATAAAAGTATTTACTTTGATCAAATTTCTAAATATTTCTTATACTTTTTCATAATTTTTATCTTTTAACATATTATTTCAAGTTTTTGAGACTTAGAATTTAGAATGGTCCATTAAAGGTTATAGTCCATAGATATTAGTAACTCTAATAAAGCTCAAATCAAAACCAAATCAATACTAATGCTAACAAAAAAAAATAAAAAATAATAATTAAACACTAAGAATGACAATAATGTTGAATATTTGTTCTTTAGTTTTACATTGGTTTAGACATTTAAAATACACTAGTTTTTCAACACGTGTGTTGCACGTGTAAATATTCATAGTCATGTATTAGCTGTGTAAAATAATTTCAACATAATCAAAGTATTTTTTTGACTAAATATTTATATATAAAAGAATAAAGTACATATTTTTGTGATAGATTAATATGAATTAGCGTATAATGACTTGTTTTTCAAGGTCAGTATCATCAGAATCTTCAAAGATGAAGAATAATTTTTTTGTCAGATGCATATTATTTTTACTTATTTTGCTTTAATGAGTATAAAAATGTAATAAAACATATCTTATCTAATTCTTTTATAAATGATCTTCGTGGTGTATCTCTCTATCGACAGAATAAATTCACACCTACCACAAATCAGCATACCAAAAATCTAGAGAGAATTTAAACTAAAAATAACTCATACTTCCCCTGTCATAATTTATGTGAACATTTTTATCTTTTTTGAAAATTAATTTGACTAATTTTTGAAGAAAACTTGTATTAGATCAACTATATTTTCACCTTAAATTTAGATATCTAAAGCTACAAAAAAAAATCATAAATTATAGTTTTCTCATACATATATAATTAAAAATATACTTTAGAATATATATCAAATTTAAATAGTTTAAATATTGATGAACTAAAAACCCACATAAGTTGAGAAGAGGATATCCTTGACCTCACCATCTTTAACCTTGTCTATGACCATAGATCTTACTACATTTGTAATAAAATTTAAGTATTTTCCTTTCCAATTCAAAATTTCTGCCTTATATAAAAGAAAAAAACTAAAATAGACAATAACAATTTGTGATATGAATGTTGTACGAACATATAATTTTTCATTTAAAAAAGAATGACCTAGTTTGACTTTCAAAAAAGAAAAGGGGTCTTCTTTTTTTTTTGAAATAGACTAAAAAAATAAATAGGTCATTTTTTTAACGGAGAAAATATTATCAAAGATTGGGGTTGAACAAAATAATTATGACATTAAAAGATGAATGGAAGTATATATGCGTATCGAAATCAAATGAAGGTCAATTTGATCTACTTCTCCTAAAGAGGAAAAATAAGAGATATTTAGGATGTATTATTTGATATGAAGGACAATTTTTTTTTAATGAAAATAAGTGTATTTCTTACTTATTTCCTTGTGTTCGACACACAAGTAAATCTATTATTCTAAAATATTTTTATATATCTATGAAAAGAATATGGGAGGTGGTGGTGGGGTGACGGGGGAGTGGGTTGGTGGGAAATTGGGAATATATAGGACTATAGAGGGTGGGTGAAGATAAGGTTTGTTGGAGGTGTGAGGAGGACACAATGAATTTAGAATGCTACTTGTAGAACTTGTTTTACTTACTTCAATTAGGCAAGTCATTTTCATTATTTTTAAGGAACTTGATTTTTTAGAAAAAATATTTTCCTACAATTTTGATCAAACAAACATGAAGAAAATCATAAAACGTTTTCGAGAAAATGTTTTCTTCCATACCAAACACACCCTTACTAATTACTGCAATCTCTCTATCTATAACCATTTTGCATCATTTTGTTATCAAGCAAATGCATATAAAAAAGCTAGTGATAATTAGTAATACACCATATAACCAATATTCATTAATGAAGTACTTACTAAAATTTAGATCCCTAAAAATAACATATTGTTCATATGTATACAAATTCAGACCAAAGAACATTCATGTGTATACAAATGACACAATTCCTTATAAAACTTGTCAATATTTTCTAACGCTTTCATTGCAACATGTTTGTGTTTTTTCTCTAGTCCTTCAAATTACTTAAGGTACTTCGTTATTTTTGTGCTTTAACATCTTTAATTTACATTCATGACTCTTTTTCCCTATCACATAGTATTGTATTTGTTTATGGAGAGTACTATAGTAAGAGATCATTTTGAGTACAAAATAAAAAAATAATGTTAAATACAAAAAGCCAAACTTTATAATTTGAACTTTTCAAGAGAAAATATTTTGATGACATTGAACATAAACAAAAATAGAATTACTATGGGAGACTTGCCTAAAATTTTTTAGATAAAAATACTCATTTCTTCACTAAAGCATACATCGCAAGTAGTGTTTAGATTTTGCACCAGAATTCATTTGACAATACCCTTCAGGATTTAAAAAATTGTAAATGTTTGTATGATCTGATCCGTTATGACTCACGTGATTCTGTTTTCATTTCTTAAAATGGAGTTCAATGTAATTATGTTATTGTTTTCGGCGTCTTTAGTAGGCCGACCGATTAGTGATTGATAGTCCATAAAGTTGCACAGTTTGACTTTGTCCCATACTAAAAGTGCAGAATTTGACCTAATGATTTCATACCACTTCAATCTCCTTTTCTTTATCAAACACTATATATTTTTTTCACTGTTTCATATCTTGCTCTACACTTCACCCATATTTAAAAAAAACAGTTTAAAACTCAATTAACACTTCAAAAAGAAAAAATGTAGAGAGCAAATTAGTATGCATTTGGGTTAGTTAACAGCTGAAGAAATAAAAAGTGTAGAAAGCATATTAGTACTTGGTTTTGGGTTTGTTTGTAGCCGTTTTATTTTTAAGGCAGCCCTTCATATGATGTAGCGTTTGGTTTTTCTGATATAAGTAGTTGGCAAGAGGAACGTTACATTAGGGGTCTCTTCCTTGTGTGGTACCTCAAATTTCATTAAACTTCAAACTTATTCAACTGTTGCAAATCACACATGACATTTTTTAGGAGAAGAAAAATAGAAAACTTAAAAAATTATAGTGTAAAAATGTGAGGAAACCCCTCTATTTATAGCTAACAAATGGTAGTATGAATAGGTACTAATTGTGCCTTATCAGAAAAGTCACAACTCTTTGGAAAAGTCACTGCTCATCGGAAAAGTCACAATCCTTTGGAAAAGTCACAACCCTTTGAAAATGTCACAACTCGTCGAAAAAGTTACAGCCCTTAGGAAAAGTCACAACTCATCAGAGAAGTCACAACTCTTCGAAAAATTCACAACTCATTGAAAAAGTCACAACTCTTCAATGTGAAAATGTGTCTATTTTTAATATAATATAATTAAATAAATAAACTAGTTGAGTGTTTTAAGTTGGAGGTATTATAGTAATTTAACATTCAA
This sequence comes from Solanum appendiculatum, assembly GCA_018342035.1. NCBI lineage: Eukaryota > Viridiplantae > Streptophyta > Magnoliopsida > Solanales > Solanaceae > Solanum > Solanum appendiculatum. Next base: position 633,118 of record JAGDQO010000627.1, on the reverse strand, counting down.
GTTTGGGAGTTCATGTTTTTAAGGTAGTATAGATAGATAAATAATCTAATTTTAACTTTTCTTTAATGTTTAATCAAGTAATTAATACTTATTAGACTTATTTTAGCATGATTTAGTACTTTTAAATTTTGATAATTTTCATTATGACTTATTAATTTGCAATATTTATTTTATACGATTTCGTTATTATTTTTTGTCGAATATTTTAGTGTCATCACTCATCTCATATTTTGTGTTATTTCCTTAAGAAACACCTTAGATAATTGTATTTTGGTAAGACTAAAGAAATATTTAGAGTACAAGTTAATTATACGCTTGTATGAATACTTTACCGGGAAAATTTGAAAAAATCCAAAAAAACCGAGGTTGAAAAACCTGAATTTATTAGTTTGGTCTGGTTTATAGATTTAAATATTCGATACCAATGGTTTGGTTTGATATCTGAAAAATTCAAGCCAATCCGGTCATGTACACCCCTAGTAGGACCTATAGGTCACGAGTTTGTATCATGAAAGCAGGTAACCTATCTACATCAGTCCTCTTGAGATACGAACCTTTTTTGGAACCCTGCTAACGTTGAATGCCCTACACTTAAGCTACTAATCTGTATAACAGAATAAACTGAGAAGGAGCAAAGACCATCCAAAATAATGTATAAAAAAACAAAACCAACAACAATATTTGTATGTATCTTCGAAAATCATTTCCATGTTACACTCTCTACTAAAAGATATCAGAATCTAAGAATTCCTTAATATAAAGTTAGGAAGAATGAATTATTTTACACATTTAAGTTTATTAACTGCATTATATCAAGAATATCTGTTCAAAATCATTTAGAGTGAAAAGAGCATAGCAACAACTATATGCCATCATATTGTAGAAAATGAATCAAAATAAAAAATATTAACTTCTGCATTCAAAAAGCTTTTTTAAACTTTTAAGAGTGTTTGAATTGACTTTTTTTAAAAGAACTTTAGGTTATAAGCTAAAAACTAAAAGTCATAAGTTGGAATTTGTATATTTTTTAGTTTAAAAGTAGCTTATAAGCTAAACGTCAAAAGTCATAAGTTGGAATTTGTACTTTTTTAAAAATAGTTGTTTAAAAGTACTTTTTGTCTTTTACAAACATCTCCAAAAATAAAAAGAGCTTAAAAATCAAAAGTTATTTAAATAAGTCAATTCAAACACTCTCTTGGTCTCTTATTTAAAATAGCAGAATATCATGAACAAATTCATAAGCACTCAAAACTCTTCAGACTACACATAGTATATATTAATACAAAGATTTAATGAAATAAATCATACCAAAATTTTCCTGAACAATCTGAAGTGAATAGCGAGGCTTGGTGACTCGTTTATCTTCTATGTCATAGCAATAGTGTAGAGTAAACTTCTGAAAAATGGTAGGACACATTAGGATATTTATAAATTAAAAGAAAATATATATAAGAATTGTTCATCCATATTCCACATATAACATAGTATAAAAAATAAAACTAATCAACAAAAAATGTATTACTAACTTGATAGAGAAGTACCAAATACATTTTTAAACTTTTACCCTTTCTTTCTATAGTTAATGAGAAAGAAACTTAGAGTTTCATTAATTTAAATGTTTGAACAATCTCTTGTTGGTCACAATGTCTAATGTGAATCTGCACGATAATGTTATTAAAACGGAGTATCATAAGTCGTTAAATTAGATATGAAGTGCTCAAAAAATCTACTTGTACATACATCTTAGCATCAAGTAGCATTATATAGTTTCTTCCCCCAAGTTTATTCTTCAGTAACACCAATTAGAACATGAAAAGACGAAGTCTTTACAAATTCATAGAACATGTAGGATGCAACTACCTACTCCAATTCATGCCAAGAAAACAATATAGGAGCAAAATTTCACTTGTTACATGTACCAAATATGTAGGACTTCTCAACTTCATATCTTGCAAAGTCATAAAGTACTTTATGATTTTGCAAAATATAAAACCCTTTTCCAATTTTGATGTTGAAAGAGACTAATTTTAGGTTGGTTCCAATGAGACCTTCCGATAGCATCGGCACCTTTTGAAGTTATGATATTCAAACACGTCGATATAAATATGGCTTCCACGTATTTAATAGCCAATTAAATTAGGCCAAAAAGGGAAAAATGATATGTTGTGCTCGTCCTAACATTGTTGGTTTATATAAGGGTAAATAAATCGTACCAAAAATTGACTGAACAATCTGAATTGAATTGCGAGGCTTAGTGACTCGTTTATCTTCTATGTCATAGCAATAGCGTTGAGTAAACTTCTAAAAAATTGTTGGACACATTAGGATATTTATAAATTAAAAGAAAATATACATAAGAATTGTTCATCATATTCTACATATAACATAGTATAAAAAACAAAACTAATCAACAAAAAATGTAGTACTAACTTGATAGAAAAAGTACCAAATACATTTTTAAACTTTTGCCCTTTTCTTTCTATAGTTGATCAGAAAGGAATTTAGAGTTCATTAATTTAAATGTTTGAACAATCTCTTGATGGTCACAATGTCTATTTGAATCTACAGGATATATATGATAGATAATGTTAACAAAATGGAGTATCATAAGTCGTTAAATTATACATGAAGAACTCAAAAGATCTATTTGTATATACATCTTAGCATCAAGTAGCATTATATAGTTTTCTCTCCCCCCCCCCCCCCCCCCCAAGTATATTCTTCAATAACATCAATTAGAACTTGAAAAGACGAAGTCTTTACAAATTCGTATTCGTGCCAAGAAAAAAATATAGGAGCAAAATCTCACTTGTTACATGAACCAAAATATGTACAACTTCTCAACTTCATATCTTGCAAAATCATGATAAAGTACTTTATGATTTTGCAAGATATAAAGAATTCACCAATTTTGATGTTGAAAGAGATTAATTTTAGGTTGCTTCCAATGAGACCTTCCTATAGTATTGACACCTATTGAAGTTATGAAGTTCAAACACGCCGATATAAATGTGATTTTTACGTGTTTAATAGCCGATTAAATTAGGTCAAAATGGGCAAAATCATATGTTATGTTCGTCCTAATATTGTTGGCTTATATATAAGGGTAATATGTGAAAGGGAAGTCTAAAGAACATTAACAAAAAAAAAAAACTATATATAGGCAAGAAGTAGTTTCCACTTAATAGGATACTTTGTGGCTAAGCAAAAAAAAATCTATCTTTCATTAAAGGTTTTTTTTCCTTTCCTTTTTCCCTCCTAAAGAAAAATTAGCAGAAAATAATAGAAATTGAGAGATGAAGAAATATGCAGATTTAATGAATGATAGATATTGAAGTAAAAATAACCATCAGATTCAACTCCCATCACTTTCAAACTTCACAAATGATGAAGACCACCATCTTCATCTGTGGCTCTAGCGGATTCATGAACTATGAAAGAGAGGTTAATTTGTTCTTCAGTGTATTATAGTTACATTTTTAAAACAAAAAAGAACAAACAGATATGATTTAACATACAATTATTACCATCAAAAGAGGTTCTATTTGTATGGTATAAATTAAACAGGTATAATTTCAGAAACCTCAACTCGCGTTTGGCCTCAGTAGTTTGCAATATCATTAAATCAGGATGCACAATGTAAGTGAGGCCTCGCAACACTAACCTCCCTTATAGTTTGCAATATTACCAAATCAAGATGCACAATGCAAATAAAGCCTCGTAACACTAACCTCCCCTGTGATTTGCAATATTACTAAATCAGGATGCACAATGCAAGTGAGACCTCATAACATTAACCTCTCTTATAGATTGCAATATTACTAAATCAAGATGCACAATGCAGGTGAGGCCTTGTACGCTAACCTCCCTTGTGGTTTACAATATTACTAAATCAGGATGCACAATGCAAGTGACGATTAAATATTCAGATATGCATTTCAAAAAAAAAAAAAAGGTTAAGTCGGGAAATAATATTATATTAAACAAAGGCATCATTGAACTGTTGGACAAACGGTGTCTGCTAGTGGTCTCCAATTGCCAATCTAACTACCATAACAATCTTGCAGTTGTCCCCTATAGGACCACAAAACAACAAGAACTCAACCCTGTTTCTCACTGCCAAAATATCATAATCCAAATTTGTTGATAAGTAATATACAACTGCAGGAAAGTATAGGTATTATAAGTTTTGAGGAAGCTAGTCCCAAGCACTAGTTACTCCAGGACCATATCCCCCACTGTAATTGCCATAACCACCACTATTATTACCTCCATCATAGTAATTCACACCGCCTCCGCCTCCACTTCTATTGTATGATGAATCCCTCCTGAAGTCACGCCCACCAAAACGCCCTCCACCAGCCCGCCTGTTTCTGCCTACTCCATATGAACGGCTAGCATAACGAGTCAACCATTCAGGTACCCCCTGATTAGCTTCTTGCATCAAGTCAGCTAGTGGTTTGGCCATTGAAAGGTTACCGTCATTAAAGAAAGCAGTTGCTAATCCTGTCTTGCCTGCACGACCTGTCCTGCCTATACGGTGCACATAATCATCAATGTCATTAGGAAGGTCAAAGTTTATAACATGAGAAACATGAGGGATATCAAGGCCTCGAGCAGCCACATCTGTCGCAACTAAAATTGGGGTATCTCCTCTCTTGAATGTTCTCAACGCTTGCTCCCTTTCCTGTAAAAAAATAAACCCACAGGTAATGTTGACTATGATGAGCTGCAAAATAGTGCAAGTAAGAGTTGGTGCAACACAAAAACCGGACTGAAAATACAAGTATCAGGTACATGTTACATGCACACATGCCCCTTCTATTCAGCATGTGATGCATTATCGATAGCAAGATGGACAGTTTGGGAGTGAAACACTAGGTGTTTTGAAGATAAAGGAAACTCTATTCAGAAGATCAAGATGAACTGTTTGCTTTTGTTTCAGTTTTGGTGTAAAGAGAATTTTGTAGATTATGCTGAAGCAGTGAAAGAACTCATAGAATCCCTTTAAGAATAGGAAGGGATATTCTGATGGTATCTAGCAAATATTTTGACGGCACCTCCTTGGTACCATATTATTAATGCACTTGCCAAGTCTCAAACAAAAAAAAGGAGTGGTACCATTTAATCACATTGAAACAGAAGCACAGAACAGTATAAACGGTCATTTTTTAAGATCAAATTGCTTTGATCTATCTCTATCAATACCTAATCTCACCTACCTGCTGAGTTCTATCACCATGAATGGCAGTTGCAGGAAACCCATTCATACACAGCCAATGCTCCAATGCATCAGCACCCTTCTTTGTTTCGACAAATACCAAAGTTAGAGCATGCTGCAGAAAACAATATAATGCAGTTAATAAGATTGCCAGTCGATTTAAACAAAAGCTTAAGACGCCGCATTGTGTTTTATCATGTATAAACTTTATAGGCCTAATGCAACAAAATCAATGTTGCACAAAGCAGCAAATGGGGAGGAGGATGCAGTCATGTTGTTCTGAAGCATTTTAAGAGGAAAGCCAGTCAATTTAAATGAGAACTCAAGCAGAATGAAAATCTAACCAGACTCCAATCTAGGAAATTCAGCATTCATATCTATATATAGCAGATAAATAAACAAACAAAACCAATCATAGACAGAATGAGCAGCAAATAGTGATCAGGAAAGAGAAGATTTAAGCTAGTAGACTTTATAGACCAAAACAAGTAGCTAGCAAACATTCTTAGGGCCCGTTTGGCTTAGCTTTAAAAAAGTAGCTTTTTAAAAGTAGTTTTTAAAAAGTCAAATTTCAGTAACTCTTAAGTTAAAAAAAGAAAATTAGGGGCGTACCTACTTTTAACTTTTAACTTTTTTTAAGTTGTTTTTAAAATATTCAAACACTGTTGACTCTTGAGGACTGAAAACTACATAAAAGTTGGTGTGGCCAAACACCCTCTTAATTCTTTGTTATGTTCTTGGGATTAGAAGTCCTGATTTCTTCCCCAATGAATCAAGCTGCTCCAAGTGCCTTAAACAGGACTACTAGTTGAGAATAATTTCTATAGCAAGAGAGAGCCAAGAGTCACATGCTACCTTGCCATGAACCCCATTAGCCATCTGTGCATGAAGTAGATCCATAAGATGGCTTCTCTTGTCAACATCATGCACAAACTCGACTCGCTGAACAATCAAATCAGTACTAGAACCAACCCGTCCAACTGCCAAAAATATGTAGTTTGCAAGAAAATCAGATGCCAGTCTCTGCATTCCCAAAAAACAAACGAAGAAAGAAAGGGTTAGAGATCATATACAAAACAAGACTACAACTGCTCAAAAGATTTTACTCACAACCAACTCAACAATTTGCAAGGCAAATTTGCCAGCATTGCAAAAAGACATGTGTCATCATGTAACAAGAAGAAATATTAGCATTCCGCAAGGAGGTTTTTTTGGGGGTGGGGGTGGGGATGGGGGGCGACACTGGAGAAAGAAAAAGAAAAAAATGGATTATTTAATAGAAGTTCAAACCATGGTTTAAGATGATGTGTCATTCCAATAGAAAGTGTCTGTAAGTAGCAGAATACTAACAATAATAACACTGAATTGAAAACACCCCTACTGAATAAAAGAAAACCTGAATCTCTTTTGGGAATGTGGCACTGAACAGCATAGTCTGCCTTTTACCAGGTCGAGGCATATCCATTTGCTCCACTATCTTTCTGATTTGAGGTTCGAACCCCATGTCCAGCATACGATCTGCCTCATCAAGAGCTAAATATCTAATCATCTGTAATGAAACTTTTGCTCTCTCAAGTAAATCGACCAGTCTTCCAGGAGTTGCCACTAGAATATCAACTCCTCTCTCCAGCTCTCGGAGCTGCAGATATGTGACAAACAATTGTTCAAAAAATAACGCAAAAAACACATCATTTTTTTCCTTGAAGAAAGTAATGTTACTAGATTTGATTTGTTCAAGTTTCCAAAACTAATTTCAGTGTATGACTTTTTTTTAATAACCGAGAAATTCTCTAGGGCCAATAGCACACAATTCGAAACTCGGCGGATAATGCGCCCACCCCTCTGTGCTCTTCTCCCTTATGTCAGTGTATGACTGTAAGTCCAACAACAAAAAAAATGCATGGTGTATATTTGAAAGCAGAAATTCAGTTGAAAGTAGACAAGGTAGAGCATCAGGTAGAGATGGAAGAACATTCTAGACTTCCCTTCGATATATGTAACAAGAAAATTGGATGTTCAGAAACGGAAATCTGGGTAACAAGGGGCACCTTCCTGAAGAAAACAGGATAACAAAACCCCAACAAAAAGAAGACTTGCTAACTGAGAACAATATATAATTCATGTCATGTACAAATGTACCAGAAAATAAAGATTTTTTTTCCCTCAAAACAGCAAATAAGTACTCCAGAAAATAAAGATCTTAACTTTCAATTGCATTTGCACTAGATTTCAGGATCTAACCAAAAAGAATGAGAACATTAAAAGCAACTATTTACCCAAATCAATGCATCTCGAAGGATATCATTTATCCTGGTCAAGTACATATAGATCTTCATGAGACTGTCAAGAGTTGCGATAAATCTTTCTAGGATTCTTTATCATGGGATACCCAGAGATCTTTCCCATTGATAGATCAGAGGGTCCCTCCTTGAACAAAGACAAATTCTTAAGGCTAGATTACTATCTATTTTTGTGGAACAAGTTTCCCTCTTTCACCGTCAAATGCATATTATATCTAGAATGATGAACTAAACAAAATTAAAGCAACTCCACAAATTGAATTCATCTATAGACTGATGTGTCTATAGGCTTCTTAATTGAACTCTTATCAAAACCATTTTTGAGTGGACTTTTTGTACAGAGAAAGCATCCCAAAGGTACCAATTACTAAACAGCTTTTTCACATTGACATATTGAAAAATAAAAAAAATGTTCTCAATGAACAATTGATGAGTTGCATGTAGTTTTACAAAATGTTCTGCATGAGTAGTGCTCCCCACATGTTCGGTAACATCTTGTATTTAAGCATTTCAAGAAGAAATTGAGATGCACTTACTCTTCTCTGTCTTTCCCTATTTCCTGACAACTTACAAGTTGAAAAGAGAGGGAGGGAGGGAGGGAGGGGAGGAGGAGAGGGGGGGTGGGGGGGAGGGGGGGAGGGGGGGTGGGGGGGTGGAGAAGAGGAAATGCTTGCATATACAGCTGAAAACATGAAATAAAAAAGTGGACCCAATTAACAAACCATTAGCCCTTATTACACCAGTTTTTTGACAAAATCTAAACACTTATTTGTCAAAGGAAGGTATTTTTCAAAGAGAAAGTATAGAGATGGGAAAGTAAAAGGCTTCCGGGGCTTTGATATAGTGGTAAGAGCTAAGTTGCTCAGACTCGGGTGCGGGTGTCCTATACGGATGCGGATCTAGAGGTCGGATCCTTCATGATCTAATTTTTAAGATTCGGGGATATGGATACTGGTACGGGGATTCGCCTAAAAATAATTAGAATATCTAAAAATAGAATTATAAAACCTAAATTTTAAGTCATTATGTGGAGAACTTGAGAAAATCTTGGAAGGAGATTAAAGGAAAATGAGTGACATAGAAATGTATATATAAAAGGTATTCCATTTTCTTCAATTTCACCTTAGCTTTTGTATTGATTACAAAAATCATTGAAATTGTCCAGACTTTCCCCATCGATTTTGGTCAAAGTACCCAAAATCGGTTGACCAAATCGGACACGGATCCCACATCCACACCCACACCCATGTCGTGTCGACACGGGTGCGGCACCAAAAGTGAAGAGTCCGAGCAACTTAGGGTAAGAGCACAACATGTGATGAGTGGGTTAGGCGCACGTCACATGTTCGAACCTTATCGCCAACAAAAGTTTGGTATTTAAGTGGAGAAAGGTAGAGGTGCGGACCCATAATCCACCAAGTTTGGAACCATGCACCTCACCCTATATATATATAGGTCAAAGAAATAATCAATATTCTAGTTACAATTGGTAGGGCGTATAAGAATAATGCTAAATAGAGTGTATTAGTAATGTTTGTATTAGTTATACTTTGTGTATTGATGCATGCATGATTTCTTCTAATACATCTACCAAATGACCCCTTAGTGTGCTATTAATAGCAAAATCTATCTGGTCAAACCCATAAGACAATTCACAAACTCTAGCATCTAATACAGTTATACTTTTGTGCTGAAAAAAAAAATCACAAATTAAATTAAATTCATAAATAAGGAAGTAAAAGCATCAATCTCCCTAAAGTATCTACAACCTTGGTCCATCTTTTTATGTCTGCTTAAAAGATAATATAAAAACAAGAAATCTTTCTCCTCTACCCAAAAATTGTTCTTATATTCCAGTTTTTGGTTGTCCAGAAACAGAGTCCCACAGATCAAATAAGAAGATAAGAAAGTTTTTATTGTTCAACCTTTGGCTCATCAGCATTAAATCAGACATCTCTAATGGGTTGAACATTGACTGGGCGTAAAAAACTAAAAATAACAGTGATCTAATTTTACAAGCAAATGTATCTACTTAAAAAATGACTTTTTTTTGGCCCCTCTGATTAAGTACCACTTATTGTGACTTTTAACTGCCAACAAAGAAAAAATAACAAGATAAGTAACCGGACAATCAGATCAACCTGCAAGATATACTTCATTAGCCTTACATTTTAAACCCAGTTCAACATGCACAACAACAGAGCAGTGGAATCTTCTTCTTCTTCAAAGGAAGTCTCAGACTTATTGATGTGAGAAAGACGAAGATGCTTAAAACGATTAGTGACCGACTTCAAGGAAGTGAGGGAATCAAAATATGAAAAAATTATACAGCTAGGAATAAGTTCTCATCTAAATAATATACAGCACAATAATGAGGCATATATCAACTTCCCCTCCTTAAAATACAGAGGAAAACATTCACCAATAATGAAGCACGCATGAATAAGGTTGTGTATATTGTAACATTAAAACATTCTTTCCTGTTTAACATTAGATGTATGAGTAAGACATTATCTTTAACGATGTTGATAAGAGAACTTCGTATGAAAGCTTGTTGAATCCGCATTTCTTTTGCTTCAAGCTATAATAATGGGAGCAAATGCTTCTGAATTCATTATGTGCATTTTTCAGGACATTCAAGGACACATGGTGTTTAGGTCTCATAAGAATCACAGCTACTAAGGAAAAAAATATTATAAACCAAACTCCACTCAACAAAAAATTACCTATCCAATCAAATATCACATGCAAAGAACTCATGTGTATGACCTTGATCTAGATTTGTTTTCCTTCACAAAATAGGGCAGAGGGAGAGAGAGAGTAAAATGGTACCTGTTGGTTAATCGGGGCTCCACCATAGGCCACTACCACTCTAACACCAGTCTGATAAGAAAATTTTTTTGCCTCCTCGTGTATCTACATGTAAAGTTCAGCACAAAATTGGAATTAACAAACCTGAAGGTTTATAAGGGAAAAAAGGTAAAGGGGTCAAGTGGCATTTCACAAAACTGCTATAGTACCACACCTACCTGCATTGAGAGCTCTCGTGTTGGAGAGAGAATAAGAGCAAGGGGAAACACTGTCCGCGTCCCATGAGGCCGTTGCGGAAAATCTCCCCTCATGATTCCACTAATAATTGGGAAACAAAAGGCAGCTGTCTTGCCGGATCCAGTCTGGGCACAGGCCATGAGATCTCGTCCTGCTAAGGAGATGGGAATTGCATATCGCTGGACAGGAGTCGGCTTCACATACTTGCACCTCCTAATATTCAAGTTAACGGCCTCCCCTAAATCTATCTCTGCGAATGTATTAACAGGAGGTGGCACATTTTCTCCACTTGTTTCCACTGGAATATCCTCATAAGCATCAAAATTTATACCAGTATTCTCCTGATCAAAAGATTGCTCCAAGTCCACATCTGCATCATTACCAAAGGGGTTGACTTCCCGCTCTCTACCCCAACCACCTCCTCTGCCACCCCAACCACCTCCTCTGCCACCACCACCATACCCCCCTTGGCGTCCGTAATCTGGCCTAGAACCACCCCATCGAGGCCCACTAGTTGGTCCATTGAACCCTGAGCGGTCATTACCAGAAGGTGGGCCACCGTGCGATGGAGCTAGAGGTTCTGGTGTCATTGGTTTGTTACGAAGATGTGGTGGTACATAAGATGATCTCCTTGTAGAAGCAGAAGCTCCAGTCCCACCACTAGGCCCAACATTATCAGTAGCTACATTCTCAACAGAATCTGCCCATGAGTTCCTCATTATCAAAATTTTCTTGTTTCCTTTTAATCTTCTCCTAATGCACAAAGTTCAAAATCCTAATCAGCAAACCCTGATTTTCTTCTTCAAAACACTCTACTTAGATCTTTTTAGTTTAAGAATAGATTCAACCGTCAAAAACCTGCCCAATAAAAGACAAAACACTAGAAACTATGATTAAGACTACATAAACAAATACAAAACAGAAAGAATAGTTCTACACAGTTACACATACTATATCCTTAAATCATCTGATTTCCCATAGCATCATCTATCCAAAGAAACCCAAATTTTTCACATAAGCATATACATATACAGCACAATCAAAATAAAGTAACACATAAAAATCAGAAATCTTGAATGCATCAGCAAAAACAATGCTTTAATCCTAACCAGTGACCAAAGCAATCAAACAAAGGGTTTACAGAAACAGATACACATATATACAAAAACATGAAACTTGAAGAATGAGATCAAATCAAGCAAACCTTTAGAGAGAGAAAGGGGTGGGTGAATGGAGAAATAGAGAAACCCTAGCGCTGACAAAGAAGGAAGAATATAAGAAGAATTCGGACAGAGAAACAAAAAAATCGGAGAGAAGATGCTTTATGTGAGATTGGATTTGAGATTGACGGCTTATAATAACTTATACAACACCTTATAACATTCAGATTTTACATATGCTTCAAGTCTTGCCCCTTTCAACTACCCTCCTTGTGCTCGTAGGATTCTCCTCTTTCTTTTCTTTTTCTTTTTCTTTTCTTTTCTTTTCAACTCACATATTTTCTCCATTTATTTTTACTTGTTATATTTGAATTTGATATATTCATTATAAAAATATTAAATTGGTGTGACTATTTTTTAGCACATTATTTCTATTAATTGATGTTTAGTATTAGATTTTGAAAAATAATTTAGAGAATAAATAATTAATATTAAGGATAAAATATGAAGAAAAATAGTTATTTTTTCTTGATATGTTAAAAGTGACAAGTAAAATTAAAAATCTATTTTTAAAATAGTGAAATAACAAAAGTGAACATAGGGATATATATATATATATTAGGTTTTTTTTTTATGTGGGGGGAGGGGGGACTTGGCAAAAAGTATTTGGTCATACAACTTTTCTAACAAATGTTTTAGGCAAAAAAATTCAAATTCCCAAAAACAAGTTTTTCTGTCAAATTCTATTTTTTGGGAATTTTAAAAAAAAATTACCCCAAACTTTTATATTTTAGAAAAACACTCCACCACTAATTAATCCCAACTTGACAAGCTTGAGAAACGTACCATGAAGTCACTCACTTAACTTATGACTATATTTCTATTTATGATGTGTTTATTGTTATTAAACTCTCAAGTATGTAATGGTATTATTCCATAGAACTTGTTAAAAGTAATGTTAATATAAAAATTAGATATTCCATAGAAATTGTTTATAAGCATGTTGAAGCTTATAATCTATGCATTTATTTTTTATCACAGACATATTCATTATAAAATGATGATACAAACTTATGAGTATTTTTAATAGTTTTTAAAAATTCATAGGTATAAATCATATTTCTTTAAGAACTTAAGTATTTTTTGCAAAACTTATGGCCAGATACATGGTGAAACTTCATTCAAAAAAGTTTGTCAAAAATATTTGAAAATTTATGATGAAACGCTAGCTCACCCTTTAAAACTTTTCAAGTACCCTTGCGGTTGTGGAGTTGTGCTCTTTGTTTTCTTTTCAACTTACGTATTTTTTTGTTTTATATTTCTATATGGAATCCTAGTTTTATTTTGGCCGAATAACTTTATACATATTTGTATTTGTTCCAGTTTGACATTCCAATCATTTCATTTTATAGAATTTTATTGAGATACTTATCATACTAATATGTGGTGATTTTACTACTTATTTAGGTCCTTTTGTTTTTGGGCCCTTTACTGTTATTATAAAGATGTTATGGTGTGTATTTCTCTCTTTTCAGAAATATTTGGCATGAAAGAAGAGTTGAGGTGATAAGAAGTGAAATTGGACAAAAGCAATAAAAAGAATTGAGGATAGAAAGTTGGTGAAAAGACAACTCTCTAATATCGCAATTGCGATTTTGGCTCTCAATAGCAAGATCTGCAGACAAAGTCTGTAATGACCTGTTAGATCGTTTTGAGCATTAGAAGTCCTTTTCCATTAAAGGCCCTTCCCGTAAAATTCTAGATGAAAATTTTAAACTATTCGTTTAACTATCATTATTTAATTGACGGATGTTTGTTAAATAATTAATTTAGTTGATGGTTAATAGGCCAAGTCCACTATTTAATTAATACTCTATGTCACTTGGTCCATGTGTAGGAATAAATTAGAGTTGGTAAGTTATTATATTTTCTGGGGCATAGCTTTCGTTTCTTAACAAAAATGAAAATACAAATAAATTACAAAATGTGTTCGGCGACAACAAGAAAGCAAGACCGAATTGCATCAGGTAAATCCTAATCACAGGTGGAGATAGCCCATTCCGATACCCAAGGGGATATATATTCTCAGCCCCTATAGTTTCTCCACCACCTCTGGAGCCTCTAAGGGCTACAGGACCCCCAGCTCCACCTGCCGTACCAACTCCAGCTCTACCATCAGTACTACCTCCAACTCCACAAAGCAGCACCACCTACAACTCCTCCTATTCTATTTTATCAGGATTTCAAGAGTGTAGGGTGTATATTAACACAGTTAGTAGCTGCACAACGCCATCCCATTGTGCCAGATGTTGCCAGACCTTCTGAAGGGCCCAGAAGGTCAAGAGTTTGTGAGTTTTTTTTTTGCCTCGAGTCCTCCACAGTTTATGGGGATGGATCATGGATAGGACCCTCAACACTTTGTCAATCAGGTTCATAGGATCTTTAGGGTCATGCATGCCTCAGCGACTGATTCAGTTAAGTTAGTTGCATTCTGATTGCTTGATGTTGCAGTATTGTGGTACGAGAGTTGGAGAGATCCAGGGGAAGAGATGCACCTCTACCCACCTGGGAAAGATTTACAGAAGCTTTACAAAATCACTATGTGCCTCGAGATATTCAAAATTCCCAGTTAGATTAGTTTCTCAACATCCAACAGGGAAGCATGAGTGTTCGAGAGTATGGGCTGAGATTTGATTCATTGGCTAGATATGCAGCAGCATTTGTTGACGCGATGCATGATAGGGTGTGTCGATTTGTTAGAGGGCTTGATTCAGACTATATTGATGCTTGTACTACTGCTATACTAAATGATAATATAGGTATCTCGTGAATTTAGGACTTTGCACAAGGCATAGAGAAGCGCCAACATCAGTAGAATATGACTGAGAGGGTCAAGAGAGAGCAACAGAAGAGGGCTAGGCCCGCTGGTTCACAAGGAGAGTTTCAGGGTAGTCCCAAACCTTGATATTCTTGTAGGCTACCTAGACCTCTATCACAACAGTTCTAGGGTAGTAGAGTTGATCGTCAGGGACAATCAAGCCCAGATGAGGGTTTACAAGCATCAGGCTCTCAACAATAGGGGAGTTCATGCTAGGCTAGATCAGTCCCGTGTTGTGCTACTTGTGGTAGGACGCATTTTTGGGATATGTAAGCATGGTTTTGCAGGTTGTTATTCTTGTGGACAAAAGGGGAATGTATGGAGGAATTTCCCGACAATAGGTCAGGGTGGTATGGGTTAGGAGAGGAAGAATGAAATATGAAATTAGGGTTTTGGGCATTTGGTAGTTTTAAAATAGGAAAGAGGAAGCTTTTGATCTGGACCATTGGATTGATCGAGATGAGCGGCTTGGATTGAATTTAGGTGTTGATCAAATAGATGGACGGATGAGATCGAATTAGATTGGGGTTGAGATTAGGGACAAATTGGCTATAATTGAAATGGAAATTGCATTGGAAGGGCTAGAATTGAAACAACAAAGTGACTACAATCGAAATTAAATTTAAATAAGAGGCTAGAATTGAAATGAATTTGATAGAATACGCTACGATTTGAATGATTTAGGGGAAGATAAAATAAATTGGTTTTTAATTAATTATGTACTACACTTAATAAATAAATTTTATATAAAATAAGCATACTTAAATATTTTGAACCTTAAACCGATAAGTAAAATAATTATTTCAAAATTTGAAAACCGATAAATATAATTTGAAAATAATAATTTGATAAGAAAACATAATTACAATAAATTTTGTAAATTATGAATATTAAAATATCTAATTATTTACATAAAATTTGTTTATAATTTTGAAATCGGATTAAGAGAAAATGGTTTTGTAATACGTATATAATCAAATAGCAATTCGGAAAAGGTTATAGGTCGGTCAAAATTGGGTGTCAACAGAAACTATAAAGAATAAGTATCCCCTTTCGAGGATCAATGACTTGTTTGATCACCTACAAGGTGCTAAGTACTTCTCAAAGTTGATTTGCGATCCGTGTACCATCAGGTACGAGTTAAGGATAAAGATATTCCTAAGACAGTTTTTAGAACCAGATATGGATATTTTGAGTTCTTGGTCATATCTTTTGGATTGACCAATACCCAGTAGTGTCCATGGACTATATGAATAGCATATTCAGGCCGTATTTAGTCATGTTTATGATTGTATTTATTGATGATATTTTGGTATACTCACATTCAAAAGTTGAGCATGCAGATCATTTGCAACCAGTACTTCAGGTTCTTCGAGACTGGGAACTTTATGTGAAGTTCTCTGTGCGAGTTCTTGTTGAACTATATGGCTTTCTTAGACCATATTTTATTAGATGCTAGTATGGTATTATGATTGATACACAGAAGATTGAGGTCGTGAAGTCTTGGCCTAGGCTTACGACTCCAATAGAGATTCATAGTTTTGTGTAGTTAGTTGGGTACTACAAAAGGTTAGTGGAGGGTTTGATTTACTTTCAGCACCACTAACAAAGCTGACTCAAAAAACAGTTAAGTTCTAGTATACTGAGGCTTAGGAGCATAGTTTCTAAGAGCTGAAGGACAGGTTGACATCAACACCAATTCTAGCCTTACTAGAGGGTTTAGAGAGCTATGTAGTGTATTGTGATACTTCTGGTATTTGGTTGGGATGTGTTTTGATGCAACATGGTAAGGTAATTGCATATACTTCAAGATAGTCGAGGAAGCGTGAAAAGAACTATCTGACCCATGATTTAGAGTTGGCTGCAGTTGGGCATACGTTTAAGATCTAGAGACACTATTTGTATGGCGTTAGTGTTGACATCTTCATAGTTCATATGAGCATTAGTATATCTTTAGTCAAAAAGAGTTGAATTTCTGACAACGTCAATGTATTGAGTTACTGAAAGACTACGACGTAGATTTTTGTATCATCCATGGAAGGTGAATGTTGTAGACGATGCCCTCAGTCACGGATCTATGGGTAGTTTATCCTATTTAGGAGTTGATAGGTGTGAGTTAGCTCGATAGCTTCATTAGTTAGCTAGCTTGGAAGTCAAATTATTAGAGGTAGGTGATAGTGAGGCCAATGTTCAGGACATAGTCGTATCATCTCTAACTGTAGAGGCAAAGGCACGGCAGCACAAGGATTCCATCTTAGAGCATCTCAAAGGAAAAACTCAGGATCATGAGTCTTTCACCTTTGATATAGCAAGAGATGGGGTCCTTAGATATAGAAGTCTATTGTGTATTCCAGATATTGTGAAGCTTCGACATCAAATCATATCGGAGACACATTATTCTCGCTATTCTATTCACTCAGGTTTGACAAAGATGTACCATGATATAAAAAAGATCTATTGGTGGCACGAGATGAAGAAGGGCATTGCCTAGTTTGTGTCATAGTGTCCTAACCATCAACAAGTGAAGGTTGAGCACCAAAAGTCCGCTGGGCTAGTCTAGGAGATAGCCATTCTTTTGTGGAAATAGGAAGTGATTAATATGGATTTTATTACAGGGTTCACCCGATCACCGCATAAGTTTGACTTTATTTGGGTAATTGTTGATAGGTTAACAAAACCAGCCCATTTATTACCGGTTAGGACTACTTTCATAGCCGAAGACTATGCAAGGCTATATTTTAGAGAGATTGTTAGGTTGCACCGTGTCCCTATATCTATTATATTTGATAGAGGGGCATAATTTACTGCTACCTTCTGGAAGTCTTTCTAGAAAGGATTAAGGATACAGGTTAATCTCAATACAACTTTCACCCTCTGATAGATGGCCACGCTGAGCACATAATTCAGACACTCGAGGATATGTTACGTGTGTGAATACTAGACTTCAAGGGAAGTTGGGATGACCAATTGCCTCTTATTGAGTTTGCGTATAATAACAATAATCATTCCATCATCAGGATGACGCCTTATGAGGCTTTGTATAGGAAGAAATGTAGATCCCCCTTTGGATGGTTTGAGGTAGGTGAGTCAGGATTGGTTAGACCCGACTTAGTACAACAGTCAGTGGAGCAGGTTAAGCTCATTCGAGAGCGGTTGTTGACATCACAAAGCCTCTAGAAGCCATACTCAGATATGCAACGAAAGGACTTAGAGTTTTATATCGATGATTGGGTGTTCCTAAAAATCTCACCTATGAAGGGTGTTATGAGATTTGGCAGGAAGGGTAAGCTTAGTCGAAGATTCTTCGGGCCATACAGGATCCTTCGAAGGGTAGGATGAGTGTCTTATGAGTTAGAGTTGCCTTTGAGGGTAGAATCTATTCATCCAGTCTTCCATGTATTGATGCTAGAAAATGCATAGGAGATCCTTCTCAGGTTGTCATAATTGAGGATGTTCACATCACAGTGGAGTTGTCCTACGAGGAAAATTTAGTCGCTATATTAGATAGATAGATCCAAAGATTAAGGACTAAAGATGTGGCTTCTGTTACAGTATTATGGATAAACATGAATATGGAAGGGGTGACATGGAAAGCTGATGATGGCATGAAATCTAGATATCCTCTCTTGTTTCAAACCCAGGGTGATGGTATATCAATTTAGATTAGTACAATGAGGTAAGATACCTACTCGGTCTTTATATTGTTGCTTATTATTATTATTGTTATTGTTGTTGTATAAACTAACTAGTACTTTTGTGGCAAGATGAAGAGTGATTTGTAAATTAAGAATGATGTGGTTTGACTTATTTGAATTGTTCAATGGTCATATTTTAACTTTCGAAGTCAAGCGAGTTGCAAAATAAAAGTTGGCAAAAGTTATCGCAAGTTTCGTTTTAAAGATTTCTTTGAAATTAAGGTCAAATATCTCAGTGCTTTTCTACTAGTCTATAAAGAGTAAGGGGGACCACAACCTATCAAATCAAGGTTCTACGAGTCTAGTTTCCAACGCGCATCCATTTATCCATATGACTTTATAATGGAAAAATATTCACATTTTTGTGAGATAATATATACATGCAGGCACATGAGGTGGGACAAGGTTGGCAGAAATTTTATATAATCACCTAGCTTTGTATCTTCTTCATTTTCTTTGGTCTTTCAATGAATAATAAAAGAGAACATCCAAAAAATACTTAAAATTCTCCAAAGATCCTTGTGATCTTATTTTGCAAGCTTCGGGAAAGTTGTCCTACGTAGTTTGTGGCATAGCTTCATGGGTGCTGTGACAGTGGGGTAATTCCCATATAAAGTGTTCTTGGTGCTATAATGAGAATGTTTAGCGAGGTAAGAACGTTCTTTTGTCGGTTTATAGCTACTTTAGACCTCGGGTAGTATTTTTTGGTGAAAATCCATATCTTTTATCGGATTGTCGTGAAGCGTTATATTTTTGAGTACTGATTGAGAGCCTGCCACATTGTAGTATCAAGGGGGTTTAGGCAAAAAACTTTAGCATGCTTGAAATCATCGAAAAAGCTATGTGAAAGCTATTCCTTTCTCTTTTTGCCATGTTCCTTAAAGACTTAGTGTAACGACCCTAAAGGTTATTTTTGATAATTTTTTTAAAATGAACATTTTACTCCTCCCGAGAGTTGCCCCGAGTCATGTTTGACTGATAACTGAAGTTAGTTTTGTGAAGTTCTTGTTAATTTTTGGTTTTTGGAAAATTTTGAATTCTAAAGGCTTAAGTTGTCAAAATGTGGTTTTTAGGGTCATTCAGAGTTTCGGGTCTTGGATGGGGATTTCGACGATTCCATCATCTTCGAAATGTGGAATTTGGTCTAGGAGAGTTGACGGAATCAGATTTGGGGCTGTATCGTGGATTTGAGGCCTTGAGTTGAAAATTTGTGAAATTTTGATCATAGAGTTGACTTTGGTCAACATTCGGAGATCGGATGCTCGGATTGGATTTCCGACGACTCCGTTGGATTCGGGGGATGATTTTAGGCCTAGGGGTGGCCTTCGTTGAATTTTTAGAGGTCCCGAGTTTGATTTGAGTTTTTGAGCTTAAGTTAATTTTGTTGTGTTTATCGGGTTTCGGGTCAAGGAGACCTTGAATTCAAATTCTGACGTTTACATTGAGTCCAGAACATCGAATTTAGTAGGGTGGCATATCTGATTTGTGTGCACGGGGTTCCGAACGAATCCCTAGGGTCCATTCGGAGACTTGTTGGATTGCTGATTTCTGATTTCTGGTTTCTGTATCTGGTGCATTTTAGCCTCCGTGTTTGCGGAGGGTCACTGGGCACGTTCGTGGAGGGTGACCTATTTGGTCTCCGCGTCCGCGGGGTGTTGGCGCATTCGCGGAGAATGGCGCGAGTTGGTCTCCGCATTCGCGGAGTACTGCAGTGTTCGTCCCCGTGTTCGCGAGCTTAGTGGTCCGCGTTCACGGAGGTCATTTTTGAAACAGTGTAAATTCGAGAAATGTCCCATTTTCATCATTTTGAAGCTTGGGGAGGCGATTTGAAAGAGGTATTTTCGTGGAAACTTTGTGGGTAACTGATTTTAACTCTAAACCTTGATTACACATTGATTCTATCATGATTTCAATTTGAAAATTGGGTTTTTGAAGTTGGATTTTTGGGGTATTGCATGAACTCCAATTTTTGATCAAATGGTGATTGTGGACTGGTTTGGATTTCGTTTTCAAAATGGTTTTCACTAATGATTTCCTAAGGCTTTGAAGATTATTTCCTTGTGAGAATTTCCGAATTCAAACCTTGTTTTTGAAATTCAATTTATTTGAGCCATTTGGACCCCCTTTGTCGAATTGTGTGTTCTTAGTGTTGTTGGTTTCGAAATTTGATTGTGATTCATAATTTGATTAGATTTTGTTGCTTTGGATTGCTTTCGGAAGGGAAAAGCTCCGATTGTGGATTGATTGTGATTTCGGTTAAGGCAAGTGAACTTCTAAAACTTTGCGAATCTTGTAGCATTCCGGATTTCTCCTTCTTGATTGTGTTGGGGAGTAATGGGATTGAGGTATGGGTTGAGTTCTTAGATGAATCAATCTAATCTAATCGGCAGGTTCAATAAAAAAGGCTATGTGTGCTAAAGTGTTAGGCCAAAGTTGTTGGGCCGTGATCTTGATATTGATGTGTAATTGATGAAATGTTATAATAACCTCGATATGGTTGTGAAATTGATGATTATGTCTTTTGATAATTGTGGATTATGGGACTAGACTTGAAATTCTTGCTTAGCGATTGATTCTACTTGTGATAAAAGGAGTAGTGAATTGGAAACCAGGCAAATGATCTTGTTGTGAATGATGTAATTGTTGATATTGATATATTGTTGGTAGTGTGACGTGATTGTTATTGATATGAATTGCTTTGTGATTGTGAACACTATCATTTTCTCATTATTTGTGCGAACATGTTTATGTGCATTGGTTTTGAGACACTTTGATGATTATGCCGATGGGAAATGGTTCCGGCGAGTGATGATTATGCCGATGGGAAATGATTTCGGCGATTGATGATTATGCCAATGGGAAATGGTTTCGGCGGGTACATGGCCCATGTGTGGCCCCCATGTGTTTCGGTCTGAGATTCAGCGGATATGTATCGTAGGACAGACATGCATCATTCTACTTGACATTGCATTGCATTACATTATCTCATTCTTGTCATATTGGATTTGTGTTTATGTCTTGTGACTCTGGGATTGATATACTTCATACTGATGTGAGTTATTTCGATAATGTGTTGAGCTGTTATTGACCTATGTGTTATATGAGCTGTGAATTGGAATCTGTTAGGTTGGGCTGATTTTCTGTGTAGATTGTAGTTATTGGAGGTTCGGTTGTAGTTATTGGAGGTTCGGTTGGAAGTCAGGGATTCGTGAATTTTATTAGATTTGCCTTGTTTTATTAGTCGATTTGCTGGGTACCGTGTTGTTTGGTACTCACCCTTGCTTCTACACTTGTGTAGGTTCCGAGTCCGGACAGTGATCTAGTTCTCTCTTTTTCTTACTCCGAGGCTTTTGAGGAGACTTGAGAGGTAGTTGTTCGATGTTGGTGATCTCTCTCGACCTTTTTATTATATGTCTTGCTCTATTTGATATATAAAGACATTGAGACTTGTAATTCAATTTCAATTATGTATTTGTGGCTTGTACATGTGACAACCAGTCTTGGGATGGTTTGTTAAGTTTTGAAGTCTTCCACTTATTGTTATTCCTTTTGATTTGCTTATTTTCCGCTTTTGTTTTGGTTTGTTGGGTTTAGGCTGACTTCTCCTGGTGGGATAGGACAAGTGCCATCACACCTGGTTTTTGGGTAGTGACAAATAGCATTAGAGCCCGGGTTTCATAGGTCTCACGTGTACAAGCCAAGTCTAAGTAGAGTCTCGCGGATCGGTACGGAGACGTCTGTATTTATCTTTAAGAGGCTACGAGGACTGTTAGGAAACTTCTTTCATTTCATTCTCTCTTATCGTGCGGGGTTCTTATCGCTTGTGCTGAGTGTCGCGTGTTGTTTTGGCAGATGCCGATGACCAGAACTTCTGTTTCAAGCGATAGAGGAGAGACAGTCCCCGATGCAGAGGTTGAGGCCCCAATCAGAGGTCGGGGTAGAGCTCGAGTTGGAGGCCATGCTCGTGGAGTAGCCCGTGGGAGAGGCCGTGCCCGAGGAGTGGCACCTGCTAGAGGCCATGGTAGAGAGGCTTCCCAGAGCCACAGGTTGAGGTTAGTAAGGACCAGGTTCCTCACGGGTTCTCAGCACCGTTCTTTCAGGAGACCTTATTGAGGATGCTAGAAGTTATGGATAGCTTTAATCAGGGTGTTGCAGGCACGCCACAGGGTTCACAGACTACGGCAGAGGTGCAGACCCCAGAGCAGCATCAGGATCCGATTGTTCAGGATCAGGTGGGTCAGCCACTATTAGTTCCCACGCCAGCTGTCAATGCACAGGTTGCTTTAGATGTGGTTCTGACAGTGGAGGACCAACAGTGTTATAAGAGGTTTCAGAAGATGTAATCACCCCAGTTTCAGGGTGGTAAGAATGAGGATGTTCATGAGTTTCTGACCTTGTGCCGTGATATGCTTGAGGCGGTGAGGATGGTGGATGCGAGGGGTGTCCATTTTGTTGCTCTCCAGCTCCGTGGGCCATCCAGGGAGTGGTGGAGGTCTTGTGTGGAGTCCATGCCAGTGGGATCTCCTCCGGTTGAGTGGGATGCTCTCTCTAGTACTTTTTGGGATCGCTTCATTCCTTGGAGTGTGCGTGAGGAAAGCAGGCTGAGGTTTGAAGGGTTTGACTCAGGGTGGCATGTCCGTTGCACAGTACGAGGCACATTTCTGTCAGTTGTCTCGTCATGCCATGTCTTTGGTTCCAGATGAGGCAGAGAGGGTCTGCATATTTGTGAGGGATTTGACTTTCTCCATCAGATCTTATATGTTCAGATCATCCCGTGAGGGTGCTTCCTTCCAGTTCATTGTGAGTATCGCTAGGGAGACGGAGTTGTTGGTTCGAGAGGAGTTTGGGGATTCCAAGAGGGCCCGTTCTAGTGGCTAGTTTTCTAGTGCCTCGTCTAGAGGTAGAGGCTTTCAGAGATGTGGTACGTCATTTTAGCGTCAGAGGCATGTTCATGCTTCTATGCCAGCGCTGAGAGAAGGCAGTCGTCCGGAGGGTCTTACAGGTCTGGCCGAGTCTTTTCTGAGGTCTTGTCATTGTTATGGGGATCCAGGTCATTTGATGCGACAGTGCCCTAAATAGACTCATTCAGGGCTCCATTGTACTTACTCAGCAGCTCCAGAGAGAGATCCAGTGCCTCCAGCTAGAGGTCGAGGTAGGGGTCAGACAACAGGTAGAGGCACCAGAGCTTCGGGTAGTGGTGATGTGGCTCAGCGTGGAGGTAGAGGTGTGGCTCAGATAGGAGGTGGTAGAGGAGCCCAGTGTTATGCTTTTCCGGGGAGACTTGAGGCTGAGTCTTCTGATGCAGTCATCACAGGTATCGTCCCAGTCTGCCATCGAGATGCATCTGTATGATTTGATCTAGGGTCTACTTTATCATATTTGTCTACCTACTTTGCATCTGAGTTTGATTTGGTATGTGATCGTATGTCTGTGCATGTGCATGTTTCTACACCCGTGGGTGAGCCCTTAGTGGTGGATCGAGTGTATTGATCCTGTCCTATTTCTTTGGCTGGGTACGACACTTGGGTAGACTTGATTATTCTGGGGATGGTAGATTTTGATGTGATATTGGGTATGGATTGGCTTTCTCTCTATAATGCGATCCTTAATTGTCATGCTAAGACCTTCACTTTAGCGATGCCTGGTGTTTCGAGGGTAGAGTGGAAGGGTACTAGTGGTTCTTACCCTAGTAAGGTTATCTCCAACATCCGAGCCTAGAGGTTGATTGATAGAGGGTATCTCTCATATTTGGCTTTTATTCGGGATACCAATAATTGAGTCTCCTTCCATGGAGTCCATTCCTGTGGTTCATGAGTTTGCTGATGTGTTCCCTACTGATCTTCTGGGTGTTCCTCCGGATAAAGACATTGATTTTGCTATTAACTTAGAGCCGGGCACCAAGCCCATCTCTATTGCCTCGTATCGGATGACTCCAGCTGAGTTGAAGGAGTTGAAGGACCGGACTTGTTGAGCAAAGGGTTTATTCGCCCTAGTGTATCGCCTTGGGATGCACCGGTCCTTTTTATAAAGAAGAAAGATGGCTCTATGAGGATGTGTATTGATTATAGGCAGTTGAACAAGGTGACATTTAAGAACAAGTATCCTCTTCCTCGCATTGATGATTTGTTTGATCAGCTTCAGGGTGCGGCGTTGTTTTCTAAGATTGACTTGAGGTCCGGTTATCATTAGTTGAAGATTAGGCTATCAGATATTCCTAAGACAGCTTTCCAGACTCGTTATGGCCACTATGAGTTCTTAGTGATGTCTTTTGGGCTGACTAACGTTCCTGCGGCGTTTATGGAGTTGATGAACGGAGTGTTCCGTCCGTACTTGGATTTTTTTGTGATTGTGTTCATTGATGACATTTTGATATATTCCAAGACCGATGTGGATCATGTCCGTCACTTGTGGTAGGTACTTCAGACTTTGAGGGAGTAGAAGTTGTATGCCAAGTTCTCCAAGTGTGAGTTTTGTCTTGATTCTGTGGCATTCTTGGGACATGTGGTATGGTATCCAAGGGGCTATTAGGGTTGATCCGGCCAAGATTGAGGCAGTTAAGGGCTGGATGAGACCTACTTCTCCTATCGAGATTCGGAGTTTTGTGGGGTTGGCAGGCTACTACAGACGGTTTGTGTAGAGTTTCTCTACTATTATAGCGTCTTTGACTAGATTGACTCAGAAGACTGTGGATTTTCATTGGTCCGATGAGTGTGAGGTGAGCTTTCAAAAGCTCAAGACTTTATTGACTTCAGCTCCTGTGTTGACTTTGTCCGAGGAGGACTTGGGTTTTACCGTGTATTGTGATGCCTCCGGAGTTGGTTTGGGAGGTGTGTTGATGCAGAAAGGGAAGGTTATTGCCTATGCTTCTAGACAGTTGAAGGCTCATGAGAAGAACTATCCTACCCACGACCTAGAGCTTGCAGTGGTGGTATTTGTGCTTAAGTTGTGGCGGCACTACTTGTATGGGGTTCACCATGAGATGTTTACCGATCATCGAAGTCTTCAGTACATCTTTAGTCTGAGGGATCTGAATTTGAGACAGCGTAGATGGCTTGAGTTATTGAAAGACTATGATATGACTATTTTGTATCATCGTGGGAAGGCCAATGTAGTGGCCGATGCTTTGAGTAGGAAGGCTCCTAGTATGGAAAGTCTCGTCGCGATCAGTGTTGATATGAGGCCCTTGGCTAGGGATGTTCAGAGGTTAGCCAATAGGTTTGTTAGGTTGCAGGTTTCTGAGGAGAGCGGTGGTTTGATTGGGTTCATTGAGGCCCGTTCTTCCTAAGTTGGCAAATTTGTGAGCGCCAGTTCGAGGATGAGAAGTTGTGCCTCATTCGAGACAAGGTGATGAGAGGTGAAGCCAATGAGGCTGCACTTGACTCTGATGGAGTTTTGAGGATTGGAGGTCGGATTTGTGTGCCCAAGGTGGGTGAGCTTGTTAGACTAATTCTAGAGGAGGCTCATTGCTCTAGATATTCTATCCATCCAGGGACAACGAAGATGTATCATGATCTGAGTCAGCATTAATGGTGGTGTGGTATGAAGAGGGATATTACAAACTTCGTATCTAGATGTTTGACCTATCAACAGGTCAAGTGTGAGCACCAGCGGCCTGGAGGTGTGTCTCAGAGGATGCCCATTTCTACTTGGAAGTGGGAGCGGATCACTATGGACTTTGTTGTGGGTTTACCTACCACCGTGGGTGGTTATGATTCCATTTGGGTGGTTGTTGATAGGCTGACTAAGTCCGCTCATTTCATTCTAGTTTGGGTGAGGTATATAACGGAGAAATTAGCCAGCTCTACATCAGTCAGATTGTTAGACTTCATGGGGTGCCGATATCTATAGTCTCACATCGGGGTTCCTTGTTCACTTCGCACTTCTGGAGAGCCTTACAGCATGGTTTGGGTACTCAGTTGGATATGAGTACAACATTTCACCCTTAGACAGATGGTCGGTCCGAGCAGACGATTCAGGTGCTTGAGGATATGCTTTGTGCGTGTGTGATTGATTTTGGTGCCAGGTGGGATCAACATTTGCCCCTAGCGGAGTTTTCCTACAACAACATCTATCATTTCAGCAAATTTGTATACTCAGAGTAAAACAAAAATTAAAATCACATTTCATCTACAAGGCCGATGGAAAGACAACTACAAGGTAAACTAGAAATTAAAACGAGATCACGCATTCATAGAACCAAAGTAGATGAAGGAGAAGTAGAAAACATGTAAGTGAAATAAAAGGATGGATTTTACCTCTTGGCGAGCAGTGAACAAGGGAATTATCAGCCTCAAATCTACTTTCGTTCTTCAAATAAAGTCAAGTGCACTAGAGAAGAGATTCAAAAAATCTTTGTAAGCAATATTCAAATGTGAGAGTGGTATTGTTGTGAGTGTAAAAAAAACTTGTCGGATGATTTTCTTAGGCGACCAAAAATCGTCCCCTGTTAATGGCTAATAGAGAAAGTACTTATAGAAAAGCTTAAGGCTCTCAATTTTGTATTTGGGCGGGATTTTGAAAAACAAAAGAGCCGTTTGAAATTTAAACAAAAGCTGCTTGAATTTGCTTTCTCTGTGGAGAAATCAGAGTTTTAAAAGTTCTTTAGCCTCTTGTGCTGATCAAACCTTTGAAAATGAGATAGTTGTTGAGGCTTGAACAAAATCGGGATGGTGAAGTCTGCCATGGTTGAAGCAATTTGGAATTTTGCTGAAAGAGGAAGAGATGAGAGAGACGTATTAGCGCTGCTGGTGAATCTTGGATTAGGGCTGCGAATTTGGGTTATCTTTGGGGAACTTGGCTAAAACATATGGGCCTATTGGGCTGCATTTTGTATAGCCAAATTGGCTTAATTAATAGAGAAGAATTGCATTTTATTTGGGCTATTATAAGGGTTGAATTTTGGTCCATTTGGAATTCAATTAGGCCTAATTTTGTAGTCTTTTTCTTGCTTAAATTAATTCTTTTTTAGCTTCTAATTGAATAACTACCTCAATATATATGATGTAAAACGTTTTGTAAGTAAGAATTTTGAAATAAAGTAACGATAATCTATTTAAAGAAGACGACAATAAAGTAATAATAGTAATGTTGATAATAAAAAATATAACTTTAAAATAGTGAAAATGATAATAAAAAGATGATAATCATAATGAAAGTTAATGTAATAGTATCTAATAGATAATTACGGTAACAACAGTAATAAATCGAAAATAATAGTGAAATATAAAGTATTCGACTTATTAGCAATTTAGAAGCTCAACGAAATAAATTAGAAGAAAGGAGGGACAAAATTGGGTGTCAACAGCTTGCTCCTCTTTGACCGAAGATGATGAAAGAGTTTTCGAGCAAAGAAGTTGAATTGGCCAATTTTGTCTCGACCAATAAATACTGCCATGGGAATAGTTGAGAAGATTGATACTAACGGATTTTTAGTCTAGAGGCTCATGAAATAAGTTAATTGCGTTAAGATTTATTGGTGGGTATGAAAAAAAAAGTTTGGATAACCTACATATCACGTGTTCGTGGGATGTAGGCAGAAATGAGTTCGAGAGTAGATCCTTGACCTCTGCTAGCGATTTTGATATTCCTCTTTAGCAAATTTGCCCCAGTTCACTGCTAAGAGAAAGTTCCATGTTGTGATGCGTCTTTAGCTGCTTTAGACTATTATTTCCTGAAACTCATGTTAAAATTTTAATTATAGTAAGAGATAAAATTAAAGTGTAAGAATGTATAAATGAATAAAATGGTAATATGTGTGTGAGAATGAGGATAAAGTCGTGTGGCTTATGAGATGACAAGGGTATGTGGCCAGATGTTGTCTCTAGTTGTGTTTAGAGACTTGATACATAAAGATGCCTCCGATTGTCTACAGAGACTTGATGTTGAGAGATGGAGTCCTCTGGTTTATGATGATAGGGTCGTATGACCAATTGGTGTCTCCGGTTGTCATTGGAGACATATTGACAAATGACGTCTCTGGTTGTTTTCACAGACTTGATGATAATTGATGTCTATAAAGTATAAGATAAAGTCTTTAAAGTAGATAAAGTAGATTAAAGTAATTGGTAAAGTAGAGAGTAAAGTAAGAGCGTAGCCGTTTGGCTTATGCTGATGATGTAGATAATGTCTCCAGTTGTCTTCGGAGACTTGAATGATAAATGAGTCAACCGGTTGTCTTTGGGGACTTGAATGATAAATGAGGCCTCCGATTGTCTTCGGGGTCTTATGTCTGTAAAAAAGGTAAAGTTGTTAATGACATTATAAAGTATGAGTTTAATATATGTGTATCCTATTTTAGGGTCAATAACCCAAATGTGTGTATATCCTATTTTAGGGTGGATGGATCCAACTTGTCCTATTTTAGGGTGAACGAACCCATGTCCTATTTTAGGGTAGACGAAACTGTGTCCTATTTTAGGGTGGATGAACCCGTGTCCTATTTTAGGGTGGACGAACCCAATATGTCCTATTTTAGTCTGGACGAACCCAATATCCTCCGATTGTCTTCGAGGACTAGTTTGTAATGACGGCTCCGATTGTCTTCGAGGCTTGACGAAGTGATACCTCCGGTTGTATTCGGGGATAAATGTCGATTTGTTGTAAGTTCTTGTAAAATTATCAAATAAAATTATTAATAAGATCATAATAAAGTAAAATAAAATAAAGATAAGTGAGAAATAAAGCCGTGTGTTTAATGACTGTGGGGCTGAACTATGTCTTTAGTTGTCTTTGTAAGCTTGTTGTTGATTCCTGTAAAATTCAAAAATAAAGTAGTTAAAGTGGATAAAGTGAATTATAAAGGTATTTAATAAGGTATTTAATACATCACAAAAAAAATTAAATTAGTGAAGTTGCTCGATTGTTGTTGATGCCGATGGTTATAATTGATTGAATGTCGCCTCTAACGAACTTGATTTTTATTCAATAAATTTCAAAGTTAGGTCATCCGTAAATTTTGAGCAAAGATGTTAATAAGGATATGAACTCATGATGGAATTAAAGAAAATAAAGTTAGAGATAAAGTGAAAAGTGGAGTTGTTTGTCTTATTCAGGCGAGGCCATAGAGGCAAATGATGCCTTTGACGTAATTCAATATTGACATCTTGTATCTTTGTGATTCCTGCACTCAAAGAAAAATTCTTAGTTGGGAGGGGGTGTTGATTCGGGTTGACTCAAAGCTTGACTTTGTTGGCCCTCCGTCTATCCTTTTTGTTCAGACCTTGTGATTTCCATGTGAGACTTGGTAGATGAACACCAATTGTATATTTTTTATAAAATAAAAATAAAATAACAGTTATCATTTGAAAGAGACATTTGTTAGTATGTAGGAAAATATGAAAGTATATATTTATAAGTTGTAAAAAATAATAATTTCTACCAACTCTTAGATTGTGACACTTTGAAACAAAATGAAACTTTCTTTGTCTGTTTACTTCTTGTCGGCTAGCCTGAAACATATGTAGCTTGAGTGTATCCAATCATTCCTTGTCTGTATCTTCCAAAATCTGCCCATTGTTGATTTCAGAGAAGCATACTAAATTCATGTTGTGATGAGACCGAACCTTATATAGGTTGCCTACGTATCTCGCTAAGAGAATTAGGTCAGAACGTAGTTCAAGGTACATAGAAATGATTTGGAATTTTCTAATAAAGAGACCGAATTTGATATGAATTGCCTACATATTCCACCTAGGAAATCAGGCCCTGTGTAGTTCAAATTACATAAATAGTAAAAGGATTTTGAATTTCTATCCTAATGTGACTGAACCGTATGTGGGTGGCCTACGTATCCCGTTGAGGGAATCAAGTCATGCGTAGTTCTCCTGGTACAAACAAAGAAATTTAGAATTATTCTATAGTAAAACCGAACCCTATGTGGGCTGCCTACATATCCTACCAAAGGAATCAGGTCAGAACGTAGTTCGTAATTACATGTAAAGTAGAAGTTACATTTAGAAAATCTATCTAAAGTCGCCCTTTGGTGTAGTGTCTTGACTTCACTTGAATAGACAAACATCATGCTCGAATATTGTAATGTTGTCATGTTCCTTGGTTGATCGTTCAACTGTGAATTGTCTTCACATCCTTCAAAATCTTGCTTGGCTTTCCAACGTTGTTCATTTGTTTCATTATGTCACAATCATAAAATTGACAGATTTGAAAATAAATATATTTTTTAAAAATAATATGAAAGTAATAAGTAAGAGACAATTAAGAAAATAGGAAATGCATATGAAAGTAATAAGTGAGAGACAATTAAGAAAATAGGAAATGCATTCATAGATTTTGCAATTAAGCGTCCAAAAATGAGGCAAAACAACATAAAGTTTTAAGGCATGATTTAAGCCTCAATTTTTAAAATCATGCTACTTCAAAAAGTGTTACTATTTGTTCAATCTACCAAAACTCCCGGCGAACCAAGGACAAAGTACAAGTCCAATTCTTCAGAGTCTCCTCTGGTTCAGCACCCCGAATTGTTGGTGTCTCAATATTGTAGAGAGGCATGGAAGTAGTTGTAGCAGTGACCTCTATCGATGCTTGTTCTTGGGTTGTCATGACAGGAGCATCAAAGGCCGATAAGGTATCATTTTCCACCTTTCCAATGGGGACAATACTTCCTTTCACATCCAAATCTTCTTCTATAGTTATCAGGTTCACCTTAGCATTCCCATGTTTAGGCAGAGGGTTGTTGTTCACGTTTGGCTGAGGTCCACTAAGTTGGATTGCTCCTTCTTTAATCAAATCTTCAATCTTATTTTTGAGATTATAACAATCCTCAGTGTCATGTCCAACAACTCCAGAATGATATGCACAACGCTTGGAACCATCAAACCATTTTGGAATAGGATCAAGAATTTTTCCTTCAATTGGTTGTATCATACCTGCTGTTTTCAACCTCTCAAACAACTGAGCCAATGGTTCAGCTAATTTGGTGTAGTGGGGAGTGGTTTTAATTTCATGATTTGGACGAGCTCTAGGTGGAGCATAGGGTCGATTTTGATAAGTTGGAGCTTGGACGGGTTGGTACGGATGTGGTTTATGGTAAGTAGGGGCTCGAGGTTGATAGTAGTTTGCCTGGGTGTTGTAGACATGGTAAGGAATTGATGGAGAATGGTAGAAACTTTGTAAGGCTTCACCATATTGGTAAGGGTAAATAGGTTGATGTGGTTGATTTAGGTAGGGAGGAACTTGACCTAGCCTGCGTCCTTGGTCAATTATGACAGCAGATACATCTTCTTTCTTCTTTTTGTTCCCATTGACAAAACCATATTGAATAGCTTTGCTTGCAGCTTGCAAAGCTGTGAAATCTTAGATTCTTCCTGATTTGATCCCTTCTTCCAAAATTTCCAGCATTCGAATGATTTCTGTGAACTTTTGTCTCATCATAGTAATCATTTTCTCATAGTAAAGACTATTTTCTTAACATTCAATGAAGGTAGCAGTCATTTCACTTTCACTCATTGGTGGTTGGACTCTAGCTGCTTTTGACCTCCAACGTAGAGCATACTCACGAAATGTCTCAGTTGACTTCTTCTTTAACTTAGTTAGGTAGAACCTATCTGGTGTGATATCAGTATTGAACTTGAAGCGATCCTTAAAGTCTTGTGCCATATCACTCCAACCACGCCATTTATGGAGATCTTGTTGTGTATACCAAGCAAGAGCTTCGCCAAATAAACTTCTTATGAACAACTTCATTCTGACCCTCTCGTCTCTCCCCACTCCTACCAGTTTGTCACAATATGCCCTTAGATGTGTATGAGGGTCACCAAATACATTGAATATATCAAACTTTGGCGGTTTGTACCCTACAGGTAAGTCAATGTCAGGTTGCACACATAAATCCTCATATTCTAGGCTTTTGCTTCCCCTGGTAGTTTGTAGGTTTTTCATTGCCTCCTTAAGATCGCGAATCTCTCTGGCTAATACATCATCAACCTTTGCCTTGACATCCTTCTCAATTTCCTTATATTGATCTACCTCGGTTTGAAACTTGATCAATATTGAGTTGGTAAAGGCTTGAGTTTCCACCGCATATACTGGAGGAACATGTTGCGCATAAGGAGTGGCAATATGTGTCCCTTGTATATGTTGAGTTGGATAAGTTTGGACGATGGGTGTATTTTTGATTGGAGGTAGTGGATTCGATGGTTTAACGGGAGTGACTGTAGGCAGTGGATAGGTGTTAGTGGGTAGAGAAGCGTAAAAAGTATGAATTGGAGGTTGATTTTGTGGATTGATATGTGGTGGAATAAGAGGAGTAGCATAAGTAGTGTAGGTAGGTGGTTGACTTTGTGGAGGAGTGTAGATGGGTGGAAAATTTGGTGGATTTGTGGGGGTTTTTGGAAGAAGGTTATTGTTGTTAGGTGGAGGTTGTTGTGGAGGAAAGTGTTCAGGAACTGGTGAATCAAGTGATGGAAAACGAGGTGGATTTGGTGCGGTACTTCTAGGTTTAGGAAGTGGACTTTGGAGCGTGATAGGTAAATTGGTCAAGTCCTTAACTCGAATTAGTTTATTACGTAGATCCTCAATCTCTAGAGTCAAGCGGGTGATGTGTTCATCATGTTGAATAGTAGTTCTATATTCAGAAGCCTCGGGAGAATCGTTAGGAACCATGATATGTCCTGGACCAATTGGATCAGACACGGTTGGATTCGTCATTGTGGTTTTCTTTCCTTGAATAGCCCAACTACGCCGAGGTAATGTCGATGACTTGGACCTTGTAAAGTAAGGATGGTCGACCAGCTCGATTTGTCAACACAAATCAACTTTGGTTGGGAATAAAAATAAAACTAAAAACAGAGAGAAAAAACACAAATAAAATTAGCTATTAATGAAATGTTAAGTAAAGTCATGTTCATATAAAGTCACGTAACAAATAAGTCATCATGTAAAGCAAATAAGTTACAAAAATAAAATGCAAACAAGTCATCAAGTAAAGTCAAATAAGTTGTAAGAATAACATGTAAATAAGTCATCAAGTAAAGTCAAATATGTTGTAAGAATAACATGTAAATAAGTCATCAAGTAAAGTCAAATATGTTGTAAAGATAACATGTAAACGCATCCTAATATGCTTGTGACCTCTTTGTACCAGAGGTAGGCCTAACATAGATTCGAGGAGTATATTTGCTATAATATGTCATTCTATTGCTCTTGATTAATTAAATAAATTTTATTTCTACAAAAAATAAAGTACAAAGTAGCATAAAATTTATTACATGTCGAATGAATACAACGTAGAGTACTTCCTAAAATAAAGTAAAGGAGATTTTGTCAAGTCCAATCTACTTGTTTCCTTTTGGTGATATCGTCACATCTTGTACTCCAACGCGAAGTCTTTGTACCTGTCATGAAAAGGTTAGTCACACCATCTCCCTAAAGTTTAATTAATTAGAGCAAATGGTCCATATTTAGGAATAATATTCCTCAAATATGCACATAAATAATGTTAAGTCGTCACTTGGGGTCGGAAACCCACTTGGACATTTGAGGTAAAGTCGACGCCAAGGGTATAAAGTCTCATAGGTCATAAAATGATGCATGTTCCTTGCCAAGTGTGTTGGTTTAGCTCTACTCTAGGTAAACTAGGAGTGGGTTTACTAGACACAAGGTTCCCGAGCGGACTACTCGAGTGAGAAGGCTACGCGATCACATGGAAAAAGATCCAGACACCCCGCGCATACGCCAACTCTCCTAAATTTTGAAATTTTGAAAGAAATTTGTGAGTGCGCAAAACACACCTCGCGTGTATGTGTGATAGTGTGAATTTCCAAGAAGTGGAGAAATATGAACGGAATGACAGTTAAGAAAAGCAGTAACACATAAACAGTTTATAGCAAATAAACAATTAATAACATGTAAAATATAGTTTATAGTAAATAAATAATTGATAACATGTAAAACAAACAATTCATGACAAATAAAGTAATTAAAGTAAGCACATAAGGCCTAATTAAACTAAGTTCGCTATGGTTAGAATCTAAAAATCCCTAGTGAAGTCGCCAATATGTTATACCACATTTTAACCAGGTCAAAATAGTGTACAACATTTTGGTGATTACTAAAGTAATTACTAAGTCAAGAAGTCGCCACCTAATTATTACGGGTGAATTAGGGCACCTAAATTGATTAAAGTCATTGCATAAAGTTGAACTTCATTTTGAGGTTTACTAAACATGAGATTCTTGGTAAGGGTTCAAATAATCTAAAGGGAAGGGGTTAGGCATCCTTAAAGATCCATTAAAAATGGTTAACCGGTCGAACTTAAATAATTAACTAGGCTAAATATTATGAAAGTAAAAATTATTTACAAAAGCTAAGTATTAGAAAACTTTAGAGTCGATAATTTTTTAAAAGATATTTTTTTTTGAAAAATGTATATTGTTGAAAACATAATGAAACTCATGAAATGATCTTATATTTTTTTAAAAAAAAATCTTTACTTGTTAAAATGAATGAAACCTGAATTTTTTTAGGAAAACTAATTGCATTACTTATGCCTAGATGTTTTATCTTATGTGATAAAACAATAAAAGAAAACTATTGTTAACTAAAGCAAAAGTCATCAGCAGCCAAATCACATAATTAAAATAAAATGTCAGTCACACTAATAATCAACCAATATAAGAAGGAAAAATAGGATAAGCCAAAAAGGAATAAAGTTATGGGATTTTCCGTTTTGGCACGTCCCTCTTCATTTCTGTTTGGATGTCTTTCGAGAGAGCAAGAGGCACAAAAGAATATGTAATGCATGTTTCAACCCTTGTGGTGATGTCGAGTCTCAAAGTAAGACTTTTCGACTCCGGTGTATACATGTAAACAAATATAAGAAAGAAAAATAGAAATTAGATAGTAGGAAAGTCAATTTTCAACAACTTAAAATAAAGAGTATGTAAGGCAGGTGACATATGAAGGCCTTAAACAAGTCATAGTACATACATATTAGCTTAACAGAATATTAAATGGAAGTTTGAAAGAGATAAACTGTGTACATAATAATTCCCAAGTCTTCATCTTGAACATACACACATCCACAAATTTGATACGAATACATACTTAAGGTAAGAGCAGTGAGTATTCTTTATTATCACAATAGTTGAAACTAGAGAGATTCTTAGAATATATGATTTTTAGTCGAAGAGGTAACAGTGACATACAAACAATATGTACAAAATTTTATATATTGCTTAAACTAGTAATAAATGTATTTAAACTTATATTTTAGAGCATGTAAAAGAAATTTGATAGATGATAACATATGCGAGACATAATATAAGATAAGAATAGGAAAGAAAAAGTTTCATATGTATCATATATTTAGACACTTGAGCAACCATGACAAAATTAAGAAAAATCGATATTCTTAAACTCGATTTGCGAAAACAACCAGCCCTAAGAATTGAATCTCATGATACTCACATGTTCACCAAATCAGACCGAATGATAGAGAGAATTGAAAGGACTGACTTCTTTCACTATCCGCACAAATATTAAACAAATCAAGATGAGAAGCAAATAAGTTAAGACGAGATGATAAACTTGATTTACGAAAAGACGGGCAGCAAATATTTACAGACTTGTATACTCTTACAGAAACAAACTTCACAGACAATCCAACATATACGAGAATCATGTACACACATCTACAGATTTGTATACTCAGAACAAAACCAAAATTAAAATCACATTTTATCTACAAGGCCTATGGAAAGACAGCAACAAGGTAAACTAGAAATTAAAATGAGATCACACATTCATAGAACCAAAGTAGATGAAGGAGAACAAGAAACATGTAAGTGAAATAAAAGGATGGATTTTACCTCTTGTGGAGCAGTGAACAAGGGACTTAACAGCCTCGAATCTACTTTCGTTCTTCAAATAAAGTCAAGTGCACTAGAGAAGAGATTCAAAAAATCTTTGTAAGCAATATTCAAATGTGAGAGTGGTATTCTTGTGAGTGTAAAAAACACTTGTTGGGTGATTTTCTTAGGCAACCAAAAATCGTCCCCTGTTAATGGCTAACAGAGCAAGTACTTATAGAAAAGCTTAAGGCTCTCAGTTTTGTATTTGGGCAGGATTTTGAAAACAAAAGAGTCGTTTGAAATTTGAACAAAGCTGCTTGAATCTGCTTTCTCTGTGGGGAAATCAGAGTTTTAAAAGTTCTTTAGCCTCTTGTGCTGATCGAACCTTTGAAAATGAGATAGTTGTTAAGGCTTGCACAAAATCGAGATGGTGAAGTCTATCATGGTTGAAGCAATTTGGAATTTTGCTGAAAGAGGAAGAGATGAGAGAGACGTATTAGCGCTACTGGTGAATCTTGGATTAGGGCTGCGAATTTGGGTTATCTTTGGGGAACTTGGCTGAAACATATGGGCCTATTGGGCTGCATTTTGTATTGCCAAATTGGCTGAATTAATAGAGAAGAATTGCATTTTATTTGGGCTATTATAAGGGTTGAATTTTGGTCCATTTGGAATTCAATTAGGCCCAATTTTGTAGTCTTTTTCTTTCTTAAATTAATTCTTTTTGAGCTTCTAATTTAATAACTAGCTCAATATATATGATGTAAAAGGTTTAGTAAGTAGGAATCTTGAAATAAAGTAACGATAATCTATTTAAAGAAGACGACAATAAAGTAATAATAGTAATGTTAATAATAAAAAATATAACTTTAAAATAGTGAAAATGATAATAAAAAGATGATAATCATAATGAAAGTTAAAGTAATAGTATCTAATAGATAATTACGGTAACAATAGTAATAAATCGAAAATAATAGTGAAATATAAAGTATTCAACTTATTAGCAATTTAGAAGCTCAACGAAATAAATTAGAAGAAAGGAGTGACAAAATTGGGTGTCAACAACACATTGATTCTATCATGATTTCAATTTGAAAATTGGGTTTTTGAAGTTGGATTTTTGGGGGTTTTGCATGAACTCCGAATTTTTGATCAAATGGTGATTGTGGACTGGTTTGAATTCCATTTTCAAAATGGTTTTCACTAATGATTTCCTAAGGCTTTGAAGATTATTTCCATGTGAAAATTTTTGGATTCAAACCTTGTTTTCGAAATTCGATTTTTTTGAGCCATTTGGACCCCCTTTGCCGAATTGTGTGTTCTTAGTGTTGTTGGTTCCGAAATTTGATTGTGATTCATAATTTGATTAGATTGTGTTACTTTGGATTGCTTTCGGAAGGGAAAAGCTCCGGTTGTGGATTGATTGCGATTCTGGTTAAGGCAAGTGAACTTCGGCGATTGATGATTATGCCGATGGAAAATGGTTCCAGAAGTCCATGTGTGCCCCCATGGATACCCGGTCTGAGATTCAACGGATATGTATCGTAGGACAGACATGCATCATTCTACTTGACATTGCATTGCATTACATTATCTCATTCTTGTCTTTGTGGAGTTGTGTTTATGTCTTGTGACTCTGGGATTGATATTCTTGATACTGATGTGCGTTATTTCAATAATGTTGTTGAGCTATTATTGACCTATGTGTTATATGAGCTGTGAATCGGAATCTGTTAGGTTGGGCTGGTTTTCTATGCAGGTTGTAGTTATTGGAGGTTCCGTTGGAAGTCAGGGATTCGTTAATTTTATTAGATTTGCTTTGTTTTATTAGTCGATTTGCTGGGTACCGTGTTGTTTGGTACTCACCCTTGCTTCTACACTTGTGTAGGTTCCGAGCCCGGACCGTGATCTAGTTCTCTCTTCTTCTTTCTCCGAGGCTTTTAAGGAGAATTGA
Source organism: Solanum appendiculatum (assembly GCA_018342035.1). NCBI lineage: Eukaryota > Viridiplantae > Streptophyta > Magnoliopsida > Solanales > Solanaceae > Solanum > Solanum appendiculatum. Next base: position 595,058 of record JAGDQO010000627.1, on the reverse strand, counting down.
GAGGTAGTTGTTCGATGTCGATGATCTCTCTCGACCTTTTTATTTTATGTCTTGTTCTATTTGAGATACAAAGACATTGAGACTTGTAATTCCATTTCAATTCTGTATTAGTGGCTTGTACATGTGACAACCAGTCTTGGGATGGTTTGTTATGTTTTGAAGTCTTCCGCTTATTGTTATTCTCCTTGATTTGCTTATTTTCCACTTTTGTTTCGATCTGTTGGGTTTAGGCTGACTTGTCCTGGTGGGATAGGACAAGTGTCATCACACCCGATTTTTGGGTCGTGACACTTAGAATGATACGACTAGTGAATTGTAGTCGAGTACTCGTGTCCATAGTTGATTGTGTTTGCTGCTTGAGTTGATGTATTTATCCCTGGCCGGGACATGTATTCCATTAGTAGCGACTATGTGCTTAGATATAACTTAGAAATTATTCATACAGGTCGCTTATAGCTATATTAATCTCCTTTGGGATTCTTGATCATTTGTTGTTGTCCTTGGGGATATTGTGGTTAGTTGCATGAATGTTATTTTTGCCTACGGGGCTATGTTGATGCCTAAGAGGGCTATGTGTTGCCTACGGGGCTATGTTGATGCCTAAGAGGGCTATATGCTATCTATGGGGCTATGTTGACGCCTAAGAGGGATATGTGCTGCCTACGGGGCTATGTTGATGCCTAAGAGGGATATGTGTTGCCTACGGGGCTATGTTGATGCCTAAGAGGGCTATGTGCTGCTAACGGGGCTGTATTAATGCCTAAGAGGGCTATATGCTGCCTACAGGGCTATATTGATGACTAGGCTATATTGATGTCTAAGAGGGTTATGTGATAGCCTACGGGGCTAGGAGACTAATGATAGGGCTATATAGATTGAATTGGCACCTTCTGGGCCCTTGGGGGCCTAGTTAGGTGGTCTTGTTTGCTATTTGTATATGACAAGCTTATAGGGGCTTAGTTTGGTTGTTGTTTGATTATTTTTGGTATGCTTAGATCAGAAGCATGTCACTACACTTATCTTATTCTTGACTTTCTTTCCTGATTACTTTCAGTATATTATGATACTTACTCAGTTATTCTATTGCCTTTCATACTCGGTACATTATTTTGTACTGTCGCCCCATTGCCTAGGGGCACTGCATTCATGCCTACAGGTTCCGACAAACCTCTCTACCTGTAGAGTTGTCTTCTAGAAGGTTGGCTATCCCCTTTGTTACAGAGCTGCCTGAGTTCTGAGGTGTATTTTCTTTTAAGGTAAATAATTTTAGGTAGGTTGGGGACCTGTCCCGACCAAGCTTTACTATTCTTAGAGGCTTATAGATAGTGTGTTGGGTTGTATAGCCACGTTATTATCCAAGTTGGCCTTGTTAGTTGGTTACATGAAGTTTGATAGTTGTTTGGTGTATTGTTTTGATATATACATGTTTTCAAATTTTGTATAGAGATCATGGAGGCTCTGACAGTCCATATAGCATTTACATTTTCCTAGATATCATGGTGGCCTCGACGGCCTGAACATGACTTGTGTGCTAGCTGACTATTGCTTTATATGAACTGTTGGGAGTAGCTATTTTCTTTATAGAGCTGTTGATAGGGGTCTCGCTGGCCAAGGGCTTATTTTTAAGCCGAGACATACTTGTTTTTTTGTTGTATGTGTCTGTTATGCACCATTAGTAATGGTCTAATAGGGTCGGCCGAAGCCAAAGTTTTGGCATTAGGTGACAGTTGCGCCCCTTGAGTTTGGGGCGTGACATTAACTTAAATAGTTACTATATAATTGGGGGTTGCATGATCTTTAGGAAGTTTTTAGGATGAAATTCTAGGCTTGCATGATCCTTAGTCATATTTTGGTCATTTTCGGGATTTTAGACTAAAATTCTAGACTTTAAGCTCTAGTTTAGGATTGGCTTTTGTCTTGGTGTGGCAATTGAGGATCCTTAGAATGCTTTTAGGTGGTTTAAGCTTAGTTTTATATGCGTTGGTAGCTTTTAGTTTTCATGTGTGGTTATTTCGATATATTTGAGCTCTTTATGATATTATTGTGATTTTTGGTTCGAGGCCTTGGACTTGGACTGATTGAAGTTCCAAGTTAGTACAATTGTATCGTGATTGAAAATTTTCCCTATTGGTTGTGTTATGTTGATATACTATAAGTGATTTTCTTGTTGTTGCATGCATCCACGTTCATGGCATTTGCACTTGATTTTGGTGGGAGTTAGACCTGAGAAATAAGAATTTTGGGTTTGAAACCGATATTCCTTAGTTCTTACTTGTTTGGGGCTCTGAGGGGCGTGTTATTGGTTGACTCAAAAGGGGTTGAAGTTTTGAAAGAAATTGTATCATTTTGTTGGGACTTTAGCTTTAAAAGGTATTACTTTAGATTTTACTGACTTTACTATTGAGACATGGACTTTACGATGGGAGGTACTATTTTTATGAGACTTTGATTTGAAAGAAGATTGGCTTTAAACTTATGGCTTTAAACGATGGGAGGTACTATTTTTACATGGTATTGTGAGCCCGAGGGATTATTCCGAGTTGCATTTCATGCGCTTTGCATATGTTGATGAGCTCCGGCGGCCCGCAGATTGAATTCCAATTTTTTACTTTTGTGCATACGTTGATGAACTCCGATGGATCTGTGGAATGTCTCAGGGAGCCTACAAGGCGGCCAATGAGACAATTATTTTAACTATATTAAAATTCCTAACATTTAATGCTTTAAAACTAATTTTTTTACCTTTACAAGTCTTACTTAAATTATGGTAAACAAAATAAATAAATAAGTAAAAGAATTAAAAATATTAAAGAAAAAGGTTCACGTTTTTTAAAATAACTTTTTAACCTGTCTATATGAAATTCTTATCATTTAGATAGATATAACATTTAATTTAACGTAAATTGCTATTATTTTTTTTATTTTATTCTTCTTGTATATAGTATTTTGATTGACACGAGACACACGTACAAAACACATACACTAAACTAGTTGGTATAAATATATAAGTTCTAATTTGAAAATGTTAAACGTTTTAAATTACTAAGAGTCCCTAGGATATGAAATACATAGTAATATCATAATCATTTTTTGATTTCTCATTCAATGCCTGACACTCGCATTGGAGTCAGACTAATTTGGATTCGCGCCTCATATGACCCCATTCGGGGGGAAGCTATTCCTACCAAAAAAAATTCCATACCCAAGGCTTGAACCCAAAACCTGCGGTTAAGGGAGGACCATAATATTTGTTTCATTAACAATGATTTTTTTTATTTACTAAATCAAGATATAATATTATACAGTAATACCACAAGAGTATTTATTTCACTAAGTAAGTTTTCTCGTAAAAACTCATCAATGTGTGGTCCATGTTTATATGACATAAAAAATGATTAATTTATTTTGTTATGTTAGATTTTGTTTAATGATAAATTTAGTTGAATGATTATATTGATACAAATGTCTAAGTGGAGTGATTTTATTGATACAAAATAAAATTTAATGACTTTTTTAGATAAATTCTCAAAATTAAATAACTTTTATGAGATGGCATGACAATTAATTTTAACAACCCAAGTGACCAATACTTGTGGCCCTTTGATTTAATATACAAATTATTGGAGGCTTCTACTTTTGATAGGCATAACCAGTATTTTAAAAGGTGAGGCGTTTTATGTAGCACGGGGTGAGGCGTAGGCCCGAGACACGGAGCATAAGTTTCATAGATTTACGGGGCGTATATCTCATATATATTCAATTTTATAATTTTATTACTAAGAAAATAGGCAAAAGTAAAACTTTCAATGATTTTATAAATAAATTTTAATAAATAATCAATAATATAGAAAAATATTATAATTATTATTTGAGAAATGTATTATAACAAATAATAATAAAAAAAGTATTATAATTACTATTTGAGAAATGTAACAACTAACAACACAAAAATGATAATAACCAAGTAATCTTTAATGAAATCATCATCCATCTTCACATTTACTAGTCCTTTCCACCCTCAATTAATATTTGCGAGGATTATTGTTTATATATTTTAAAGAAGAAGAAGGATAAAAAGTTGTCTAAGGATGCTATGAAAGCTCCATCCTATCAATTTCACACACAATTATCTAAAAATTTATTTATAGCAATGTCATTTTCTATGAGAGTTTATTCACTACATCAAAAATGATTTTTAGTGGCAATTATTTAACGACAATAACTTAATTGCCACTAAAGATGTATTTTTAGCGACAATTAGCACTCTTTGTAAATGTTCCTTAAGCATATAACGACATTGGATCCAATGACAATTAACTAATACCAGTAAAGCCTTTAACACTCTTTGTTAATGTGTATATTTATTGTTACTAAAATTTACTTTTGTCGTAGTGATTTATATATTTTAGAAAAAATCACTACAACCTGAAAAAATAAGATAACATAAAATATAAATATCATTACACCAATAAAAAAAATGATTTAAAGGAAAAATGATTTTGAAAATAATACTAAAAAAAATTAACACCCGGGGCATACATTTTTATGCTCAGGGCTTACTCACAAAATTCTAGAACTTACGCCCTATGGATCTATGCCTTCAATTTGTGCCCAAGAGAGATTTTGGTACACCCTGCCCCGAGACTCGCTTCGGCAGGGGCGTATCTAGAGTGGTTACGTTGGTTCACGTGAACCCATGCTCCCCTCTTTAGATCATATATAGTAGTGTTAATTTTTTTTTTAAATACTTAAATATAGATGTGTGAACCCACGTTCAAAGTATCGTATAATAATATGATGATGATTGGGTGCATCTCTCTAAGTGAAGATAGAAATTTAAATTTTATATCTATCTTGTTTTTTTTAGTAACACCTCTCCAAGTAGTTATCGGTAACATTTTTGGTATTTCAACTAATTTTTCATTTGTTTTTTTTTTTTTTGCTTTTTATCTTTCAAAATTTTCAAGTGTGTTACATTGAAAATTCCTAAAAAATTTAGCACCGAAATTTTTTTTGTATAATTAAATCAAATGTGTATATCAAAATTTAAACTAGTAGTATTATATATTTTGGACCTATAGTTTTTAAAATTTAACGGTTCATATTAAAAACCTAAAGTTCAAACCGATCAAATTTATATCTTAAATGCACTTTTTGTAATAGTGCACCCATCCTTTCAAAATTATGTATACACTTCTATGCTTCGGGACTTGCTCCGAAAACGTTTTTGAAAACACTGAACATAACATCCCCCAGTAGATTTTTGATATTGGAAAAGCTGATTCCATATTTTGGAAGATCCTCTTTCCTTCCAAATTTGTTTCTCAAAGAAAACACTTCCACTTTTGTTTTCTCTATGATTAATGTGTTCAAGAATGTTCAAGACAAAATGAAAAATCGATCCAAATTAAGAAAATTGTTATAAAATAAGTATCAATGCTAAGATAACAAGAAAGATGGATGAGAAATAGTATGTGAAGTATTTTTCTTTTAACTTACTCTTGCTTCTCTCTTTGTTACAAGAAGAGGGGTATATATAGTTGTATACACCTTGGACATCAAGTGTGATACATGGATATCTTCTTTCCATGTATACACTTTGGGCAATAAGTATATCATATGGTTAACTAGTATACACCATTTAACATATTGTGTGTATAATTATCTTACAACACATAATATATTAATAAGGACATCCGTTTTACAACAAAAATATATTTTTTTGTTTGATTTGATTTTGAATTTTTTTAATGTTAAAATCAAACAATTACGTTGGTTTGATTTGATATTTGTTTTTAAAAAAAAGATGATTAAAAAAAGGCCGAATCAAATTGATATAGTCCGGTTCTTTAATCTTTAATTTTTTGCTCTCTTATTTTTAATCGTGTTTTGCACTTTTGTTTTCTAATCTGGTTCTTTGTGTTTATATTTTAGTTTAATTTGTAGTCTTTATTTATTAATGTTGAAAATAACTTGTGTTCAATTGAGTCCTTAATTATTTATTACTGGTGTGTGTTATGCCTATGTAACTGAGACCTCTCATGAGAAATTGGATTTTAGAGCTATGAGAAGTTTCTTCATTGGTTATCCGACATCACAAAATGCTTTGATCTCATTACAAAAAGAAAGTATGTCTCCATGGATGTTACTTGATGTTCAAATCAACCTGATTTTCATAACCTAATCAAGAAAACCTTGAGTCATCAACAAGAAGAATCTGAGTCAAGTGATCAGTCATCTTTTATAATCCCTATGTCATCTGCCAATAGAGAAAAAAATACTACTACTTTTTTAAGGGAAGATGCGGTCAAGACCAATTAATGGAAGACATATTGACCTGACGAGGTAAGAGAGGACTTGTTATCCCTTATGTTCCTCTTTACTATTTAATTCAATATCATCAAGATATTTTGATAAATGACAACTTTTCTTAAAGAGTAATTGGCTTGGCATTGTGGAATATAAAAGTTGGAATATGTGCTTGTGTATGTCACATATTTATTTTTAAAAAAATGACCAAAAAAATGGAAAGATAAATAACCGTTAAAACTAACAAAATCAAATCAATGAAAAACTACTTAATTGGTTTGATTTAGTTTTAATAATTGAAAAATTGACTTAATTAATTTAGTTTCTTTTTAGGAAAAAACCAACATCACTTTATTGTCTACTATATGTATGACTAGAATGCACTTGGGGAAAGCTTTTTCTATGTCGAAATTCAATTGTATTTTAGAAAAATACTTCCAAATATGAACAGTTTTAGAAAATGTTCTGATGTTTTTTTGTTGAATGAAAATTATTGTGTGTCCCATATATAAAGATTAATAATAATATTTATAAATCATATAACATTTCGATAAGAAAGATATATTGAGAATAATATAATGTTGAAAGGTCGACTGGATAGTTATAAGAAAGGTACGTAATGTAATTTTTTTCCAAGGGAATAGGTGAACACAACTCTTTATAATTTGAATATTAGAAAATGACCAACAAAGATCTCTTCTGTGTAGTATTTAAGAGCTTATATGCATAAAAATAAAGATCTTTTGTGAAAAAAGATATAAAGTTAAAACTAAATTTGTAAAAGATTAAAAAACCATTTTTTTAATTTGATGGAAAAATATTTTCTAAAATAACTTTCTCATGAAAAACATTTATTGAAAAAAAATCTTATCATATCAAACACATCCAATTATTTATGTATTTTTTTTCTCCACTTGCAAAAGGATTTATGCCCAAACACATAACAAAAAACTGTAATTAATAGCATTATTGTACATACAAATGTTAGAATTATAACACATTCTTGTTTCACCATTAATTAGTGAGTTCATCTCCCAAATAGTCCTCTACTTTCTATTTTAACACTAGTTTTGGGAACGTGCGTTGCACGTTTATCCCAAAACATTTCATGTGAATTTTATATTGCAAATGACATATATTATCCTTTTCAAATCTATACTTTCTCAAAAAAATCTATTGTTTTTATGATAGAAAGTGTATGTATCTTCCTAATAAAAAGAACAGAAAAAGGTCAAAATTATCCTCCAACTATTCGAAATAGATCAAATATACCCTTTAACTATTTTTGGGCTCAAAATTACCCCTCCCGTTTAACTATTGGATCACTAATACCATCCCTTTTAACGGACTAATATGTGGCATCAAGTGTAAATAATAACACACATGAACGTCCACCTAAGCACACCAATGTGACTAATCCACCCACCCATTAAAAGTAGATACTGCAATTCTCAAGGCAGATAGGACAAGCAAGTAATGTTTATTTTGTTTTAGAGGAATCCAGGGATCAATATGTTAGCAAACATGGAGCGTGGATTGGTTGATTCTCAAAGGCCTGAAGAACTGCATTATGGAGAAGCCAGAAGTTCCGTAGATCTGAATAATCCTCATAGCCACACCAAGTATACAAACTCAAATTCAAGCAACTATTCATATTGATAGCAACCTTTCTCCAATAATACATCATCCTCAAATTTCATCAAGTATTCCGAATTTTAAATCTATATGCGCAAATCCTAAGAAAATCACAATAGATTCAACGTTCATTCATAACTAACTATTCTACAATACAATATCCAAATGAGGATACTAAAATACCACATGCTATGTTAATTTATACAAAGCAGCAAATCAGTGTAAATTCACAATAATAATAACAAGAAACATGAAACATAAACATTAAATAAAACAAATAAAAAGATATAATAGAAGAGAACATAGAGATTTTCTCTTCTTTTTTTCTACTATTTTAAGTGTGTATTACAATGTGTCAAATGTCACTATTTATTGGATAGGATTGAGGAACATAAAAAGTTGTCATGAATATGACATTAATCTATTTGAGATCATGGATGAGGATGAAAGGTGGAAGTAAAAATCATAATAAATATAATTAGTGGGAGTTACATATATTTACATAATGGAGAGTTAGTGATAATAAAATTTAATATTAATACAAATATTTAGATGTAAAAAAGAATATAATATAGATATGTATGGTTTTTTTCTTTTTTTAAAAGGGCAAACATAACCATTTATATTTCCAATTGGAAGATGAACAAAACAATAAAAAATCATGACTTTACTCCAACATGAAATTAATAAAGAGAATACATATTCAAGAGACTTTATGGTGGTTGATTCACATACTAATATGATGATTTACTATTTAATATTTATTTTGTTAAATAATTTATAACATTTAAATTTAATGTAGGGGTAAAATCGCAATCTAACTTTTGCCTAAAATTCTTCCCACTTTTAGTATAATATGATATATGATATTTAATTCACGTGGAAATCAAGCATAATGGAATTTCTCAACTGGATTGCCTCAAAATATTCCTAGTAAGTAAAGAAGGAAAAGATATATTCTTGTATATATTTTTTTTTTAAAATGGTGGGTAGAAAGAAGAAAAATTGATAGAATTTAGTAAGAAACAAAATTTGTATGAATAATGTGATGATTAAGTAAGGATTATCATCCATTTCTCTTATTAAAAAGTTTATACCAAACTAACATATGAATTATAGAGATCGACCACATTACACAAATGAATGAGACGTAATAGACCTCAAGAAAAAGTCAGAGTAATTTAGGCCTTGTGTAAAATCATATGTAAAGTAATTAAATGCATTTCAATTCCAAAAACGAACTTAGAACCTCCCCCCACCCCACCCCCTCCAAAAATAAAAGAAAAAAAGCTTAGCCAAACAGCTCACTTTTTTCTTGCCTGCCAGAAAAAACAAATCTGGACTTTTAGTCACATTTTTCATGCATTTTTGCATGTTTTGAGCTCCTTCAATTTTGACATTCATTTCTCTCTCTTGATACAAAGAAAAGGGAGAGAAAAAAAAATTCATGCCAAATTTTCTGTCTATTTCTTTTTTGTAATTTACATTTTCGATTGCGAATTCTTGAATAAAAGAGGCTTTCTTGATCTGTGAGAATTTTTTTAGATATCCACATTGATTTTGGATAAAAAGAAAAAAAATGTATGTGGAAGAGCCATTGTTGAGAAAAGTCAATATAACAAAGTGTCGAAACTCAGTTAATTCTATGAGATGTGATTTCTTCTCTGAATTACCTAGAAAGGTTAAGACAGGGCTTGATCCTGAAGTCCCTTTTCTTTTGGACTTGTCTAAAGCCACTGGTTTGATTGAAGGTAAATCCTTCAATGTTACATGTAAAAGTTGCTATCTTATTTCTCTCTTCTCATGTTAATTCTATTGCTTACTTCATAGCTCAATTGCAATTTCACAAATATTGTCCCATTGCTTGATGATCTTACCGGCATAATACATAAATATGCCCCTTAACTTGGTTTCAGATGTCATCTATGTCCTCCAACTATGAGTGTGCACAAGTAGGTACTTAAACTTATATAAAACTGAATAAATAAACACATTCGTCCTACGTGACGTCCTACATGACAATTTTGTGCCCTGTGTGGCGTCCTACGTGTATTATGCCACGTAGGACGTGTGTGTCTACTTATTTAAATTTATACATGTTTAAATGCTTACTTTGCAGATCCAAAGTTGGAAGGCATAGATGCCAACTGAAGTCAAGTTAAAGGGCATATTTATGTGATATACCTAATTTTTTTTATAGGAGAGAAAGAATATTATGAAAGACAAATTGCTACTCTCAAGTCCTTTGAGGAAGTTGACTCACTTGATTCAGTTGATGTCATTGATGAAGAGCAAGACCTACTAGAGCAAGTACAACATGAAAGAGCAATGCATATTTCTAATTGGGCAAATGTCTTATTAACTTGCTTTTAAGGTAAAATTTCATTTTCATTCCTTCACTTGGAAAATGTGCAAATCTTTAATGCTCCAAACCTTCTCCTTGCTTCTTGACATTAATCTCCGTGTGTCACGTTCCGAGCCTACACCTTGGATGTGATCGGCACTCAGAGATCATTGTTGGTCTCAAGCAAACCCTTGGCCTGGCTAACTATGATACATATGACTCAATAGAATACATGAAAGCTTTAATAGATAAGAAGAAATTACCTATTATTTTTTTTGCCTCTAAATTATCCACGACTTTCACCCACTTTATTTACCATTAGACCACATCCTTGAGTGCCCAAGATTTTTTTATCATCTCAAAAAAAAGAAGAGACAGCCCTCAGTTTCTGGCCAGGATTGTATGATGTGTGCTGCAACTAGTTTGGATACATAATTTTTCTTGCTCAAACTCTACCACATGTGAGTTTAATACTAATGATGTATCAAATCATCATTATGAGACATAAAGTAGCTGTATCCAATTATGTTCTTTGTGAGGAAATAAAGATATATTTAATACTTTATCGTTACTTTGTATCGATTGCAGATATATGCTACAGTAAAAAGTGGTTCTTTAGCAATTGCAGCATCGACGTTGGATTCATTACTTGATCTAATGGCTGGTGGTATTCTCTGGTTCACACACCTTTCAATGAAGAGTATAAACATTTACAAGTACCCTATAGGAAAGTTAAGAGTTCAACCTGTAGGGATTATCATCTTTGCAGCTGTTATGGCAACTCTTGGTATGTTATAACAATCTAAACAATTATAACAAAAATGTGCAGCGCAATATCTATTTTAGACATAATACATAAACATGACCCTTAACTTGGCTTCAGCGGACAACTATGACCTCCAACTTTGACAGTGCATAATTAGACACTTAAACTTGTACTAAATTGAACAAATAGACACATTCGTCCTACATGGCACTCTATATGGCAATTTTGTGTCCTACGTGTATTATGTCATGTAGGACACGTGTGTCTACTTGTTCAATTTTATACAAGTTTAAGTGCCTATCATACTAATTGATTATATGTGATTGTATAGGTTTTCAAGTCTTAGTGCAAGCAGTGGAACAACTAATAAAAGATACACCTTTAAACAAGATGACTGAGGAGCAATTGTGTTGGCTATATGCAATTATGCTGACAGCTACTGGAGTAAAATTTGTCTTATGGATTTATTGCAGAAGTTCAGGGAATAAGATAGTTAGAGCATATGCAAAGGTCTTTTTTCCTATATACTTTCATGTAAATATATGTAGGATGTTTTTTTAAATCGGAAAAGGGTCAAAATTACCCCTGAACTATGCGAAATAGATCACTTATACCATCCATTATGCGAAATGTAATGGAGGGTATAAATGATCTATTTCACATAGTTCTGTGCAATTTTGACCCTTTTCCGTTTTTAAATTGTGCATCATTTTGACATGTTATGGAACCATGATATCTAGGATCACTACTTTGATGTGGTCACAAATGTTGTTGGTTTGGTTGCTGCTGTCCTCGGCGATCGATTCTATTGGTGGATTGATCCTGTTGGTGCTATTGTTCTTGCTGTATATACAATTACAAATTGGTCTGGAACTGTGTTGGAAAATGCAGGTTCTTTCTTTTTCCCTTTTCAACTAATATGCAGTTACCAATAATGCTAAATCTGTTAACCAACACAAGTACAAAAATTGAAACTCCCAAAATCTTGTCAATTCTACTTAGTAAATGCTGCAGTTTGTAACAAATCAAAAAACCATGAAAAAGTAAGTTATGATGTAATTGAGATCTATATTAGCAACTAGATATGGGGGCCGTGCTAGATATTGGAGCCTGTGCCAGCATGGGCCCAATATATGTTACTTTTTGGGATAATTATATAACTAAACTAACATTTACTACTTAATTATGATATATGACTATAGTTCTAATTAATTATATAAAAGGGTTAATGTTTAAGAAAATAACTATGGTGGGTCCCACGTTTTTTGTATAGAACTTGAGAATCCCAATTTTCCTTTTATACAAACTTACACACAACCTCTTTCTTTCACTTCCACATAATTATCTCCTTAATTCTCTCAACCATCATAAACCCCTCAATCCCCACAAATCTCTCAAACAAATCAAATTTAAATTTTGAAAAGTTGAAATTAACTATCGTTCAAATTCAATTTCAGGTTTCATCCTTTTTTTTTTTTTTAACTTTCATCAGTTTATAATTTTTTGTATTTGTATAAATTTTTCGATCTCCTCAATTTCTTTGCAGTTCTTCAACGTTATATATGTATAACTAATTTCAATTGTTTTTGGTATATGGACATTTAACTGTTTTTCATTTTAAAAAATGCATTTTAATATACAAATTATTTAATATACAATTATTCAACAACATATACAATTTGATTTCCTCTAAAATACAAATACAATTAGGATATACAAATTAGTTGTATTACTATATACAACGTATTTTTATACAAATGTTGTTTATATACAATTTGTTTTTATACATATACAAACTGATCTAAATCAATTACAAACTTCATTTGTATTTTGTATGCACTTAATACATATACGATTGTATAACAGAATCACCTATGGATTTACATAGTGACCATTATCATATCATATTCATGAAGTTATCAAAATTTCAGCGAATATAATTGTAGAAATATGAATCATAAATATAATTCAATCCACTAATTCATATATACTCTTTTTAACGCATACATAAATATACAAATACAATCAAATTTATGTTATACATACATAAGAATACAATCCAAACAAATTTAGTTGATAAAAAAAGATGACATACAAAACATGTATTCACCAAAAAAAAAAGCTAAATAGAAATGTATAAAATTAATTCAGAAATTTAGAAATGACGTAATAAATTGATTGTTGTGTTTATCTTTAGTTGTATAAGCAACAAAGAAATCAATGAATTTTTGTAAATAATTCTGATGAAATATTGATATCATGAACTCATTCCAATGAGGATTGTGTCTTTCCTCAAGAAGAAGAAGTCTTATTTGGTAAGAATTCTAATTAGATTTAATAAGCATCAATTAAGGGGTTGTTTTCCATTCTCATAACAGAAAATTCACGCAATTAATGGATCTATATTAATAACCAATTTGTATAATTAATTAAAAACAATCGAATTATACAAACGAAATTTGATTTAGCTATTAAAAATATAGCTACGTTATGTAAATAGGCAAACTCTAACTAAGAAGGCTTATTATGTTTCACATCTAAGCTATTTATGAAATTTTCCCTTACTTTTTTTGTCTCAATTTATCTGATATAAATGAAAATTAAGAGTCAATCAATTTTTTTTTATAATTTATATACATTTTAAATTATTAATTATTGAGATTTATATTATCTTATATATAATTTTCAAATTACATGTAACTCTTTCTATCCCAGTTTATGTAATAACAACAATAGAATTTCAAGATTTCAACCAAATTTTTTTTGTCATTTTAATATTTTAAATAGTCAATTATTGTGATTTATAATACTTTTTACGTCATTTTCAAATAAGATATGTTACTCTCTCTATCTCAATTTATGTGACACTGATAGAATTTTGAGAGTCAATCGAATTTTTTGTATGTCTTTTACATTTTTAAGTTGTTAATTATTGTGATTTGTAGTACTTTTTAGTTATTTCGAATAATATATGTTACTTTCTTTGTCCCAATTTATGTGGCACGGATAAAATTTGGAGAGTCAATTAAACTTTTATTTGATCGTATAATTTTATATGTTTTTTAATATTATTAATTATTATGATTTATAATATTTTTTATGTAATTTCTAAACATATAAGTTATTAAAAATTCTTTTTAAATATTTAAATGACTAAAATGCCCCTTAATAGTAATGTAATCCCAAGAAACACATGTCTGTTGTAGACTCTTATACTATGGTATAATATAATATAATTCAAGAACAAATTTCTACATTTTTAGTTCTAACACAGTAAAGCTTTTCTAACTTCACGTGCTTTAGAGTGAATCCATTGCCTCTCTCTTTTTTTCTTGAAAAAAACTTTTTTCCCTTTGTGAGGAAAACTTAGAATCAATTGAATTACAAATAGATTTTGATGTTTATATATATGCCTATACACTTGGCTAATAATATATGATGTTTCTTCATGCAGTTTCTCTAGTTGGACAATCAGCCCCTCCTGAATTTTTGCAGAAACTTACATATCTAGTCCTAAGGCATGATCCTCAAATAAAAAGAGTTGACACTGTTCGAGCCTACACTTTTGGAGTTCTTTACTTTGTTGAGGTGAGATTGCTATTATTATGATGTGGTTTTCTGATTTTTAATTATTTATAAAATGGATAGAAAAGAGTCATATAAGTTTAGGATACTGTTTAGGTAAGATTATAAGTTGACCAACACGCAACTGTTTATTTATAAAAATCAGGTTCAATACTTGATGGTTATCAATAGTGGTGGAGCCAAAAATCTTTAAAAAGTGTCGCGATTCAAAAATTGGATCTTGATGATACCTACCCTAACCCTCCTTGATAGGTAAACCAACCCTTTAAGAAGACATAAAACTTAAAATAAATGTGGAAGTAATTTAAATAATAACACAATAGTCTAAATCTCCCAACTTTTATAAATAAAGCAACAATGAAGAAATATAAGCATCCCACGACTTGGTGTCACAGGCACAAAAACTTTTTATACAAGAATATTAAGTGTCCATTTGGATGAGCTTAAAAGTTGGTCAAACCTACTTTTAATTTATTTTTAATTTTTGGAAGTGTTTGGCAAAGTTAAAAATAACTTAAAATAAGTTTAAAATGACTTAAAAAAGGTTTTAAAAAAATCCAAAGTAGGACTCTCTACTTTTTATTTTTTGACTTAAAAGTCATTTAAGTTTGACTTTTTTTTTGACTTAAAAGCTACTCCCTCTGTCCCAATTTATGTGGCACTTTTCGTTTTTCGAGAGTCAAATAGTTTAAGTTTGATCGGGAATTTGCACATGGAATCTTCATATTTTTTGAAGTGAAATTTATATATTTGTAAACTACATAAAAAGTAATAAGTCGCAATACTTGATAATTCAAAATGTCTAAAAGATTTATGAAAAACTTACGGTCAAAGATAGACTTGTTTGAATCTCGAAATCCGAAAAGTGCCACATAAAATGGAACAGAGGGAGTACTTTTTTTTTTGCCAATCCAAACGGGCTCTAAGTCTAATACGTTAGTTGTCTGAACAGTAGAAAAGATAGAGATAACGACAGATGAAGTTGGATCAAGTCTTTGAACGCAATAAGGTCACCACTCTTTCGAGCCACCAACACTTCGCATGATTAGAGTTAAAGAGTGTTGCTAGTACTCGGATTTGCATCAGAAAAGATTCAACAAGTGTAGTATAAGTACAAAAAGACAAGTACTCAGAAGACATCATAGGCTAATCGAAAAAGTAAATATATCGTATCAAGAACATTTATAACCCTACACTCAGAAAATACCCAGTAGTTCAAATAAGTAAGTAATATGAGATACAATGCAATGAAATGATCCTACTAGTATACACCCCTTCTATTATTACATGTTCTGAGGTGGGACCTATGGAGGACTTGTGTTGTCCATATATCCATCTGGCATCTTACCTCGAACTCGTCCAACATCTTACCTCGGACTCATAAATCAAAATCACTAGTTCGGAACCATTTCTCATCCGACATGTAAAAGAGAACTTTTTTTTTCAAAAACATTATCTTCAACAGTACCATCCTTGTGATTCATGAGAATGAATATATGCATGATCACAATAATAAGATATATTTTGAATGCAACAAGTATATAAAAAATATTTTTCTCAAAACAAATACATAAGATACAAGCCTCATCTATCAATAGTTTTACCCTCACACTCGTGCCCGCAGGCCACACTTCTGTTGTCAATCAGGTTACTTTCTATACGATGTCAATCTTGGCGTCGTAGTCTTCCATATCAAAATGTGTTCATGAAACTAAGTACAACTTAATAGAACTATAATTTTCAAGTCTCAAGTCATTTACTAGCTAAAGTTCCATTTCGGGTATCACAACATCAAATCATCTCATATAGTACTTCAACCCAATATTTCACCTAATCCATAATATGCTTTGCACGATAATATACTACCCAAACTAAGTCTAAGAAAAACAAGTCATAACCTATCTGAATGCTGAGCATGCGCGACATAAACCATCACAAATGCCACTTTGCTTTTCAGACAACCTCAAAATACTCCCAATTCATCAAGAATATGATCTACTAGTAAATATGAGTCTATCAATTCCATATTGCCATATTTCTATCCCAAGAACAAAAAATCCACCCTAAGATCTCAAGGACAAAATAATTATTTTCTTTAAGAATTAAGTTACACATAAGTTAAAGAACTCAAATATCAAGTTTTCATCGAAAACAAAGTTCAAATCAAACCTCAAACTATCAAAATACGATTTCTTAACTTTAGACTAAAAAATCCCCGATTTCCTTGCTCATATGAGGTTTTATATGACAAAATAATCAACAAGTCAGAAATTTGATGCCAAAATACGGTTTACTTATAACATAAGCACCTTAAGTTTTAAAAAAATCAATAAAATTCAATCACAATTGACCTTCAAACCCACATTTTTAATTTCTTATCTTTGGAATTTCAAATCTCAACCTTTTCAAATCAAAACATAAAAAATAATGGGGATTCTTGTAAAGTCAACCAAAGAAAGTTAGAATCATGTACCCAACATCTAAACGATAAGAACTCACTGAAAATTGCCTCAACCGGAGCTTCCAAGTTCCCAAAATATTGAAAAATGCTAAAATCCCAAAATCTACCCATATTTATTCATAGGGATCTTCGCATTTGTGACAACCTCGCATTTGCGAGTAAAGCTTGCAATTGTGAGCACCAGATATAACAACAACAATTCGCACGAAAATGATCATAACGTCCTCATATGAACTTGAAATGTAATTTTTTTTTATCTATGTTTTCGAGATCACGATACAAATCTAATGGTTTAATAAAAACACCATTAGAAGTTTTTAATTCATGTGGTATCATTTAACCACAATGATATCAAAAAACCAATCTTCAAACAAACACCCAAAACTCAGCAAAGATCCCCCCCCCTCCCCCCATGCAAACCATAGTGCAAATCGACCTATTGGAGTCATCAAATCAGCCATCCAAGATCGTCATGACAAAAAGTTGACCATGATCAAACTTAATTTTCTTAAAACTCAAAAATTCAATCAAAGGTTCAAATCACTCAAAAACACCTTGGGAACCATTCCATCCATCCAACCAAGTCAAAAATTATCTTTCAAACATAATAGAACTGTTGAAATTTGAATTTGCACTCGTTATCCTAGATTGTTGACTTTGATCAAACTTTTCAACTTCTCTACTTTCAAAATTGAAAATCTTCCTCTAAATACATCTAATTTCCTACAGAATCATGTCATCTATTCTCACAAGTAATAAACAATATAATGAATCTAGGAAAAGGTTCAGGAGAAATGAGCCCAAAAGAACCAAAATGGCTTTGTGGGTCATTACAAAAGGGGATTCTAAAATTCTTAACATGCGACTTAAAAAAAATTTTGAACTACAATTGCAACTACAATGAGAACATCCCTTATGTTTGGGGGATTCAAAAATACACAAAAATTGTTATTTGTGCCCTGTTTGCATAGTCCAACAAAAAAGATTCAAATGAAACCCCTTCAATGGTTATCAACTACACTTTAGGTTAAGTCAGACATGCTCTAGAATTCTTGACTTATACAATATTTATATGAAAACTTGAACAAAACTTGTTGCATGATACTCCCATCGTTCTTTTTTATATGTCATCCTTACTATAAATAGTCGGTCCATAATATTTATCATTTCATAAAATCAATGCATAAATTACAATATTTTTCCTGTTATACCCTTGATAGTTAATTAGTTTTGAAAATAGATATTTGATCAACCTAGGAAAACTAGTAAGTAATTAATGTTCATTAAAATGACATCATACATTGATTAATTACTTTCACCATTGCATTACTCTATAAAATCTGATTTTGAAAAAGAAATCTCAACAAACAAATTAAAAATAAAAATGGATTTATTTATCATTTATTGAAAAGTTGACTTCAAAAAAACATTAAATAAGGGTAGAATTGTAAACTAACTTAGTTTCTTAATGCAAGTGAAATCTAAAAAAATGACATATAAAAAGGAACGGAGGGAGTATGATATTTGACTAAGTATCCGCTATGCAAACAGGTTGACATAGAGCTCCCAGAAGACTTGCCACTTAAAGAAGCTCATGCCATTGGAGAGTCACTTCAGATCAAGATTGAAGAACTTTCAGAAGTTGAACGTGCTTTTGTTCATCTTGATTATGAGTGTGATCACAAACCTGAACACTCTATTTTGAGTAGAATTCCCAACAGTCCACCTTAAGTAATATTCTAGTTTTATTTCATGCAATGTAATATTAAGAGCCCATTTTTCTATGTGAAGGGTGAGACTTGAGATTTTGATATGTATACAAAAAACAATTGGGTGGAGAATGCCATTTCCTTTATGTGTTACCTTTAGATTTCCTTAATATTTGAGTAATAAAGTTGGTTCACTTGTTTGCATATGCATTTAACATGTTTTTCTGATAAAATAATTTTTTGTGTTTAGATTCCAACTAAGTAGAATTCGTAAACTATGCAAAGGTAAGTAGTCATTTGATTCATCTACAAAGATATAAAACTTACTGTAACACAAGTTTAATATTCACTAGTTTACATAGTGTATATGCTTCTTCTTTTTTGGCAAATATTTCTTTCATTGAATTAAAATAGGATATACGATGTATAATGTCAAATGATAATTTTACCCTTGACCTTATAATGTAAATAAAAAATAGAAAGATGAATTCAAAGTTATTTTATTCTTTTAGGTATTTTATCCCCATTAAAGTAAATCTCGTATAAGTTACCCCATGTTGAATCTTACATAAAATAATATTGGAATAGCAATATAAAGCTATATTGGTATTGCTACAAGGAAACAAAATGACTACCAAACACAATGTAATATACTATTGAAAATAAAACTAAAACTAAGACCAATTATACATATTTGAAGGAACCAGGTTCCTTACTATCAACTTAAACGATAAATTGTAAAGAATATGTAATTTATCACGATAAACCTCCTTTATCAAGGGAATAAAAACTATGATCTACAATATCCAAACCTCTTTTATTTTTGTTATTGAGTCTTATTGTGCAAATCCTATCTTGGATGTGGCTGAATGTAAATCTTATGCTTAGTGAGTGCTTTGCTTAAGGACAAGCAATATTTCAAGTTTGGAGTTTGATGGAGTGATATTTTATCAACTCATTAGACTCAAATTCATGAATTATTGCTATGTTGTAATGATAATTGAGGGAATTTTACACTCTAGTTCTCTTGTGTGCAGACATTTCTTGGAAAAAATAAGTTTGAAAGATTTAGAGCTTAAAATCACTGAAGTACACAGACAAAGGAACCGACATCCCACAGGAACGAAGTGGTGTCTCGCCGGCTTGAATATTGAAAACTTGTCTAAGCACTTACGACTCATTAGCGTTGTACAATTCTTGATCGGCATTCCGCCGACACCAGTACGGGTGCTTATGAAGGAACTGAATGTTGAAGCGGCAATGCGATTAGCGCTAAACAATCTTGTATCGGTATTTCGCCGGTCTATCGCAAGTTAAAGAGTAGAAGCTTAAGGACAAAAATGTACTTGGAGGATAAAGTGCTTTTACTGGAAGGTTGCAAGGATAGAATAGAAATTTGTGTAATTATGTACCTTTATCTTCTTCCCAATTGGGAATAGTCTAGAGAGAAGAATTTTTGGGATAACTTTGTAGTGATAGAATATAGCTAAGAACTTTTCCTTACTTGCTAAGGAAGAAAACTCGGATTTGCATCCTTCTAAACTTTGGATATCAGATTTGTTAATCAATTTTGCTTGAAATGGAGTTCCCCTACATGGGAATTGTCTTTATTTCATCAGTTATGAGTAGCTAAATCTGTAGCCAGGGGATGTGCATGATGTGGGTGTAACACCCAATAGGTATTGATTAATTATTCCTAAAATTGGTTTTTATGCATGGATCTATTGTTGTCTTGAAGTTTTAATCCAAAATCAGTGGTTGCAAATATTGGTTGAACTCTTTAACACCATTTTGGCTTGAGAAAGCAAAATGGAGTTGAGTAAGACTTCAATAGCGAGGACTTGGTGAAATTAGTCTATGGATTTGAGCTAGAGATAGGACAATCCGATTAATTTTTCATTTAATGATATGCGCTAGGGATAGTTTATCTATGCAAGCAATGTTTGGTGTTTTATTGGTAAGGGTCTTGGAGTTCGAGAAAATATAACAAATATATGTTTGATTATTCTAGAGAATATCGAATATAGCCTAGAACGAATGATATCCATGTATTTATCGATTTACTCTTGATTAATCTTTACCTATTGTGTCGAAACCCCATCAAAATATGTACACCCCTAATTGTTTCTAAACTTGATAGATCCTATTTGTGTTGATTTCTTGCTCTTGATACTTGATATTGATTATTTCTAGTTGTTTCTTAAATCCCCCATTGTATATGCTTGTTGAGAGTACAATTTTGGACTTTGTCTTGGGTTGAGAAATCAATTTGAGAGTGATCCCAACTGCAAATCCTTGTGGTTTGACCCCGACCTTTAAAGTTGGGTATTATTTTATAAACGATCGCCTATGCCCTAAAAAATAGTACATAATTGAGCGTTCCTCAACCGCCAGTCAACCCTATGATGCTTTCCTCTTCATGATTTCCAATTCTTTTTAGTTCCTTATCTTGTAATCATTTTCAATTATATTGCTTCTTAATAAAAAAATACAAAAGATTTTTGTTATATTCTCTCAGCTTTAACTTCCTTTTGCAGGCCATGACTTCAGATAAGAGAAACTTAGGAACACCCGCAAGGATCCATCCACAAGTAGGAGCAACAGTAAAAGAAAGGACACTCCTTTCCCTGCCAGTAAGGGAGGACAAAATGTGTTTCTATGTTGAGGGTATGAAGCCTTATTATATCAAGTATCAGGATGGCTGGTCATTCACATCATAGAAGAATTTTAATTTAGCTGGGCTTGGGGACGAATTCCCAAATATCAACAAGCAGCTCTCTAAGAGTTAGCGGTCACCATTCTTGGATGCACCCGAAGGATACTATCCAAACTTGGTGCTAGAGTTTTATGCATCCTATTAGGCGAGACAAGACTCGATGAAGCACTCATGGAGAATTGAAGAGTTCTCAAGCTTAACCTATATCATGGTAAGGGGAAAGGAAATCAACATTACCCTCGATGCCATCGATTCTATTTATTTGGGTACACCGATAGCTCCGGGAATTGTCTTTGCTGAGAAGCTTACTATAAGGGTCACCAACTCTAATGGGTGGCTGAGATTATTGTTGTTGGTCATCCAATGTGGGCCATTTTAGGTGGTGAGATGCCTAGGAAAGACCTCAGTTTTGAACCCAAGATATGGCTTGATTTTGCTTGCTTCAGTTTCATGTCATCCAAGAATGATAAGAAAGTTAATATTGAACCAGTCATCCTGATTGCTTCCATCATGTCGGCGATACATGTGAAATTAGGGAGATAGTTGCGGTCTATATTAAAAAGAAATCTCATTAGTCTGCACTTTCTATGCCCTTTCCTGTGCTTATTAGCTTGTTATGTGCTAGAGCGAGTATGACCTACTTCAATTCTGATCGACCTTGCCTTGCTACTAGTGTGATTGATATTCGTCATTTAGAATTTCGGGTCTTGGATGGGGATTTTATTGATTCCATCAGCTCCAGAATGTGGAATTTGGTCTAGGAGAATTGACGGAATCAGTTTTGGGGCTGTATCATGGATTTGAGGCCTTGAGTTGGGAAAATTATGAAATTTTAATCCTAGAGTTGAATTCGGTCAACATTCGGAGATCGGATGTTCGGATTGGATTTTCGACGACTCCGTTGGATTTGGGGGATGATTTTAGGCCTAAGGGTGGCCTTGGTTGAATTTTTAGAGGTCCCGAGATTGATTTGAGTTTTGAGGCTTAAGTTAGTTTCGTTGTGCTTTATCGGGTTCCGGGCCAAGGAGACCTTAAATTCAAATTCCGACGATTCCATTAAGTCCGGAACGTCGAATTTAGTAGGGTGACATATCTGGTTTGTGTGCACGGGGTTCCAAACGAATCCCGAGGGTCATTTCGAAGACTTGTTGAAATTGTTGATTTTTGCTGTATCTGGTGTCAGTTGCCTTGACCTCCATGTTCGAGAAGGTCGTTGCCCGCGTTCGCGAAGTGTCATGTGTTGAACCTTCGCGTTCCCGGAGTTGTGAGCGTGTTCGTGGAGGGTAGTGAATCTGGTCTCTGCGTTAGCGGGCTAAGTGAGTCACCTTCGCGGAGAACAAATGAGGCCTGAAACAATGTAAATTTGGGAAATGTCCCACTTTCAACATTTTGAAGCTTCGGGAGGCGATTTGAAAGAGAGATTTTCATGGAAACCTCGTGGGTAACTGATTTTAACTCTAAGCCTTGATTACCCATTGATTCTTTCATTATTTCAATTTGAAAATTGGGTTTTTAAAGTTAGATTTTGGGGGTTTTGCATGAACTCCGAGTTTTTGATCAAATGGTGATTGTGGACTGGTTTGGATTCCATTTTCAAAATGGTTTTCTCTAATGATTTCTTAAGGCTTTGAGGATCATTTCCATGTGAGAATTTTTGGATTCAAACCTTGTTTTCAAAATCGGAATTTTTGAGCCATTTGGACCCCTTTGCCGAATTTCGTGTTCTTAATGTTGTTGGTTCTGAAATTTGATTATGATTCATAATGTGATTAGATTGTGTTGCTTTGGATTGCTTTCGGAAGGGAAAAACTCTGGTTGTCGTTTGATTGCGATTTTGGTTAAGGCAAGTGGACTCCTAAAACTTTGCGAATCTTGTAATATTTCGGATTTCTCTTTCTTGATTGTGTTGGGGAGTAATGGGATTGAGGTATGGGTTGAATTCTTATATGAATCAATCTAATTTGATCGGTGGGGTTAATAAAATGGTTATGTGTGCTAAAGTGTTAGGCCAAAGTGTGATAGGTCGTGATCTTGATATTGATGTGTAATTGATGATATGCTATGATAGCCTCGATGTGATTATGAAATTGATGAATATGTCTTTTGCTCATTGTGGATTATGGGACTAGACTTGAAACTCTTGCTTAGTGATTAATCCTACTTGTGACGAAAGGAGTAGTGAATCGGAGACTAGGCAATTGATCTTGTTGTAAATGATGTAATTGTTGATGTTGATATATTGTTGATAGTGTGACATGATTTGCATTGATATGAATTGCGTTGTTATTGTGAACACTATCATTTTCTCATTATTTGTGTGAACATGCTTATGTGCATTGGTTCTGAAACACTATGATGAGACACTTTGATGGTTATGCCGATGGGAAGTGGTTCCGGCAAGTGATGATTATGCCGATGGGAAATGATTCCGGCGATTGATGATTATGCCGATGGGAAATGGTTTCGGCGGATACATGGTCCATGTGTGGCCCCCATGGGTTCCGGTCTGAGATTCAGCGGATGTGTATCGTAGGAGAGACATGCATCCCTCTACTTGACATTGCATTGCACTACATTATCTCATCCTTGTCATTGTAAAGTTGTGTTTATGCCTTGTGACTCTGGGATTTGTATACTTGATATTGATGTGAGTTACTTTGGCGATGCTATTGAGCTGTTGTTGACCTATGTGTTATTTGAACTGTGAATTTGAATCTGTTAGGTTGGCTGATTTTCTGTGCAGGTTGTAATTATTGGAGGTTCGGATGGAAGTAAGGGATTCGTGAATTTTATTAGATTTTCCATGTGTTATTAGTTGATTTGCTGGGTACCGTGTTGTTTGGTATTCACCCTTGCTTGTACACTTGTGTAGGTTCCGAGCCCGGACCGTGATCTAGTTCTCTCTTCTTCTTACTCCGAGGCTTTTAAGGAAACTTGAGAGGTAGCTGTTCGGTGTTGGCGATCTCTCTCGACCCTTTTTACTTTATGTCTTGTTCTATTTGAGATACAAAGACATTGAGACTTGTAATTTCATTTCAATTCTGTGTTAGTGGCTTGTATATGTGACAATCAGTCTTGGGAAGGATTGTTAAGTTTTGAAGTCTTCCGCTTATTGTTATTCTCCTTGAATTGCTTGTTTCCGCTTTTGTTTCAGTCTTGTTGGGTTTAGGCTGACTTGTCTTAGTGGGATAGGACGAGTGTCATCACACCCGATTTTGGGTCGTGACAAAAATCCTATATGATGATTAGTTTGGAAGATGACCTTAGGCCCCCTTTGAATAGTCACTTTACAAAAAATAAATTCTTTCTCTTAACATTGATCTTAGTTAAATCCTTTGAGCCTTTAACCTTTTTCTTGGCAACAATGTTACCAGAGGCGGAGCCAGGATTTCAGGTCAGTGGGTTCTAAATTTTAAAAAAGAACAACGATCTTAACCTAAAGTAACAACTATTAAATTAACAGACAAAAACAAGTATTTAATTCACTAAAAAAATGACGAATTTCTTAAATATTATATAAATATAAGAACTATCATTACAGTGTAAAAACAAACAAATAAGAAAAAATAAAAAGGGAGAGACAAGAATACATATCGGAGGCCAGATATCAGATGGTAGCAATCAGATCAACAATAATAGTTAGAACCCTAACTTTTGAAAAAAAAATTTAGGTTAAACTTTTTTGAATGTTTAAGTAGAAATTAAAAGTCAAATATTGTTTTAGAGTACGACACAAATACTATTTTCCAGTTGTTTTCATTTACCGATTTTCTGTTTTTTTTTTTAAATTTATAAAAACCCATGTATGTTTTTAAGCAATCCTTACCGATTTTCTATTTTTTTATAAAAAAATTATATAAACCCCCGTATGATTTTATCTTTAGATTAGAAATTGTTCCCAAAAAAACTGTGCCTACTGAGTTTCGAACCCATGTCTGCGGGTTTAAGGATTTCAGTGGGTGCATGAACACCACTGGGCCAACTGCTTCTTTGTGCTTATGGGTTCGCAGAAAATAAC
Organism: Solanum appendiculatum; assembly: GCA_018342035.1. NCBI lineage: Eukaryota > Viridiplantae > Streptophyta > Magnoliopsida > Solanales > Solanaceae > Solanum > Solanum appendiculatum. Next base: position 569,515 of record JAGDQO010000627.1, on the reverse strand, counting down.
TATATACATTTTATTTCATATCTTAATACAAATATAGGGTCTACGAAAAAGCCAGTGGGTTCGCCCGAACCCACTTTCGCTACAGTAGCTCCGCCCCTGCATGTTACACACTTGTACCCTATCTTGAATCCTCTATTTTTTGGCACTCATTCCTCCCTAATTGCTAGTGATGAAAATGTAGCCTAAAAGCCTAAGTTTGGAAGGAATATGAATGAAAAGTGGAATGTTGATATAGACAAAAGCAAATTTTGGGGAGGTGTGCGTTATTAATTGCATGAGGAGCCGAACTTCAATGTGGGGTAGCACCTAATGCTTGTTTTGTGAATTGCTTGCATTTCTCTATTGATAAAAACAAAGAAATAAAAGAATTGCGCGATGCTACTTCTTACTTTGTGAATGCTTAATGACTAGAACAAAGGTGTTTAGAAGAATGGTTTCGAGGAAACTTGGGTTGTGAAAAGGAGAAATAAGGTGAGGTTGATTCAATGATGTGAGTGGTGTACTTGAATTCCCTAATGATAGTGTTAGGGAGGTTCCAGTCACTTGAACTAAATGATGTTCATTCCTTGCCCCTGGCCTACACATTCACCCACAAGTCCTTAGTAATTTTGAGCGTTGCAACTCTACATTAGTGGCGAATTACATAAAGGACAAGTCTATAGTTCTATGTGTGTACGCTAGAACTTCTTTGAGAGAGTGAGCATCTTCGTATCATATTATAATTCCTACAATGTGAATTGCATGATTGTGAATGAGATTCTTTCTTATGATGAGTGTCATGAAATTCTTGGAGCAAACGGTGAAGTCTTGACATCAATTGAGAAGAATAATCACGATAAGTTGTGTAGTGAACTTTGAGGCAAACCTTGAAGGTTGATGTCAATGACTCGAGATGCTTGATTATCTTGTTTTAAATGAAAAATTCCCCAAATTTTGAATGAAAGATTGAAGTCTCTTGAAAAGAGTTTTTGAAGTGATTTAACCTAGCATCGTCGAAGGTCAGGCTTAGGGCACGAGTTCTAAAGTGAATCATAAGGGGTCGCATATATAAATCAGGCTTGTGCAAGATTTTGCCTTGAGCTTGTGGTGGCATACCAAACGAGGTTAGTGCTTTTGTTGTTTTCTTTAATTATGATTCATAGTAGTCCTATGTGCAATCCTTGTGTCTTGGAAAGCTTGAGTCAATCTTATGATTAGTGAATGCTTTGCTTTAGGACAAGTAATAATTCAAGTTTGAAAGTTTGATAAGTTGATAATCTACCAACTTATTTAGCTGTTACACATGGGTTATTGCTTCAATCTTATGTTATTTAGAAGGATTTTATGCCTCTTATATACAAGAATTTGTTTCAAATGAAGATAGTAGAGGATTTGAACCCCAAATGGACTATGAAAGAAACCCAAGTCCTGAGAAAATCAAGAGAGAAGTAGTCTACTTTTGGTCCATGCTTGGATTTGTATGCTACAAGTTGACACATGCGCTCTGCAAATACCACACAGAAGGAAGTGAAGTCACTGCCCGAAAGACTAGGCACCTGCATGCCACAAGTCCTCACATACAGCTGTAGGTGCCAACACATGTGAGCCGCAAGTCAGTCGAGGGGTAAAACTGTCCAATGCATATTTGAGAAGCCTCCAATGAAGATTTTGGAATTGATTTTAATTTATCATGATAAATGAAACTAAGAGGAAGTTCTTAATGGTATAATTTCTCTTTCCTTTATTATGAGTAGCTAGTTTCTCTTCTAGAGGCATGTGTAAATGATGAGTGTTTAGCATTGATTAAGTATTGACTAGTTGATTTTAAAATTGATTAATAAGTATGGATCTATTCAATTCTTCGTGTTTTAATCTGGATATTAATGATTGCAGACATTAATTGAATTCTCTAATTTTATTTTTACTTGAGAAAAAGAAGTGAAATTGGGTAAGTCTTTAATAGTGAGGATTTAAGGCTAAAACCTCTTCTAAGGACTTGAGCTAGAAATAATCTATGCCCACTCAAGCAATTGTTTGTTTGATTATTGATTATGATTTTGGGGTTCGAGAAAACCCGAAATAGACACACTCTAGGATTTGAAACTTTTAGTGTAGCTAAAACCTAATTTATCCATGCTGTAATTTGTTTTTAGGCTTATAGTTAGTACTTATCAAAGTTATACCCTATCGAATACATACCCCTAGTTCCTATAATCTTGATACCAACAACCGTGTTACTTCTTTGTTATTGCAAACTCAATTGATTACTTGACAAAACCAATCCCCCAATTTTATTTCTTATTTATTCAATACACTTGCTTAATTATCTGATTTAATTTACAAATCTTGGTGAATCTAATATCCAATCTCTGTGGAAAATCGATCCTGACTCTTGTTGGGTACTTGTTTTGTAAACGATCATCGCCACCTTCTCAATTGAAGAGTTGTTTTGGACGTTATAACTTTGCACAATTTTTCATCCAAAGATTGATGGTTAGTCAGATAGGATTATTCTGTTTCTAGAGGACATGGTTTGAACATGTGACATTGATTTCATAAGTCAGTGGGATTAGCTCTTGACTTTAGCAAAGTTAGTGTATAATAATGTTGGCTCCGTTCAAGATGTTGTACGGTAGGTGGTGTAGGTCTCTAGTGGGTTGGTTTGATGCTTTCGAGGTTAAGCCTTGGGGCACTAACTTATTATGTAATTCTGTGGATCGAGTTCGGGTGATTCAGGAGAGGCTCTGTACGATTTAGAGTAATCAAAAAGCTATGCCAATCAGAGGACGTGGGTCTTAGAGTCAATTTTCCTTGAACTATTTGAAAAATAGGGCAACTTTTTCTTGTTCTTTTAAAATAATTTTTTTTAAGGGGTGATGTCGAATGTGTGAGACATATAATAACATATAAGAAAATAAGTAGTATAAACATTTTCCATTGTAATAAAATAAAAACGATGACATAAAAGAAATTTCTTATGTTTTCATATATATTATGAGTTTTTATTTCTAAATATGATATCACATACTTTCTTACATAATTATATAGAATTTATTTTTTTACATTAATTATAATGAAGTTATTTTACTAATTCAATTATACATTAGTACGTTATATTACTGAACATAATTTTAAGTCGAGCTCCGTATAATAGTTCTGAAAGAAAATAGTAGTATAAATATTTAGTTGAAAACTTAACGCAAGTATTTAAACTTTATATAACATAAAATCGGTATGCCGTAAAAAAATGTCAAATTAATCTCATAATGTGCAATATAAGTTTTTGCTCAAGTCTTTATATTTAATAGCACTTGTCCCAAACTTAAAATAAAGGGCCATTTTTCCTTGTTTTGAAGTAACCGTTAGTAAGAAGGGTATTTTTGAGCTATTTTGTTAGCTGGAGGGCATATTTGAGCCAAAAATATAATAATAATGGTATTTTTAAGCCAAAAATCTACTGGACCGATACTGACATTGAAAGAAACATAACAAAGGGTAAAACAAACTAATTTTGAATAGTTCAAGAATATATTTGGTCATTTTTGCTATAATACGTACATATGTATGTACGTATGCATAATATATTTTCTTTATGTTACTAGTTTTTGGAAAGGCGAAATACATGAGCACCCCTTCTAACTTTTTCCCATTTTTCATTTTGGCACTTCATCTCAACTCTGTTCTAGTTAAACCCTTCAACCCCATTTTTATATACCATTATAAACAAAATACTATGTATATTCTTCAACGGCAGTTTTGCACTTTGAAAATCGAAGGTCTGCATGTTTTTTAATAGTGTTATTAACAATGAATCAGATAATTTTTACTCAGGTTTTTACTCGTAGTGGAGTTGAGTTAAAAATTAGTAAGTAAATATTTTGATTAACTCGAGATAAGGTGAAAAATAAAACACGTAATGTTATTTAATTGGATGTTTTCGTACTCTTCTTTTTAATGTTATCAACACGCGAATAATATTTTTTTTATATTAAATTGTAGAATTAAAAGAGTTAAAATAAAACGTGATTCAAATCGAGTGCCAAATGAAAACTAGAAACATGTTAAAAGGGGTTGATTATGTATTGGCCTCACAAAAAAACTAAACAATCTTGTTATTTAGGAGATTGATAGTGCTATTTATGAAAAATTTCCCATAACCAAAATATGACTTATTGGGCCAAATTGTAGTCCAACTTCCTATCGGGGCGAAGACTGTTTGGTAGACCTTCAATCACTTGGGAAATTTGCAGAAAAAAATATTTCTAGTTTCGGTTCAGATGCTAATTTCCGATGATTTTGGTGAATTTCTTCGTGATTTGGACATTTTTTTGAATTGTTTGAGTCAATGTTTTGTTGACGATCGGAAAGTGTCATTTCAGGTATGAGATAATGAAAGAGAAGAATCCAATTGTTGCTGCTTCTACTTCAATTTTCAAGAAAGTATTGTTGAATTGTTCATCTCAGGTTTGTCCAATATGGGTATCCCTTCATTCTTTCCATTTCTTGTGTTTTTTTCTGTAAATTTGATACATATAACTAAACAAGTAAACTTTATGTGTCCCTTCGTGAATATAATCTATAATAATGTTTGGTTGATCTTTTGGGCAAAGAATGAATCTTTTTATGTGCTTTATATTGTCATGTATATTTGATTTGTAATGAGTGGGGATGAAATATTTGACCCACCATCTATTTGTTTGTTTGTTTCCATATCCTTTTGTCAGAGAGATTGAGAAATACTGAAAACATGAGGGTCTTTTAACAGCTTATTTCTATTGCTCTTACAGGCGAAAGTGTATGGAAGTTGTGTTGCAGCAAAGGTTCCAGAAGTAGAACGTGATATGTGTTCAAAAGAATTCCTTGAATTGAGCAACTGCATGAAAAGCGTGGTATGATAAACTTATCATCATGCTTGATTTAGAAAAGTTCCCTAAATATGTGCTGTGTCATCCCTTCGCTTGCCTGATTTTCCTGTTTATTTAACAGATAAGAAGAAAGGTTTGAATAGTGTATTTATGCAAGTTAGAGTGAAAAGTAGCTGTTGTTGAAAGTTGAATCAAGCATGAAAAGGTTTGACGTTTTCGTTTTCATTTTGAAGGATAATAATATTGTTCATTTAATTATAATGTGTTAGCATATAGCTCGTTGGACTGTTATATTTATTTAATCATTTGCAGTTTGGCATAGGTTAGGTGTTTCTCAGGTCAGTAGTTCTACATAGGGGGAAGTGAAACATGTCAGCACAAGCATCTTCTTCTCAGCCTTCTGGTTTTGGTAGTTCTGGTGCTCTATCACATGTGTATATTCAGTATCCACCTTTAAGATGCAAAATCTCAGGAGCAAGAAATATTTTCTATGATGATGGCACGAAACAGCTTATTGTTCCCACATCTGATCAGGTAAAATGCTAGGCGAGAAAGATGAACTCAATCACACATGGTCTACATTGACGTTTTGACAACTGATACTGCAGGATTTTTTTGCTTCCTATTACCAGTGAACTAAATGATGGTCACTCCGTTTGTAGGTTTTCTGTTGGAAAACAACTCCATTTAATCCAAATGTGACTCCATCCTCTGATCAAATAGGTGAAGGTCCAGTTTTGTCCATTCGATATTCTTTAGATTTAAAACTTCTGGCTGTACAACGATCCCCTCATGAGGTTCAAATCCAGAACAGAGAGAGTGGGGATACTTTTAGTCACAAGTGCAGGTCTGAGTCAGAAAGGATTCTTGGATTCTTTTGGACAGATTCACCGACGTGCGATATTGTCTTTGTGAAGACCAGGTATATAGCACAAATAGTTATCTCTTTAGTTTCTTGTCTGTATCGGCTTTCATAAACTATTTGATTACTTCATGGTTCTTAAATGTTAACCTACCAAAAGAATAAGTGGATTTTTCATCAGTAACTTAAAGCTACTTTTTGTATCTTTTTAAAATCGGTACAATTGACTTTTTAATTAACTTCCTTACTAGGATAGATCTTTATAATCTATTTGATATATTGGCATGTCTGGAATGGATACATTACCTTATTTGTGTAGTTGTTTCTGAATTTTTAGTCATTTTCGTAATCATAACTACTAGTGCTAACATCAAATACTTCACTCTCTTTGTTACAGAACACCCCAAGAAACAACCGTACCTTTCGTGACGGAAACATTTGCAAAATCTAACAAGAGTGTTCTTTCAAAGTCATAAATTGAATTAGTAAAAGTAGTTATTACTACTGCCAACATCAAATACTTCACTCTCTGTCAGAAAAACTTTCACCAACTTTGAGATACTTCACATCAAGAGATTCATTTTCACCACAACAATTAGGGTTATCTTGCTAACATTCATCAAAGCACAATCTTTTTTTTTATGAAGGTGGCAATGCCTCTTCATTAAGGTCACAGTTATCAAGAAGATCATCAAGGTTGTTCAACAACTCAAAATCACTCTTTAGATGATAATCAACAAAAATCTCATCAACAAAGGTAGAGAAACTCTAAGAATGACCCTCATTAGCATCATAAGAAACACCTTTCAAGTCTGCTTCAGATGTACACTCACTAAACGCTTTATCACAAGATTCATCAATATCGATTACAAAGGAAGGTAACTCAATTTCATTCAAAGAAGGTTGGTTATCAAAAATAAATTTTCATTCAAAGAGGGTTCTTCAATTTCACTACAAGAATCAAATCCATCTTCCAATGGAGTGGATAAAGACGCAATCATTTCTTTTAATGAATCTAAAATGGAGTAAAAAAGTCATCACAAGTATCGTCCTAAAGATGTGGAGTATCATGAGATTCAATGTTACTCATACGCTCACTAGCTAAGGAGTCACCAAACAAAGGATTATCAAATATGGCACAAGAAAGTTTAGCTAGTAACTCACTTGAACATTTAAGCTTACTTTCACCATTGAATCTAAAAGAATCATACTCCCAACATCATAAGCAACTAGTGGCAAATCACAACTATCATTTTTAAGACAAGATAAAGATCTATCTAGCTCATCAACGTGATAGTTATCTTTCAAACTCAAAGTGTCATCACATAGAATAGAAGGATAAACTATTTTACCTCGAAACTCTTCTAAAGTCTTTCTTTGCCTTGTACTTACACATTTAAGTCCATACTCTTGCAAAGGTATTCCAAAAAATAAAGGTTCTCTTGCAAAGGTAGCTTGATCTTCTTCTATGCTCTTCAAATCTTGTTGTTCTTCACTTGACGACTTCCTTTGGTGTTCCCTTCCAAGAGTTCCTACACAAGAAACAAATTCACTAGAGAAAGAAGAAAGGTTAAAAATGGTTAGCCTAAGGAATATCCTCACTTATCTTTCTTTTTCTTCTTTCTTTTCCCTCATTCTCTTTTCAATATCTTCACTCTTTTCTTGTGACAACTCACTCACTTCACTTCACACTTCCTCTCCTTTTTCCACTCTATAGTTGTCACTTTGCTCACCCTTATTTCTCTTAATCTTTTGTCGCTCATCCTTTTCTCTTTCTCAAAGCATTCTTTACATTGTAATTGAGACTCAATTGTTCATTTAAGACTTCATTAGGTTCCACGGTTCAAGAGTAATCTTCTTATCTTTCCAATCAAATGGTGATTCTCCCTTTCTTTATGCACTGCTTTCCTATCAAACAAACAAGATCTCCCAAGGATGATATGACAAGCATGCTTTACCAAAAAAAGGATGATATGACAAGCATGTAGTTGCACAACCCCACATTCAACTTCATATTCATAACACCCAATAGTGAAAGGAATCCTCACCACTTTGTTCACCTTCAGTTCTCCACAATCGTGCAACCATTATAGCCTACATGGCCGAGGATGTTTTGGGTCTTCAACTTTTAACTCCTTCACCAAGGTAGCACTTGTTAAATTATCACAACTTGCTCTATTAACTACTGCAATGTACATCCTATCCAAAACCATACATCTAGTGTAGAAGAGATTATCTCTTTGAGAATCATCACTTCCACCGAGGAATCAATCACTGCTCTTCTAACCAACGTATCTTCTCTTCCAACCAATGCTTGATCATGTACGGCTCCTACCAAGAAGTACTATCCCAAGAAGTATCATCATGGACATCAACAAAAGATTCTTCATTCTTATCACTATTCTCAAGACATGGCACTTCACAAGTAGATTCAAGGCTAGGTACCTCCAAAGACTTGCTATTCTTTTTTCACTTTCACTGTTTTCAATTTCCTTCTCAAGCATAGCTAGAGAGTCAGACACACTTGTATAGCTTCTTGTTGCTTCTTGAGTCACATTTTCACTCTTGGGTACACTTTTCACATATGAAGGCTTAGGGGTACTAGGTACACTTGAAGCAACACTAGCATATGCGTAAGATTGAGGTATAGTCAAGTTACCTTGCATACCACTAGGTGATCCATGGTAGTAGTAAGGTGTATTGTAGCTTGTAGCCCTAGGCTTCCCTTAATTTGGTGTAACATACGCTCTAGGTGTACTAGTGGCACAACTTTATTTAGTCGTTGTATCTCGGCATCCATACATACTTGTTCATCTTTAATTGGCTAGATGCAACTCACAATATCATTCCAAATAGGTTCACTCACAGGAGTTGAACCTTGACCATTCTCCATAGTTTTTACTGCAAAATGAACAAACATTTAGCAATAAGAGTTCCTAATCGACCCTCTTTAGTGTATCCTCACAATTGTCACTCAACCCTCGGATGCACACTAATAGGTCAATGGCCTTTGCGACCTCGCTCAATTGCACTCACCACTCTAGCATTTTTCCACACAAGGCAATCATCCAAAATTCTCTTAAACAACTAAGATTTGCAAAGAACTCCAAGTAGACATTCAATTATTGGTTTGGAGTGGAAGTTACGTTCAAATGAAAGGACAAGCAAACAAATAGACTAGGGACCAAAAGCACACAACGAAAATAAAAGAGAAAAGCACGAAACAATTGGCACGAAAAGATAAGTACAGTCACAAATAACTAGAAAATACTTAGTAGGACTATTAATAAGTGTAATCTAGCTTAGGAAATCTAAAACAATTGTAAAGGAATGAAAGATTGCAGCTTGGACCCAATAATCCACTTAAAACATCAAAAATCCAGTGCTGAAATTTTCTGGAAATGTCTAGACAAAAATGCCTTGGTCTAGACTAAAATGTTTAGACGATTTTAAAACGTCTAGATGAAATTGGGCTGAAGTTCTGAGTTCAGATCTGTCCAAGTCCATGAAAATTTCTGGCCAAATGATTTGGTACATGATTCTACGTTTCTAGCTTGTATTCTTCGTCTCCAAATCGACTCAAATCTGATCCAAATTTGCTCAAATCAACTTCAAACACTCCAAAACTTTGGATTATGGTATCCTCACTCAATATCAAGAGTTTTCCACTCAATTCTAGCACCATTTTAAAATCCAAATCTTGAAAACCACCTCAAGAGCTTCAAGTTCTTTAATGGTGAAATAAATTTTCGAACCCCAAGTACTCAAATCAACTCCAATTATGCTTAAACTTCAGATTCAAGTTCCCTTATCTATGCGGAACTAGTTTCAATCACACCCAAATACTTCCAATCTATGTGTAAGTTTTTGTACCAAAGTTGTAGAATTTTATTCATCCATAGAGATACAAATATATAGTATAGAAAACTAAACTAACTAGTAATCAAATCTCTTGATTCTAGCAGATTTGAGAATCAAGGGATGATTTTATTTGATCTAATATCCTAACCTATTCAATAGCATATCAAATATGATTTTATAAGATCAATTTAATCCTACAAAATCATATCTGATCAGATTAGATATTTACAAATCAACACTTCCCCTCAAGTTGGCATGCAAATATCTGTCATGCCTAACTTGCTTACAAGAATTTCAAACTTTGGTTTAAGCAAGCCTTTTGTGAAAATATCTGTAATTTGCTGATTTGTTGGGACGAAAGGCATGCACACATTTCCTTCTTCAATCTTCTCTTTTATGAAGTGCCTATCCACTTCAACATGCTTTGTTCTGTCATGTTGAACTGGATTGTGAGCAATACTTATGGCAACTTTGTTGTCACAGTACAACTTCATTGGTAACACAAATAATTTTTTTAGTTCTTCCATCATCTTCTTGAGCCAAATCATTTCATAGATCCCATGGGCCATAGATCGGTATTCAGCTCAGCACTGCTACTACGACGTTTTACTTTTTACTCCTCCAAGTCACGAGATTTCCCAGATAAAAGTACAATATCCTGATGTAGACCTCCTATCAATAGTAGAATCTGCCCGCCCCTATCTTGACCTTTTTTGAAAAACAATCCCTTCCCTGGTGAACTTTTCAGAAATCTTAGAATCCTGTAGACCGCTTCTTGGTGCTCTTCCTTCGGTGAGTGCATAAATTGACTCACTAAGCTTACAACAAAAGCTATATCAGGTCGAGTGTGTGATAATTAGATCAACTTCCCCACTAGTCTCTGATATTGACTTTGGTCAACTGAATTTCCTTTTTTGTTTTCGAGTTTTATATTCGGATCAATAGGTGTTTTAGCTGGACGACAACCACTCATCCCTGTCTCTTTTAGAAGATCTAGTACATACTTCCTTTGTGACACCATAATGCCTTCTTTTGATCTCGCTACTTCCATGCCAAGAAAATATTTCAACTGGCCCAAATCTTTGATCTCGAACACCAAGGCCAAATGTTTTTTTAAATTCTTCATTTCGGGCAAGTCATCTCCTGTAAGTATGATATCATCGACATACACTATCAGGATAGTTGTCTTTCCCTCAAGAGAGTGTTGAATGAACATGGTATGATCTGCTTGCCCTTGAGTGTACCCTTGTTTTTTCACAAACAGAGTAAACCTCTCAAACCAAGTTCTTGGAGATTGTTTGAGCCCGTAGAGAGATCTCTTTAGCTTGCACACTCTAGTTTCATACCTTTCTTCAAAACTCGGAGGAGGATCCATATAGACTTCTTCTTCGAGTTTTCCGTTCAAGAATGCATTCTTGACGTCTAGTTGTTGAAGGGGCCAATTAAGATTGGCAGCAATGGTCAGAAGAACCCTGATTGAATTCAACTAGGCAACTGGAGCGAATGTCTCCAGATAGTCAATCCCATAGGTCTAAGTGAACCCTTTTGCTACCAAACGTGCCTTATACCTCTCCAGGGACCCATCTAATTTAAATTTGATGGTGAACACCCATTTGCAACCTACTATTTTCTTTCCGCGTGGCAGTTCCACCATTTCTTCATTTTTATCAAGAGCATTCATCTCCTCTAGAATTGCCTCTTTCCACTTGGGAACATTCAAAGCATCCTGCACATTTCTCGGTATCTCCATTCCAGATAATTGAGAAAGAAAAGCTATATAGGAAGGGGACAAGTTTCTATATGACACAAAATTTGACATAGGATGGTTGGTGACTTTTCTTACCCCTTACGTTTGGCAATTGGAAAATCAAGGTCTAACGAAACAAGGGGCAAATCAGAATTAGGTTTTGTAGAATTACCTTGTGTATCAGTGAGATCTTACGGACACTTGATCTCTTTTTCTTGGTTCCGGTTTCTTCTCATGTAAACCTGTAATTCCTTTGTTTGTTCCCTGTTCTTGTCATTAAATGTATCATGAAAAGGCTTTATTGTCTCAGTTTTCTTATTTTCATTATTTAAGTTGGGATCGCTAACCTTTTCTAGGTTGTTATTATCAAAAATACTAGTTCCCGTATCTATCATAAAGCTTGGATCATTTTTTTCCTTACATGTGAGGTCAAGAGGATCCTTATTATCCCTCGAATCTTCTCTATGTTTCTCCCCCTGAAGATGAGTTCCAAAAAACAATTGAGATTCAAAAAAAAGTGGCATCCATTGTGACAATTACCTTCCTAGTATTAGGGTCATAGCACTTGTATCCCTTTTGACTAGGGGCATAGCCAACAAAAACACATTTCTTAGCACGTGGATCAAGTTTACTCCTATTATGATCATGAATATGGACAAATACACTACACCCAAAGAATCTCGAAGATAGGTCAGCGGTCAATCTAGAAGTAGGGAAGTATGTCTTAAACATACTGAAAGGGGTTTTGAAACCTAGAACACGAGAAGGCATCCTATTAATAAGATAGGTGGATGTTAAAAGAGCTTCACCCCAAAGAAATTTAGGGACTTCACTTGTGAACATTAAGGCCCTAGTTACTTCCATAAGATGCCTATTTTTTCTCTCAGCTACTCAATTTTGTTGGGGTGAATTAGGACATGAACTTTGGTGCACTATTCCCTTGGAAGTGAAAAAACTACCTAGCTGGTCATTGAAAAACTCACTCCCATTATCACTCCGAAATATTTGAATCTTCTCATGAAATTGTGTTTCAACCATAACATAAACAACCTCAACCATATGTTTTACTTCTCCTTTGTCTTTCAATAGGTACACCCAAGTTAGTCTAGTGTGATCATCTATGAAACTCACAAATCATCTTTTTCCACTTACAGTTGCTACCCTAGAAGGTCCCCAAACATCACTATGGATTAACTTAAAAGGTTTTGTTGCATGATATTTTTAGGAAGAAAAAGATAAACGTCTATGTTCAGCCATTTCACAAATTTTACACTGAAAAGAGGATGCACTTTTATTCATAAACAACTGAGGTAACAAGAGCTTCAAATAATGAAAACTAGGATGACCAAGTCTATAGTGCCATAACATGACTTTATTATCAACTAGAACAGAGTTCAAACAAGCTGAACTTAGATTTACTGAATTGTCACCATCTTCAAGAAAATAGAGACCTTCAGACTCTCTAGCATTGCCAATCATCTTCTCCGAGACCTTGTCCTGAAATACACATGAAATAGAGTCAAAGATAGCACACCAATTAAGGTTGTGAGTCAATTTGCCGATGGACAAAAGATTATGAGATAATTTTGGAATATGAAGGACATCAACAAGAGTCAAAAGAGGGGTTAGTTTGACTGTTCCTTTTCCAGCAATTGCTGAGAAGGAACCATCAACAACTTTGACTTTTTTATTTCCTGCGGATGGAATGTAAGTTGAGAAAAAATGGGAATTCCATGTTATATGATCACTAGCTCCTGAATCTATGATCCAAGAACTAATGCCAGTTGAATCTGTACTAACAAAACTGGATGGTACATTACCTGTTTGGGAAAAAGAACTAGTGGGAGTAGGAGGATCAGATTTATTGGTTTGGAGTTGAGATTGGAGAAGTTTGTGCAGTAGCTCCAATTGTTCCTTGGTGAATGGTGGCATTTCTAGAGAAGATTTCAGCCCTTATTCTTCGCTGGTACACTGAAAAACCTGGCTGCCATGGTTGTCTGCCCTTCTTTTATTCCAGTTAGACGGTTTCCCATGGATTTTTCAGCAAGTGTCACGAGTGTGCCAGTATTTTTTGCAAAAATCACACCACGGCTTCTTTTTTCTGTCATTTTCATTTTTTGCAGCAACTAGAGCAGAAGAATCTATATTTTTTGTTTCCAAATTGGGATCTAGTTTTAGCACAACATTCCTCCTTGTTTCTTCTCGCCTAATCTCAGAAAAAGTTTCCCTCAAAGTGGGCAATGGGTTTTTTTCAAGAATTCGAGAACGATGTTCATCGAATTCTTGGTTCAACCTTGCTAGAAAAAGATAAACCCTCTCATTTTCTTCCTTTTTCATTGCTTTTACACTATCCTTAGAACACTCCCATTCATCATTATAGCATTGATCTAATTCTTGCCATAGGGAAACCATCTCATTATAATAAATAGTAACAGCTCTCTCCCCCTGTCTAGCTTTCCACAATTTAATTTTTAATTCAAAAATCTCAGATCCATTTTCTATATCAGAATAAGTCTCTCTAATAGCCTCCCAAACATCCCTAGCAGTGGGAAGAAACAAAGATGGTTTACCTATGGCAGGTTCCATGGAGTTTAGTTGCCAAGCGATTACCATCGAGTTTTCTGATCTCCAGGTGTTTATTTTCTAGTCTCCTGGTTCAGGCTTTCTCGTTTTTCCAATCAAGTGTCCAAGTTTTCCTCAACCATCAATTGCCAAACGGACAGATTGCGCCCACTCTAAATAATTCTTTCCATTCAGCTTGTGAGAAGTAAGCTGAAAAGAAAAATGAGAAGAATCGCTGCCTTGGTTCATTGTAACTTTGTTAATAGAACTCTCGGCTTCTATTGATGCCGCTGGGTGACGTAACCCAGAAAATGCTGTTTTAGTCATAAGCAACACAAGAATGAAGCTGCTCTGATACCATGTAAGTTTTGGTACCAAAGTTGTACAATTTTATTCATCCATAGAGATACAAATATATAGTATAGAAAACTAAACTAACTAGTAATCAGATCGCTTGATTCTAGCAGATTTGAGAATCAAGGGATGATTTTATTTGATCTAATATCCTAACCTATTCAATAGCATATCAGATATGATATTATAAGATCAATTTAATCCTACAAAATCATATCTGATCAGATTAGATATTTACAAATCAACACTATGAAATTCAGATTTGAATTTTCAAAACTCAACTCAAGTTCTTCAATGTTCTTTGATGAAATTCAAATTTCCAACTTGAATGAGGGTTTGGGGATGTGTTTCAACAACAAATGATTCAAGAAAATTCTCCAAGCATAATGATAAGATTGAAATTTTAAAATGTAGTAATATCACCAAACTTATTGGACTGGACATTATGTTAAATATAATAATGACACCAAGCGTTGGTAAAATTTCATCTTGTAATAGGAGGGCGCATTTAAGTCTCATTTTTCTCTCTTGACCCCTAATGTTGCTCCTACTTGCGGGTAATTGTAAACCAAGTCAAAAGTTGAGGGATAACTTTGAACCTTTTTCTTGAAGATTTAGGACAGGCAGAGTCCACCTAATACGAGATATTTGCTAATGGCAAGGGTATGAATGGAACAAAGTGTAACAGATGATTGAGCAATTTCGGATAGTATAGGGGCAAATTTGAAACTTTTCCCTTGTGCTTATGGATATCAAACTTTATTGGTTACTTGGTATGAGCATTGCCATTATATCATATATCACGCCTTTATATCATATATGCATTGTCATTCAATAATATAACAATTGCTACTACGTTTCCCAAACAAGCATTGCCATTAATTTAGGTAAGCTTGTTGAACCCTTTCAAAATGATTGGCATGCATCTCTGATCTAGATCCTCAACTGCAGTGGACTGGAGTTATTCTCGTGCAGTTCTGGAATAAGATCAATTCAATTGGTAGAGACTAAGAAACTGAATGTGAGCTGGTATGTCTATACACATGAAAGTAGATTGGTGCTTCTTGCCACGGGAATGCAGTGCAAGAGCCTTACAGGATATCAGGTTTATTTCTGGTCTTTCGTGTCTTTTGTTTTTAAAATGTCTACCTTCTTGGTATGAAAATGCATTACATCACTTTTGCAGTATATCAGCATGATTGTGGTCCATTACGTGATAAATACAATTCAGCAATGGCTATAGCCTATAAAGGCTCTAGGCAGTAACTTAAACAGATATTTTATTGCTTTGGTTGGCTTAATAATCTAATTTAGGAAGATCAATATTATTGGGGGTTGAATAGTTTACCATCCTAGTTTTTAAGTTTTTTCATGATTGGGGTTTCAATGTTAAGCTTCAGAGCTGAAGTATATAAAGCTTCACTGGTAGGAAACTTTATCTGTTCTCCGAGGAAGTAATATCCATGTCTGTCTTCACCTTTAAGGATCATCATTTCTCGTTGTTCATATTTTATGATAAGCCCCTGTAGCTGGAAAAAGTTTTTAGAAGTGAGATTTTGTCATTTATTCGGCTTATCTTTTTGTCCTATTATGCCTTGCATGATTAAAATAATTGCAATCCTTCATGTTCAGAATTCGATAGATGCAAGACATTCATCACTAAATCCTTTCAATTTTGATAGCTTGACATTAGTTTTTATTCTGTTTTATAGATTTCATCCGTAGGAATAGTCCGATTGCCAAGGTTTGACATGGCAATGGCAAAATCTGAGGCAAATAGTAAGCCTGTCCTTGCTGCAGAGGATATTTATATCATCACAGTGTAAGTGGTTATCCTTTTCTCTTTTCTTAAGTGAGATCTTTCACCTAATTTTTTCTGTTAGGTAGATTTTTAATCTTAATTGTGACATGTTTCCCTATTAATTCACAGTTATGGTAGAATTTACTGTCTGCAACTTGATAAAATAGCAATGCAGCTCCATTGTTACAGATTTTATCGGGATGCCGTGATACAACAGGTAAGCTCTTACCAACACCAAGGGTACATGTATATTTCTTAAAAGTCCAAGTTGTACGCAATGATATTATAGCATTCCTAACTCTTGAGGTTTTGAAATTACTTTGAAGTAGTTGTGGCTATAAAGATAGATGGGAAAAGGGCCTGATATACCCCTAAATTTTGCCATTTAGAGCTGATATACTCCTTGTTACAAAAGTGGCTCACATATACCCCTACCGTTCCAAAAGTGACTCACATATACCACTACCGTTCCAAAAGTGACTCACATAAGGGAGGGGTTCGGTGAGGGTAGCGACAATGCGGGAGTTGGCTAGATGACATGAAGGGAGGGGGAACATTTTGGTGTATAGGAAGAGGTTTAGGGACAAAGGGAGGGGGAGATTTAGGACAAGGGACAAACCTATTTGTTCCAAATGCAAGAGGCATTCATTCGATCCAGTAGAATGAGAATCAAGGAAAAGTAGTAGGTAATGAATATTAGGATCATTACATGTAATGGGTGGGGGATAAATGACCCAAACAAAAAGGGCCATCATCAAGTGGTTGTTAAGGAATGTGGGGAAAACATCTTGTACTTCTAAGAAACTAAAATGGAAGAGATGACATATTCTACGGAATCTAAGATCTCGAGAAAACTCGCAATATTGGCAAGTAGAAGAGTCCAAATCTCTTCACATCATTTTAAGAAGTCTTAATACATTGATATCCCCTTACACTTGCCAACAAATTTCATTTACACACACGAACTATGGTTTGTTCCAATTGAACACTTGAACACATGATAAAGTGTTTTGTTGAGCCATGATCTAGAGAGCTATTAGCTAGGGATAGCCATGAGAAGAGAGTTATGTGTTAGGCTAACAATTTGAAGTTTTGATGATTAACAAACATAACTGACATATGCAAGATCCAGATATTCAACATGTCTGAATATAGGATTGGTAGCGTTAATGACAAAGAACTACTGAAGAACCAATTCCTTAACATGTTTACTACAAAAGCTGCTTACCAATCTCAGAATAGGATTGGTAGCGTTTGGTAACGTTGAATTTTACTAGTGATGCTGACTTAGTTCTTAGGAATGAACGATATTCGGGTGATCAGGTGCATCAGAATATCTTTCATGACTAAGTGAAGGAAGAGATATCTTTTGTTAAACATATCGAAGAGGAATATGGTGTATCGGAGATTCATGACATTCTATTTTCTTCTTCTTTTTGGGTTTTGTCTAATTGATATGTTGCCTTGTGTTTGATTACTCTTACTTCTGTTAGAATAGGAATAAGAACAAGAAAAATATATACAATCCTGCTTAGAATAGGAATAGTATATAGAATCCTACTTGGAAAGGGATTGTAATGTAGTGTCCTAGTTGGAAAAGGAGTTTAATGTAGTGTTTATAAATAGGATCTCTATGTAATAATATATATACCCAATTCAATAACATTCTTCTCTAATATTTCTCACATGGTATGAGAGCTTCTACGATCTTGGTAGAGAATCAAAGAGTTTCATTGTTGGCGGGCGGCTATGACCTATATATGCAGTCTATCTGGCCAATGGTTCTGTTAACAAAAGTAGGGCCAATGATATATGCATGAACCCCATTTTTAGGGAAAGAATACTCAGGCAGACATGTCATCGTGCATTAATTTTTGGTGACTTTCTGTGATTGTTTTGTGTCAACCTCGTATTCGTCAGTGTTTGTGTAGCACTGTGCCATCTTTTCAGTGACTGCTTTCTCGTATCTTATTTGTGTAGCGCCATGCCATCCTTCCGGTGACTACTTTCTCATATCTAATTTTTGTAGCACCGTGCCATCTTTTCAGTGACTACTTTCTCATATCCGATTTGTGTAGCACTGTGTCATCTTTCAGGTGACTACTTCCGCATATCCATAGCATTGTGCATAGTTCTGGTGACTACTTTCTCATATTTGATTTGCATAGCACCGTGTCATCTTTTTAGTGACTACTTTCTCATATCCGATTTGTGTAGCATTGTGACATTTTTTCGGTGACTACTTTCTTATATCCATAGCGTCATGCATCTTTCCAATGACTACTTTCTCATATCTGATTTATGTAGCACTATGCGTCTTTCTAGTGACAGTGATACTCTCTCTCCGGTGGCCAAAATAGCATATGTATGTCTTGTTCTATCTATGCTTGTTTGCCATTAGCCTTTTAATCAATTGGACATTAAGAATGTTTTTCTCAACGATGATCTCTAGGAATAAGTCTATGGAGCAACCACCTAATTTTGTTGCTCAGGGGGAGTTTAGTAGCCTTGTATGTCGATTGCGCATGTCACTCTATGGTTTGAAATAGTATAAATATGTCGATTGCATAAGTCACTCTATGGTCTAAATATTCTTCTTGAGCTTCGTTTGGGAAGTTCAACCCAATAATTCAAGAGTTTGGTATGACTCGTAGTGGAGCTGATCATTCTGTGTTTTATCGACATTCTACATCAAATCTAACGTTTCATGAGAGGACTAAGCACATTGAGATTGACTGGCATTATGCATCAAATCCAGTATTTCATGAGCACACTAAGCACATTGAGATTGACTATCAATTTTGTGAAGTCGAGTGATCAACTTGCAGATATCTCACCAAACCACTCATCGGTCCTTGTATTAGTTACATTTATAACAAGCTAGGTACATATTACTTGTATGCACCAGCTTGAGGGTTAGAATGGGAATGGGAACAAGAGTAATATATAGAATCCTGTTTAGAATAGGAAAAGTATATAGAATCCTACTTGGAAAAGGATTGTAATGTAGTGTCCTAGTTGACAAAGGAGTCTAATGTAGAGTCTATAAATAGAGTCTCAGTGTAATAACGTAGATACACAATTCAATAATATTCTTCTCTAATATTTCTCACAACTTCTAAATGGAGCTTCTTGTCCTTAAAAACATAAATTGGTCTGCCATTTGATTGTTTGAGTTTGTATTACAAAGAAGCTGTTTCCTCCTACAACTTGTGGGAAATAAATACATCAACTTAATGAAATCTTAAAGTTATACTATTGTAGCATTTCATGTGGTACTAACTTTTCTTCTTCTCTGATGACTACTAAAATGTACTTCCAGGGTTCTTTGCCAGTTTATTCCAACAAGATAGCTGTCAGTGTAGTTGACAATGTACTGCTTGTTCACCAAGTGGATGCGAAGGTGGTTATTATATATGATATATTTGCAGATTCTCAAGTGCCTGTATCTGCTCCACTTCCATTATTAGTTAGAGGTTTTTCTAGTGCAAATGCTGCAGCCTCTCAGTTGATGGGTCAAAATGTTGAAGGTCTGGAGGGAAAGGACTCAAATCATGGTGAAGCAGTCATTTATGCAAATGAGTGGGTATTCCTTGTTCCAGACCTTATATGTGATATTGCCAATGGAGTTTTGTGGAAGATCCATTTAGATCTGGAGGTAAAATTCTGATTGCTATTAAATATCACGATTTGCAAGTTACTGTCGTAGTTACTATTACCTTGATCTTCTGCAGGCCATTTCTTCTAGCAGCTCAGAAGTGCAAACAGTCCTCGAATTTTTGCAGAGGAGGAAATTAGAAGCAAATAAGGTCTGCTTTCTTTAATGCAGATGCTGCTTGCTCATGTAGAAATGTTAATTTTCCCTGTTTGGTGCGTGAACATGTTGAGTTATTACAAAAAATAGTGGGCAATTTGCTAATTTATTTGTTAGGATAGTAGCAGTTTCACCTTGATTGTAATTGACCCTATTGCGACATTAATTGGTTACTGTTGTACCAAACTACCAATCATTGCCTATCCAAAATCGTCTTTGTTGAATATTTGCAGTGGTTAATATTTTCACCTTCTGAAATTTCTTTTTCAGGCTAAACAGTTGTGTTTGGCAATGGCTCGGACAATTATTCTCGAACGACGACCTGTGCCCATGGTTGCAAGGGCAATAGATGTCCTAGTCAACTGTTTCTCTCTTTCAATAAAAACTGGAAAACATCACATGGGATCAAAAGTGGAGAGAAGTTCAACAACCAGTGGTTCTAATGTTAATAGTGCTGTTGGTGAATCCATCAGTCAAGCACATACCTCTGAGAAGTCACCAAAACAAGAAAGTGGTAGTGGCATGCATGACAAGTCTACTGTCAAGTCCTCTTCCTTTACTTCAGAGTCTGAAGACAATGCTAGTTTTGCAAAAAATAGAGGCAAATCTATAAATGTTGATTTATCTAGTAGTGAACAAAATGGAGGTAACTTGGCTGGGACAGATGTATCTGGTGATGAAGCTCAGCCTTCTGTTGTACGACCTCAAGCTCCTGGACCAGGTAGCACTCCCCTAAGGACTGATGAACAGCAGGAGTCTCTAGTAACTTCTGCTGCAATAACTCCAGATGATCTGTGCAGCTTTGTGTTTGCTCCTGTAGAGGAGGAAATGGCTGGGGATTCTTCTTACTTGGTTGCAATCATTGTTGAGTTCCTACGCAGGTACACAATTTTCTCTCTGAGCTATCTCATAAATAGGTAATTCCCATAATGCCATCGCTATCTAATCACATTTAGAAAAACGTTGAATGTTATATTAACTAATATAGGAGTAGTACTTCGGCTGTTAATAATTATACAAGTCAGTTCGTCTGTAAATATCCATTTTTTAACCCTGAAAGAAATATACAAGACTTTCTCAAAAGGTTGTTCCCTACTTTTTGTCATATTATTATGCTTTTAATAGTTTATTCCATTTTATGAGTTTGTTTAAGGGAGAAGTTTCTATTTTGTTTTTCTTCTTATTTTCTTTTTTATGCTGTTTTATATTACAAATTTACTATTAGTTTAATGCTTGTTACTTCAGGAATATTGTTATCAACAGTTAGCATGATCTGGATGAACTAACAATGTGGATGTTTGATTGATAGTTTTAAAAACTAAATGGTTGCTAATTAGTTTTTAGTTTGATTAAAATATCCAATCCTATTTGGATTCAAACACTAAATGTTTTTTGAAAATATTCCTAAAAACTTAATTCAGAAAACATTTCCATCGAACTGTTCAAACCCCATCCAAAGTTCTCCTTAAATATAGGACTCACCTTTTCTATAACTAAATCCTCATCAATCTGAACTGCTACAGTTTTACCATGTTCATACATCTTGTAAAAGGGAAATTTTTTTGCTTCCTCTTCTTTCTGACATGTTTTTTACTTTTGATGCATGAACTGTCCTTTCTGTATCTTATAGATCCTGTATTCATTCTTTCAGTGGTAACCAGGAAAGGTTGAAAGTGCCTCTGAATATTTATGTATTGATGATACGACTGCTAGAACGGAATGAAAACTATGCAGAACTTGGATTGTTCATCATGAATAAGGTTAGCTAATTGTTATAGCATGTATTTTCAAAAGTACCGAGAGTGCTAAAACAACAACAAGAGTGCTGTTTTTTTTACTCGACAAACACCTAATATGAGCCCTAAACTTGTATTCATTGTGTTTCAGATAATTGAGCCCTCAAAAGAAGTTGCAATGCAATTATTAGCATCAGGCAGGCATAATTTTCAAACAAGGAAGTTGGGCCTAGATATGCTCAGAGAACTTGCATTGCACCATGACTATGTCTTGCTACTTGTTCAAGATGGATATTATCTCGAAGCTTTACGTTATGCCAGGAAAACTAAGGTATTCTTAAACTTCCCTGGATCCGATATTTGAAAACCTTAATGTCACGAAAAAATATTGAAGGAAAAAAACCTTGAGTTGACCACTTTTATATCAGTGCGCTAAGTTTACATGTGTGAAAATCTGAAGGTTTCATTTTCATGCTTTAACTGGATTCCAATGTTGGACATGAGTTGAGATTAGGACTGAACCTGCCTGATAGCTTCAACTGTACTTTAACATCTCTCGATTACAGTATCGCAATAATGTGCCGATATAACTTGATGTCTGGCATTCCTTTATCAGAGAGAATGTGAGGAGCTGCGTTTTTATCTTCAGTTTGTGTTGATTGCACACAAGACAAACTTGACAAAAAATTTATTGTATGACTGAGGATTCTGACATATAGTGGATGTTATTCAGGTGAATACTGTTCAGCCTTCATTGTTTCTTGAGGCAGCTTATGCTTCTAATGACTCGCAACACCTGGCTGCAGTTCTAAGATTTTTCTCAGACTTCATTCCTAGGTTCAAGAGCACTACTGACCACCAAACTTACAGTCGTTATCTTGCCGAGATGAATACAGTGGTTACTGCTTGAAGCACCTTGACATAAACAAACAAGTTGGATCACTTTGTTCCCCCTTGAAGATCAATGATTCAGTCTGGTGTTGAATGCCAAAGTTCTGAAAGATGGCTTTGTGGCTTCATGCAAGCACAGTAGAACCAGATACCGTGGGTGACTTGTAAAAACAGGCATTAATAAGCTTCAGCTTTTTGGATGAGACTTATAACATGTATTACAGAAATTAGTTTGAAGTACTGAGGACTAGCAAAACGGATGTAATTATGATACTCCATTTTCGTGGTGATCATATTCCTTTCTTTTTTTTTTTTAAAAAAAAACTTTGGAGGTTGGCCAAAATCGTTTTCTACCTCTAACTCTTTTACTTCTTTTTAACTCAAAATAATCATTTTCATTATTTTTCAAAATAGAAGTAGAAGAACTAGATAATGACAAAATATTTTCTTCAATTCTTTGACTTCCACTATTTTTAGAATCAAAAGAGATTCTTAATAGACAAGGCTGGTTTAGTTTGAGACGCCCACCTTTCGAATTTATTTTCATGAAAAATAGTATCACGTGATTTTGGGATCAATTAGTAACTTTCTTATTCAATTTTGTAATTTTGGTATCAATTAACCCCACAAAGGCTAGATAGCCCCAAACTTTTAGATATTTCAAATTTGACTTGCGATCTTTTCACTCAAAGAGGTGTCAATTTAGTCTTTTTATGAGGCCTACGATTTAACAAACAATAAGCTGTCAAAATAGGTTTACCCTATAAATTTAAAGGTGCATTTGATTCAATAAGCATGGCATTAGTCAAATCAATCAAAGTTCAATTTTTCCTTTCCGTTATACCATTAGAAGGAGAAGAGAAAATGGTCTAAAGCCCCCCCAACCTATACCCAAAATCCCAACTACACACTCCAACTTCACGGGTGTCCTATTACCCCCCTGAACATTTTATTTCTCTATTTACTACACACTTGAGTGCTGACCTGTCATAGGAGGTGAGAACATCTCCTCTAGGCGCGTTAGAAGAGGAAAAAATGTTAGAAAAAGTAATAAAATTGGGAGATGGGCAATGATCATCTTCCCCAAATTAAATAAACCATTGTTCCTTCTTCCCCACCATTAATCCTTATTTCTTCATCAATATTTTGACGATTTTCTTTTGGGCTTAGCTAGGGTTTAGTTGTTTATGTTCATTTCAACTTTAAATCTTGAAGTTAGGGTTTGTAATCTGCTCTAATTTCTTATTTAGGTTCTTTGAATTTTCTCTAAATTCGTCAAAAATGGCAAATGAAAACTTGAATAAGCTTTGTATGGATGAATCAGACCCAATGCTCAACGTTGTAGTGAGATGCAAACATGGGATTTTGTTGAATTTGCAAACTTCTTGGTCGAATTTAAAAGGAAAGTTCTCTTTGTGAAATGTGATGGTAGGAAACAGAGGGAAGCTTCTCTTTCTCTAGATAACCCTATTTATTGTCATTGTTCTAAGAATACCACATCAATTATAGTACTGCACCAGTCAACTTGTGTTTCATCTTGGTTAACCCCCCCTCCCCCACCCCCTTCTCTTTATGGTGTTTAACTAACAGATACAAGTGCTGGAAATGCTGGTTGTTCAGATATCCAAGGATCCCGATCATGAAATTGTCATCTTGACCCTAGGAGCAGGTGAACATTCTGATTTCCATGACTGAAAACCCTTGTATAGTATTAGTCCATTGTCTAAGGAGATCATTCTTCACAAGATGGACGAAAAGGGAAACATGAAAACAAAGAAAGGAATAGCAATTGTAAAAAAAAGACATGAATTTTACGCTTCTTATTTATGAGATTTGATTTGGACATTTTTTTTTCAGGAGACATAACTTCAGTGGGTGGTAAACTACTAATTGAATTGCAGCACAGATTGCTATAATATACTGCTTCACAAAACTGGCAGCAAACTCAGACGTTTATAGCCTTCACATATAATTGGGCTAAATTTGAAGCCGAGGTTCCTAGAACTGTGCACATTCATTTGAGTGGAAACATACCCGGTCAGTGAGGTTCCTAGAACTGTGCACATTGATTGATTTCCCTACTGCAGCAAGCTCACCATTCTGGGAACAGACCCGGTCAATGATACAGAAGGGGTGGAGTAAGAAAGCACTGACTTGCACCCCAATAGTAATTCTTGAGTCCTATTGGCTCACCTCCCAACATCACTGATCATTTTGATTCTTGAGTATGCAACAGTACAGTTCCTCCCTTCATGGGCCGCCTCCTTAGCTTAGCAATCATGTGGATCTTGTGAAGGAGATGGGAGAGCTTTTGAAGGTTTAGAGGACAGCTACGTACATTTGAAGAATATCCCCTCATTTCTAGTTTCTTGTTGGTGCATTTATGAATACATAAGACATCTCGTCCTTTGTAGAGAATCATATTGTGCTGTAGATCATCTATTTTTGATTTACTGCTTGGTTAAGGGAGATATCCAAATTACTAATCGAAGTATTTGCCTTGTGCAATATTATTGTACACTAATCAATTCTATTCAACGCTTATGGAAGTCCAAGCAGGTTCCATTGTGCATATCAACATCTAATGAGCTGGCTGCAAAGAGGCTACATACTTCCCTCACTAACACATGTATTTACACCCACAAATATCCAAATTTACCACTGCTGAGGGAAACTTATATAAATCTACTTGCGAGCACTGATTAAGTGCAATTCCCCAGTGCATGCATAGCAAGCAATAGGCAACAGAGTGGAGATCACAGGCTGGACTCAAAGCGAAAGTGTCACGACCCAAGCCTAGGGCCTAGATGTGACCGGCGAATGGGGAACCCGAAGGAACCCCAAACAAGCCTCATAGCGTATCATTACACATCCTTGGTCGCGGAAGCAATTAAATGACCATAAGCGATAAGCATAATCAAGGGGGAAATCGGGACTAAGGGAGCAAGAAAGAAAAAAAAAGAAATGATACATAAATACCATAGATGAGTCAAGCTCAAGCATAATACACGACTTGTCCAACACCACCTCTAAACATGAGTACTTAGCGGGGGCCAAGACAAACTACCGGGCTCACCCTCATAGTCAAAACATAACTAGAAAGGAAAAGTTTTATACATAGCAAAAGATCATGAGCAACGTCCCCGAAATGGAGGACTCACCAATAACCACTATAGAAAATCGTACTAGCCACGCGGAGGAGGATGGTCAAGCGGCTGCTCCGGTCCCTACATGGTGACATCATGTAGGCATAGAGTATGCGTTAGTACATTTGAATGTACTAAGTATATGGGATGCATGCAATGCAATGCTACATTAGATGACATCATGGAAAATGCGTAATCATACCCGATAAATAGCATATTAATGAAATGATAGTATAATGATGCTTACATAAAAATCATATTTAGTGGGACGTAGTACATGTGTGGCGAGTGACCATCAATATAGTATTTCCAAGGCCTACCACCCCCTTGGAAGAGGCGAAAGAGGTTACAAAACCTCAATTATGGTTACACGGGCCTACCACCCCCCGAGCTAGGGACCAAGGTACAAACCCCTCGATATGGTTATACGGGCCTACTACCCCCCGTACTAGGCAACCAAGGTACCAACCCCTCGATACGGTTATACGGGCCTACTACCCCCCGGACTAGGCTTGGTCGACTCACAACACTTATTTAGGGAAAATCATATACATGTGTCCATTTCATCATCATTTTAGTAATTACATAACCATCCGACTCATAGGACGTACCTTGGACCTTCCCTTTCCTAAGAATTCTATAAATGGGCATTTTATCAAACACAAGGTGGGCAATTGTTCATGTAAATGAAATCATGTATTTCAAGAATACTAAGTCCAACCAATTCCAAAATCCATATAAATCAGCCCACCAACAACATACATATATATATCAACCTTCATAATTTGATCATGGAAGCATGTAAACCATAAACATCACATAATAATTCCATTTCATGATAATATGCAAAATGGACCATAATAGGGTGTGTAGTAGTAATTCCATAATTCAAGAGTTCATAAATAATCATAAGGACCCATAAACTTGAAGTAGAAATAGAGGATAAATGGTTGGACTTGTGGAAAGGAAGGTTTCCACAATCAAACCCACATACCTCAACTTTGGAGAATCCTTGATGAAGATTGGAATGGAAAATCGAAGCTTGAGATTGAGTCTTGAATCCGGAATTAGAGCTTGAGATGTTTGAATTTGGTTGAAGATCTTGGTGGAATTTTTGGAGAGGGCTTAGAGAGTGTTTTTGGAGTTAAGAAAAATGACTAAGTATGGGACATATCCCCTTTTTATAAAAAACGTCTCCAACCCGCCAAAAAAAATAGCTCACTGGAATTGCAAATCTGCACAGACAGGTTTTACGAAAATGGTCATAACTCCCTCATCCTAACTCGGACTAAGGTGAAACCAAGTGCGTTGGAAAGCTAACTCAAAGAGCTTTAATTTAATAGTTTGCAGCCCTTCCAGTTCCTTGTGTGCTAAGAGATATGCCCCTTTAAAGTTGACCCTCCAAATCGCAATTTTTGCGATTTTCGAATTTTGATACGGTTGCTCTAAAATTCGGGTTAGACCCATTTCCCACTCAATTTGACCCCACAAATAAGAATATGAAGTCGAATTTCCGAAATCATGCACGGATTTTGAGATGTTTCCGAAGCACATTTTCGGGCATTTTTGGGGTCGTTTCAGAAAGTAAGTAACTAAAATTAGATTGGAGGGGAGAAAAAAATCACATTTCGCGCAGAAATGCAGGACAAGAAAAGGATGTGAAATGGCTACAGCTGATAAACTACGTAGTCAAGTTGAAAATACACACAAGAACGCTTGGATCATCACCAGAAATTCGTATTCAGATGTGTTAATCAGATGAAAAGGAGAAAAGAGAAAAGAAAAAAGAAAGAATTGGGGGTGAAGGTTGAGGGTCGTTCTATGTTTAGGAGGGAAAAGAAAATGTTGAGAAATGGGGCCCGCGCATGAAAATCACGTCACAAAAAGAGAAATGAAATGTTTGGTTTATGTGTACAGGTCAGCACTCAAGTGTGTAGTAAATAGAGAAATAAAATGTTCAGGGGGGTAACAGGACACCCGTGAAGTTGGAGTGTGCAGTTGGGATTTCGGGTATAGGTTGGGGGGGGGCTTTAAACCATTTTCTCGAAGGAGAATAATGAGTAGTTTCATGAATTATTTTCAATGATCTAATAAAGGAATTAAACTTATTTAACTTATATCCACGACCTCTATCATTTCTAGTTCTGGTTATTTTTCTTCCAAATCGATTTTCAACCTCTTGGATATAAATTTTAAAATTTTAAAATTTTCAAAAGCATCACTTTTATTTTTTTATTTAGTAAATATATGTTAACTTAGAAAAATCATTAATAAAAGTGATAAAATATCTATTTTCTCCACAAGTTAAAATTTCTCCAAGTTCACAAATATTATTGTGAATCAATTCTAATAAATCGGTTTTTCTTTTAATTTGAAAATGAGGCCTTTTAGTGATTTTGGCTTTACTATAAGTTTCACACTTTTCAAAATTCTTTTTAACCACTGGGATTTATCCTAAACTACTCATGATTCTCACATAATGATCATTAATATGATACCAAATGAGCATGTAAAAAATTAGTAGAAGAGAACATGTAAACAGAAGTAGAAACTTTATTCATTTCAATATTCAACTTGAACATCCCATCAGAAGCATACTCCTTTCCCATAAAAATATCATTTTTCACAATTACATATTTTGATAAGATTCTATGATTAGTTTGAAGCCTTCTTTATTAAGAAGAAAACTAGGCATCGATTCTTTTCTCATGGAAGGAGTATAAAGTACATTTTTCAAAGTTAATACCTTTCCAGAGGTAAAACACAATTTGACATCTCCCTTTTCAAGTACTTGAGTGGTGTAAGAATCATCAAGCATGATGGTTTTGGAATCCTCAAAAAGAGTATATTTTTTAAACTAATCTTTGTCATAACAAACATGACAATTTGTACTAGAATCAGTCCACCATTCATTAACAATCTCAATCATGTTTATGTTTGTAATTCCGTCACAAAAGGCTTTTCAGTAACGTTTGTCTGAGGGGTAGGACCACATTTTCAAAATTTGCAAAATCGAGCAATATGGCAACTCTTGCCACAGACAGAGCACGGTCCCTTATTTTGAACTTGTTAATTTTGTACTTGGTTATTTTCACCATTATTTTATTGGGAGGTCTACCATTATTCTTTTTGAAAATTTTCTTCTTAGGCTTCATAGAAGTATTTTTGCGAGAATCAGGAGTAGCATTATTAGACCTATTTAAATTTATTTTTATTGCGATGTTGCTCACTTCTAATTGTAAAAGTCATCTTGGCGCCTTGTTTCTTCTTTCATGTGGATTTTTATTATCAACGTCTCAAGAGAAATTTCCTTTTGTTTGTGGCGCATAATTTTTTGAAATTCCTTCCAAGAAGGTGGAAGTTTATCTACTATGCTACAAACAATAAGATTCTCTCCAATTTTGATCTCTTCGGATTTGAGCTCTCCAACAATCATTATAAAGGCTTGAGCTTGATCGACCACTGATTTTTTGTCCACCATTTAAAAACGAAAATTGATTAGCAACATATCTTTTCGCTCAGGTTCTTCGATAACACTAATATATACTGCAATGCTTTCCAAATCAGATAGACAATTAAGAATATAATACCGACATTTGTAGAAATCATAATCGTACTTTTCTACTTTCTCTTGAAGAGAAATAAGTTCATCATCATTTATGAATGGAGATGTTGTTAACTTTATTAGGATTCTTCTTAGTTAAGCATAGAAACATTGAGAAGACGTAAGTAAAAAAATATTTTACCCTTCCATGTCTTGAAATGATTACTATTAAACCAAAATGAGTTGAGATCTCTCATCTTGACATTCGCGGATTTTTCAATTGTAGCCATTGATTCTCCTTAAAAATTGTTGGTAAAATTATAAATTACAAATTACAATTGAAAAAAAGTCATAAATTATCTTTAGGCTGAGACACAGATATCCCACTCTTGTTAAGGAGATTCAAGCCTATTACAACAAATCTTTTCACTATTTAGCAGTAATCTTCTTGACTTGTCCCCTCAAGAATACAACAATTCAATGACAAATTATCATAATAAAATAATATTAAAATATTCACACTAATTATTTAAATAATAATATTAAAATATTCACATTAATATTTTTTTTATATATGAAGAAAGTAACACACAATACTACTGTCTCCTTCTCAAAGTGCAGGAGGTGTATGGGGTGCAAAAAACAAAAAATTCTCCACGCTAAGCTTTATGTGGGTTTGCCCCGTAGCTGTCCCATTTGAGTAAATTTTAGGAATAGCAAAGATAAAAATTATATTAGTTCTCTATAGCTACAATTTTACTATTTGTGCTCCATAGCCAAATTATGTTTGCTATGGAGCATCTGATTTGTATAAATAGCGACGATTTGTATAAATCGGACGCTAATTTGTCTGTGTCTATGAAAATTGCGTTTGTATATGTATATGTTCTCTGTGTTAGGCTAGAGTGGTGAGCGAGATTGGGAGAGAGAGGAGAGCAGCGAGCGTGAGAGGGCAGAGAGAGGAGAGAAATGAATTGTATATGTATATCAGTTAGATAATTGTATATATGTAACTATTATGTATATGTATCAATGATTGTATTTGTATATCTACATAAAATTTGAATTCGTATACAATTAAATCGAGTTAAAACATTTGTATTTGTAAATCAAATCTCTCTCTCGCTTTATACAAACACAAATTATACATTGTATTTTGTATAATTTATGTTTGTATAAAACGAGAGAGAGAAATACAAAAGCGAACTGGGCAGGAGAAGATTTGTATTTGTATAATTATAAGTGTATAGGACAGAGAGATATGTATTTGTATTTGTATATACAGTCTCTCTCGCTCTATGTAAACACAAACACAAATTATACATTTGAGTTTGTATAAAGTGAGAGAGGCGAGGGAGAGATGACTGAAAAAGAGTAGAGTAGTGAGCGAGATTCCAGAGAGAGGGGAGAGAGGCAAATGACAAGAAGTTTGTGGCGAATTGGAATTAAATGAAACTATAGCTATATTATTTATTTTGAATTAATAGTTTGCTATAATACACAATTTTCCCATCCCATTTTCCATCCTTAGTGAAATGTTGCAAGTTGATTACGTATGTGACAGCTATTTCAGAAGTAGCTAAACTTATAAGAATTTATAAACCTAGGTTATTTATAGCATAGAGGGGACACCAAAACTGGCTATTTATGCACATGTTGTGCCATCCGCATATGGGCCTGACCTTTTAGTGTGGGCTTTGATTGCTTCTAACGATGCCCAATTAGTTCTCAACTTTCCTGCCTATTTCTTCCATATGCAAATGGATAGAGTTTCAGCTTCGCAACTCCCATATTCAAACCATTTCCAGGTTAGCTCTGTTCTTTCTTTTTCTATCTATTTGTTACTTGAAAGTTTGTTCACACAGATAAATACATTTGAAGTTTGCTCATTTCTTTCTTATGTATAGATGAAGTTTAATATTCTTTTGGGCTATGTTCTTGAATACAGTAGAGATTTGAAGGGTTTCTGTCTTTTTTTTTTTTTTTTTGGATTATGAACAATTTTCCCTAGTTGGGTTATAGCCTATAGTGGAAAGAATATTTAGGTAGTTGGTTTAACAAGCTTTTGGTAGTCATTTTCTTGGATTACCAACCATCAGATGTAATTAATATAGTGTATGTGGTACATTACTGATGAATGAAGTAGTAATTGGGAAAGATTTAATCTTTCCTCCTTTCCCTTTGTGCTTAAGCTGTTTTTTGATGGTTTCTTCATTGAATTAAGGATAGAGCCTAATGGGTCGTTTGCTTTGAGGTGTAAGGTATAACAATCCCAAGATAAAACGTAGGATTATTTTTCCCCGTGTTCGATTAGAGGTATTAGGTATTCATTGGATTAGTTATCCCACCATTTTTGCCATAGTGATGGGATAAGTTATCCCATATACATGGTGGAATAACTTATCCCAGGATTAGTTATCATGGGATAACTTCTTCACAACCAAACGACCCCTAAGAGATTCTTTTCCCGTTTGGATGTTAAAGAATCATGATAGTTTTTCTTCAGTACAAGAGATAGGCCCTAAAGTAGGAGTTGGTGTGTGCCAACAACTTTCACTTGTTGTCAAGACTCGAGGTCGAAAAGAGATCTTTTAATAGGTTGAGTTTTTGGGATTCATTGGTACTAGTGGATTTTGTAATTGATCTGCATTTCCTCCTCTTCCTGTCAAGCCTTCTCCTTTACCTTAACATGTCACCCTACATCTTTTAAAGCCAGGGCCACGGACCGATTCTAAGATTCCTTCTGCTAATAGACATTGTTGCTATCTTTGAAGTAATCTTTACCTCTCTTAATGGGTTATGGAGCTCTTGCACATTGATCCCACTGCTAGTCGCTAGACACCATCATTAAGTACTTGAAGTACTAATGCTTATTGAGAAGACTGCATTAGATTTTATTACATATCTTGTTGAACTACTTTGAAGCTTTTGTTTCTTTTTAATTATAGAGACTGTTTGATCTCTTTCATCTCCATTAAGCATTTTTTTTTCCCAATCTAATTGCAGTACACAAAAACTCAGAAGTATTCGCTCTAGTGCAGATGAAAGCACAATTCTGAAGGGGTGACGACACACAGAAGAATATCTGTGCAAATTGTAGGCTAAAGACATATTTATAACCAGGAATTTTATCTCTTCTCTCCCCAATATCAGTTGTCTAAAACAAGACATTTGTAGAGAGTATTGGACCAATGAGCTCTATGTCGTCATCCTTGTCTTTCCTCGCACTTACATCACCTCTTCATGTATCAAGACAATGTCTTAGTTTACAGCCAGCTCGTAGTTGCTACCAACGATATGGTTTTAATAGTCATGGTAACATTACCCTTTCAATCCATGTCCAATCAGCATCCCCTCATCCGTTTCCGTCCAGTAATTTGCAATCCTGTTGTAGTGCTATTGCTTCATCAAATGATGGAACAGTATCTATGATTAATTTTGAAGATGTCATGGAAAAAGACTGGTCATTTCTTGAGTATCCAGATTCCAGTGAAGAACATAAGGAAAAAATTGATGAGGTCATATCAGCAGGAGAGATCACAGAGACTTCCAAGGTTCTGATTGCAATTAGTTCTGATGAATTTGTTGATAGAGTAGTTGAATCATCGAATTGCAAGCAACTACTTGTCGTTCATGACTCACTTTTCATGTTAGCATGCATCAAGGAAAAATATGACAAGGTTAAGTGTTGGCAAGGGGAATTGATATACATACCAGAGAAGTGGACACCTTTTGATGTTGTTTTTCTCTACTTCCTTCCTGCATTGCCCTTTGAACTTGATCAAATTCTGGATGCACTAAGAAAACGTTGTTCGCCAGGTGAAATTCTGTGAGATTACTAACTTCATTTGTTTTCATCAAGACAAAGTGATCATATGTATTGAAAGTTGGTTTTATATGTTTCAGGTGCAAGAGTTGTGATTAGTCATCCACAAGGCAGGCAAGGTGTTGCAGAGCAACAGAAACAATATCCTGATGTGGTTGTGTCTAACTTGCCAGAGAAGATGCTGCTGCAAAATGTTGTTGCACACCATTCATTTGAAGTAGTCAAATTTGTCGATGAGCCTGCTTTCTATCTTGCTATTCTCAAATTTGTGCCAGATACCATGAACCAATAGCATACTTTTGTACTTGTCTAGTCAGTATTGGGCTAATTATTATTATTAGTATAGGTAGCATAGACCTATGTTTTTTTTTTTTAATACAGAGTTTTGGAATAATCAGATATTTTGATCGATAGATCGAGAGCTTTCTTTCTCTTTTATTTATTTCGTCTTTCTCTCATACCGACATTTGATTTGTTCTTCAATTTTGCTTTGATTCAATATGTTAACAAAACTCGTATTAATTTTATACATGAATAAGAACATTGTATAACTTATGCATAAATTAATAGAGAGAACGCCAAAAATCATCTCTCATCTTTGGGCTTAGACACAAATTCGTCCTTATTGTTTGCTAAATTGTTCTTTTATGTGCAGCACTAATAGTCCTTCTTGTTAGCTAAATTGGTACACTTTTAGTATGTCCACTAACTAACGGTTAACTTTTAAGAGGAAGTATAACTTTTTTTTAATTTTTATCTTTATCTTCACAGCAATTCCAACTCACAATTTAACTAAACATAATTCTCCAAGATTGTTTTTCCAATTTACACGCACATATTCACAGAATTGTCCATTTGACTCTAAATACCAGGAACCATTTGAAATATCATCAAACAACTTGTATACCTAAAGATGGCTTTGTTCTTGAAAGAAAAACAATATACTTCCACTATTCATTTTTATTTGTCAACTAAACTAAAAAAAGATATTCACTTTTACTCATTTATTTTTGAAAAATTAAGAGATAATTTACCATTTCATATTCTTATTAATAAGTACTATTCATTTCTCAATGAATGGAATGACTTACAAATTAAGGATGATATAATAAAATTAAAATTTTATCTATTATTTCTCAAGATGTATGTCAAGTCAAACATAAATAAGTAAACATGAACGGAGATAGTAATTAGCTACCATGGAATTACTCCTTTCTAGATGGATTTTTGTATCTCAGCTTTGGTTGCAAATACTAACAATAATATACTGATTTTTTAAATCCACTTTTCATGGCAATAAAGGTCTGCAGAACATATCAAGAAAATGGAAGTTTGACTTAATAGGAAATTTGAATTATAGTCATGGTGATGATTATGTGATGATAACAACAAAAGAGAAGAAATTTATTAGCGGAAATTTATAGTATTTTTTTCCCCATCTTTTCTTAGCTATGACTAGGGCCTAGGGGCGTCAAATGGGCGGGTTGAGTTGAATTTAGAGATATTAAGATGGGTTGAATTAAAAATCGAGTTGGGTCCTGACCCGCCTAAGTTTACTTTGGGCTCAAATGGACTAAAAATCGGGTTGGATCATGATCCGTCCAATTTGACCCGCTTAATCTCAATAATTTTAACATATTATTATTTAACTTTTATAGCCACAATTTTAATTTCAACTCAAGAAAATAAAAAAAAGGTTTACGAATGGATAGATAAATCCTATAAGATATAAAATAGATAGTAATTCATACCTTTAATTTGTCACGCCCCTAACTAGAAAGGGACGGATATCGAGGATTTACACAAGCACCTGCTAATTATCTGTACTACATTCATGCCAAAGTTGTAGACTTATAAGTAGCGGAACATATACCAAGACACATACTAAAATATAGATAACAAAAGGGCCCACTAGTTACTTTACAACGAAAACAAAACTAAGTCTAAGAAGCCTCTAAAGAGTATGCATTTGAGAATCTGACAACTAGTCGGGACAGGGCTCCGACATACCCATTCTAACATATGTACATACATACCACAATATGGGTTCTAAATATCTAATAGCTCCAGTAGAGGTGGAGCTTATCAACTGCTAAACTGGAAGTCTCTGGTCTACTAGAAATGTTTGTTGTTCCGAGTACTTGAGCCTATATTGATAGAAATGCAGTGCCACAAAAATAGGGACGTCAGTACATATAAAACATGTACTAGTATTTAAAGCAGACTAAATAACAAGTAGACATGTAAGGATGTTGAAATGAATCAAATATCAAGATAGGTAAATCTGAGCATATGTATGCAGGAGACATAATCAAAAACAGAAATTTGTGACCAATCTCAAGGGTCCTCACCTAACATTTCATGGTTTATTCATTTCTATATATGAAATTCCTATAATTTGCCTAAGTGATATCTTGACTTCATTATATAGTTTCTTTGCTCTTTGCAAAACTAACTCTTAGGGAGTTACATGATGGCCTACTATCGACGATCAGTGAACCCTATATGACATCTGTAGCCCATTGTCACGACCACGCATGAAATTTCATAGTCTAGGTAACGAGGACTATCTGCTCGCAATCTTGTATCAGTAAGGTGAATTCACGACGGAAAATTCCAACTAACTCTGTCTGAATTCTGTGCACAGAATAGCATTGCACGTAGTGGCCCTAAAAATACCCATCCCACACTATAGAGTAGGCTATAATCTCAGCTGCATGTAAAGACTTATAATAATTAGCTCATAAATCATACAACTCATGATACAATTTGCGATTACTTTCTTTAGCTCTTAAGAATCATATATCTTGTCACCTATACATCTACGAATAGTCTGTAGCCAATTGCTTCCTTTAAATTTATGCAACATATACACCCGCTAAATTCTAAAAGTTTCAACTGAAGACACATATAGTTATGTGAAATATATGGCTTCCTTGACCAGAAAAGAGTAATATAACTCTATAGGTTTAGGACTCCAACATAAGAGAGTTTATAAAATAGGATGACTTGCTTTCAAGTATCATATAATCTTTGATGACATTTATCAGAAGAACATGTGTGACTTCAGGTCGTGCCTTAATGGCGAAAGAGGTTTTAGCTTTACATACCTTACTTCGGGACTTACTATCTTACGTCGTGTCGTCAAACTCCTTTGCTGACAACTTTATCTATAACATAACACCATAAAAGGGAACTATAAAAAGCTAATCAAGAAGCACAACAAGGCTGAAAACACCATAATAGTTCACGAGCGATAAACTCAACAATTATTATAGATAAATGGCGTATTGCCACACCCTTCTCTTTCTCTTCTTTCGAAGTGGGCTCATGACTTATTTACGTGTTCAATATTACTCCTCAATCCTTTAACCATAAAGAATCAGCCCCCTTAATGTCAAGACCTAAAGTATCCCCTAGAAGTGACGTGGCGTATAAGACCCCGAGAGGCCCTACACAAGCCACTTAGCCTACATCATACAAGATAATAGAGTTGAAGAGTCCAAAAGTAGCATTTCATTTGAAAAAGTTTGACAAAAGTGGAAGTCTAAACGCAAGTCTCAATAAGGCATCTACTACATCAATAGAAAGAAATCTAGGACGTAACCCATACAACATCTGAAAACTAAAATGACATAAAACTATAGATGTGATATTGCCCTCGAAGTATGAGGACTCACCAAGTCTTCGAAACCTCTAAGTACTCACTAGCCACGAACGGAAGGATAAGAGTCGTCAAGCCCTGCATTATGAGACAATGTAGACACAAGTATGTATTAGTACATGAAATGTATCAAGTATGATAACAATGCATAAGAGTTATGAAATCATGCTAAAAGGGACATTTACATGATATGTAATGAGCAAGTTAAATCATAAGATAACATGTTAGAAAATGTAAATCATAATCATAGTCAATGCAATGCAAGTTTAACATATTTAAAACACTTGTGAGATCCTTTGAAAGTAACTTATTTCATTATTGTGAGAAGTTTACCATTAACTGACATAGACCATGTGAGCTATAACATGAAATTTGGTATTTCCTTCATATCGAAAGAAGGGGAATTCTACTTGCTAAGGTAGAACCTGTACACATCGTATCATATGCTATATGTGGATCCACTAGCTTATGTCTATCTAAGACAAACCTATGTTGGCGCATAGTTATGGGATAAGGAGATTGCTACTAGAAACCCGACATCTACTAACAAGAGAGTTTCCATCTCAATATCCTCTCGGTGCTTAGCAAAAATCCCACGGAATTATTCATTAATCTTAACTTGTCTTATCATTGGAAGACATGGGTATTTACCGCTTGTCTTATCATCCATGGAAGGCACATCAAGTAGCCAATCCAAGCTAGAGTTCATTAGAATAGCTCCTTAGACCATGCGTGAGAAAACCTTTCACCATCCATGATCTTTTCATAATAGCTTTATAAGGCCCATAGTCATTAACTTCATACTAGAAGTGCCATACTATTAATGGAAATAGTTTTAAAAGCATGATCTATGATCATTGATGGCATAACCGGCTACCATACTAATCAAGACCTAATTTCAGAAGATAGCCCAAAAAGCATTGATGGCAAATCTAGATGTCATTCATGTCATGTGACCAAGCTTCATTGGACATATAGAAACCTTCATCTATAAGCTTACTTGAGTCATAAACATTGCTTTCATAAAACATGCATAATTTTCATAAAATATATATTCATAAAGCATCCTCCAATTCATTTACATCAATTTCATAAAAAGCATGCATATCTTCATAAATTCATGGGTCATAGTTTGTAAGCTTCATCATGGGTTCATAGTTTAAAATCATGGATCATGCATGGGTTTATATAAATTCATCTTAAAATCATGTAATTATCTCAATTCATGCATAAAAAGACATAAATCAATCAATTAGATCACAATTGGAAAGAACCCATGAGATTGAGAAAAACCCTAATTCCAATTGAAGATTCTAACTTGTAGAAATTGGAGAATTTAGAAAACCTATGGAGGAAAGGACTCCATAGGTGAATGTCATCATACCTTGATATCAAAAGCCCACAATCAATGGAGAATTTGGAAGCTTGACTTGAAACCCTAGTCTTCTTCTTCTTCTTTTTTAAAGCTTTAGAGAGAGAAATATTTGAGAGGATGAACTTTGGAGGGATTTGGGAACTTTGGAGATTGATTTAGAATAGGTAGATTTTAGGCTTAGAAGACTTATATAGGGTTTATGATTAGGACTGAACCGACCTAATTTAGGTATTAAATAATTAGGAAAAAGACCAAAAAACCCTTAAAAATTACTGTTGGACTCGACCTACGGTTTAGACCTGGTCAACCGTAGAAAGATTCAGAAACTATTATTTTTGGACCTTCAAATGACGGGACCTATGTATGGTCCGTTGGTCCACTTAAGGACCGTACATACCAACCGTAAGTCCCAACTTTGTCCCTCAAAATTTCACTAAGTCTGGGACTTACCTACGAGACCTATCTACGATCCGTAAAAGGAATGACGGACCGTCCTGTTGAACTGTAAAAAAGGATTCTGAGACTTGATTTTTAGAAAATTATTTCCCCTTCACCTACGGATGCCATCTACGGTTCGTAGATGCTTCTACCAACCATAGGTGGGAGCCGTAGGTCATGCCTGCAACCCAAAATCTGCGTTTTCCCTCTTTTACAAGTCCGAGGTGTTACACTTAATCATCCACAATTAACATATAAAGTCAAACTAATGGCTTCCGAACACCATCCCACGAGTTCTTTGTAAATGATGTCAAATTTCCTTGTAAGCTCATAGTTTAAGTTGGTAGAGAACTACTGCCATCAATGACAATAATAGGAGCTCATATAAACAACTATAACATAATCTTAGGCTATTTAGGCATTTCATCAAACACTTGGTGAGCGAAAAACTTTCAAGAACTATATATAAGAGTCGCGTTTTCTATACCTAGCCTACCATTTTATCATAACCGACTTACTACCCCAATACTATACCATCCACCCTTCATTGGTTAAGAAAAAAACCAACACATCCTTCTACAAACTCCCTCCTCACCAAGAACATCAACTACAATGGGTAAAACATGGACTCACGGCTTCCTATCACCGTCCCGTGAGTCCTACCCGTAAATTATACTTAAAGCATCCTTAGAATACTATTTATGAAGATAAAAGAGTAGTCATACCTCTATATCAAAGAAAAGCAATCCATGCGCTTTCTATTCTTCAAGAACAACACCTTTTTCCTTCAAGAAAACACTTGGCTAAGTATATCTACAGGTCTATGGAGAGGAAGACACTTGATTTTTGAAGAAATCAACTTACCTTAAGCTTAAGAGAATTGGAGGAAAACTTGAAGAAATAACTTAAAACCAGTCCTTACACGTTCTGGAGTATATGGGAAAAGAAATCCCAAGCTTCTAATATAAAAACAATAAGTTTGGCCGACTTTCTCTAAAGTGCCACATGTCCCGCAGTGAATGGGCAGTTCGTGTGTCTGTCGTAGAATGCACATAAGTTTTTACTCCGAAGTCGTATTAACGAGCGGGTTGTTTTGTTGGAAACTAGACTCAAATACTTTTCATTTGATAGGTACTAGGTCCTCTAACTCCTTATATATTAGGAGATATGCTCGTTCAAAGCCAGCTGATAAATGAGATCATTTGTAGTATTCCTCCACAATGAACCTTTAAACTTTAATCTTTTCTTTAATGATCTCTTTGGCCTAAAACTTTTGTTAACCCTTCAAATGACTTAATATAAGGGTTACATGGTATGCTTAACCATTTTCAAGTATATATTCCCCCGATATCACACCTATGCATTGGTGTTTATGAGTCGGAAATGTATTTTAAGTTACGGGGTATTACATCAATAAAGGAACATACATTATATCAATGCAAATAAAGAGTCTTAAAACGAGTTGAAATTGGAGATTAAGTTGGGCTCAATTGAATATTTTTTTAAAATAGGTTGAATGAGTTGAGATCGAACCCAATTCAAATTATCTTGAGCCCAACCCATGAAATTTTGGACGGATTGAACGAATTACCTATATTTGGGTTCATTTTGACACCCCTAGCTATGACTCTCAACAAATCTACAAGAAGAGTAGTTAACTTTATCTTTTTGAACTATTCAAATAACAATCTTCATTTTTTTGATCGGGGAATTGTTGTTGCAATATTGGGGAAAAATGTTTGTTAAAAGTTCAGCTAGTTAGAGAAGTGACTAAATGTGCACCAATTTAATAAACAAGAGGGATTATTTGTATTTCAAGTGAAATATTAAGGACGACTTTGAATCTAAACCCAAAGAGAAATGATTATTTTGAGCTTTTCCCCAAATTAATATTATATGAATAACTTGCTTCTTTACTACATACTAAATGAACCTGAATGATTATGATTATTTATTTTCAACCTGATTATAAAAAAATTATTTTAAACATAATCAATACAAAATTGAAACAAAAATAGAAATCAAACATTATATCAATAATATTATAAAAAGGTATCATTTCGGCAAAATAAATTATTTTTTCATATAAAATAATAAGTATAGAAATCTAATTAAACTAGTTGAGTATATAAAGGGCTGACACACCCATTGTGATCCAATTTATCACAATTGCAAAGCTAACACACCCATTGTGGGTGGTGATGGACGGCTTGAAGTGAAAGCATGATTATAATCTCGTTATAGCAGCCAAATTCACGTCAATCAAATAATTTAATAGACTCTGTAGATATTTTAGAAGCCTATAGGTTTAAGTGGGAAAAAAATAGTTGGAGAGGGAGAGGGAGGCATGAATTTTTGATAAGGAAGCGTGAAATTTGACGAAAATAAAGCCATCTAAATTTTAAGAGCTTGAATTGTGTCAAGACTTTGTTACAAATCTCATTCAGACTTGAGGTGTGTTTAGTATGAAAGAAAGTGTTTTCTTAAAAAATAAGTGGTCTTTTACTTACTTTTTAGTGTTAAGTAAGTAAGTAAGAAAATATTATCTGAAGAACATTTAATTATGTGTTATCTAGCAAATCATTATGGAGGCAGCTAAGAGTGGTGAGTTGGGGTTCACGGGTGGCAGGTGGTGGGATGGTTTGAGGGATTGGGTGGGTAGGAAGGAGAATAAATTTGGAATGTCACTTGTGCAACTTGTTTTCCATTCTTTCATTAGAAAAGTCAATTTCCTCATTTTTAAGGAACTTGCTTTTCTAGAAAAAAATATTATCCAAACATTTTTGACCAACCAAACATAGAAAAATTGAAAAATATTTTCAAAAAATGTTTTTCCGCCATACCAAACACACATGGTGAACATGTTTGGTCTAAGAGGGCTCCCCTCTGATGTGATGCACCCACACCCTCACACCCCCAAAAAGGTTGCTACAGAAAAGAAAAAGGAAATGAAAACAAGTAATTAAGACATATTGTTACTCATGAAAACAATTTTAAAATGTTTTGACTTAACGTAAGAGATATATAAAACGTCTATTGGCTATATCAATTAACAGTTAATTATTGTTAGAAAATGAGATATTTCTATATAGTCTTTTGTTTAATGGTTTCTTTTTAAATATTATGTTTAGTTTGTAAAGGAAAGGTAGTCCTTGTTTTGTGGAATATGTTTTGTAAGAAAGTCAATAGTGGTTGGATAGGTATGATCCTCTACTAACTTTGGAAAAGCTTGTTGTAGATATATGTGTGTATGTCTTTTGAAATCTGATATGAATGAGAAGAACTTACTGCTGAACCTTATCTTTTTTCTCTGTAGTTTCAAGTTCTAACAGTGGTATCAAGAGCCCTTCTTTATGAGGGATCTGTGAAGGCAAAGAGCTGAGCAGCAGTAACATGGCATCCACCATCTTAGTCTATGGGAAACAATTGAAAGTGAAGATGATCCTCTTCCACTTGGACCAAATCCAACAGTTGCACAAATGAAGATTTATGAAGATGCGAAGTCAAGGAAACCAAAGGCTCTCACATGTCTTCATTCAGCACTTTCAGATGTGATTTTCACAAGAATAATGGCTTGTGAAACACCTAAAGAAGCATGGGAAAAGCTAAAAGAGGAGTTCGACGGAAGTGACAGAGTGAAGGCCGTCAAACTCTTAACTCTCAAAAGAGAATTTGAGATGTTAAGGATGAAAGAAGGAGATACTGTGAAAGAGTATTCTACCAAACTTGTGGAGATTGTTAACAAAATAAGGCTGTTTGGTGAAACCTTTCAAGATTCAAAGGTGGTGGAGAAGGTGATGATAAGCTTACCAGCAAGGTTCGAGTCCAAGATTTCAGCAATAGAAGAATCTTGTGATTTGAAGACTTTATCTGTGGCAGAACTGATCAGCAAGTTTCAAGCCCAAGAACAAAGATCAAGTATAATAGATGAAGAAGTAGCAGAAGTGGCATTTCAGGCACAACATATAGGCAAGCAACCTGTGAAGGACAATAGAAGGATGGAAGGAGATAAAGTAGCAAAGGGAAAACCATGGAAGGAATCTTCAAAGAAAGGGAAGTTTCCACCTTGCAACCATTGTCAAAGAACCAATCATCAAGAAAAAGACTGTTGGTTCAAAGGAAAGCCATCGATTCAATGTAGATTCTGTAGAAAGATGGGTCATATTGAGAAAAATTGTAGGGTGAGGCAGAATCAACCACAACAAAACCATGTGCATCAGGCAAATTTTGTTGAAAAGTCCGAAAATGAAGAAGAAAGCTTGTTTATGGCTTCCCATGTAGAAAATACAGCCAACAAATCCTCATGGTTCATAGATAGTGGATGTACGAGTCATATGTCACACAATGAGCTCTTGTTTCATACACTTGACAAGTCATTCAAAGCTAAAGTTAGGATGGGAAATGGTGAAATAGTCTATGCACATGGAAAGGGTTCAGTTTCTTTTCAGACTACACAAGGTACAAAGTTTATACATGATGTGTTGTATGTTCCTTGTTTAGCATGTAACTTGTTAAGTGTGGCTCAAAAGATGTCTAAAGGCTATTCCTTATTTTTTAAGGGCAAACATTGTTTGATCTTTGACTCTGAAGATGGTTTGATTGTTAAAGTAGAAATGGTGGATAAAACTTTTCCTTTAGATGAGAAGTTTGATAGTGCAAATTTTGCAAGTACGGATGAGTCATGGTTGTGGCACAAAAGATATGGTCATTTTAACTATGCTACTTTAAAGTCTATGTATGAAAAAGGCTTGACTAAGGATTTACCTAAGATTTCATTGTCTAAAGAAGTTTGTGAGTCCTGTCAGATGGGTAAGGCATACAGGAAAGCATTTCCTAAACATGCTACCTGGAGGGCAACTGAAAAACTTGAACTAGTTCACACTGATGTGTGTGGACCTATGCAGACATCATCTTTGGGACACAATAAATATTTTGTGCTCTTTATGGATGACTTAACAAGGATGACTTGGGTGTATTTTCTGAGTAACAAGTCTCAAGTATTTTCAGTTTTAAAGAAATTTAGAGTTTTTGCGGAAAGACAAAGTGGTTGTAAGATAAAGGCTTTGAGGTCGGACAATGGTGGTGAATACACTTCAAATGAGTTCAATAAGTATAGTGAAGATATGGGGATTGATCATAAGTTGACAGTAAGCTATTCACCCGAACAAAATGGAGTTTCGGAGAGGAAGAACAAGACTGTTGTTGAAATGGCTAGGTGTTTGTTGCTGGAAAAGAAACTGCCACAAAGCTTTTGGGCAGAAGCTATTCATACTTCAGTATATTTTTAAATGGGCTGCCAATAAAAGCTGTGGATGAAAAGACTCCTATTGAGGCATGGAGTCGAATACAACCATCTGCCAAACATCTAAAAAATTTTGGTTCAATATGCTATTCTCATGTTCCTTCTGTCAAAAGAAGCAAACTTGAACCAAAAGGTGAATTGGGGATCTTTATTGGTTATTCATCACAAGCCAAGGGTTACAGAGTTTTCAACTTGCAAACAAAAAGTATTTCAATCAGAAAAGATGTAGTCGTGGATGAGCCTGCTTATTGGAACTGGGATAAGGAGCAAATTGAGAAAGATAATGCAAGTTTTCAGAACTTGAGTCCGCTGCCTGAAACCCAATCATTTGGGTCTCAAAATCTGGAAGAAGATAAAGAATTAGACGGGGAATCCTCACTTGATTCGCCAATTTTGAAGACAAGCTCCCTTTCTGAAATATATGAAAGATGTAATGTAGAAATCTCGGAACCAAATAGCTATCAAGAAGCATCAAGACATGAAGTTTGGATTGAAGCTATGAAGGAGGAGATTGGTATGATAGAAAAGAATGATACTTGGAGGCTGGTTGATAAACCCAAAAACAGAAATGTAATCGGGGTGAAGTGGGTTTATAGAACCAAGCTTAATCCAGATAGCTCAGTTTATAAATACAAAGCAAGGCTTGTTGTGAAAGGTTACACGCAAGTTGCAGGTATGGATTATGGAGACAC
Source organism: Solanum appendiculatum (assembly GCA_018342035.1). NCBI lineage: Eukaryota > Viridiplantae > Streptophyta > Magnoliopsida > Solanales > Solanaceae > Solanum > Solanum appendiculatum. The sequence continues at coordinate 525,056 of JAGDQO010000627.1, read as the reverse complement.
GTTTGCACCTGTTGCACGACATGATACAATAAGGCTTCTATTTTCTTTGGGAGCTCAGTCAAATTGGAAGCTGTATCATTTGGATGTGAAATCGGCATTCTTAAATGGACTGTTGCGGGAGGAGATCTATGTTGATCAACCAGAAGGCTTTCAAGTTGCAGGAATGGAGGATAAAGTCTACCGACTTCATAAGGCATTGTATGGATTAAAACAGGCTCCTGGAGCATGGTACAGTAAGATTGATGATCATCTTATTCATTGTGGCTTCAAGAGAAGTGAAAATGAAGCCACTTTATATGTGAAGAAGGCTAAAGGAGGAGATATGTTTGTGGTGTCACTCTATGTTGATGATCTTCTGGTAACAGGAAGCAATGAAGGTATGGTGAATTAGTTCAAGCACGAAATGGAGACCAAGTTTGAAATGTCAGATTTGGGTGAAATGAGTTACTTTCTGGGAATGGAGATTCATCAAGCTACAGATGGAATCTTCATTTGTCAGAGAAAATATGCATGGGATATTCTTAAAATGTTCAAGATGGAGAGGTGCAAGCCTGTACCGACCCCACTGGTTCACAATGAAAAGATTTCATAGTTTGAAGGAGGTGGTAGGGCTGATTCAACAGTTTATAGAAGTTTGTTGGTAGTTTGCTATATTTGACAGCAACAAGACCTGATCTCATGTTCGCGGCAAGTCTTCTGTCGAGGTTTATGCAAGCTCCAAGTCAAGTTCATCTTGTTGTTGCTAAACGAACGTTGAGAAATATCAAAGGAACTGCTGATTATGGTATTTGGTTCAAAAGGGAAGAGCAAGGGCAACTGATGGGTTATTCAGATAGTGATTGGGCAGGAAGCGTTGATCATATGAAAAGCACTTCTGGTTATGCTTTTACACTTGGTTCAGGCATGTTCTCATGGAATTCAAAGAAGCAAGAGGTGGTAGCTCAATCTTCTGCAGAAGCAAGAGGTGGTAGCTCAATCTTCTGCAGAAGCAAAATACATCGCCGCTTCTGGTGCAACTAATCAGGCTCTATGGTTAAGAAAGATTCTACGTGATTTAGAGCAAAATGACATTGGAGCTACGGTCATTAAGGTTGACAACAAGTCAGCAATATCTATGGCCAAAAATCCAGTGCAACATGGTCATAGCAAGTATATAAATGTGAAGTTTCACGCTATCAGGCAAGCAGAGAAGGATGGCGAAGTTCAACTTGTTCATTGCAGCTCAGATCAGCAGATTGCAGACATCATGACCAAGGCTCTTCCTTAGGGAAATTTGAACTTCTAAGGGCTAAGTTAGGAGTATCCAAGAAAAATCTCAAAGAGGAGTGTTAGAAAATGAAATATTTCTATATAGTCTTTTGTTTAATGGTTCCTTTTTAAATATTATGTTTAGTTTGTAAAGGAAAGGTAGTCCTTGTTTTGTGGAATATGTTTTGTAAGAAAGTCAATAGTGGTTGGATATGTATGGTCCTCTACTAACTTTGGAAAAGCTTGTTGTAGATATATGTGTGTATGTCTTTTGAAATCTGATATGAATGAAAAGAACTTATTGCTGAACCTTATCTTTTTTCTCTATAGTTTCAAGTTCTAACAATTATTTCAATATATTGAGTATTTAAAGAAAAAAGAAAAGTTCAATGAAAGCACACCAATAATTCTACAGAACTTATAGTTACTAGCATCCGAAAGAAAGAAGTAACTGACATGTAGGCACTTATTCAATCAGTTTAACATACTTGCAAATATTTCAATATCAGAAATATTACTAACTGGCAATTCAAAAATCAAAGTACCATAATACATGTTATTCAAACATGATGTGAATAACCCTCTTCGCAACTATACTAAACATAAGAATATATGCACATACCATATCTAGTGGCATGGGGAAGAAAATAACTATTTTCCATGAGAAGGCCGTAAGCTCAAAAATATCACATGGAAAATTATTTGCCAATTCTAGCGTCTACCCCCTTTTCAAATCTCAATACAAGATGGAATATAAACAATTACCGCAACTTAGAGGAATGCCAAAAAAAATTCACTACTAAAATCTTTACTGATCGTCACTTGAATGTATGGATGGAAATCCTGTCCCAAACACTTGCGAACACTATGACATGATCACACTATAATGTAAGTAATAAAATAAGGTAGTGTGATCATGTCGAAAAAAATATTCTGTGACCAGAAATACTAGCAGGTAATAAAATAAGGTAGTGGAATATGTTTATATTCTCATACTAACCTTCTTTGCATCATCTTTGAATTTATCTTTGCCAACTGCCATCCCTACCAAACTTATGCACTCTATAGCTTTGGCTCGAAGCATGCGATGAGAATTATCCATTGCATTTTCAAGGATAGTAATCAAATGCAACATTACATCATCATAGTTCTTCTGGAAGTGCTCTTATTAAAACATCACATATTAGCCATTATTCTCCAAAGTGGACTTGACAGAATAACTTGCACAATTTTTTTGTCATTCTGCATTTCAGAAGATATAATAAGTAGGAAAAGAAACCATGAATCTCATTTTATTATATAATAAGTCTTCTAACTATTCCATCTAGATAAGGTGCAGTTCTCATTGATGAAGTTGAGGACAAGATTTTTGATTTTCCAGATCCACTAGTTCCTGAGAAGGTGTCTCAAAGTATTATTTAAATAAAAGATACCAATTGAACCACATAGAATTGTCCGTATCTCCTTTGCAAACTCTCTAGAACACAATAAGTGGTCAATATCTTCTTCCTGGGGGCTCTTGCAATAGCAACACCTAAAAGGGGCATACATGTTGTTGGCAGAGGCGGAGTCAGGGTTAGAAGTTTGGGGATTCTAAATCAATTTTGTTAGGGGTTCACAAGTTAATATACATATATATTTATTTAATTTTCTAATACAAATATAGGGTCTACGAAAAAGCTAGTGGGTTCGTCCGAACCTATGAACCCCCACCTAGCTCCGCCTCTAGTTGTTGGTGTATATGCATTTTATTATTAAAATAAAATATTAAGTGCATATGTCAGTGGGTATAAGTTGTCAAGAATGTGGTCATTATTGTGGTGTAACTCTTGTAACCACTATTGCCATGATCTATCACTAATTCCACTCATTATTCTACCTCTTTATACCTTGTAACTTATGTAACCTTTGGGCTATTCATTACCTAATTTACTACCCCATAATCTTCCTACTCATTGCAAGGAAGAATTCCTCACGTATAAATAATGCGGTCTTACTTTGTATTGGCAAGAAGGTGATAAAATGACAAAAAATGAATAAAAAGTATTCAGGCTGAGGCGCGGATATCTCGCTATCTTTAAGAAGATTCAAGTTCACTGCGGCATAATCAACACCAATCCATCAGTATGTCTCTTGACTTGTCCCCTCCAAGATACAACAGTCCAACAACTTCATACAACTCCCGATTAGTTGAAGAGTCCAAAGCTCCACAAAAGAACACATTCCTTCAACATATAATTACTCTCTTTTGTATAGTGAATATAGTTGAGGACTTAGAAAATTTTCTTCTTTGTCTCAACTCTCTCTTTCACTACTACACACTACAATGTGTTGATTATGCAGTAGTGAGCTTGAATCTCCTTAAAGAGAGTGAGATTTCCGCGCCTCAGGCTGAATACTTTTTATTCATTTTTTGTCATTTTATTTTCAACTGTAATTTATTGTATTTGTGGTATATTTCACCAACAAATGCCCATTCAACTCGGTCTAGAATTTTATCCGTCAAGGCCCTCCATAGGATAAAGTTCATTTTGAAAGGAACATTACTATTCCAATTCATGGCATTAATCCAACTCCTCTCCTTTTTCTGTCTCATGATGTTTCAAGTTGAAAAGATGGCATTGCTGAATTTCTATTGAACCAAGAGGATGTAAACCATTGTTTTAATGATGAATTTGGTTTATTCTATCTAGTGGATTGGAGCTCAGCGTCAAACTCCTTGCTTGAAAATACTCATGCTTTCATTTATGCATAATTAAGAGATTGTTGCTCACTAAAAGATAGAAAGAAAGAAAAAAGCTTGTCACATATTTCCTTTCTCACTTTGATATAACCCAAATATAAGGCTAGAATCTTTTGTCCTTGTATATTTTTCATGCAAATTTTTGGTCAGTATGATGTTCAATGAGCCTGCTCCTAGGTGAGTTCAACATTTCAGAAAAATGAAGGTGAATTGAGAGAAGCTGAAGGTGATATAACATATCTTATTGATCAGAGTAAGGCTTTTGATTAGGTAATGCTTTGATAACATATAAGTTAGTGTTTGATACAGCATAATTTTTTCTAATATTTGATACAACATATTTGAATCTTCCTTGAATGGATGATATCCACATAATGTTTTTCTGTAATCCTTAATTTAGACCTTATTGGAAATTTATAAAATATAAAAATTGCTTATGTTCTATTCAAAGAAAGAGATCTTTATTTCAACATTAGTTTACATAAGTATGAGGCAGACAATTCAACATGTCATGACAACAAGGAGCGCCATTGCATGTGTTTGTTAAGGAGCACCTAAATTTCAGTCCCTTCTCCCCTTATGTTTGTAAGCTTACTTAAGTTTTATTTCAACCTACTTTTTTTTTGGTCAGTGTGTCTTAGGATGAGTATTTCGATGGAGAAGAACTTGGAAAAATTGATTGTGATTATATATACCATATTGAGTGCATCAAAGAGTGGAACAAGCTTGAGAACACTTTACCCATGCACAAGAGGAGAGTGTCGGTGATGCTACCTTGAGAATTCATGCATTCCATGTTGACTTGGCTTCAACTAATAATCATAAATTGGGAATGGTTCGCTCAAATCTATTAAGCTTTATTGAACAACTAATACAGAATAACACCACCAGTCATTTCACCTAGCCCAAACTAAACTGATTAGTTAAAGCTGAGTGAACATTGCATGCATGAATTCTCAAGGTAGCATAGCTGACACTATCCACTTGCATGTGGCGCAAGCGTTCTCGAGCTTGTTCCACTCTTTGATGCACTCAATATGGTATATATAATCACAATCAATTTTTCCAAGTTCTTCTCCATCGAAATACTCATAAGACACCCGACCCAAAAAAAGAAGAAGGTTGAAATCAAACTTAAGTATGCTTACAAACGTAAGGAGGGAGGGATTATGATTTTATGCCCTTTGCCAAGCATATGCAACAATGCTCCTTGTCATCAGGACATGTTGAATTGTCTTCCTTGTACTTATGTAGACTAATGTTTAAATAAATATATATTGCTTTGGATTGAGCATAAGGAATTCTCAAACTTTATAGATTTCAAATAAGGTCTAAAAGATTTAAAAAAAAATTATGTGGGTATCATCTATTCAAGAAGATTCAAGTATATATGTTGTATTACATACTAGAAAAATTATGTTGTATCAAATACTAACTTATATGTTATCAAAGAATTACATGATTAAAAGCCTTACTTTGATCAATAATTTATGGAATATCTATTTTAGCTTCTCCAAATTCTCCTTCATTTTTCTGAAATGCTGAACTCACCTAAGAGAAGTCTCATTGAACACTATATCGATTTAAAAGTTATATCACAAGTATATAAGGATAGAGAATTCTAGCCTTATCTTGGGTTCATATCAAATTGAGAAAGGATGAATTTCTAGCTCTTGAGCGCATCAACTAATGTTAAGGTTAACCCAATAGTCAGGTTTCATTACTTCCAAAATCCTGGTGATGGATGTGGAGAGGTGTGTGAACAGAAAGATTCATGATGTACAACAAAGACGCTCCATGTAGGAATTCAAGTACCAACAGGAGTTTGGTCATACAAGGCTAAGTCCATGCCTTGTCTTGCTATGCTAGTCAACTTGTGGGAATTAAGGAGGAAAGATGATCTGCCTTTATGTGAAGGGACTGAACACTGATTTGTAGGTCTTATCTGTGCACATGACTTCTACAAGAAAGAACTTCAATGACGTGACCAACTATGTAAAGAAATTTGAAGGACTTAGGCAGGTTGGGCAAGCCGAGACACTGGCTAAAAGGTCAAATAATGTGGGAAACTTCAGTGGTTCTTCTTCCAAGGGTCCTGGTCAACAGGTGTATTTAGCTCATCCGATTCAGTCGGCTTTACCAGCTTCTACGAGTGGTTGTTCCAGGGTCACACAACAGTCTCAGGCTCAAGGTGGTCAAAGAGCTTCTTATTCGTCAGCCATCAGGCCCTAACTCGGTCGAGGATGCTTCAATTGTGGTGAGATGGGTCACTTTAAGAGGGAATACCCGCACAAGCTGGTGGGCAGTCAAGCGCAGCAACAGGTAAAGATTGTGGTATCATCAGGTGGAGGTGGTAATGGGAGAGGACGTCCACAGGGTGGGCGAGGTATTAATTAGGGAGGCCGTGGGGGCAGAGAAAATGGTAATGCTAGTAGGAAAGTAGTGCAATGGGGTCGAGGGGTTTCCTGAAATAATGATAGAGCTCACTGTTACACCTTCCCAGGCAGGCCAGAGGTCGAGGTGTCTGACACCGTGATAATAGGTACTATTCAGGTCAGTGATCGGATGGCTTCTGTCTTATTCATACGTATATGTTAAATTTGCCTCGGGACTTCACTTAATTTGTGATATCCTTGATGCCCCCTTCATGTTTCTACCCTGATTGGAGAGTCTGTGGTAGTAAACCGTGTGTATTGTGCTTGCTCTATGATGTTTGTGGGTTGTCAGACTTGGGTAGATCTGGTGATTTTTGATATGCTAGACTTTGATATGATCTTGGGTATGACTTGGTTGTATCTTTATCATGTTGCATTGAATTGTAATTCTAAGACAGTAACTCTAGAAATCCCAGGTAAGGATAGATTAGAGTGGGAATTAAGGTGTGTACAGGCCTAAACCAGTAAAGATCAAATCCTATATTCCTTTTAGAAGGTTGGTGGGGATTGGTTGTTTTGCGTACTTGGATTCGGAATGTTAGTGCAAAGTCCCTCCTTTTGAGTCAATCTCAGTAGTTTCAGAATTTCAGGAGGTATTTCCTATGGATTTGTCTGGTACATCTCTAGATAGAAATATTGATTTTTGTATAGATTTAGAGCCGGGTACTCGTCCAATCTCTATTCCTCCTTATCGCATGGCTCCGATAGAGTTGAGAGAATTAAAGACTCAGCTTCAGGAACTCTTAGATAAGGAATTCATTCATCCTAGTGCTTCACCAACGAACGTTCAAAAGCTTTGATTGAGTTATCCCGCAACAAGCATGGGGTATTTTTCAAAAAAATCACTTTAAGGGGGAGTGTGAAAAAAGATAAAGATGATTTTTTGAAACATCATAAATTAATTTCTAAAATAGTCTAGTGTAGTATTTAGGATAAGTATCTTATAGAAATATCTAGATATTCTAGAATAGAAGATAAAGTTACTAGAATTTCTTATAGATAGAGTAGGATAAGCATCTTATAGAAATACTAGAATTTCTTGTAGAAAAAACTAGATATTTACCTAGATTTTCTTGTAGGTAAAGTTACTAGAATTTCGAACACCATACAATACCTCCCACTAGAGACTTGAAAGCAGAGTTACCATGTTTTGCACACACACCAAGTCCATAAACAGCAGCCTAGCTCTCCCATGTTCTAGAGGGGAGTACACTACCATTGTTCTACCAAGTCTTCTGCTCTACCACCACTTCTAGCTGTGACTAAACTAAACTAAACTAACCCGTAGGTATCATTCAATGAATCCAACATACTTGCACATATTTCAGTATCAGGCTCCTGTGATGGATGGAAGCAGATATGTTACTAACCGACAATCTAAAAATCAAAGTACCATAATACATGTTTTTTAGATGTTTCCAAAGTAAAGAGCGAAAAAAAAAGAATTAACGAGTTAAAGTCAACCTTATGAAAAGCTTCCACCAAAGTTGGTACTATGCAGTCGAATAACTGCTTGGCATAGATCACATTTTGGCCATTAGCAGTCCCTTTCTCTATAGCCAGTTTGGCAGACTGTAACAGCTCTGGCATGGCTATATATAACCAACATATAGTTACATATCAGTAATTTGCAATAATACGGGATAAGGCACAAGTACCCCTCTAGACTATCATCAAAATCCCAACGACACATCTTAACTTAACTATGGACCTATTATCCCCTGACCTATTTTAAAATGGAATAAATGTCACACTAAATGCTAATGTGGCATAGAGAGTGTGCATACTCTCTTAAAGCAAGTGAAGGTTACAAATATAATTTTAACAGTAATTAGCAGGTACACGTGTCTTCTTTTAATTTGACATTACTTAATTAATTTACTTAATTAGTTATATATAATTAATTAGACTCCTTTATCTTCTATATATACCTCTTCTTCTCTTTGAAATCATTTTATTCTTCTGCAACTTTTCATCAAAGTGCAATCATGAAATAAGCAAACATTATGTGAAATAAAGTAGTTCCACTCCAACAATATGTATAAAAAACAAATGGTTTAATTACTTTCCCCAAAAATTTTCATATACAGAGAAATTTCAATTCACAAAGAATAATTCTCAAAACAAAAATTTTAAACACTATTTGGCCACTAGATTTCAGTGTCCTTCAAATTGGAAAATCATATCTCTGATTCTTCTCTATTTTCTCCCTTTAGGAACACCATCTCTTCCGTCATACCAAAGTCGAAAAACAACACCCATCTCTCCCGTACAAATATGAGCTAATGCCGCCTTCGATCCAGATCTTGATAGAAGATTAATGAGAATCAGAGTCGTCTCCGACAGAGGGGAGTACATGTGATAGCATATTTAAATCAAATGGAGTTACTGGAGTACATGAGAATCAGAGTCGTCTCCGATCAATATTCATGCTTTTTCAAAACTCCTAATATCACTAATGGAACTTTGCTTAGCAGAGTGAATTTACCATTAAAATGAAAATAAGTCCTCGAAAATCAGTAAAGAGAAAAACAAAATCAGTAATTAAAAAAGAGAAAGAGGGATTTTAACGAGGAAAAATAATTAATGCTTAAAAAAAGATGAAGCGCGTCTAATACACCAAAAGGTACTCATTTGGTTATGTATGTCACATCAGCATTTAGGGTGATATTTATTCTATTTTAAAATAGATCAGTGTGGTAATAGGTCCCTAGTTAAGTTAAGGTGTGTCGCTGGGATTTCAGTCATAGTCTAGGGGGTACTTGTGCCTTATCCCAATATTACTGAAAAAACAAACAAACAAACTAGAAGAGAATAAAATAGACAAAAGAAATTCACCTAACTTCCAAAACAACTTGTTCCAAGAATCAGCATATTTATTATCTCGAAATGCAATACAAGATTTCACTCAATAGCATATAGAACATGCAAGCAATTAGTGATGCCAACCTGGTGAATCCAAGGGTAGAAACCTTCCTTTAGCTCATTAGCATATCATATTAGAAGTTGTAGCCTTCTCCTCTATAGCATATATCAATCCCAGGCATTTCAAAGCCATGACGCATAATGCTCTCCATATTTTTGGCTGATGCCCCGTACCAAGCATGCTCAACTCTAGGGTTCCATCTAGCACTCATTACGTTCTCCAAATTCTCTTGAAAAACCTCAAATCGCACCTTTTCCATTGGACTAGTTCTCATACACTGATGAATTGCAGTGACTGTAAGTGAAAAATCTAACTACAGTCACTGCAATTCATCAGTGTATGAGAACCGGTCCAATCGAAAAGGCGCGGTTTGAGGTTTTTCAAGAGAATTTGGAGAACATAGTGAGAGCTAGAGGAAACCCTAGAGTTGAGCATGCTTGGTGTGGGGCATCAACCAAGAATGTGGAGAGAATTATGCGTCGTGGCTTTGAAATGCCTAGGATTTACCCGGTTCTCATCCTTATAAGGGAACATCTATAAGCCATATAAAACTAGATTAAATTAAAATGGGAGAACATTGACAGGAAGTATACCATAGCCATATGTTTATATTCTCATACTAACCTTCTTTGCGCCGTCGCTGAATTTATCTTTGCCAACTGTTCTTGAGAAGGAGTCTCAAAGGATTATTTAAATAAAAGATACCAATTGAACAACATAAAATTTTCTATAACTCTGCGGAAGATTTGTTTGATAGTTTTTACAAATGAATGACCTTCTATTTATACTACTCATCTAAGGACTAATAGATAAATAATAATTGTTATACAAGTCCCTACTAATTTATAAAAATTCCTCTTTCTAGAATATTCTACGCAACTAGAAGATTCCAAGGACCTTCCATGAAAATCCATTAGATTTTAGGGTCTTCCAAGGAACTCTCCATATACTTCTACAATATTCCACTAAGGACTATTGTTCTTCCAATCTAAGCTTTCCATACGGAAAACCTTATGCCACGTGGTGCCTAAGTGGTGTGATGATGTGGCAGGTCGACACACTAGACTTTACTAACATATATCCTGATATTACATTGATATCACTCAAATGGAAAAGCTGTCCTTACAACTTATTCAACCACCGCAACCCTTTCCCACCCTACCAACCACCACCAAAAATAATAACAAATAAAACAAAAAAAAATTAAAAAAGAGGACCCTCTATGACATTAAGCCAACTTTCAAAGAATACAAGAGCTCAAAAAAGAAAAAAAATCCATTAAAAGGTTTGCACAAAAATGCAGTTGCAGAGAACAAGTGCCAAAACAATATTTATTTTAGTGCTGCAACTATTCTCTTAAACAAACACAACACAAAAAAATCGCCAGTCATCTACAAAATTAAAAAAGAATACAATTTAATTGTAAATAGTACAAAAATGTGATATACTAATACACAATTATGTAAATAAATCTTAAGGTGAGCAGTGATGAGGGATTACAGAGAAAAAATAAGTATGGAGTCTATGTCCTTACATACATCAAGTATCAAAATCTGTGGAGTAAATGACGTTCAAACATGCAAAATCAGAAGAAAAAAAAAACTTTAATACACAAAGAAGCATATGCAAAAAGATTTGAATTCAATAAAGCCCTAGAAAATCGCAAGGTCACCGGAGAAAAGCTTTTGAGTAATAGATTATAACAATTACACTAAAAATATTGATGTAGATCAAAGAAGCCCTAATTTAAGGAGGTCTTTCACAAGGAGTCAAGCTAAGGGCCTTCAAGCATTACAAATTACAATTTCACAATAAAATCTGCCTAGGAGATGATGAGAAAGAAATAGGAACAATCACAACTACATGAGCATATATAGACAAAAGGCTGACCACTTAAAATCAATTTTTTTCCTATGGAGGGCATGGATAAGAAGAATCCCAATTAATTATACTCTCAAAAGAATAAACATCATTAGAGTATCTAGATGTTGGTGTCGTGATGATTATGAGGAGACAATGATACATTTATTTCTAACATCTCCAATAGCTGCAAGGCTATGGAGACAGTTTGCTTCTTGTGCAAGTGTACGCATTGATGGGTTGCGATTGCAACAAGTAATCTTAAAGTGATTGACATCTTTGCAATCTCCAAAGCTTCAACACATATATTGAGCCTTGCCAACTATTATTATATGGAAATTATGAAAGAGAAGAAATTCAAGGAAACATGAAGGAAATACTATATATGGGAGGATAGTATATCAAGTCCAATTGACAATTAATCAGATTATTAGATTCAACTATCACAGTTAACTTTATCACCAACAAACTAGCCAACACTGATACAGTTTTTGAGCAATTACAAGCCTAAAGACCATAAACTATATTCATTGTTTGGTTTAGCGGAAGAAATAGTCACGTGTGGATTCAAAATCAATACAGATGAAGCAAATCAAGGAAATCCATGACTAAGCTCCTATGGTTTTTGTTTAAGGAATGACATTGGAGATCTAATCTACGCGATGGCAAGATTGATAGGAGAAGCTTCAAGTTTAGTGGAAGAGACTGCATCAATTCATAAAGCCATTAGATACTTTCTTAGCAAAGGAATTCTTAAGGCTAACATAGAGACATATTCAATGATTCTCAAGAACACACACATAAATGTTTGAAAACCACCACGAAAAATCATACAAATATTTGAGCAAATCATACAAATGATGCAGCAATTACAAATTGGGATTACACATGTGTCTTGGGAAGGAAATAAACTAGCAGATTTCTTTACAAATCTAGCTTTTGAGCAAGAGAATACAACACACTTTCAAAATTTTAAGTCGATACCATCAATGGAAAAGAGAATAATTAATTCAGAAAAAAAAAACAAAGAGTCCCTACATCTGAGTCAGGAGTAGAAGGATACCATGCAGTTCATGGAAGGATTTCAGAAATATGAAAAGGGAGAAATGTACAAAACAGACCCGATTTCTACGAAATTACAAAAGCAGCATCAACTAAAAGACCCACCCTAAGTTCGTTTTCCTAATGAAAAGGCATACAAAACTTACAAGCTTGGAACGCCAACCAAAGAAAAGGAGATGAAAAGCTCATCACAAAATTAGAGAAAACCACCTCTCAAGTGAAAGTTGTATCTCTCTCTTGTGTATTTATTTTATATTATGTATGTACTCTATTATAAGTAGATGTACCTATCCAGACTAGGTCCCTGGGGAGTTGTTGAATATTTTGTAAAGTTCGAAAGGAATTTTCTTATTTTATTTTACCTTATCAATGAAAATACTTTTATTTAGAATATTTTTTCTATTAAATGAGGAAAGTTGGTAAAATTCGCCTATCTAATTAGATTAGAATAGGTGCCTGCATGATCCCGTAATTTGGATTGTGACATTCAGAGCCCTTATTCGTTTTGTTCCCACCATACCTCCTCAGAGTACCACCAAGATCTTTAGCCATTATATATCCAGGAAATCCACAAACTACTCGACACTTATTAACCTTGAGCCATTGAGGAAACAAGGCATCTGTTGCAGGTGTAAGGAAAGGTACTTCCTTGGACATCAATGCAAACAAAAAGCCTTACCATTAAAGGAAAGCAACTAGAAAAATTTATGGATGTACCTAAGACCTTAGAGGAAGAAGTAGAGGAACAAGATGAAGGATTCCTAAATGCTTTATTAGTATTGAGTTCCTCAAGTGTCAAGATCTGTACCATTAAGATTGTGGGTTATGTCGAGAATTAAAAATTGACATGTCGTAAATGCGAATCTTTTCGAGTGAATAATATATCAAACTACTTGAAAATATCTAGAGAAGCTTATAACTAAAATTTAAAACTATTTAGAGGAGGTTTGAGTTGATTTGGATTAAAAAGACAAAATCATCTCGTTGAGGAAGATGAACTACTCTAATGTATAAATATTATGTAAACATTGTATATAGATGTATATACATTTGTGCTAAATAAGTATACATGATATATATTCAGTTATACACTATTCATACAATATCGATACATTACATATGCATACATCCATTTTAATTGAAAATTCTTTATCGCATGTACATGAATTATGTAAGAAGCCCTAGGATAAGATGTAAGCCTACCAATTCTAGTAAGAAACGTAGTTTTACTAGTACCAACATAGCACTAAAAAATTCTTTATGCCAAAGTAGTAAATGCTGAATACATTTTAAACTTAGCAACAAGTATGCTTTTCTTCTTCCCATCAAATCATCTTCTATTTCTTCTAGCCATATTGACTCTGCAATACTTAAAGGAACTGCTTCCCAAGTATTTGATACACACATAGACCTAGTCAAAATGAATGACATTAATGAGTATTTGATTCACATATAGCTACAGGTCCAATAGGTTCATTGCATTGGAGAAAAGTTGTTAACTTCTGCTGACTGCAGGGAGGCTGGTGGCAGTGTTTGCTGAAGGCCTCAATGGAGTAATCATCCTACTAGCAGTCTACCTTTCGACTATTGAACAAAGTAGGTCATGAACAACCCTGGGTTCAATCAGATTAGCTTTTATATGCAGGCATTTCAGCCATGAATTACCTGTCAAAAGGTTTCAGATATGAGAATCGAAGAAATCATAACAACTAACAAGGTTCTCCTACAACAAGCAAAAGTAAAGACATTTCTATAAAATAAGTTAATTACACTTTATAAACTAAATACCATGTGATTAATAGAAGAGTCCTGAGATGATACTGTTTTTGAAGTACGAAGAGATGATAAAGGACCCGAAGGAGCAAGTAAAGAAATTGAGTCTGTTTCTTGGGAAGCCATTTGAGAAGGAAGAGGATTTGGAGAAAGTTGTGTGGAGATGTAGTTTGGAGAGATTGAGGAACTTGGAAGTGAATAAAAATGGGTCTGTAATTTATGGAGTTTCGAATGGTAGTTATTTAATTTCCGGAAGGTGATGGTTGGTGATTGGAAGAATTACTTGAATCCTGAAATGGAACATCAAGTTAACCAAACAACACTCTTCAAGTTTAAAGACTATGGACTAGAGTTCGAGAATTGAAATCCTTTGTTTTTTTTTCTGTTGTTCACGAATACAGGCAGAAAAAAATAGCATAATTCTTTGGTGTCATAGGTTATCTTTCTATCTTCTTCCCCTGTGAGTTTCCAAAGCGTAATTCTATGGTCTTGTGAGTTGTATTTGAATATTTCTCAATTTTGTAGCTCATTAAAATTATCTGTTTCTATTTTCTTTCCTTCTCATCCCTCTTTTATTTGCTTTTTATTTATTTATTGATATTCAGATCTTAATTAGGTGTATACTAGTCAATTCTTATGAATTTTTTTTATATTTAAATAATAAAAATATCTAAAAGGTATATCCTTATGTTACATTTTCTAGTGTCAATTTCAATCAAAGAGACAAACCTACTTGTGTCCGAGGAGAGTCAATTGATATCTCTTCGTTCAAAGCTTTGCACTATATAGGGAAAAAAACCGACACCTATATATGTAACGTGTAGGTATATGTTGAATTCTCTTTACACTAAGTAAATATATGTATATTTTTTTATCTTTTGACTTATTTTAATTAACAACTAATGTGGATCATATTATATTTTGTATTTGTAGCTTGTTTTCGATTACGAGATTTGTTTTTGATATACTCACCCAAAATTATTTCTACAAGAGTCACTAGATCTTTGGCATACATTCATGTTGCACTAGAACATTAAAAGGAGATTTTGAAGACAATTTTCGCAAAATCATTACTTGCACTTTTGCAACCTAATGTGTTATCTTATAAAGTATTTTTATGATGATAAAAATGGAAAAAAGTTAATTAAAGATTGTGTCTAATTATATTCATATTTGTTTTTGTAACAGAACAACAAGCAAAGTCAAGGCCTATTAATTTGATGAAGAAATTAATAGTAATTTTCCTTATTCAAAATTAAAGATATTATGTTTATATTGCTATTAGGTTATTTAATTGTATTATAGACACACACTTCAACTAGTGTCATGTTTATATGTTTTGTCTGGTTATTTAGTACTTTAAGAAAAACAAAAAGCCTACCAAAACACACACACACATACACACATATATATATACACCTTCCCTTGTCGTACTGCTTACCAACATAGGCATTAAATGTGATAAGAGCTTGTCGAAAAGGGGCAAGCTGCCTTGAATGTTTTTATTACTATACCCAATATTTCACCAGTATATAAAGATTTCAAAAATATAAGCCCGATAATCGAAAGACATGTTTAATGATAAACGGATCTACCACTCATTCCTGAGAAACAATCTTATGTTAAACTTTCTTGGTCAAACACTTCTTTTTCTTGCTCATTTTCCTCCCTGAGCAATTCCCTTTCGTAGGAATAAAAGTCTTCAGCTTTTGCTCTCTCTGCTTGTTTGCTTGTTTGACTTGAACTGGTTGTGATGACCTGCTTAATCTCATCCACTATGCTTTTGGCCTGGCCTTCATCCAAGAGTAGTCCAGATATCTAAAGTCCAGAGAAGAATACATGATAAGATTGAAATATTAAAGTTCATGAGAATTGAGGAGTAATTTCACGGGTACCCGCTACCTCTCCAGGTTACTCATATAAACTATAACTCAGCTTATACAAGTGGAATATCAAATAGATAGGAGTCTTGGAAGTCTAGCAGCATTCTCTTGATAAACCTGAATCTTTCATTAATCACACGTCAAAATGGTGTCAAAACTATGATCTTTTAATGATTGATACATTTATCTATCAGATAACCTTCTAATTCTTTCATTCCAAATAATCCAGAAAAGACAAGTGGGGAGTCCACTATATATGTAGGAGTTGAATTGGTTATCTTTTGCTTCAATTACTACATCTCGATTAAACCTTGCTAATTGTCTTGTTTAGATCTCTGGGGAAGGTGTACTATGTGAACACTTAGTAAACAACCGATGATTATGGAAGTAAATATTCTTGTATTTTTGCTACCACACTATTTATTCTAGTTGCTAACTCTTTTCTACTAATCCTTTACGTAAAATTAGTCCGTCAAAAATGATTAATTATTAATTAATTTGAATGAAACTTGACTTCTGAGATTTTCATAAAGCCACTGAAATCGAAAATAAGATAAAGGCTATATCAACCATTGGATCGGATGAGACTGTAAACTATAACAGTTAATTATTTTAGTATATTAAGTTTTAGACAGTAAAATTCGCGTCGACAAAATAATAATCAAGAACGAAAAAGTATCGCAACAATCGTATTTATTGATTTGAAAGTGCGAGTGTTACAATCTCTATTATTTCTCTGATTCATCCTTTCAAATATAAATTCAAGGGCTCTTGAGCTTGATCTTGAATCTTGTGGTCTTAATCTTGATTTGTGGATTTGATAAACTCGATATGGACTTGAACTTGATTATCTTGATCTTGAACTTATTCTTGGATTCAAGGGCTTTAGAGCTTGTTCTTGAATCTTTGATGAACTTGAACTTGAACTTTATCTTGATCTTGACTTTTACTTGAATTCAAGGGCTTCGAGCTTGTTCTTGAATCCGGTGATCTTGATCTTGATCATTCTTGAAGTTGAATGCTTGAATTCTTGAACTTGTAGCTTGTAGGGAAATCTGCGGCTTTTGATCCACAAACTTTCTCTAGCTTCTTGTTAGAATTCTTGGTCTTCTTTTCTAAATATGAGGACCCCTATTTATAGTTGTGGAATAGAGGAGTTGTGATAGGAATCCTTCGACCAATCAGATTTAAGTGACATGGCATATGGGATTTACGAAACGGGCTTGTCATTTTGACACATGACATGATCCTATTGACTTCTTTGTTTGACTTGGCATGCCACGTCATTTTCCATGTGGCACCAAAATGGGCCTCTAGGATGAGATGACATTGGATAGTAAACTGGGCTCATCTATTGTAACCCAAATCAATTAATTTAGACTTTAATTAAATCCATATTTATTGAACTTAAATAATTAACCCAATTATATTAATCCACAATATTTATTTGGATTAATATATCTTAAATTTAATATAATCTGAATCATTTTATAAATTTATAGTTACTAAATTTTTAATGATTACGAATGCCCCCGCTTCAAGTCTTGTCTAGATATTTCATTTTTTGAAGACTAAACTTAAAGTATTTTTAATTAAATAATAATTAGTTACCAGGCACACTAGAGTGTTAATTTAATATATCACTTTAGTATATATAATTAAAGTAATATAATTGAGTGTGAAGTGAGATCCAATCCCACGTGGATAATTTGCCACCTTTGACCAATTAGAATTTGGAATAGAAACAAGCAAATACTTGTTACAAACCAAGCAGAAAACCAATTTGAAAACGGAAGTAGTGTATTTCCGTTAGTTTTCAATTGCTTTAATTTAGTCGAAAGGAGGTATTATTAGTTTAGGAGAAGGACTCCATATCAATGTAATTGAGCATCTATAAATAGATACTCGTTTTTGAGCATAAATTAACTCAAGGGCTTGGAAGATCTTCATACCTTGGTAATCTCTTCTCTCTTCCTCCTTTTTCGTGTGAATTCTTTTTTTTTTTGTAGGTCAACACAATCAATATTTGTATTGTGGATACCATACTAGGAAGAGTTTTAGAATAACACAAGAATTTGACCTTGAGGTGTGAAGGGATGTGTTTAACATCTCCATCGTGAGATCACTAATTTGAGGTTTTATGAGATCCCGAATACTTGAGTATAAGGTGTGAAGGGATGTGTTTAACTTTCCCGCCTTGAAATCACTAATTTGAGGCTTTATGAGATCCCAAATACTCGAGCATAAGGTGTGAAGGGATGTGTTTAACCTTCCCACCTTGAGATCACTAATTTGAGACCTTATAAGATCCCGAACACTTAAGCATAAAGTGTGAAAGGATGTGTTTAACGTGTTCGTCTTGAGATCACTAATTTGAGGCTTTATGCGATCCCTAATACTTAGGCATAAGGTGTGAAGGGATGTGTTTAATGTCCCCGCCTTGAGATCACTAATTTGAGGCTTTATGCGATCCCGAATACTTAGGCATAAGGTGTGAAGGGATGTGTTTAATGTCCCCGCCTTGAGATCACTAATTTAAGGCTTTATAAGATCCCAATACTCAATCATAAGGTGTGAAGGGATGTGTCTAACGTCCCCGCCTTGAGATCACTAATTTGAGATTTTATGAGATCCTGAATACTTAAGCACAAGGGGTGAAAGGATTAATTTTGTCCACCTTAAGGGATGAAAATTTAAAGATTCTTTTAAGGATAAATTAATGAAAAGATCAGCTTAAGGTGCAAAGGGACAAATTTTGTCCACCTTAAGGCATAGAAATTTAGAGATCCTTTCAAGGGTAAATCCATGAAAAGGCCACCTTAAGGTGCAAATGGGCAATTTTGAGCACCTTAAGGCATGAAAATATAAAGATCCTTTTAAGGATAAATCTGTGAAAAGACCAGCTTAAGGTGCAAATGAAATGTTTTTGTCCACCTTAAGGAATGGAAATTTTGAGATCCTTTCAAGGATAAACCAGTGAAAAGGCCAGCTTAAGGTGCAAAGGGACAAATTTTGTCCACCTTAAGGCATGAAAATTTAGAGGTAATCTTACGGAACTAAGGGATGGATACTCGTCCATGCCTTAAGAAAGGTAATTTAAAGGTATTCTTATATATGGTGCAAAGAGATGAATAGTCATCCCTGGCCTAAGAAAGATAAATTTAAACGTCAAGGCTCAAAGACTTCAATTTTCAGACTCAACCACTTTAAAGAATTTGACTTGCAAACATGGTGGGTCTGAAACTTCAACTTTAAGACTGAGAGAATTTGAAAATTTCAACTTGCAGATTTGGAGGATTTAAAGACTTCCATTTGCGTATTTGGTTGATTTGAGACTCCAACTTGCAAACTTGGGAGAATTTGAAGACTCCAACTTGCGTACTTGAGGAGTTGAAGACTTCAACTTGCATACTTGAAAGATTTGAAGACTTTAACTTGCATACTTGGAGGATTTGAAGACTTCAACTTGCATACTTGGAAGATTTGAAAACTTCAACTTGCATATATGGAGGATTTAAAAACTTCAGCTTGCATTGGAGAATCTAAAGACTTCAACTTGCACATTTGGAGGATTTGAAGACTCTAACTTGCAGCCTTGAATAATTTGAGGACTTCAACTCGCATATTTGGAGGATTGGAGACGTTAACTTGCATACTTGAAGGATTTGAAGACTTCAATTTGCATACTTGGAGGATTTGAATACTTCAACATGCTGACTTGGAGAATTTGAATATTTCAACATGCAGACTTGGAGAATTTGAATACTTCAACATGCAAACTTGGAGAATTTGAATACTTCAACATGCAGACTTAGAGGATCTGAAGATTTTGACCTGCGAATTTGATAAACTTAAGACTTCAACCCGTAGACTTGGAAGTTTTGAAGACTTCAACTTGCAGACTTAAAGGATTTGAAAATTTCAACTTGCATACTTGGAGGATTTGAAGACTTGAAGAATTTGAAAACTTCAACTTGCGTGCTTGGAGAAGTTCATATTTCACAGGGGGTTGCCCCCATCGAGTCACCACTTGGTGCAAGTCTATAATTTGATGAAAGATTACCCATAGCCTTAACTTTTATGTGACAGATCAAGTGGGGACATGTGATATTTTGACACTCATGCAATTGAACTTAGAATATGGTTCTAAGCGCCTACATACCTCAATGAAGAGGATCAAGTCTCAACGTAGTTCTGGGAGATTTTTTTTTTTGGGGTGTCATGCATAGTTTATACTCTTGCAGGCCAGGAGTGACATGCAGTTTAGGCTCGTATCTTAATATCACGACCCAAGGTACCCCCTAGACGTGAAATGGCGTACAAGACCCCGAAAGGCCTCATACAAGCCACTTAGCGTACATATATACAAGTTCATAGAGATTTAAGAGTTCAAAAGATAGACAATATCATATCAAAGCTTTTAAGAAAATAGCGAAAGTCTACATCTCATGTCTCAAAACCAATTTATCATAAGAAAGAGAAATAAAGTTTGGGACGTAACCCAATACAATGCCAAAGTGAAAGAACATAAAAGAAATAACAACTAGGCTATGTCCTCGAATGGATAAGGACTCACCAAGTCTTCAACAATCCTTCTACTAAGCTCTAACCACGAATAGATGGAGAATCGCCAAATCCTACATTATGAGACAATGTAGGCAAAAGTATGCGTTAGTACATGGAATGTACCAAGTATGAGGGGAATGCAATAAAACATTAAGTCATGCTAAAAAGGGATATTTTCATGACATGCAATGACCAGGCTAAAACATGATAAAGGTTAAGAAACATAAAACATAAACCATGGTCAAAGCAAGCTAAACATCTTTACTTTACTTGTGAGAATACTTTATAAGTCACTTTAGTTCATTATTGTGAGAAATTACCTTAACCGACATTTAAAGACCATGTGAACTATCAACATGGAATCCGACATACTCCCTACATCGGAAGTGCCATCCTACTTGCTAAGGTAGGACCCATAACATCTAGCTTACGTGGATCCACTAGCTAAGGTCTACTTAAAGACAATCATCCTATAGTTTAGGGATAAGAGATTGCTACTAGAGACTCCGCCTCCTCTAACAGAAGAGCCTCCATCTTAATACCCTCTCGGTGCTAAGTAAATATCCCACGGAATTAGTTATCTTGTTATCCATGGAAAGGTACAACTAGAGTACCAATCCAAGCTAAAATCATACATATAGACGTTTCATATTCCATGGACAAGTCCAAGCTTACGTCATTAGAGTAGCTCCTTAACCTTTGATTCAACTTTAGTTGAGATAACCTTTCAACAAGTTATGAATCCTTTATGTGAGAAAACCTTTCATATTCATCAATTATCAACATCGAGACTTCTACCTCAAATCTTCTTAAAATCATCATCAACTTCATAAAAGACATACATAAATTCATAAACTTCATCTTTTCATAGTTCATCATAAATCATAACTTGAAAACCATAGATTTCACATGGGTTCACAAAAATTCATCTTAAAACATGCAATTCAACTCTACTTCATGATTAGAAAACCATAAACAAAGCAATTTGATCATAATTGAAGGAACCCACATGGTAGAAGAAAATCTAGTTTTTGATTGAACAATCTTTACTTAGAAAATTAGGGTTTATAGTCCAATTCATAGATCAATACATGCATTCACATGGAATTAGTTGAAAACATGTAATTGAGTCTAAATCATAAAAACAAGATCATAAATACATAATTGAATCCATACAAATAGAACCCATGAAGAATGAAATCAAAACCTTGTTCAATTTTGGGAAATTGAATTGGAGAGTTGAAGAAAACCTTGGGGGCTCAATGGGTGAATGGAACCCGTTGATGAAGTCCCTACATACCTCAATTGAAGCCCTAAATAATGATGAAGAATGGAGACTTGAACTTGAAGAACCCTAGCTTGACTTCTTCTTCTTCTTGATTCTAGTGAGAGAATATTTGAGAGAGGAGAATTTGGGGAAACTTGTAAAGTGATTGGAAAGGGTAGATTTTAGGATTAAAAGGTTTTACATAGTGTTAGGAAAAGTCATAAACCGACTTAGATTATTAAATAGGCCATTAGGTTAAAAGACCAAACGACCCTTCTTCAAAAACTCACCAACGACCCACTTACCATATGACCTACGGTTGGTAGGTCAACCTACTGCCCGTAGGTCACCAACCGTAGGTCAGCCTGCCTTAGGTCAAAAAATTAAATAAATTCCTCCTTCCAACTAGTACCATCAACGACCTCCCCCCCCCCCCCTCTCAACCTACTATTAGTAAGTCAAATGACTATCGGTAAGTCATGTAGTAGGTCACTACTTAGAAAACTTTTCCAACTTTTTCCCCTAGGCAGACCCACCTACTACTCCTACCCCTCTTGACCTACTATTGGTAAGTCAAGTAGTAAGTCATTCCTTAGAATTTTTTTTTCAAGCTTCTTCCCTTAGGCAGCCTTACCAACGGTTCCTACCCCCTTGACCTACTGTTGGTAAGTCCACCAATGATTAGTAGGTCACCAAAGTTTCCAAAAATTGAAATTTTTCGCCCTTTCGAATCTGGGGTGTTACACTTAAGAACTATCTTAAGAAGTATTTCAACTTGAATATTTAACTCAAATTTGAAGAGCTTTGTGACATACAGTTTAACCTCGTGTTTCAAGGAGCATTTAAACTTGAAGATTTAACTCAAATTTGAAGAGATTTGTGACATACAGTTTAAGCTCGTGTTTCAAGGATCATTTCAACTTGAAGATTTAACTAAAATTTGAAGAGATTTGTGACATACAGTTTAAGGTAATGTTTCAAGGAGCATTTCAACTTGAAGATTTAATTCAAATTTGAAGAGCTTTGTTACATACATTTTAATCTCATATTTTAAGGAGCATTTCAACATGAAGATTTAACTCAAATGATATGAATGTTTAGCTTAAATTTGAAGAGCTTTCCAACTTAGAGATTTAGCTCAAAGGAAGAGCTTTAAAACTTAGAGATTTAGCTCAAATTTGAAGAGCTTTGTGATATACAAAGGTTCATGCGACTAGGAGCATTATAACTTGTTGCTTAGGCTCATGCGATGAGGAGCGTTGTAACTTGCAGTTTAAGCTCATGTGTTAAGGAGTGTTGTAACTTGCATTTTAGGCTCATGTGTTAAGAAGCATCGAGTTATATAAAGACTCTTCAAGGTCAAATTTGAATGCAGACTTGCCTCTACTTTGGAGTTCTTCTAGATCTTCATCTTCGTAAGGCCTACAGACAGGAGATCGTTGATCTCTTTTTATAGTCATGCTTAATTCCATGTCATGTGCACATGTTGCTAACTCTTCGAATGTATTGGGTGTTAATCCTAGCAAGATATAGTAAAGACCCCAATTCATGCCTTGAATGCACTTTTCAATGCTACAAGTTTCACTAAGACGATCTTTGCAGTTGAGGCTCAAACTTCTCCAGCGATTTATAAAGTCAACAAATAGTTCATCTTCACGTTGGCGAGCATTTGTAAATTCAATCATACTAACGACACGTCTTGTGCTATAGAAACGATTGATGAACTCTTGCTGGAACTGCTCCCAACAATATATAGAACTAGGTTCGAGATCTGTGTATCAATCAACGACATTTTCTTTGAGAAATCGAAAAGTTGTTTGACAAGATAATCACGATATGCCCAAGCATCATTGCAAGTCTCGATAAAGTATGCTATATGTTGTTTTGGATTTCCTTTTCCATCAAATTGTTGGAGCTTAGAAGGTTGATAGCCCTCAGGCATTTTCAAATTATCAATTCTTTATGTATATGGCTTTGCATATGTGAGAGAAATTTTGAACAAGGACTCAGATTTGTTGTCAATAACCTCTATGATAAAATCCTTCAATTGATCAATAGGAATCAAACCGTCAGTGGAGAGATGAATCTCTTTGATCTTTGTTTGCTTTATGCAAGACTCTTCTTTGTCTCGAATTATAGGAAGCTTTAAAGGTGCTTGACTCGATCTTCTCTCACTCATGCTATTCATTTTATTTGTTAGCTTGGAAAGTTTAGCATCTTGTTCATGTACGCACTTTGTTATGCCTTCAATTATTTTAATCAAGCTTGCTAGTTGTTCTTCTATAGTGGAAGCCATTTTGATATTCTTTGATGCTTGAAAAGTTGATATGAGAGGTAGAGATTGTCCCACTAGGCGTACATAAATTTGTAGACACTAAAATTCGCATCAAAAAATAATAATCAAGAACGGAAAAGTATCGCAACAATCGTATTTATTGATTTTAAAGTACGAGTGTTACAATCTTTATTATTCCTCCGATTCATCCTTTTAGATATAAATTCAAGGTCTCTTGAGCTTGATCTTGAATTTGTTCTTGAACTTGATCTTGGATTCAAGGGCTTTTAAACTTGTTCTTGAATCTTCGATGAACTTGAACTTGAACATTATCTTGATCTTGACTTATACTTGAATTCAAGGTCTTCGAGCTTGATCTTGAATCTTATGGTCTTTGTTGCTCCCAATTGCACACGCAAGTGTACGTGGTCGCGCAAGTAATATAGTGGCTCTAAAAGAGCCGGATTATCGAACCCAAAGAACTTGTCAATTAACTATTTTACTAAATTATACTAATCTAATTATTTATTCAAGAGTCTCAAAAGAAATAAAAGAATGCAAGAATTAAATAGCAGGATTAACTTACAATGATTAGGGCAATTCCAGGGCTGCAGCATACTTAAGCTTTCATGTATCGCATCTCATGTAATGAATTAACTAAGGTATCAAATTACTGATTTACAGGGTTGATTTTATGATCATGATCTCTCGACCTCTAATCGACTACTCCAACTAGCTGTCTAATTACATCGTTGAGCGGGGATAGGCAGTCCTAATTGGCGAGCATTTATATTTCATCCTATTTTATAACCAAGCTTGGTGTTCGTCCGGGCGTCACTCCTAAACACGAATCTAATCAAGTGATATGCAAGTTAGATCAAGCTTTTTGTATTCTTTGGTCTATCTACCTCTTCGTCTCTCGAGTCTAAGAATAGACAATATATTTATTTCTATGGTGATCAAGCATGAAATACTAAAACAAGAATATAAAAATAGTTTAAGCGATAACCAACAATTAATTCAAAAATAATGATGTTCAGCAATTACCCATAGTTGTAGCCCCAGAACAAGGATTTTTAGCTACTAATGTCTAAGAAGAGAAGAAGAAAAGAATCCTAAAAAATATTGATAATTTTTTCTTACCAAGTATATTCTCTGACACCCCCAATAATTATTCCTATGGACTATTTATAGATGTAGAAAATCGTAAATAAAATAACTGAGTCCAAAACAAATTAGAAACCCAAAACCAAAAAGGATTGAAATTGTATTTCGCTTGAACTGTGCCGCCGCCTCAACATTATTCTCAAACCGCCTCACTTGCTTCCACGTGGCACAAATTTCAATTTGTGCTTTGCACTTTGCACTTTTCACAATTTGCAATGTAATTCTTATGTATATTAAATAAATATTATTATATTCAATTTAATTCATTAAGCTATCTGCTTGATTTTCCTTTTAGAATATTCTATTTTTAATTAATTTTAGCTCCAAACTTTTTCATCTTCCCACCAATTTAGTCCTACAAATAAAATACACTATTTAGCACAATTCATAAAATTTATGCTCAAAAGGACAAATACAAATAATAAATGTGAGACAAATAATGATAAGAAAATATATTGTTGGCCTCACATCAACACCCCACACTTAAACTTTTGCTCATCCTCGAGCAAACATTAAAGCTCATCTAAAAAAAATCATACTAGGAATGCCATCACTTTGGTTGATACAAACAATTATGACATATTGAAATTTCAAAACATCAAGTACAATTCCTGCTCATTATGCAAGATATACAAATAAACAACAAACTTCTAACCTCCTAACCTCAAGGAAGGACTTTGAACTCATCAAATTTAAGCTTGGTCACTTACTCTCATCAAAGAAAGCTAATAAAATCACATACCCATCATGAAACAAGTGCCCTCACAAGAAGAAATAGCTCACACACTCAATTCAAAAGATTGAATATAAATTAAGGACTTCACATCACAGAACAACTCACACGCTCACAAATAAAATTTACATGTATGCACAAAGAACCATATGCTTGCCCATTATATACATCTCCACTAATTAAGTATGCTTGAATAGAATCAAATAGGAGTTTAATGGGTTGTAATGTTTGCTAGGGAACGGGTAGGAAAATTATATAATAGTGATTCACACTTCCCTAAGCACTTTGCACTTTTACAATTCATCAGCCATTATTTTCTTCTCTTTATTTTCAACCCTCTCTTCGACAATTAGTTCACAAGTAATTCACATCATTGTTTTAGCTAAGTTGATTAGAGAGTTTATTTAAAAGAGAGTCGCCACTTAATTTTTAAAGAAAAATCAAGAAAACTTAATTTCAAAATGATTTAAAACAAAAAATCAATTTAAAATAACCAAAGAGGTTCAAGGGTTCAATGTTTATTTCAAGAAGGTGTTAGACACTCGAAATACCCGCTAACTTGCGGTTGACCAACAATTTGAAAATATTTGACTAACTTAAAAAAAACTAGGCATATTTATTACTTTAAAGATATTTTTACACTTAAACAAATTTTAGGAAAAGATACTGTTTATTTCGAATAGGACTAAGTACAAAAAACTTATAAATATTTAGAAAATAACTTGAAGATTAAAACATTTACTCATTTGTTTTGAAATCAAGATTTATAAACAATTAATGCAAAATAGCCATCCTTTGGGAATTTCAAATTAGGTAACCTTAAAATTGATTATCAAATAAACAAGTAATATTAAATGTAACAATATAATAAAAGAGAGGGTGATTTTGGGCCCAAGTCTGGATCCTGTCCGCCTAGGCCAGTACTTGGGCCTAATCTGATTTTCTGGGCTTTGGCTCTCTGTACCTGTCCTAAGCTAACATGTCAAAGTATATGGGCTAGTAAACCGATGGGCCCTTGGCCCAAATGTACCTGTCCTAAGCTAACAACATATACAAAATAAGTGGGCTTTTGGCCCAATTAACAAAAAAAGGGCTGCTGGAAATCTTGGAAGGCCTTTGGGCCTATTGCTGCCTTTGTATACAATGTATACAGTGAGCGTATACCACTGTATATTCCTGTACTGATGCATCTGTTGCTGTATACTGCTTATATACTCTCTGAAACTTGTATTTCGCATACTTTGGACCTGTTCTTCGGTTTTATTTAGTGGCCGACTCGATAAGGAAAGGGTTTGGGCCTTTGTGGCCCAACTCGGAATGCAAAAAGGGTAAGAAGATGGAGTCCAAAAGGACTCGGACAGATTTCGCAACAAAGGAGAAAAAAGATATGAGTTAGTAACTTATAAAGAAAACGCATACTTAACTTAAGATTTGAACACAAATGAATAACTTAAGAGTATAATTGAACAAAAGATGTAACTCAAAGACTTATATATTATTAAAAACTAATCAGATTCACAAAAGAACCGAACAATGCTTTCCTAAGCTAGAATCGATATCATGAAATTCCAACAGGAACAGAGGCAACTAAGAGAAGGCTGAAATTCAAGAACTAGTCTATAAAGAGCAGACTCTAATCTGATATAACATGAAGCCATACAACAAGCAATCCTTTCATTCTAGTGTATTTCAAGCAGCAAATAGAAAAATAGACATTACACTCTTGTTTAGTTAGAAATGGCAGCAACAATAGAAAGCATGTACACTCAGCAAACAATAAAAAAAATATGACAGAACAGCCTGATCTCTGGGCATGAACAGGAACAACATTTTATTTTTTGTAGCTTTTAAATCAAGAAAAAAAAAGGGAAGGAGTAGATATGCTTCAACAGTTTAGACATCAACATAACAATGAGATGATAACAAATAGCAAATCAGAGGCTCAAAGTTTATAAGAAAAATTAAGGAACAATGAAGTATTTTGCTTCAAACAGTGAAGAAAGAAAAGAAACGATTAACTGCTAAACATGAGTAGAAAATTAAAACTTAATACTAGCAACTACAGTAAAGAAAATATGGGTGGGAGGGGGGGGGGAGGCATGGCTATATGGAATCAAACATGGCAGCAGCCTTATTTAACTAAACAGGTAAAACACAAGCTCCAATAAGCATAAACAAGCATAATATCATGAGCTAAGACTCTAGTGACATAAGCATCATTCAGACTACGTGGGAGCTAGATACACCCATTAGGCAGGTTTAAACTAGTATTAATAAGAGATTATCACAATAAGAAGAAAACAAAGGCAAACAGCAAAGAGTATAACCAACTTCCTATCACATTGATGGAAAAACTTAGAACAAACATCGAATAATCCAACAATGCAGCCGATTCACTCACAGTTGAGACCAAGTCCACAGTGAACCATTTGGAATAAAGCAAAACAGAGATAACTGGGCTTAACATACCTTATCGAGTTAAAAAAACTTAACAAATAACATCTAAACCAAGACTATATGCAATTAGACGAATAGAGGATAGACAGACCAAAATCAAACAAAAAAAAGAAGAAAGCTTGAAAACAGTTTTAGAGCTTAAGATATGTTGAATTTAAGAATCTCGAGCGGGAGACAAAAAATAAGCTACGGATAATGAAACAAGAAACAACAAAACACACAACGTAATATCTCATTATGAACAGAACTCAACAGGAGGAAAAAAGGGTATAAAATGAAGGAAGACTCAAGTTTAATCCATATTGGTGGTACTACAACCTGTTATCATCAAGAATTAGCATTCATCTGAGTTCAAATGCTACTACGACAAACTTATAGTATCATCACAACCTGACTCAAAAATCATTTAAATCAGGCGTCAACCACTAAACAACAACTACATGATCGAGAAACAAGAAAACACTTCAATACATTCAGAAAACAGAAGGAGAAGAAAAGCATCATAAAGGAGGAAGACTTTTACCTCTTGTCGAGCAGGAACTGAGATGTACGAGTTGAGCAAAAGCTTTCACCACACACAAGAACTCCGGCAAACAATGGGAATGTCTCGTCCAGTTAGGAAATCGAAACTCGGATACTTTGTACAACACTAATCGACTTTAAGGTCTAGTTTTTGCCTCAAAAGAACCTTTATATTTTGTGTATTCTCTGTATCATTCCAAAATTCTTAACCAAAAATTCCCAACCTCTTTGCAAGAAGGCAGAAAGAGGCTTTATATAGGGGAAAAATTAGGGTTCAAAAGGAGGGGAAATCGAGGGAGTAAAACGGATAAGAATTGAGGCTTGAAATTCAAATTCCTTGTGGATAAGGAATATACCGAGAATCAGCCTATTCTCAAACGGATTGGAATAGATTGGGGGTGAGGTGGATGGCTCGATTGAATTCAGAGTGTCCTTGAGCTCGACGTGTTGTAATCCTACATCCACAAGGACAAATTTGCAGGCGAACATTGCTGGAATCATTGTACGAACGTACTGTTGAGGCGAGGCGAAGAGAGAAAATGACAAGGACGCGAGCTGTGAACTTCGATGCGTATCTCCTTGAATTGACGCCTGGATCGTTTGAATTGTTGAAGACGTCCTGTTGTTCTTATCGTTGGGATTTCTGTGTATTCACGCTGTTGCTTAACGTTGGAGGCTTCTGATGTTGCTGAGCTCCTTTGTTGAACAAGAATGGGCTTCGGTCGGGTCAGCTTAGGAATTGCCGTGAAAAGTGAATTGGGCTACTCAAATTAGCCCAAAAGAAAGGTCTGAAAATTGAATTAAGGTGAGAAGAGAGATCTGGCTAGATTTGTAATAAAGGGCTAGGTTTAGGAATTGAGGATTTTGCCCAATTGATCGCAATCAAAGCCAATTGAAATTTAGGATTTAGCCAAATCGAATTCAATTTGTAAATTCGGCTAAATTTAAATAAAAATGAATTAATATTAATTAATTAACAAGATTTTTAATCTTAACGAAATAAAATAATAATCTTAATTACAACCTAATTAATTCAAAAATTATAATTAAAATTTAAACTAAAATAAATTAATAAAATATTTAATTAAAATGTAAAATCTTTTGAAATGATTTCTAAATGTTTATAAAATATACTAATTATATACAAAATTATGTAAAATATATATATTATTTAAAACATTATAAAAATGACTAAAATCATTTCAAAAACTTGAAAAATATTTTGAATCTTTATAAAAATAATTATTCCAAATCGTTTGAAGTTAAAGAAACTCGAAAATTAATCCACATCGGGGACGGTCAAAATTGGGTGTCAACAACTGTCTCTCATTTGGCTTAGATTGATGCAAGAAATTTGAGGCAAATGAAATTGACAAATCCAATTTTGACCGACCACATTTCATCTTTGAAAAAGGGACTTCGGTACCGACTTTAGGAGTTATGGCCGAACCTCGGAGTTGGGATTCCTACATATCTCAGGCTATATGAGAATCCAGGCCACTTGTAGTTCAAAACGCTTTATTTGACGCATGATTTTGAAAGAATTCAAAAGTTGTTCCCGCATCGAACTATGGAGAAACGGAACGCTTGGGAATGAGATTTAAGAGAGATTGTCGGAATACAGTCGAGTTTTCAACATGGATCCCGCCTACATATCCTTGACCTTAGGAATTAGGCTATTTGTAGTTCGACTCAATCGGTTGAAAAGTAAATTTAGTACGCAAGATAGCCTTTGGTTTTGGAGGAGTGACAAATAATTCGAGTATGAAAAAGAGGCTTGCAACCTCTTAACCATGAATGCAGAGATCTTCACATCCATAAGTAAGAACTTACACGGACATAATTTTCAAAGCTCTTGGTGCATTGTCACTCAAATTGGAAGGTGTCTTCCGGTGAAAGTCAAAATCTTCAGGATGCGAAACTGAAGCCGATAAACTTAAAGAGAAACCCACATGCCTTCTGATAGGGGTGTGGTTTGATTGTGGTGGAAGTCGCTCCTCAGCTCGCGTCCTAAGAGTTTGATACTCCTCTTCGGACTATGTCTCAGTTCGCTGCTAAGATAAAGGTTCCACGTTGTGCTGCATCCTTTTTGATGTCATCTGCACCTGTGGTTTGTTTGATAATTCATCCTCTCGGATGC
Organism: Solanum appendiculatum; assembly: GCA_018342035.1. NCBI lineage: Eukaryota > Viridiplantae > Streptophyta > Magnoliopsida > Solanales > Solanaceae > Solanum > Solanum appendiculatum. Next base: position 493,999 of record JAGDQO010000627.1, on the reverse strand, counting down.
TCTCGAAAAAAGACTTGAGATAAAGCTTATTAGTATAAAATGTAATTCAAATGGAGAGATGGTGTCTTTTACCATGTCGACACTTGGTTGCTCTCTTTGAATACTCGACATCAGTTTCTTTCAGTTAGACATAGAGCAAATAAAGCTTATATCGCATGCTGAAATATAATTCCGCCATGTTCTACTCTCTTGATTTTGAGGTAGTATGAAATGAGTTGTTATAATATGCTGATGATATTATGGTGATGATGTTCTCGCATTGAAAATAATGATGATGCCTCATTGGGCAGTGACAATAGAGATGACTTTGTTGCAATGAAGATGGTGCCTCACTGGGCAATGAAATGACAATGATGCCTCACTGTGTAATGGAGATGATTTTCTTGCAGTGAAATAGAGATGATGCCTCACTGGGCAATGAAGATGAAGATGACTTTCTGGTACAGAATGAAGATAATGCCTCACTGGGCAATGACATGATATGACATGAATGACCCTCTGGGTAAGGATATTTTCTCGCTCGATAATACAGCATGAATGACCCTCCGGGTAGTGGTATTATCTCATTCGACAATACAATATAAATGACCCTCTAGGTAAGGATATCATCTCATTCGACAATACAATATAAATGATCTTCTGAGTAGTGGTATCATCTCAATTGACAATACAATATAAATGACCCTCTAGGTAGTGGTGTCATCTCATTCGACAATACAATATAAATGACCCTCTGGGTAGTGGTATCTAGGGCTGCATATCGGTCAGTTCGGTTCGGTTTTGAAGTTTATCGGTTTGACTTATTGGTTATCGGTTTGTAGAGATGCTAAACCGTTAAAGAACCATTAAGATATTGACTTATCGGTTATTGGTTTATCGGTTATTGATCGTTATCGGTTCGATTATCGATTTAACCGTTAAGATTTGACACAAAAGAAGTCATTAAAAATCACGTAGAAACAAGGTGACAAACCAAATGAACCATGCACATGAGTTCACAAATAACATCTTGCTAAAAAGCAAACACTTTTACATTGTAGAATACCCAAGAGTTTGAGACAGCCAAAAATAAAAGTAGGAAACTAAACTCTAAGTCAAGGACTTTATATACAAAATGATAAAAATATAATTATTTAATTTACTATCGGGTTATCGATTAATCCGTTAAGAAAAAACCTCAAACCGTAAAGAACCGATAACCCGATAACAAAAAAAATTAAAATCATTATCAAAACCGCTAAACCAATAGCCCATTACTAATAAATCAATAATTTTTTTTCGGTTTGGGTTATCGATTTCAGTTCGATTTTGAATAGCCCTAGTGGTATCCTCTCATTCGACAATACAATATAAATGACCCTCTGGGTAGTGGTATCATCTCATTCGACAATACAATATAAATGACCCTCTGGGTAATGATATCATCTCATTAGACAATACAATATAAATGACCCTCTGGGTAGTGATATCATCTCATTTGATGATACATATTCTCCAAATATCTCCAGATGCTGGAAAATCTGATAATGGTATTTTTCCTTCAAGGTTTTCATCTCCTCCATCTTCAAAGCCTACATGTTTAGTGTAGGTCTTGCCTCGCTGGGGATTTGAGTGAAATAATGTTACTCACATCCCAAATTGTTTCTTTGATATCAGAAACACTGAAACTTTCCCTGCATCCACAAAAATATTGTTAGTTTTAAACGAACTGATATGTGCTGATATCTTCGATTGTCCACTCTTCGTCTTGCTATCTCCGGTTGATTACTCCGATATTCCGCTTTTTGATAAATAAGACAAAATATTTTATGTAAAATATTTGAAACATATAGAAAAAGTTTTTAAGAAAAATAGGTTTTCAAAAAGTAATATTTGAATAGATTACTGCCAAGTATCATGTCACGTCAAGCTTATGAACGTCCTTGGTTCGATGCTTTGAGTTTATCTAATAACTTGTTTGAAAGATGCCAAAGATCTTTGTAGCTCTGATTCTTGAAGTTGACTTCTGATCTTCTTATAATGTTGGGGATCACTAGAAGTTAATTTCGAACTCCTGATCATGCTAGATATATCCGAAGTTGCTTTTAAACCTCTGATGATATCTGATGAAATTTTTGAGGTCATCCTTAAAAATTTCTATCCAGTTAAGTTCTTAGCATATTTTGAACCGTCGATAGATGATTTATGGAATTTTTGACATCTTCTCAAAATTTCTATCCCAGTTGCAAATTTCCATGTATCTTGACTTGGTTCGTTAAAGAAATCTTCTTGAGAATTTTTGAGTCCCTCTCAAAAATTCTGTCCCAATTTCTATTGGAAAGAAAAATAAAAATCTTACGAAAAATATGACCGAGCCGTCGGGGCACCTACGTATCTCATTGAGGCATGAATCAGGTCAAACGTAGTTCCCCTCTTGAGGACTAACAGAAATAGGAAATTTAAACAAGGAAACGACCGAGTCCAACATAGGCCGCCTACGTATCTCATTCTTGAGAATTCAGGTCGAACGTAGTTCAAGTACAAAGGACAAATATTGAAAAGGGATAAAGGGATGGCTTCGACCGAAGCCGACATAGGCTGCCTACATATCTCATTCTTGAGAATTCAGGCCAAACATAGTTCATTACAAAGGGATAAAATTCTAAACATGAACGATTACAAGCAAACAAACAATTACAAGGAAAAAGACAGAAACACAAACTGAGTTTTCACACATAATATCTTTTGACAACATCTAAATTGATCATTTTTGGCCACTCGATGCCATCCATCTCTGACAGGATCAGGGCTCCTCCGGATAACACTTTGTGAATCATGTATGGTCCTTGCCAATTTGGTGCACATTTCCCTTTGTACTCATCCTGATGAGGGAAAATGCGTTTGAGAACCAACTGACCAATTTCAAATATTTTGGCTCTTATCCTTTTGTTGAAAGCGCGAATCATTCTCTGTTGATGCAGTAGACCATGACAAACGACAACCATTCTCTTTTCATCAATCAATGTTAACTGATCAATTCATTAACGAACCCAATCGGTGTTACTCAACTCGGCTTCTTGGATGATTCTCAATGAAGGTATTTCAACTTCGGCCTGTATAACCGCCTCTGTTCCATATACTAACAAGTATGGAGTTGCTCCAATGGACGTTCTAACAATCGTTCTATAACCTAACAAAGCATATGGTAGCATCTCATGCCACCCTCTGTGATTGTCAATCATTTTCCTCAAAATCTTCTTGATGTTCTTATTGGCGGCTTCTACAACTCCATTCATTTGGGGACGATAAGCAGTTGAGTTCCGGTGAGTAATCGTGAATTGCTCACATATTTCTTTCATCAAATGACTGTTCAAGTTTGCTCCATTATTAGTAATGATGGAATCCGGTACTCCAAACCTACATATCAAATTGTTACGAAAAAAATCTGCCACCACCTTCTTGGTCACCGATTTATACGAGGCGGCTTCGACCCACTTGGTGAAGTAGTCAATGGCAACCAAAATGAATATGTGTCCGTTAGAGGTGGCTGTCTCTATTGGACCGATAACATCCATGCCCCAAGCAATGAATGACCAAGGTGAACTTACAGCATGGAGTTCGTGAGGCGATACTCGAATCAAATCTCTATGTACCTGACATTTATGACACTTTTGTAAAAACTTACAACAATCATGCTCCATAGTCATCCAAAAATAAAGGTCTGAAAATTGAATTAAGGTGAGAAGAAAGATCTGGCTAGATTTGTAATAAGGGGCTAGGTTTAGAAATTGAGGATTTGGCTCAATTGATCGCAATCAAAGCCAATTGAAATTTAGGATTTAGCCAAATCGAATTCAATTTGCAAATCCAGTTAAAATTTAAATAAAAATGAATTAATATTAATTAATTAACAAGATTTTTAATCTTAACGAAATAAAATAATAATCTTAATTACAAACTAATTAATTCAAAAATTATAATTAAAATTTAAACTAAACTAAATTAATAAAATATTTAATTAAAATGTAAATCTTTTGAGATGATTTCCAAATGTTTATAAAATATACTAATTATATACAAAATTATGTAAAATATATATATTATTTAAAACATTATAAAAATGACTAAAATCATTTTAAAAACTTGAAAAATATTTTTGAATCTTTATAAAACTAATTATTCCAAATCGTTTGAAGTTAAAGAAAACTCAAAAATTAATCCACATCGGGGAGGGTCAAAATTGGGTGTCAACAATCATCTCAAGAATGCTTCAATCAATTTTTTCTTTCACAATAATTTTTTTTTCTTCTCTTTTTTTTCTTTTTCATGTCATATTCTTTCGAAGAGAGATTTTTCATCACTTTGTTGCTATCATTGATTTCTTCTTTTTTTTCCGCTCAACCATCCCTTTTCTTCAGATTTATCAATTATAATCAGTCTATGCTACAGTGCTCAAGGAAGCAAGGTGCAAAAACTAGAGATTCAACAAAATAGTTAAGGGTAAAATATGGCTACCAACAAAAGGCTACAGGCTCAAGGGCTAACTAGTGATATAATATCTGAAAAGACTAAAATTTACAAGACAAATCAAAGAAAATCTATTATCATCTCCTAAACAAAGCAACACTTTTATTTCGCTTCAATAACATGCGAGGCAAGTTCTAGACTAAGATGCAAAACATGGAATAAACAAATTCTCACCACGCATGGCACAAGTATCAATCAAGATGAATCAATTCCAATTCTAAGAGAGAAAGGGTCATAACAAACTACAAAATAAAATAAGCTTTAAACAAAGTCACAACCATGAACCTCGATGTCAAAGAGTTTGCAATTTCATTAGCAATCAAGCATTCACGAGAAAGTATTACTCAAAATTAGGCCCAAATAGCAAGTATCAAACAATTCAAAAGGGTCTTTTCTTTTCTCTTAAAAAATATAAAAAGAAAAAGAAAAAAATTACTCCGTGTCAGTTCAAAGGGATTATCCTTAGGAAAAGAACCGAAAACAAAAGCTAAGGAACCCATCCTAAAAAAGAAAAGACTCAATAAAACAGTAAAAATTAGAAGAATTCATTCCTCCACCCCACACTAAAAAAGATGCTATCTCCCCAAAGCATCAATTAAAATTTAAAACAAGAGTTAGGAAAACTCCCTGAGGCCTCTAGGCCTAGCTAGTAGCATGTTCTCTCAATTTTCATCAAGGGACGTACAAACCCTACACTTAAGCTCAAACGTGCTCCTTTGCTTCAAATTTTTGGGTACTCAGACTTCCCCTAATCTGCAAAAACAACACAAAAAATGACACTAAAAAAATAAGAAGCTACACTAAAAATTGGGTTGCCTCCCAATAAGCGCCTAATTTAACGTCGCGGTACGACACAAGTAAATTCACTATTTTTCTTTCCACTTTGAACTTATGAATTGCACCCCTAACTTTGCATCAACTTTTCTGCTCCTCTCAAGGGGCGGTGGTATAAAGATAAAGGAACCAAGTAATAAATGTCGCATCTTGCACTTCTTCGCCCTTATGTGAGGAATGTCACTTTGTCTACGTGGATTAGAAAACTTTAGAATGTAGGGGCCTTGTTCGTCGTCTAGACACTCTTCTATTAGTTCAGATGACTTGAATTTCATGTCGTCATCCAAGCATAATGTAGACAAGTGTTTTGAATGAGATCCAAGATGCCTCAACTCCAAAGCAACATTATTTACAACATTCTCTCATTTGTACTCTTTCTCAACATCGACATTAAGGAATAAGGTATAGTTGAATGGTTGGAATTCCTCTTTTTGCTCCACTAGTTGGTCATCATCCACAACAATTGGTGATTGGGCATCAGACGCCTCAACCTTTTTGTTCAAGTGAGCCTCCAAGTCATGAATATCTGAGCCAAATTGATCTATTTCTTGTGTGAGCTCAACTCTTCCTTCAATCAGTTGGGTTGTCATGTTTGTTAGACCATCATAGATAGACTCTTGAAACTGTAGAAGTTGAGTTTGTTCTCGTAGCCAAGATTGGCTCACTATCTCTGCTTCTTCATAACTTTCTCCTTGTTGGGATTCAATCTCTTCCTCTAATTGAGTGTTCACTAGGTCTGTAACATGCAATTGATCAGCGTCAACCTTAACTTGTAGTTCCATGATTTTTGCCTGCAGTTCCAAGTGTTTTGCTTGCAGTTCCATGAGTATTGGTTCCAGTTCCGCAAGTTTGTCCAGCATATCCATAAATTGCTTTAAAAACATATTGCGTTCTTCTTGTTCAGTATTCTCCACTTCATCACCCCTGCCAACATCATTAATAACAAAAGAATCATAACAGGGGTTCGGGGGAGGGGAATAAGAGTTAGGACAACTGTTCCAATGACCATATTGACCACCACATATATGACATATAGGACACTCGATATCCAAATGGGGTCCATTACAATAATTACAAGGATACTTATAAGGATATTCCTCACCCAACCACACTTTATCCCAATCATCCATATCAATAAGAGTACCAAATTATTCAAAGGGGGAAAAATTTAATTGTTTAGAAAAAAATTAATTAAAAAAAGAAAAAGAAAAATTTGAATAAATAAAAAGAAAAAGTATAACCTAGAAGAATAGTTAATTTCTAAGTCCCCGGCAACGGCACCAAAAAATTTGTTGCTCCCAATTGCACACGCAAATGTACGTGGTCGCGTAAGTAATATAGTGGCTCTAAAAGAGCCGGATCATCAAACCCAAAGAACTTTCCAATTAACCATTTTACTAAATTATACTAGTCTAATTATTTATTTAAGAGTGTCAGAAGAAATAAAAGAATGCAAGAATTAAATACTAGGATTAACTTACAATGATTAGGGCAATTACAGGGCTGCAACATACTTAAGGTTTCATGTATCACATCTCATGTAATGAATTAACTAAGGTTATCAAATTACTTATTTAAAGGGTTGATTGTATGATCATGATCTCTCGATCTCTAATCGCCTACTCCAACTAGCTGCCTAACTACATCGTTGAGCTGGGATAGACAGTCCTAATTGGCGAGCATTTATATTTCATCATGTTTCGTAACCAAGCATGGTGTTCGTCCGGGCGTCACTCCTAAACACAAATCTAATCAAGTGATATGCAAGTTAGATCAAGCTCTTTGTATTCTTTGGTTTATCTACCCCTTCGTCTCTCGAGTCTAAGAATAGACAATATAGTTATTCTATGGTGATCAAGCATGAAATACTAAAGCAAGAATACAAAAGTAATTTAAGCGATAACCAACAATTAATTCAAAAATAATGATGTTCAACAATTACCCGTAGCCGTTACCCCAGAACAAGGGTTTTTAGCTACTAATGTCTAAGAAAAGAAGAAGAAAAAAATCCTATAAAGTATTGACAACTTTTCCTTACCAAGTATATTCTCTGACACCCCCAATAATTATTCCTATGAACTATTTACATATGTAGAAAATCTTAAATAAAATAATTGAGTCCAAAATAAATTAGGAACCCAAAATAAAAAAGGATTGAAATTGTATTTCTCTTGAACTGTGCTGCCGCCTGAACATTATTCTCAAACCGCCTCACTTGCTTCCACGTGGCACAAATTGCTTTGCACTTTGCACTTTTCACAATTCGCAATGCACTTCTTATGTATATTAAATATTATTATATTTAATTTAATCTATTAAACTGCCTACTTGATTTTCCTTCTAGAATCTTCTATTTTTAATTGGTTTTAGCTCCAAACTTTTTCATCTTCACACCAATTCAGTCCTACAAATAAAATACACTACTTAGCACAATTTATAAAATTCATGCTAAAAAAGGACAAATACAAATAATAAATGGAAATAAATAATGATAAGAAAATATATCTTTGGCCTCACATCAGTCTTGATCTTGATTTGTGGATTTGATGAACTTGATATGGACTTGAACTTGATGATTTTGATTTTAAACTTGATCTTGAATTCAAGGGCTTTAGAGCTTGTTCTTGAATCTTTGATAAACTTGAACTTTATTTTGATCTTGACTTTTACTTGAATTAAAAGGGCTTCGAGCTTGTTCTTGAATCCGGTGGTTTTTATCTTGATCGTTCTTGAACTCAAATGCTTGAATTCTTGAACTTGTAGCTGTTGACACCCAATTTTGGTTAACATTTTCAAAATTCATACTTTTATGTTTTATTTATTAAATAGTTCAAAATACATTTTTTAAATTTTTAATAAATTTATCAATAGTTATTTTTATTTTTCAAAATATTAAGATTTTTATTAGTTTATTTTGAATTTTAGTTAATTTTGATTATATTATCTTGTTACAATCAGTTGAATATGTTGTGAATATTGTGTCTGTTCTATTAAGTTACTATTTTCTGTTGAATTGTATTTTTTACATGCCATTGATTTTATTCGTAACATTTGTTAATATTCATTTTTATTTGTTACTTTTATTAATATTAATTTTGGTGGTTTTTTAGCACAATCAAGAAATTCATTTGAATATGAATAAGATTTGTATACACAAATATTTTATTTTATTAACTGGATAAGATTTCATTTATAGATATTTTATTAATCAATAGTTTTGGCCCATGGTTTTAATATAATGGTATAGTACTATATGTGATTTTTAATTTTCTATTTAAGCAATACTTTGGTCATTAAGTTAGTGGGTGGTTGATAAAATTTTAGATAAGAATTTTCAGATTCTTAAGTTTAAAAAGTTCTTTTAATGTTCATTTTTTTTTCCCGGCGAAATCTTGCCGGAATCCGGTGACCACCACCATCCCAAAAACCCCATCTTCACTTCTCCATTTTTTTCGGTGAAACAGTCACCCAGCAGCCAAATGACCCACCTGAGAACCCAACCTTCCACCAAGCTGCTACAACAGCAGCTCAACCCAAACGACCTCCAGCCGCCGGTGAACAGCAAACAGCAAACCAAGCCACCAAAAAACCTCTTCACCATCGTAAACCAGCAGCTCAACCTAAACGAACAGCCTCCATAGACACCAAATCGCTGAAACCAGACCGCCTCCTAAAACAACCAAAAACAGATCACAAACCACCAAACCGCCTCCAAATCGTCACCAAACAGCCACCCATTTCCCTCCCTCACGCCTGAAAAAAGAAACAGCCGCACACAACCCCTTTTTCTGGCGAACCCAAACACTTCCTTGTTCTATTGTTTCCGTCGGAACAGCAACCAAACAGACCCCCATCGCCTTTCCGGCGAACGCGACCCATACCACCGCAACTGCAACGAGTTATGAGATCAAAACCAACGAACCAACCTCCACAACTGCCCAAAACAGCAGCTCAACAACACCAACAAACAAACAACCAAACACCGACCTCCAGACCACCAAAACCACCTTTTTCCGGCGAAAGCAACGAAACCCAATAGCTCAAACGACCCCCAAAACCCAGCAGCTCGATCCAGCCGCCGCAATGCCATTCTCAGCGAAGTAATGAGTTTCAACCTCGCTAACCATCAAACAAAAATCAAGATCCAATGAGCTTTGAAGCTCCGATGCCGGTAAACATTTGAAACTCCGACGACACTGTATAGTTTCTCTCTATTTTATTCTAAATCTACTAGTAGTTCATTTTGTGTAGTATTTATGACATGTTTTTATTATTATATTGATTTGTTATTATACTGATTGTTACGCTTTACATCCTGTTGTTGTCGTGTTTATATTATTGTATTGGTTTATTATGATTAACTTTGTGCACCTTATTTTAAAATTTCTAATTATTTTATTAGTTTGAGTTGACTGTGTTCCCATTTCATTAATCCCTTGTTGGTTTCATTTATTAATGTACTTTCGTTAGTTATTTGTCAATTGCTCATTTGTTCATGTTTACAATTTACGTTTTTGTGCTTGTTAATTCACTATGCTATTACACTAATTTTTAAATATTAAAATGACCAATGAAAAAAATCTCTTCGTCGATTTTAGAGGCCTCCCCATTGTAAAAGACGGAAATTTAATTTAAGTTCATATATATTATTTGTTAAATTTGGCTGATGAAGAGATTATCGTCGATTTCCAAGGCCTCCCATGTTAATAAGACGGGTTTTTATTTATTAAGTTACTATTTGATCTAGTTATTTTATTTCATATTTATTTATTACTAACACTTTTACAAAGTGGCTTTATAGATATACGCCGGAATCGCTTCCCATTGAAGCTATTCCAATGGAGTTCGAATATCATATTCATTATTGTATATATTATTGACGTTAGGCAAAACTTAGGTCGTTTCTTATATTATTGTTTTACTTTATTATTTATTTATATTTCATGTCTATTATAATTGTACATTATATTTCTCCTCCTCAATTTGAAAAAAATGAATTCAGTCGAGACCCACAATTGTGGATTTTGAAGGACCTTTCGTTCGAAATCACTTGAACCCCTTACCTAGAATCTATTGGTTTCGTAGACTATTTTTGTTAATTAATTAATCGGTTTCCTAGTTTTTCTAAAATTAGGTGGCGACTCCTTAAACATTATTTTACTCTTTTAAATTCTTTTAAATTAGATTATTTTTTTAGAGTTACCACGGCGTTTCACCTTATTTGAATAAAGTAGGGATGTAAATAGAATTGCGACATTCCGCTGGGGATATAGATGTTCTAACCATTATGAGTTCATTTTTTCAAATTGAGGAGACTTTTCTTTATCATGTTATACATTGTATATTGTATATTTTGTTGATTATTTGTATATTGTACTTGTTATTTATTCATTTTTTGTTTAATTATATGTACGCTGGCATTGCATTCATAACATTACTCCGCCAATTGACACTTTTTATTTGAAAGCCTAAAGGACAATTATACGAGCCGCAGTCGTTCATAATCCAAATTGTTTATCAGGGTACCCTGGCATATGTAGTTGGCCACTGAATGGTCAACAGTCGCTATCTTCCTCAGCCCGAGTAGTCTACTTGGGTCACTGGTCCACTTCAAATAAAGTCACTCTTAGTCAACTAGTGTAGAGAGAAGCCAAAACCCTAATTTAGCGCATTGACTTGAGATGACCCAATGGCCAACGCGTGTTGGGCCCATTAAAAAGACCACCTTGAGTCCAAAATGGCCTCCGGCCTTGAAACGACCCCAAAAATGCCTGAAAATGTGCTTCGAAAACACCTATAATTGTAATTTCCATATATCTCAAAATCCGTGCATGATTTCGGAAATTCGACTTCATATTCTTATTGTGGGTCAAATTGAGTGGGAAATGGGTCTAACCCGAATTTTAGAGCAACCGTATCAAAATTCAAAAATCGCAAAAATTGCGATTTGGAGGGTCAACTTTAAAGGGGCATATCTTTTAGCACACAAGGAACTGGAAGGGCTGCAACCTATCAAATTAAAGCTCTTTGAGTTAGCTTTCCAACGCACTTGGTTTCACCTTATTCCGCGTTAGGATGAGGGAGTTATGACCATTTTCGTAAAACCTGTCAGTGCAGAATTCCAGTGAGCGAATTTTCTAGGCGGGTTGGAGTCATTTTTTATAAAAAGGGGATATGTCCCATACTTAGTCATTTTCTTAACTCCAAAAACACTCTCTAAGCCCTCTCCAAAAATTCCACCAAGATCTTCAACCAAATTCAAACATCTCAAGCTTCGATTCTCCATTCCAATCTTCATCAAGGATTCTCCAAAGTTGAGGTATGTGGGTTTGATTGTGGAAACCTTCCTTTCCACAAGTCCAACCATTTATCCTCTATTTCTACTTCAAGTTTATGGGTCCTTATGATTATTTATGAACTCTTGAATTATGGAATTACTACTACACACCCTATTATGGTCCATTTTGCATATTATCATGAAATGGAATTATTATGTGATGTTTATGGTTTACATGCTTCCATGATCAAATTATGAAGGTTGATATATATATGTATGTTGTTGGTGGGCTGATTTATATGGATTTTGGAATTGGTTGGACTTAGTATTCTTGAAATACATGATTTCATTTACATGAACAATTGCCCACCTTGTGTTTGATAAAATGCCCATGTATAGAATTCTTAGGAAAGGGAAGGTCCAAGGTACGTCCTATGAGTCGGATGGTTATGTAATTACTGAAATGATGATGAAATGGACACATGTATATGATTTTCTCTATATAAGTGTTGTGAGTCGACCAAGCCTAGTACGGGGGGTAGTAGGCCCCTATAACCATATCGAGGGGTTTGTACCTTGGTCCTAGTACGGGGGGTAGTAGGCCCGTATAACCATATCGAGGGTTTTGTACCTTGGTTGCCTAGTACGGGGGGTAGTAGGCCCGTATAACCATATCGAGGGGTTGGTACCTTGGTCCCTAGCACGGGGGGTGGTAGGCCCGTGTAACCATATCGAGGGGTTTGTACCTTGGTCCCTAGCACGGGGGGTGGTAGGCCCGTGTAACCATATCGAGGGGTTTTGTACCTTGTCCTAGCACGGGGGGTGGTAAGCCCGTGTAACCCTTTGAGGTTTGTACCTCTTCGCCTCTCCAAGGGGGTGTAGGCCTTGGAAATACTATAATTGAATGGTCACTCGCCACACATGTACTTACGTCCCATTAAATATGATTTTTATGTAAGCATCAGTTATACATACTATTTTTATCAATATCTATCCTATTGGGTATGAATTACGCATTTTTCTATGAATGGTCCATCTAATGTAGCCTTGCATTGCATCCATATACTTAGTAACAATCAAATGTACTAAACGGCATACTCTATGGCCTACATGATGTCACCATGTAGGGACGCGGAGACCGCTTGACCATCCTCCTCCGCGTGGCTAGTACGATTTTCTATAGTGGTTATTGGTGAGTCCTCCATTTCGGGGACGTTGCTCATGATCTTTTGCTATGTATAAAACTTTTCCTTTCTAGTTATGTTGACTATGAGGGTGAGCCCGGTAGTTTGTCTTGGCCCCCGCTAAGTACTCATGTTTAGAGGTGGTGTTGGACAAGTTGTGTGTTATGCTTGAGCTTGACTCATCTATGGTATTTATGTATCATTTTTTTTTCTTCTTGCTCCCTTAGTCCCGATTTCCCCTTGACTATGCTTATCGCTTATGGTCATTTAATTGCTTCCGCGACCAAGGATGTGTAATGATACGCTATGAGGCTTGTTTGGGGGTTCCTTCGGGTTCCCCATTCGCCGGTCACATCTAGGCCCTAGGCTTGTGTCGTGACAAACTTGGTATCAGAGCCCTAGGTTGAATGATCCTCGGAGTCCAACACACCGCGTTGATTAGAGTCCGATTCATGGTTGTGTTGTGCACCACAACTATGAGTAGGAGGGTATGAGACGTTTTAGGAAATGTTTCCCTTCTCTATGTTCTAAGTCGTGCTGTAGAGTTGAATTAAGTTCTTCCCAGCGGTTGTTCTTTGCTATGCAAGATCATGTCTAATACAAGAGGAAGACGAGCCCGACTCGTTGCGTGAGTCATATAAGGTGTCTACTCCTATTTGGTGCATATATTGTTGCTAGGAAGGTCTATAGAAATTGTCCTATCTGCATCTTGCATAAAATATTGCCTTGTGATCTTGTTGAATTGGACATGGTCGATTTTGATGTTGTTCTTGGGATGGATTGGTTGCATGCATACTATGCTTCTATTGATTGTAGAACCCGTAGGGTCAAGTTCCAATTCCCAAGTGAACCCATTCTTGAGTGGGAAAGCCAAAAATGTGGTAGTCAAGGGTAGATTCATCTCTTTCATTAAAGCCCGTAAGTTGATCTCTAAGGGGTGTCTCTATCACCTCGTGAGGGTTAGGGATGTGGAGTCCAAAACCCTTCTTATAGAGTCGGTTCCGGCCGTAAATGAATTCCTTGATGTCTTTCCTAATGACCTTCCCGGTGTTCCTCCCGAAAGGGAAATAGATTTTGGCATAGACCTCCTCCCCGATACTCAACCCATTTCTATTCCCCCTTATCGTATGGCCCCGACGGAGTTAAAGGAGTTGAAAGAACAATTGAGGGACTTGTTGGAGAAGGGTTTTATTAGGCCTAGCCAATCACCATGGGGTGCACCGGTGTTGTTTGTGAAGAAGAAAGATGGGTCCTTTAGGATGTGTATTGATTATCGGCAACTCACTAGGGTCACCGTCAAGAATAAATATCCTCTTCCTAGGATTGATGACTTGTTCGACCAATTGCAAGGGGCTAGCCACTTCTCTAAGATTGATCTTCGGTCTGGGTATCATCAAGTGAAGGTGAGGGAGGGTGACATTCCCAAGACAGCCTTCCGGACTAGGTATGGACATTATGAATTTGTGGTCATGTTCTTTGGGTTGACCAATGCACCGGCTACCTTCATGGACCTAATGAATAGGGTCTTTAAACCCTACCTTGATTCTTTTGTTGTGGTCTTCATTGAGGATATTTTAATCTATTCGCATAGCGAGGAAGAACATACGGGTCACTTGAGGGTTGTGTTGCAAAGATTAAGAGAGGAGAAGTTGTATGCCAGGTATGAAAAGTGTGAATTTTTGTTGAGGGAGGTTGCCTTCCTAGGTTATGTGGTGTCGGGGGATGGTATTAAGGTAGACCCTAAGAAGACCGATGTGATTAGAAATTGGCCTAGGCCATTGACCCGTCGGATATTAGGAGCTTCTTGGGCTTAGCGGGTTACTACCGGAGATTTGTGAATGGGTTTTCTTCTATTGCTTCTCCCATGACTAAGTTGACACAAAAGAAGGCTAAGTTTGAGTGGACCGACGAGTGCGAAAGGAGTTTTCAAACCTTGAAAGATAAACTTGTGTCTGCTCCTATATTGTCACTACCGGATGGGCTTGAGGGATTTGTTGTGTATTGTGATGCTTCTAGAGTTGGCTTGGGTTGTGTCCTAATGCAAAATGGTAAGGTGATAGCCTATGCTTCTAGACAACTCAAAGTGCATGAAAAGAACTATCCTACGCATGATCTTGAATTAGCCGCGGTGGTGTTTGCTTTAAAGATTTGGCGTCATTATTTGTATGGGGTACATGTTAATGTGTTCACCGATCATAAGAGCCTCCAATATGTCTTCACCCAAAAGATCTCAACTTGAGACAAAGAAGGTGGCTAGAATTTCTTAAAGATTATGATATGAGTGTGCATTATCATCCCGGTAAAGCTAACGTGGTGGTGGATGCTTTGAGTAGGGTGTCTATGGGTAGCCTAGCTCATGTTGATATTGGTAATAGGGAAATGGCTAGGGAGGTACATCGGTTGGCTAGGTTGAGGGTTAGGTTGGAAGAGGTTGGTAATGGTGGGGTGGTCGTTGTTGATGGTGCTAGGTCTTCCTTGGTTGATGAGGTGATAGCAAAACAAGATCTTGATTCTTCCTTGTTTGAATTGAAGGCCTTGGTGAAAGAGGGCAAGGTGGAAGTTTTCTCCCAAGGGGGAGATGGTGCCCTTAGGTACCAAGGTAGGTTGTGTGTGCCTTGTGTTGATGGTTTGAGGGAGAAAATTCTTGAGGAGGCTCATAATTCTTCCTATTCCATCCACCCCGGTTCCACCAAAATGTATAGAGATTTGAGGGATGTGTATTGGTGGAGAGGCATGAAGAAAGACATTGCCAAATTCGTCTCCGGTTGTCATAGTTGTCAACAAGTCAAGGCCGAACATCAAAGGCCGGGTGGTCTAACCCAAGACATAGAGATTCCTACTTGGAAGTGGGAAGAAATTAATATGGATTTTGTAGTTGGTTTACCCAAGACTAGAAAAGGTTTTGATTCTATTTGGGTGGTGGTTGATAGGATGACAAAAATCGGCTCATTTTCTACCGGTAAAGACAACATATGGGGCGGAAGATTATGCAAGGTTATATATTCATGACTTGGTAAGGTTGCATGGGATTCCTCTATCCATCATATCGGACCGTGGTACCCAATTTACTTCACACTTTAGGAAGTCTTTCCAAAGGGGTCTAGGTACGAGAGTTTAAGCTTACTACGGCCTTTCAAATCAAAAAAAAAAAACCCGCAAACGGATGGACAAGCCGAAAGGACTATCCAAACACTTGAGGATATGCTTAGGGCTTGTGTATTGGAGCTTAAGGGTAGTTGGGATGATCATCTTCCATTGATTGAGTTTGCCTATAACAATAGCTATCATTCTAGCATCGGTATGGCTCCTTTTGAGGCTCTCTATGGAGGCGTTGTAGATCACCGGTTGGGTGGTTTGAGGTTGGTGAGGTGGCCTTGTTAGGACCAGACCTAGTTATGGAGGCTCTTGAGAAGGTTAGGATGATTAGAGAAAGGTTGAAGGTGGCCCAAAGTCGCCAAAAGTCCTATGCCGATGTGAGGAGAAGGGCTCTTGAATTCCGAGTTGGTGAATGGGTTTATTTGAAAGTGACACCCATGAAGGGTGTGGTTCGTTTTGGTAAGAAGGGCAAGTTGAGCCCAAGATACGTGGGTCTTTATAAGGTGATGAGGAGAATTGGCAAGGTAGCTTATGAGTTGGAATTGCCTAGCGAGATGGATTTGGTTCATCCGGTATTTCATGTGTCTATGTTGAGGAAGTGTGTGGGTGATCCGAATGCCATTGTGTCTCTTGAATGTTGTGGGTGTTGTTGAAGATAATTTGACCTATTGAAGAGGTTGAGAAACAAAGATGTGGCTTCCATTAAAGTCCTTGGAGAAATCAACAAGTTGAAACAGTGCTACTTGGGAAGGCGAAGCGGACATGCAAAGCGATATCCTTATCTTTTCCACTCCAACTCGAGCCTAAAGGTATTGATCATAAGCCCATTTTATAAAATCTCAGGTCTTAAGTTCAGCCCCCATTCTTTGCATACATTCATGTTTAAGTTGACAAGTTCGTTGTGGTTTTACAACTATATTGAGGTTTTGGAAATAAGGTGTAAGTGCATTGTTGCATCCTTATGTGGGCTGAAATTGCCATGTTTGTGTCTCTCATGTACGTTTCTTTAACATTCGGGGACGAATGTTTCCAAGGGGGAGATATTGAAACGACCCCAAAAATGCCCGAAAATGTGCTTCGGAAACACCTATAATTGTATTTTCCATATATCTCAAAATCCGTGCATGATTTCGGAAATTCGACTTCATATTCTTATTTGTGGGGTCAAATTGAGTGGGAAATGGGTCTAACCCAAATTTTAGAGCAACCGTATCAAAATTCGAAAATCGCAAAAATTGCGATTTGGAGGGTCAACTTTAAAGGGGCATATCTTTTAGCACACAAGGAACTGGAAGGGCTGCAAGGGCTGCAACCTATCAAATTAAAGCTCTTTGAGTTAGCTTTCCAACGCACTTGGTTTCACCTTATTCCGCGTTAGGATGAGGGAGTTATGACCATTTTCGTAAAACCTGTCAGTGCAGAATTTCCAATTCCAGTGAGCGAATTTTCTAGGCGGGTTGGAGTCATTTTTTATAAAAAGGGGATATGTCCCATACT
This sequence comes from Solanum appendiculatum, assembly GCA_018342035.1. Classification (NCBI taxonomy): domain Eukaryota; kingdom Viridiplantae; phylum Streptophyta; class Magnoliopsida; order Solanales; family Solanaceae; genus Solanum; species Solanum appendiculatum. The sequence goes on along the minus strand of JAGDQO010000627.1, from coordinate 476,605 downwards.
TAGTCATTTTCTAACTCCAAAAACACTCTCTAAGCCCTCTCCAAAAATTCCACCAAGATCTTCAACAAAATTCAAACATCTCAAGCTTCGATTCTCCCAATTCCATATCTTCATCAAGGATTCTCCAAAGTGAGGTCATGTGCGTTTGATTGTGGAAACCTTCCTTTCCACAAGCCAAAACATTAATCTCTATTTCTACTTCAAGTTTATGGGTCCTTATGATTATTTAATGAACTCTTGAATATTATTGGAATTATACTACACCCCTATTATGGTCTCATTTTGCATAATTTCATGAAAATGGAATTATTATGTGATGTTTAATGGTTTACATGCTTCCATGATCAAATTATGACGGTTGATATATATATGTATGTTGTTTGTGGGCTGATTTATATGGATTTTGGAATTTGTTGGACTTAGTATTCTTGAAATACATGATTTCATTTACATGAACAATTGCCCACCTTGTGTTTGATAAAATGCCCATTTATAGAATTCTTAAGAAAGGGAAGGTCCAAGGTACATCCTATGAGTCGGATGGTTATGTAATTACTGAAATGATGATGAAATGGACACATGTATATGATTTTCTCTATATAAGTGTTGTGAGTCGACCAAGCCTAGTACGGGGGGTAGTATAACCGTATCGCGGGGTTGGTACCTTGGTTGCCTAGTACGGGGGTAGTAGGCCCGTATAACCGTATCGAGGGGTTGGTACCTTGGTTGCCTAGTACGGGGGGTTGTAGGCCCGTATAACCATATCGAGGGGTTGTACCTTGGTCCCTAGCTCGGGGGGTGGTAGGCCCGTGTAACCATATTGAGGGGTTTGTACCTTGGTCCTAGCACGGGGGGTGGTAGGCACCGTGTAACCATATTGAGGGGTTGTACCTCTTCGCTCTCTCCAAGGGGGTGGTAAGGCCTTGGAAATACTATATTGATGTCACTCGCCACACATGTACTACGTCCCATTAAATATGATTTTTATGTAAGGCATCATTATACATATATTTTATTAATAATGCTATCTATTGGGTATGATTACGCATTTTTCCTATGATGTCCATCTAATGTAGCATTGCATTGCATCCCATATACTTAGTACATTCAAATGTACTAACGCATACTCTATGCCTACATGATGTCACCATGTAGGGACCGGAGCACCGCTTGACCATCCTCCTCCGCGTGGCTCGTACGATTTTCTATAGTGGTTATTGGTGAGTCCTCCATTTCGGGGACGTTGCTCATGATCTTTTGCTATGTATAAACCTTTTCCTTTCTAGTTATGTTTTGACTATGAGGGTGAGCCCGGTAGTTTGTCTTGGCCCCCGCTAAGTACTCATGTTTAGAGGTGGTGTTGGACAAGTTGTGTTTTATGCTTGAGCTTGACTCATCTATGTTATTTATGTATCATTTCTTTTTTTTCTTCTTGCTCCCTTAGTCCCGATTTCCCCTTGACTATGCTTATCGCTTATGGTCATTTAATTGCTTCCGCGACCAAGGATGTGTAATGATACGCTATGAGGCTTGTTTGGGGTTCCTTCGGGTTCCCCATTCGCCGGTCACATCTAGGCCCTAGGCTTGGGTCGTGACAGGCCTAAACAGACGATCATGCTTATGTATTTAAATTTGAAGGATGTATATGTCATTTGGCAAACCATTGTTTCTTGGAATTGGGGATTTATTTTAATAGCTTACTCTAGTTGAAAAAGGATCTTCACAAGCTACCATTCCATCCAAAAGGTGTTGGCATTCGGTGATGACAAAAAGTTCAAGAAGGAAGGACCCTCCATAAAGGCTTAGTTTAGGATTGTATCCCTGCGTAGGACTGATTATTTATATTCTTTTTCCCTAATTTTTTATCCCCATTCGATTTATTCATAAAATTTGTATAAGGTGATTTAGGGGGGTCGATGGAATGTTTTCAAATGGCATAATACCTCCTTCAAATCGCTAGGCCTACCCTTCGCACAAAAAGGGCCACATATTTGTATAGGACGCGCAATAATTGTTTGCATGCTACATGATATATATAACTGTTTTGTGTGATGTGTTGCATTATCCATTGTGAACATGAACTAACACTTTTACCTTTTGAGTAACTTTCTATTTCTCAACGAGAGGCTAATTATTGTAGAAAATCAAACTTGCTCACTTCTCTCCCTACAAGGTCAGAAACGTACTTGGAGGTCATTGCTCGTCCGAAGCAGCAAAGGACATGAGGACTCGTGAAATTTGAGTCTCTGTATTTCACAAGACATTAATATCCAGTCAAAAAGACAAACCAGGGGAGTCTTTGACTATGGAGTCACACTCATCTATTTTGCATGTTGCCCTTTCTTTCACATGTTTCTCATTTTTTTGCAGGGAATGGTGATAACAATGTATAGTTTTGTGAATAATTCGGGGAACACAGTTCCAAGAGACATTCAAGAAAGAATAATATAGCAAGTGCTTGCCGTAAAAAATTGGGAAGCTGTATTCATACACAGTCTCCAGAAGTACTTTGAGAAAATAATACAAAGTTAGGTGCCCTCATAGACAGTTTAGAGGACACAAAATATGTTGAAACAAGCGGTCAGAAGACACTCTTTGACTAAAGATGCTAGCGGCACCACACTTACGAGGCAGCACTTTGAGTTTGTCTAAAATTTTAAATTATTTTATGCCTTATCTGCACGAACTACGCGAACCTAATTCTCATCCCGGTGAGATACATAGGCAGCCCTTCTTGGATTCGATATTCATGTTTTTAAAATTCAAAAAATAATAATGTTGTGTGCATATTTTTAAAGACATATCTGCACGAACTACGCGAACCTGATTCTCATTCCGGTGAGATACGTAGGCAGCCCTTCTTGGGTTCGGTATTCATTATTTTAAAATTCAAAGAATAAAAAAATATTGTGTGCATATTTTCAAAGATATATCTTCACGAACTATACGAACCTGATTCTCATATCGGTGAGATACGTATGCAGCCCTTCTTGGATTCGGTATTTTTTTTAAAAAAAAATTTTAAAAATAAAATAATGTTTTGTGCATATTTTAAAAGATATATCTGCACAAACTATGCAAACCTGATTCTCATCCCGGTGAGATACGTAGGCAGCCCTTCCTGGGTTCAGTATTCATTTTTTTAAAATTCAAAACATAAAATAATGTTGTGTGCATATTTTTAAAGACATATCTACACGAACTACGCGGACCTGATTCTCATCCCGGTGAGATACGTAGGCATTCCTTCTTGGGTTGGGTATACATTCTTTTAATTGATTTAAAAAAAATATTGTGTGCATATTTTCAAAGATATATCTTCATGAACTTTGCGAACCTGATTCTCATCTCGGTGAGATACGTAGGTAGCCCTTTTTGGGTTCGGTATACATTATTTTAAATTTCAAAAATAAAATATTGTGTACATATTTTAAGAGTCATGTCTTCTTGGTTGGGACCAATGTAGTTAGGAGCATGTGAATGATTCGGTATGATAAAAATGACTTACTTGTGGTAAACCATAGATTCTTTTGGTACCTCTCATTTTTATTTTTGTGATGCTTGAAAATTCTTTTGCAAGCATTCAGGATAAGAATAAAACCAACGTCATGGTTTCATATGCATTGTGTGGTGAGTTTTTAGATCGAAATTCAATTGCATTGCACTGTTGATCTAGAACTTGGCTTGAATGTTTATCAAGGTGAAATCTTGAGTAATGTTTGGTTTGGAAAAGGATTGTAGGCCTTCTTTGATCCGATTGTACCTTTCAAAGCCTACTAAATGACATTAATCCCTAGTTTTCCCAATTTTGAGCCTAAAGCCTTTTCTTTGGACAACCACATCTTAGTCATTCCCCTTCTGAGTGCTTACATGCACTATCCCTCTCTTGGCCCAACCTTCTTGAGCGCACAAAAAATTAGCAAATTATAAGAGAAGATCCAGGTTTAAAGTTGTCTTTTTGTGCAAATTATAAGAAGATTCAGGTTTAAAGTTGCCAAAGGAAAAAGACATAAAGTTTCCCAAAGTTAAGGAAGCAAAAAATGACTTTTATAAAAAGAAAGAAAAAAAAGAGTTTGAAAGAAATAAAGAAAGACAAAAACACCCCCACAAGGTCAGTGAAAGACAAGAAGGAAAATATCCCCAAAAAAAGGAGAAAACTTCAAAAGCAAAGGGTGAAAAAAGGAAAATCTCCAAGAAATAAGGACTCAAAAGAAGTCTAAACAAAAGAAAGGGGTGAAAAAATAAAAAGCTCTAACAAATAAGAATTCAAAAGAAGTCATAACAAAAGAAAGGGACAACAAAGAGGATCAGATGCCAAAGACGTATCAATCGTCAAAAGCACAAATTCAATGTGACGCTAAAGGAGGAATTAAATCATTCTTATCCCAAATGCATATCCTACCCGTCCCTAAGCCTACATTAGAATCCAATAACAAGCCCTACATGATCTCATTCCAAATATTCTCACATTAGTGGAGATTTACATAAGGGCCAAACATATGGTATCACAGTTGTATGAGTTGAACGTTCTTGTGAGTGTGAGTGCACTTTGAAAAATGTCCTCAAATCAAACACTTCAAATATGTGTGAAAATAGGACTTTTCTTTATTGTGAGGGTATTTGAAATATGAGGATTGGTATAATTCAAAACCTTTGTTTGAAGCAAGATGAACAAATCTTGTCAATACTTAAGTATGTTTGAGGTACCACTTGAATCTATAGGAATTGCCTCGAATTCAATCTCAGTTAAAAAAAAGAGAAATTTACATGCATTCCTAACTGTTGGTACCAATTGTAGTCAAGATTTGACTATCTTTTCACATTCTTTATTTTTCAAAAAAAAAAATGGGCAAGGGACCACCTTTTAATATCTTTCAAAGCATTTTTTCCATAAATAAAAATTTGCATTTTCTTTCAATATTTGTTTGTTCATTGTAAAATGTGACATAATCTCGTTATTGTGAGACGCCTATTTTTTTTACTTCATTGGATCGTTCATTCTAAAAATGTGACATATCTTTTATCTTTAGGTTTTCAACATTGCAAAGAGTATTATTTTCCTATTTTTTCATGTTCATATTGTACATTTTCTACTGATGATCTTCTCTCAGATTTTGTAGTATTCATCATAAACAGGATATGTTGGTACCGCACGGCTCGGTCATGTACTCAGTGTTAGTTTCACTTCTCTTTGTAATAAAAACAGGGACATAATTTTTGAGAAAATCTCAAAAATTCACAATAAAAATGCTATCTCCAGCAAGTCAAGATTGATGATCATTTTGAGATTTGCCAAGAGATCTAACTGGGACAGAATTTTTGAGGAAGACCTCAAAAATTCCATCAAGTACTAGCTGAAGTTTAATATTCAACTTCAAATGATCTTCAGCATCGCTTGAAGTTCAAAGTCAACTTTTGATTCTCTAGCATTGTCACAACAAAGCAAAAATAAACTTGGGATGTGAGCCACCGATGCCTCGTACAAATTCCCCAATAAGACATGTGCCACAATAAGTACAAAGTGATCAAGAGCAAAATGATGGTTGCTCACATGTGTCAAAGTGATCAGGCATTTTGTACATATTCTATTTTTAAAGAATATTTTTTTCAAGGTTTTCTGACTAAGTCGCTAGCTAAGGCGACATTGTGTCTACTAATCGTTCCTTTTCGAGTACAGAAACAGGTGAAAGCATTAAGAGGATGGCACTTTCAATACACACGAGCCATCCACCTCGTTACAATGGACAATCATGTCATCCACCTCGTTACAGTGGACAATCATTGAATCATCCATCTCGTTACAGTTGGACAATCATTAAACCATTTATTATTGCATTTTCATTAGCCGAGAAGGCTATTGCATTTTTCATTTGATGAGAGGGCTATTGCATTTTTCATTCATCGAGAGAACTAATTTACATCTTTCATTTGCCCAGAGGGCCATTACATTTCATTCGCCAAGAAGGCTATTGCATTTTTCATTTGCCGAGAAGGCATTTGCATCTTTCATTTGCTGAGAGGGCCATTACATTTTCATTCGCCAAGAAGGCCATTACACTTTTCATTTGCCGAGAGGGCCATTGCATTTTCATTTGCTGAGAGGGCCATTACATTTTTCATTTACCGAGAGGGCCATTGCATTTTTCATTTGCCAAGAGGGCCATTGCATTTTTCATTTGCCAAGAGGGCCATTACATTTTCATTTGCCGAGAGGGCTATTACATTTTTCATTTGCCGAGAGGGCCATTGCATTTTTCACTTGCCTAAAAGGTCATTGCATTTTTAATTAGCCGAGAGGGCCAATGCATTTTTAATTTATCGAGAGGGCCATTGTATTTTCGCTTGCCTAAAAGGTCATAGCATTTTTCATTCGCCGAGAGGGCAATTTCATGATTAGTCGAAGGAGGCTAACATCGAAGATATTTTTAAGTTGCATCTATTCGGAGGTGAAGGATATACACCCCATCTATTCCACATTGAAGTCGGAGGAGGCTGAGGTGAAAATATATTTTTAAGTCGCATCTATTTAGAGGTGAAGGATGTGCGCTCCATCTATTCCATATTGAAGTCGGAGGAGGCTGAGGTGGAAAGATATTTTTTAAGTCGCATCTATTCGGAGGTGAAGGATGTGCACCCTATCTATTCCACGTTGAAGTCGAAGGAGACTGACGTTGAAATATATTTTTTAAGTCACATCTATTTGGAAGTGAAGGATGTGCACCCTATCTATTCAACGTTGATGTCGAAGGAGACTGACGTTGAAAGATATTTTTTAAGTCACATCTATTCGAAAGTGAAGGATGTGCACCATATCTCTTCCACGTTGAAGTCAGAGGAGGCCGACGTTGAAATATATGTTTTATAAGTTGCATCTATTCGGAAGTGAATGATGTGCACCGTATCTATTCCACGTTGAAGTCGGAGGAGGCTGACGTTGAAGGATATTCATAGTACATTACTGAAAGTGATGGTGTTTACATATATCCTACTGATGGATCATCTTTATTCGTCCTACCGATGGACATGCATTTATATCCTACCGATGAGTTATCTTCATTCGTCCTACTGATGGACATGCATTTGTATCCTACCGATGGATCATCTTCATTCCTCCTACCGATGGACATGCATTTATATTCTACCGATGGATCATTCTCACATGTCCTATCGGTGGACATGCATTTATTTTACCCAAAAGATTCTATCGATGGGTCATTCTCACGCGTCCTACCGATGGACAAATAGTTATAGTATCCTACCGATGGATTATCTTCACGCGTCCTACCGATGGACATGCATTTATTCTGCCAAATATCCTACCAATGGATTCATATTTTTCCTATCAATGGACTGATAATCGTTTTGCAACTACACACATACATGTCGATGGATATTGTTTGTCCTTTTAATGGACTCACACCACTCTTTAAAAATCAGACGAAGGTTGTCAACATGCATGGATTTTGAAGCAAGAATGGCTTCGAATCACCAAGACAACATCGTCTCCACAAAAACATGCAAAGAAGATGGTAGAAAGTATTGTAAGTGATGCTACCTTTTTCTTTAATTTATGCTCTACTAATGAGTTTTATCTTTGTTTTTTCGAGAACATCCAAGAGAATGCTTTCTCAATTAAGCCACAGGTTTGGACTACGTCAACAAGGACACATCACAACGTGAACCCTTTTGGAAACAAGTCAAGGAGCACTTCCACCATGTTCAAACCACATCTTTATATAAAGGTCATGTGTTTGGCCAAAATTGGATTTGTCAATTTTCTTTGTCCATGATTTCTTTCATCAATCATATCCAACGAAAGGGACAACTGTTGACACCCAATTTTGGCCTAGCATTTTCAAAATTCATACTTATATGTTTTATTTATTAAATAGTTCAAAATACATTTTTTGTAATTTTAAATAAATCTATCAATAGTTATTCTTATTTTTCAAAATATTAAGATTTTTATTAGTTTATTTTGAAGTTCAGTTAATTTTGATTATATTATCTTGTCACAATCAGTTGAATATGTTGTGAATATTGTGTCAGTTTGATTAAATTACTATTTTCTGTTGAATTACATTTTTTACATGCCATTGATTTTATTCGTGACATTTGTTAATATTCATTTTTATTTGTAACTTTTATTAATATTCATTTTGGTGGGTTTTTTTAGCACAGTCAATAAAATTCATTTAAATATGGATAAGATTTGTATACACAAATATTTTACCACGACGTTGCACCTTATTTGAATAAAGTAGGAATGTAAACAGTAGCTTGTAGAGAAATCTGCGACTTTTGATCCACGAGCTTTCTCTAGCTTCTTGTTAGTATTCTTGGTCTTGTTTTCTGAATATGAGGAACCCTATTTATAGTTGTGGAATAGAGGAGTTGTGATATGAACAAGTTTTCCTTCGGACAATCAGATTTAAGTGACATGACATATGGGCTTTACGAAGCGGGCTTGTCATTTTGACACATGACATAATCCTATTGACTTTTTTTTTTTGACTTGACATGCCACGTCATTTGTCACGAGACACCAAAATGGGCCTCTAGGATGAGATGTCATCGAGCTTAGTAAATTGGGCTCATCTATTGTCATATAAATTATTTAATTTGCACTTTAATTAAATCCATATTTATTAGATTTAAATAATTAACTCAATTATATTAATCCATAATATTTATTTGGATTAATATATCTTGAATTTAATATAATCCGAATCATTTTATAAATTTATATTTAATAAATTTTTAATGATTACATAAATATTTAAAGAAAAAAAAAGTTCAATGAAAGCACACCAATAATTCTATAGAACTTATAGTTACTGGCATCTGAAAGAAAAAAATAATTGACCTATTTGGGTCTTAATGATAAGATCCATTCATATTTCTTAATGGTTAAGTTTGGGTCTTAATGGTTCTCCCATAGATGTAACTATTGCATCAGCTTCTAATGCAGCAACTCCCGTAGGAGAGCCACAAATTGGGCCACCATCTCCTTGTCAGCAATGAAATACTCTACCGCTGCGCCAAGTAGTTTCTGTAGACTTAAGGTCAAATTCCATGGATAACAATGCTAATTAACATGTACCTTCAAGAAATTTCAGGACATAAAGCCACAACATGAATCAGAATCAAGGCAAGGACAGGATTTTTGGTTTTCCAGACCCACCAGTTACTCAGAGGATTATTTAAATAAAAGATATCAATTAGACAACATAGAATTGTCCATATCTCCTTAGCAAACTCTCCAGAACACAATAACTAGTCAATATCTTCTTCTTTGGGGCTTTTGCAATAGAAACACCCATAAGTGGCATAGATGCCCATTCTACTCAGTATAGAATCAATTAGAATTTTATCTAGGAACTTGAACATAGTGATTTTGCATCAGTTGATGGCACTGTTGAATTTCTATTGAACCAGGAGGATGTAAACCACTGTTTCAATGATGAATTTGGCTTATTCTATCTAGTGGGTGGGAGCTCAGCGTCTACCTCCTTGCTTGGAAATACCCATGCTTCCATTTCTGAATAATTAAGAGATTGTTGCTCAGTAAAAAATAAAAAGAAAGAAAAAAGCTTGTCACGGATTTCCTTTCTCACTTTGATATAACCCAAATATAAGGCTGGAATTATTTGTCCTTATATATTTGTCATGCAACTTTTTGGTTAGTATGATGTTCAATGAGCCTGCTCCTAGGTGAGTTCAATGCTTAAGGAAAATGAAGGTGAATTGAGAGAAGCTAAAGGCGATAACATATCTTATTGATCAAAGTAAGGCTTTTGATCAGGTAATGCTTTGATAACATACAAGTTAGTGTTTGATACAACATAATTTTTTCTAGTATTTGATACAACGTACTTGAATCTTCCTTGAATGGATGATATCCACATAATGTTTTTTCCGTAATCTTTAATTTATACCATATTTGAAATCTATAAAATATAAGAATTGTTATGCTATATTCAAAGAAAGAGATATTTATTTCAACATTAGTTTACATAAGTATGAGGCAGACGATTCAACATGTCATGACAACAAGGAGCGCCATTGCATATGTTTGGTAAGGAGAACCTAAATTTCAGTCCCTTCTCCCCTTAAGTTTGTAAGCTTACTTAAGTTTGATTTCAACCTACTTTATTTTTTAGTCAGTGTGTCTTAGTATGGGTATTTCGATGGGGGAAGAACTTGGAAAAATTGATTGTGGTCATATATACCATATTGAGTGCATCAAAGAGTGGAACAAGCTTGAGAACACTTTCCCTATGCGCAAGAGGAAAGTGTCTGCAATGCTACCTTGAGAATTCATGCATTCCATGTTGACTTGGCCTCAACTAATCATAAATTGGGAATGGTTCGCTGGATCTATAAATCTGTATTGAACAACCAATGCAGAATAAGACCACCAGTAAGTTCACCTAGCCCAAACTAATCTGATTAGTTAAAGCTGAGTGAATATTGCATGCATAAATTCTTAAGGTAGCATAGTTGACACTATCCACTTGCATGTGGCGCAAGCGTTCTCGAGCTTCTTCCACTCTTTGATGCCACCAACATGGTATAAGTGTCCACAATCAATTTTTGTAAGTTCTTACCCGTCCAAATACTCATAAGACACCCGACCCAAAAAAGAAGAAGGTTGAAATCAAACTTTAGTATGCTTACAAACGTAAGGAGGGAGGGATTATGATTTTATGCCCTTTGCCAAGCATATGCAACAATGCTCCTTGTCATCAGGACATGTTGAATTGTCTTCCTTGTACTTATGTAGACTAATGTTTAAATAAATATATATTGCTTTGGATTGAGCATAAGGAATTCTCAAACTTTATAGATATCAAATAAGATCTAAAAGATTTTAAAAAAACATTATGTGGATATCATCCATTCAAGAAGATTCAAGTATATATGTTGTATCACATACTAGAAAAATCATGTTTTATCAAATACTAACTTATATGTTATCAAAGAATTCCATGATTAAAAGCCTTACTTTGTTCAATAAGTTATGGAATGTCTATTTTAGCTTCTCCAAATTCACCTTCATTTTTCTGAAATGCTGAACTCACCTAAGAGTAGTCTCATTGAAAACTATACAGATTAAAATATTATAGCACAAGTGTATAAGGATAGAGAATTCTAACCTTATCTTGGGTTCATATCTAATTGAGAAAGGATGAATTTCTAGCTCTTGAGTGCATTAACTGATGTGAAAGTTAACCCAATAGCCATGTTTCATTACTTCCAAATCTTGGTGATAGATGTGGAGAGGTGTGTGAACAAAATGATTCATGATGTACAACAAAGCCACTCCATGTAGGAATTCAAGTACCAACACGAGTTTGGTCATATGAGGCTAAGTTCCATGCCTTGTCTCGCTACGCTACTCCACTGTGGGAAGTGAGAAGGAAAAAGGATCTGCTTTTACGTGAAGGGATTGAACACTGATTTTCAGGTCTTATCTGTGCACATGACATCTACAAAAAAGAGCTTCAATGACGTGACCAACTATATGTAAAGAAATTTGAAGGAGTTGGGCAGGTTGGGCAAGTCGAGGCATTGGCTAAAAGGTAAAATAATGTGGGAAACTTCAGTGGTTCTTATCCCAAGGGTTTTGGTCAACAGGTGTTTTTAGCTTGTCCGATTCAGTCAGCTTTACCAGCTTCTACGGGTGGTTATTCCGAGGTCACACAACAGTCTCAGGCTCAGGGTGGTCAAAGAGCTTCTTATTCGTCAGCCAGTAGGCCCTTACTCGCTCGAGGATACTTCAACTGTGATGAGATGGGTCACTTTAAGAGGGAATGCCCTCATAAGTAGGTGGGCGGCCAATCTCAGCAACAGGTAAAGGTTATGGTACCAGCAGGTGGAGGTGGTAATGGGAGAGTGTCACGATCTAAAGTACACTCTAGACGTGACATGGTGTATAGGACCCTGAGAGACCCCACACAAGCCACTTAGCATACATTATACAAGATAATAAAAACAAGGAGTTTAAAAGGTAGCATTTCATATAAAAGAGTTTGACAAAAAGCGGAAGTCTAAACGTAAGTCTGAATAGCCATCTAATATATGATAAGAAAAGTGATTGGGACGTAACCCATACATCACATATAAAATTCGAATCTAAAAAGGGCATAAATCTATAAAGGAGTCCCGGTCCTCAGATCATGAAGACTTACCAATCTCCAATCAAGTCCAAGGAGCCAACTAGCCACGAGTACGAGGAATAGATGCGTTGGACCCTACATTAGTGATATAATGTAGGCACAAGTATGCGTTAGTACATAGAATGCACCAAGTATGATAGCAATGCATAAGAGTTATGAAGTCATGCAAAAAGGGACTTTAAATGACATGCAATGACCAAGCTAATTCATAAAATAATCATGTTAGAAAACATAAGCATAATTATGGTCAATGTAAGCCAAAAATCTTTAAAACACATTTGAGATAGTTTTAGAAAGTAACCTTAGTTCATTATTGTGGGAAGTTAGCCTTAACCGACATAGACCATATGAGGTATAACATGGAATCCGGTGTCTATCCCACACCGAAAAGAGATTTTCCTACTTTCCAAGGTACGAACCATGAGTTTTGAACTAAAGTGGATCCACTAGCTAATGTCTATCTAAGACAATCATCCTATGGTGAAGCATAGTTTATGGGACATGGGTAATCGCCACTAGTCCACTCGGTGCTAAGCGTAAATCCCACGGAATAGTCATTAATCATATTCATCTTATTATCCATGGAAAGGCATAATTTAGTAACCAATCCAAGCTAAAGTTCATTAGAATAACTCCTTAGTCTTGATTCAACTTAGGTGAGAAAACCTTTCAACCTTTTGAATCCTTTATGTGAGAAACTCTTTCAGAAATCAACAACAACATCGATGCTTCATTCTCAAAGCAACTTTAAATCAATTATATCAATTTCATGAGGAAACATGCATATCTTCATAAATTCATCTTTCATAGTTCAGAAGCCTCATCATATGTTCATAGTCTAGAAATCATGGATCATGCATGGGTTCATGTGAATTCAGCTTAAAAGCATGTAATTACTCCAATTTATACATAAAAAGATATAAAACAATCAATTGAATCATAATTGATAAGAACACATGAGATTGAATAAAACCCTAATTTCAATTGGAGATACTAACTTGTAAAATTAGAGAATTTAGGAATCTTATGGAGGAAAGGATTCCATAGGTGAATACTATCATACCTTGATGTCAAAAGCCCACAATCAATGGTGAATTTGGAGACTTGATCTTGAAACCCTAGTCTTCTTCTTCTTCAAGCTTTAGAGAGAGAAATTTTGCGGGAAGAACTTGGAGGGATTTGGGAGAATTGAAGAATGATCTAGAATGGTTAGATTTTAGTCTTAAAAGACTTATATATGGTCTAGGATTAGGATCAAAATGATCTAGCTTAGGCATTCATCAATGAGGGAAAAGACCGAAAAACCCTTAAAAATTAACTGCCGACTCGACCTACGGTACATACCTACGGTCCGTAGGTCCTAATACGGACTGCCCTGGTTAATCGTTGGTGGATTTAGAAACTATTATCTTGGGCCTTCAATCGACGGAACCCATGTACGGTTGGTAAGTCAACCTACGGACCGTACATGGCCATCATAGGTCACAACTTCTTCCTTAAATTTTCACTAAGTCTGGGAGTAGCCTATGATACCTACCTATGACTTGTACAAAGACTCACGGCCATCCTGGTGAACCGTAAAAAGGATTCTGAGACTTGATTTTTGAAATTAAATCTCCCACCACATACGGATGCCACCTATGATCCATATATGCTTCTACCAACCGTAGGTGGGAGCCGTAGGTCAAGCATGCAACCAAAAATCTACATTTCCTTCATTTCCTAGTTCGAGGTGTTACAAAGAGGACGCCCATAGGGTGGGCAAGGTAATAATTAGGGAGGCCGATGGAGTAGAGGAAATGGTAATACTAAGAGGATAGCAATGCAGTGGGGTAGAGGGGTTGCCTGAAATGATGATAGAGCTCGCTGTTACACCTTCTTGGGCAGGCCAAAGGTCGAGGTGTCTAATGTCGTGATAATAGGTACTATTTTTGTCTGTGACCAGATCGCTTCTGTCTTATTCATACGTATCTGTTAAATTTGCCTTTGGACTTGACTTAATTTGTGATATCCTTGATGCCCCGTTCATTTTTCTACCCCGGTCGAGGAGTCTGTGGTAGTAACTCGTGTGTACCGTTTTGCTCTGTGATGTTTGTCGGTTGTCAGACTTGGGTAGATCTGCTGATTTTGGATATGCTAGACTTTGATATGATCTTGGGTATGACTTTGTATTCTCCTTATCATGTTGTATTGAATTGTAATTTTAAGACAGTAACTCTAGAAATCCCAGGTAAGGATAGATTAAAGTGGGAAGGCGTGTATATGCCTAAGCCAGTAAAGATCATATCCTATATTCCTTCTAGAAGGTTAGTGGGATTTGTTTGCTTGGCCTTCTTTATCACCTCCCAGATCTTAGTGTGAAGTCTCCTTCTTTTGAATCAATCTTAGTAGTTTCAGAATTTCAGGAGGGATTTCCTACAGATTCTCCTAGTACACCTCTGGATAGAAATATTGATTTTTTTTTTATAGATTTAGGGTAGGGTACTCGTCCAATCTCTATTCCTCCTAATTGCATGGCTCCGACAGAGTTGAGAGAACTCAAGACTCAGCTTCAGGAATTCTTAGATAAGTAATTCATTCATCCTAGTGCTTCACCAACGAACATTTAAAATCTTTCATTGAGTTATTCTGCAACAAGCATGGGGTATTTTTCAAAAAGATCACTTTAAGGGGGAGTGTGAAAAAGATAAAGATGTTTTTTTGAAACATCATAGATTAGTTTCTAAAATAGTCTAGTGTAGTATTTAAGATAAGCATCTTATAAAAATATCTAGATATTCTAAAATAGAAGACAAAGTTACTAGAATTTCTTGTAGATAGAGTAGGATAAGCATCTTATAGAAATACTAGAATTTCTTGTAGAAAAATCTAGCTATTTATCTAAATTTTCTTAGAGGTAAAGTTACTAGAATTTTGAACACCATACAATACCTCCCACTAGAGACTTGAAAGCATAGCCACCAAGTTTTGCACACACACCAAGTCCATAAACAACAGCCTGGCTCTCCCATGTTCTAGAGGGGAGTACACTACCATTGTTCCACCAAGTCTTCTGCTCTACCACCACTTCTAGGTGACTAAACGAAACTAAACTGACCCGTGGGTATCATTCAATGAATTCAACATACTTGCACATATTCAGTATCAGGCTCCTATAATGGATAGACACAGAATTGTTATTAACTGGTAATCCAAAAATCAAAGTACCATAATACATGTTTTTCAGACGTTTCCAAAGTAAAAAAGCGACAGAACAAAGAATTAACCAGTTCAAGTCAACCTTATGCAAAGCTTCCACCAAAGCTGGTACTATGCAGTCGAATAACTGCTTGATGCAAATCACATTTTGGCCATTAGCAGTCCCTTCCTCTATAGCCAGTTTGACAGACCGTAATAGCTCTAGCATGGCTATAGCCAACCTATAATAATATATCCGTAATATGCAATATTATGGAATTAGGTACAAGTACCCTTCTAAACTATGACCGAAATCACAGCGACACACCTTAACTTAACAAGGGACTTATTATCCCCCCCAACCTATTTTAAAATGGAATAAATGCCACCCTAAATGCTAATATGGCATAGAGAGTGTGCACACTCTCTTAAATTAAGTTAAGGATACAAATATCATGTTAACAATAATTAGAAGGTACACATGTCTTCTTTTTTTTCAACATTACTTAATTAATTTACTTAATTAGTCACATATAATTAATTAGACTCCTTCATCTTAGATACCTCTTCTTCTCTTTGAAATCATTTTATTCTCTTGCAACTTAATTCTTTTGCAACTTATCATCAAAGTACAATCATGAAATAAGCAAAAATTATGTGAAATAAAGTAATTCTACTCCAACAATATGTATAAAAAACAAATGGTTCAATTACTTTCCCCCAAAATTTTCATATATAGAGAAATTACAATTCACAAAGAATAATTTTCAAAACAACAGGTGTATACAGCTGCTAGATTCCGACGTCCTTGAGCCATAAACACCATGTGAAAGATCACACCTCCACTTCAAATTGGAAAATCAAATCTCTTCCGTCATACCAAAATCTAAAAACAGCTCCATCTCTTCTGTCATACCAAAATCGAAAAACAGCACCCATCTCTTCTGTCCAAATATCACCGGTGAGCCAACGCCGCCTTCGATCTAGATCTTGATAGAATATTAATGAGAATAAGCATTGTCTCTGATGAAGGGGAGTACATGCCATAGAATATTTGAATCAAATGGAGTTACTGGAGGCTTCCACTCATCGTCTCTGATCAATATTCGTGCTTTTTCAAAACTCCTAATCTCACTAATGGAACTTTGCTTGGCAGAGTGAATTTGTAAAGACATCAACATGGGCACCATATAAGTAATGCCTCCAAATCTTTAAGGCAAAAAAAACTGGCGCTAGCTCTAAATCATGGGTAGGATAGCTCATTTCATGGATTTTAAGTTGTCGTGAAGCATAAGCTATAACCTTCCCATTTTGCATAAGAACATATCCTAGTCCAACCCTTGAAGCATTACAATAAATCACAAATTCATCGGATCCTTCCGGCAAAGTCAATGACGGAGCAGAGGTAGGTCTATCTTTCAATTCTTGGAAACTCTTTTCATATGCTTCAGACCATACGGACTTAACTTTATTTTGTGTCAATGCTGTCAATCGAGAGGCAATCGAATAAAACCCTTCCATAAACCTTCAATAATAACCATCCAAACCCAAGAAACTTTGAATATTTGAAGCGGATAGAGGTCTAGGCCAACTCTTAACCGCATCCGTCTTCTTAGGATCTACTTCAATACCTTTATCGGAAACAATGTTACCAAGAAAAGCTACAGATCTCAACCAAAACTCACATTTACTAAATTTTGCAAAGAGTTGTTGGTCCTTGAGGACTTGCAATACAATCCTCTAATGATTAGTGTGCTCATCCTCACTCCTCGAGTAAATCAAGATATCATCGATAAATACAATCACAAACATGTCAAGGTATTGTCTAAACATCTATTCATCAAGTCCATAAATGCGGCCGGAGCATTAGTCAAGCCAAACGACATTACCAAAAACTCATAGTGGCCATACCGAGTTTGAAAATCCGTCTTCAAAATGTCATCTTCCTTCACCCTCAATTCGTGATAACCCGACCGGAGGTCAATCTTAGAGAAGTAACTCGCTTCTTAGAGTTGATAAAAAAAATCACCTATCTTTGGAAGAGGATACTTATTCTTAATGGTAACCTTGTTCAATTGACAGTAGTCAATGCACATAAGAAATGAACCATCTTTCTTCCGAACAAACAAAATTGGAACACCCCAAGGAGAGATACTCGATCAGATGAAACCCTTATCCAACAACTCTTTCAATTGCTCCTTTAATTCCTTAATTTCAATCAGAGCCATTCGGTAAGGAGGAATAGAGATAAGTTGCGTATTTTGGTGAAGGTCAACGCCGAAGTCTATTTTCCTTTCGGGAGGAACACTAGGTAAATCATCGGGAAACACTTCAGGAAACTCATTAACAACGGGGACCAACTTAAAAATAGGGGTTTCAGAATCCATATCCCTAACCCGAACAATATGGTATATGCAACCCTTAGAAATCATCTTTCTATCTTTAAGACAAGAAACAAATTGACCATAGAACCCTCTTGATCATGTCGAGTTTGGAGTGCATAGAACCGATTTTTCTTAGGAGCACTTGAACCCAAACCACTAGGCAGAGCTTGCTTACCATATTTTTCCTTACCAAGTTTAGATGGACAATCCCTCAAGCGGTGACCACTCTTGCCACAACCAAAGCAGTTATTCGTACCCATCAAACATTTTCTTGGATGAGTCTTGCCACAGTTTTGGCATGTGGGAACCGAAGATCCATTTCCACCACCATTTCCTCCTTGAGGCTTAGGGTTATACACCCTTTCCTTATTAGCTTAGGAACCGGAGCATTGGAGGAACCTTGATCGGA
Organism: Solanum appendiculatum; assembly: GCA_018342035.1. Taxonomy (NCBI): domain Eukaryota; kingdom Viridiplantae; phylum Streptophyta; class Magnoliopsida; order Solanales; family Solanaceae; genus Solanum; species Solanum appendiculatum. The sequence goes on along the minus strand of JAGDQO010000627.1, from coordinate 458,453 downwards.
AAACCTTTGTCGGAACTTAGAAAGACCATGTCTATTGGACCTTGAGTGTGAAAAGTCACCATCATCGGTCTTAGCCCTCTTCGCCTCCTAGACTTCTCCTTATGTTTCTCCTCTTTGATTTGTTGAGAGTGTATCATTAGCCGAGAAATATCAATTTCCTTAATGAGCATGGCGGTATGACATTCCTTAACCACCATTTTGGACACACCCAAAACGAACTTGCTCATCTTTGCCCTAGGATCGGCAACCATAGTAGGAGCATATCTAGACAATTATATAAATTTCAAAGAATATTCCTTAACACTCATGTTTCCTTGACGAAGGTTAATGAATTAAAGCACCTTTGCCTCCCTCATCTCAAGGGAAAAGAACCTATCAAGGAAATCAACCTTAAGCTTTTCCCAATCAAGAGGACCCGCATCAACCGCCCTCTCTTCCTTCCATTGGTTGAAACAAACTTGAGAAACACATTTAAGTTGATAAGCGGCCAATTCCACCTTTTCCACCGACGTCACACCCATGATCATCAAAACCTTGTATACCTCATCAATAAACTCTTGAGGATCTTCCTCAACCTTTGAACCATGAAACTCTAGAGGATTCATTCTTGTGAAGTTTCTCATTCTAGTTGCCGTCGTACCCATATTTCGGTTCACGGGGACCACAACTTCCATATTAGCTTGAGCCATCATGGCTTGGGCCAACAGTTGAAAAGCAGTCCTAAACTCTGCATTAATCACTTGTTCGGCCAAATGGTCGATCGAAACTTGGGAAGCTTCTTGAGGAGCTTCTCATCCCATATTCTCACCCGCATTTCTTCTAACGTATGCTCTTCGAGGGGCCATATCCTGAAAAGCATCAGATAAGGATTAGGAGATAGACACATAGAGTTACACTCTATAGCATGACTTTAGAATGATGAAAGAAGTGGAATATCCTAAATATCTTATAGCCTCTTATTCATAAATGTGGCACGCTTCACACTCATGAACAAGACTCTACTTGACGTGGCTTATGAGACATCCAATGATCTTTCTATATATTTTGCTCTGAATACCAATTTTTTCACAATCCAAAGTATACCCTAGGCGTAACATGGCGTATAGGACCCCGAAAGGCCCCACACAAACCACTTAGCATACCTCATACACGATAATAGAATTAAAAGAGTTCAAGAGAAATCATTTCATACAAAGAGTTTGACAAAAGAAGAAGTCTAACATAAGTCTCAAATCCATCTAATACATCATAAGTAAAGTGATTGGGACGTAACTCATACATCACATACAAAGTTCAAAAATAAATGACATAAAACTATAAACGGTCTCAGTCCTCAGAACATGAGGACTCACCAATAGTTTGAAGAACCCAATAGATGTCTAGCCACGAGTATGCGAGGTAGGAGCGTCAGACCCTACAGTCATGAGATAATGTAGGAACAAGTATGAATTAGTACATGAAATGTACTAAGTATGAGGCAATATGCATAAACATGTACATGATAGTAAAAATGACTTAAATCGAATAGGCATGATCATAATGAGACATTTAAAAGCTTTATAGAGATGAAATGACATGAAGTTCATAGTGTTAACTTCATATCTTCGATTAATTTTGATACTTAACAATTTAATGGCTCACTCGTAGGAAATCAAAAAGGAAAAACACGAAGTTCTCTATACAACATATCTTAAGTCAAGATCAAACCATAAAAGGAAAGCCATCATCACTGGAACACATAATCAATCCCACTCAGTACAAGGTTATCGGATAAATCAATCAAGCAAGACGCTGGAGATAATCACGGTAAAAAAATCAATCCTGGATCATTAACAGATCAATCAAACAAGTTCCTGGAGTTAATCACGACAAGATCAATCAAGCATTACTATTTAGCAAATCTCGAAGATGGGACAATATCAGCGCAAGATACTCTGCTAGCTTCAAAATAGCAAGACGATCAAATTGAGAAGAAAAGAAGACTGATTTATTCAGGCACATATATGATATGGACATGACTCAGACAATCAATACAAATCAAGGATTCCATCATTTTCCTTGATTTGAAATTCCTTGGGTTTTCCTTACAAAGAGCATTCCTCAGAACTATAAAAACACCTCTTAGCCATAGTTGTGAAGTACGCACTTAACTTGAACTTGTACTATTTTCTTCTATTGTCTTTCATAAAACAATTGTATTCTCTCAAGTATACAACTGAAAAGAAAAGAAAAGAAAAAGAAAGATCTAAGTGTAGGTTATATAAGTAGAGGTTGTGTCAAGATAGACAGTCTGATTTGCACATCAGACACGACTTTAAGTTGTATCTCTCTGAATCTCCCAAAGTTCTCTTCTGCTCTTAAGGAAACTCTTGAAACCCAAGGGGACTAGAACTAGGCACCACACAGGTGTTCCGAACCAGTATAAAACTCACTGTATTGCTTTCTTTTCTACTCTCTTATCTGTTTTATATTGCTATAACTTATCTGCAGGTGAGTCAATTGTACTGTCTAGAATATCGACTATAGACGTTTTAAATTCACCCCTCCCTCTTTGCTTTCAATTGGTATCAGTGAAGGTCTCACATTCACAATTGTTTAACCACACGTGAGAAAAGATTAAATGGCACATTATCAAATTCCAGGCGCTCTCCTTCAAGACGGACACTCTTCAACTCAACCTCCTTACTTTAATGGCCATCATTACTCCCCCTTGAAAGATAGATTCAGAATCTTTGTCTCCTTAACTGATCACCAAGCTTGGATAGTTATCAAGAAGGGTCCAAAACCTATTCCCGGACTCATATGAAAAGATGCTTCTAACAAACCCTTTGATCTAGAATCCTTTGATATCACAAAGGAACAACAAGAGGTAATCCAAACTAATGTCAGGGCTATAAGTTTTTTATACTGTGCAGTTAGTGGAGAAGAATACGACAAGATATCAACATGCAAAACTACAAAAGAAATGTGGGACAAACTCGAAGTAACCTATGAAGGAACTGCCAAAGTAAAAGAAGCTCGAATCAGCTCTCTAGTAAATGAATATGAATTATTCAAAATGGCAGACGATGAAAATGTAGAGGACATGTTCACAAAATTTAGCAAAATTGTTAGCGAACTTAAATCTATGGGAATGGTGTACTCTAACGTACTACAGGTCAGAAAACTCATCAGAAGTCTTCCCAAGGCGTGGGAAACTAAGGCGGCTATTCTTGAAGACGGAGATCTATAAAAGATGACCTATGATGAACTTCGTCGATATCTGATGGCCTATGAACAAAACCACATCAACAGATATAATAAAAAGGATAAGAAGAAAACTTTCGCTTTTACTGCTGAAACAGCTAAAGTTGAGGAAGAAGTTGATGAATATTAGAGTGAAGAAATGGCCCTCATAAATCGAGGAGTTAGACAAATGCTCAGACAAAGGAGACAAAGGCCTTAGCAAGACTTCAAGAAAAATAAATATCAAAGAAATGATGATCGAAGCTACTACTATGGAAAACCAGGACAAATTAAGCAAATCTGTACAGAACAAAGAAGGAGAAACAATCGAAGAAATGAAAATCCAAAAAGTCTTGGAGCCTGGAGCCAAGGAGAAACCTCTGACAAGGATCATGATGAATAGTCCAACAAATGTTTCATGGCTCTAGGAGAGTCAAGCGAGGTAAGACCTTTCAATTTCTCAAATTGTAATGACTTACAAAATTCTTTGGATATGGTCGCTGACGAACTACAGAAAGTTATCGATGAGTATAACAAAATTGCTCAAGAAATGAAGGATTGGCAAATCCTCCTAGAAGCAAGCCAAATTGAGGTCGACTTATTATCTGAAGAACTGGAGGAGGTGAAAATGCAACTGAACAGCATCAGAAAGTCTCCCAGTCATAGCTCTATCAGATCAAATAGATCTATTTTCAATATCCCCAAGAAGTCCTTTTGTCGTGGCTCTGACAGATCAAATAGTTTTACTCCAAATATCTCCCATAAATCCTCTTATCATTCTGCTGAACCATCTGCTAGAATTACCTATTTTACTTGTGGTGACATTGGTCACAAATCTTTTAATTGCAGAAAATATTCCTCTAGTAAATGGATTTGGAGACCAAAAGTTATTAACCCTCAAGGACCCAAGAATGCTTGGGTACCTAAAAGAAATTAATTTATTTGTTTCGCAGGAGTAATCCAAACGAACTTACAAAAAGGGAATGTGGGTGATAGACAGTGGGTGCTCCAGACACATGTGCGGAAAAAGAGAAAATTTCAAAACTTTAAAACATTTCAATGGAGGATATGTGCGGCTCGAAGATAATGCAGAAGGAGATAATGATATTTCCCTTTCATGTGAGTGTCCTACTTTTTGAATTTGTGAAGCTCCCCCTGTTTTTGAGATACAGCAGTGTTCGGTGCTCCCCCTGTCTATGTTATGTCCTGTCAAAAAGATTATGGGGCTATTCTCCCCCTTTGGCATAATCTAAAAGAAATGATGAATAACAAAATGTAAACGAGAACAGGAGCATAAGCTAGAGCATAGTGGGAGGGCTAAGGACCCTCTTAGTACAAACCAAAAGAGTGTCAAGGCTAGGGACAGACCCCCATTAAACGATTGTCCAAAAGTAGCAGAAAAAGATAGACAGAGAGAAAACTTCAGAGATCACCCAGAAAGTCAGGTATGATAGCTTTCCATATCGCCCTATTGTTCCTGGCAGGGTAGTCAATCTCAGGTAGTTGCGAGACTCTCATTGTCCGGTAAGTTCTTTTCTCATAGCCCAGAAGTTATCTCTGTTTTTTAGTCTTTGTGGCATGGAACTCTTCGAAGAGGCTGTTAAATTATTTTATGCTAATCTTTGGTTATCTGCTGATAGTGGTGAGTTGGAAACCCTTGTTCTGGGTAGTCGCATTATTGTTAATGATCAGTTATTTGAAGATGTGTTTGGAGCTAAGTTTTCTAGTGTGGTTCCCTATATGAACGGTACTTGGCCCGAGGATTTTGAAGTTTCTCTGGAAGGTGCAAAAAGGGCAGTCGCTGAACCGGGTGCTGACATCTATGATTTTGACCCCTATCTCTCTGTTTTGAACATAGAATCTTGGCTCACATTGTAGCTACCTCTCTCGTTCCCAGAAAGGGCTCCCTAAGTAACATCATATGTTCGATTAATTTTGATACTTAACAATTTAATGGCTCAGTCGCAGGAAATTAAAAAGGAAAAACACGAAGTTCTCTATACAACATATCTTAAGGAAATATCAAACCATAAAAGGAAAGCCATCATCACTGGAACACATAATCAATCCCACTAAGTACAAAGTTATCGGATAAATCAATCAAGCAAGACCTTGGAGATAATCACAGCAAAAGAAATCAATCTAGGATCATTAACAGATCAATCAAGCAAGTTCCTGGAGATAATCTTGACAAGATCAATCAAGCATTAATCTCTAGCAAATCTCGAAGATGGGACAATATCCCCGCAAGATACTCTGCCAGCTTCAAAATAGCAAGAAGATCAAATTGAGAAGAAAAGAAGACTTATTTATTCATTCACATATATGATATGGACATGACTCAGCAAATCAGTACAAATCAAGGATTCCATCATTATCCTTTATTTGAAATCCCTTGGGGTTTCCTTACAAAGAGCATTTCTCAAAACGATAAAAACCTCTCTTAGCCATAGTTGTGAAGTACGGACTTCACTTGAACTTGTACTATTTTCTTCTATTGTCTTTCATAAAACAATTGTACTCTCTCAAGTATACAACTGAAAAGAAAAGAAAAGAAAAAGAAAGATCTAAGTGTAGATTATAGAAGTAGAGGTTGTATCAAAGATAGACAGTCTGATTTGCACATCAAACACGACTTTAAGTTGTATCTCTCTGTAACTCCCAAAGTTCTCTTCAGCTCTTAAGAAAACCCTTGAAACCCAAGGGGACTGGAAGTAGGCACCACACCAGTGTTCCGAACCAGTATAAAACTCTCCATGTTGCTTTCTTTTCTTCTCTCTTATCTGTTTTATATTGCTCTAACTTATCTACAGGTGAGTCAACTGTTCTGTCTAGACAGTCGACTGAAGAAGTTTAAAATTCACCCCCCCCTCTTTGCTTTCAATTGGTATCAGTGAAGGTCTCACATTCACAAGTGTTTAAACACACGTGAGCAAAGATTAAATGGCACATTATCAAATTCCAGGCGCTCTCCTTCAAGATGGACACTCTTCAACTCAACCTCCTTACTTCAATGGCCATTAATACTCCCCCTTGAAAGATAGATTCAGAATCTTTGTTTCCTCAACTGATCACCAAGCTTGGATAGTTATCAAGAAAGGTCAAAAACCTATTCTTGGACTCATATGAAAATATGCTTCTAACAAACCCTTTGATCTAGAATCATTTGACATCACAAAGGAACAACAAGAGGTAATTTGAACTAATGCCAAGTTATAAGTTTGTTATACTGGGTAGTTAGTGGAGCAGAATACGACAAGATATCAACATGCGAAACTGCAAAAGAAATGTGGGACAAACTCGAAGTAACCTATGAAGGAACTGCCAAAGTAAAAGAAGCTAGAATCTGCTCACTAGTAAATGAATATGAATTATCCAAAATGGCATACTATGAAAATGTAGAGGACATGTTCACAAAATTTAGCAAAATTGTTAGCGAACTTAAATCTCTAGAAATGGTGTACTCTAACGGACTACAGGTCAGAAAACTCGTCAGAAGTCTTCCCAAGGCATGGGATACTAAGATGGCTATTCTTGAAGACAGAGATCTATAAAAGATGACCTATGATGAACTTCGTTGAAATCTGATGGCCTATGAACAAAACCACATCAACAGATATAATAAAAAGGATAAGAAGAAAACTTTCGCTTTTACTGCTGAAACAGCTAAAGTTGAGGAAGAAGTTGATGAATATTAGAGTGAAGAAATGGCCCTCATAAATCGAGGAGTTAGACAAATGCTCAGACAAAGGAGACAAAGGCCTTAGCAAGACTTCAAGAGAAATAAATATCAAAGAAATGATGATCGAAGCTACTACTATGGAAAACCAGGACAAATTAAGCAAATCTGTACAGAACAAAGAAGGAGAAACAATCGAAGAAATGAAAATCCAAAAAGTCTTGGAGCCTGGAGCCAAGGAGAAACCTCTGACAACGATCATGATGAATAGTCCAACAAATGTTTCATGGCTCTAGGAGAGTCAAGCGAGGTAAGACCTTTCAATTGCTCAAATTGTAATGACTTACAAAATTCTTTGGATATGGTCGCTGACGAACTACAGAAAGTTATCGATGAGTATAACAAAATTGCTCAAGAAATGAAGGATTGGCAAATCCTCCTAGAAGCAAGCCAAATTGAGGTCGACTTATTATCTGAAGAACTGGAGGAGGTGAAAATGCAAATGAACAGCATCAGAAAGTCTCCCAGTCATAGCTCTATCAGATCAAATAGCTCTATTTTCAATATCCTCAAGAAGTCCTTTTGTCGTGGCTCTGACAGATCAAATAGTTTTACTCCAAATATCTCCCATAAATCCTCTTATCATTCTGCTGAACCATCTGCTAGAATTACCTATTTTACTTGTGGTGACATTGGTCACAAATCTTTTAATTGCAGAAAATATTCCTCTAGTAAATGGATTTGGAGACCAAAAGTTATTAACCCTCAAGGACCCAAGAATGCTTGGGTACCTAAAAGAAATTAATTTATTTGTTTCGCAGGAGTAATCCAAACGAACTTACAAAAAGGGAATGTGGGTGATAGACAGTGGGTGCTCCAGACACATGTGCGGAAAAAGAGAAAATTTCAAAACTTTAAAACATTTCAATGGAGGATATGTGCGGCTCGAAGATAATGCAGAAGGAGATAATGATATTTCCCTTTCATGTGAGTGTCCTACTTTTTGAATTTGTGAAGCTCCCCCTGTTTTTGACATACAGCAGTGTTCGGTGCTCCCCCTGTCTATGTTATGTCCTGTCAAAAAGATTATGGGGCTATTCTCCCCCTTTGGCATAATCTAAAAGAAATGATGAATAACAAAATGTAAACGAGAACAGGAGCATAAGCTAGAGCATAGTGGGAGGGCTAAGGACCCTCTTAGTACAAACCAAAAGAGTGTCAAGGCTAGGGACAGACCCCCATTAAACGATTGTCCAAAAGTAGCAGAAAAAGATAGACAGAGAGAAAACTTCAGAGATCACCCAGAAAGTCAGGTATAATAGCTTTTCATATCGCCCTATTGTTCCTGGCAGGGTAGTCAATCTCAGGTAGTTGCGAGACTCTCATTGTCCGGTAAGTTCTTTTCTCATAGCCCAGAAGTTATCTCTGTTTTTTAGTCTTTGTGGCATAGAACTCTTCGAAGAGGCTGTTAAATTATTTTATGCTAATCTTTGGTTATCTGCTGATAGTGGTGAGTTGGAAACCCTTGTTCTGGGTAGTCGCATTATTGCTAATGATCAGTTATTTGAAGATGTGTTTGGAGCTAAGTTTTCTAGTGTGGTTCCCTATATGAACGGTACTTGGCCCGAGGATTTTGAAGTTTCTCTGGAAGGTGCAAAAAGGGCAGTCGCTGAACCGGGTGCTGACATCTATGATTTTGACCCCTATCTCTCTGTTTTGAACATAGAATCTTGGCTCACATTGTAGCTACCTCTCTCGTTCCCAGAAAGGGCTCCCTAAGTAACATCATATGTTCGATTAATTTTGATACTTAACAATTTAATGGCTTAGTCGCAGGAAATTAAAAAGGAAAAACATGAAGTTCTCTATACAACATATCTTAAGGAAATATCAAACCATAAAAGGAAAGCCATCATCACTGGAACACATAATCAATCTCACTAAGTACAAGGATATCGAATAAATCAATCAAGCAAAACCTTGGAGATAATCACGGCAAAAGAAATCAATCCAGGATCATTAACAGATTAATCAAACAAGTTCCTAGAGATAATCACCACAAGATCAATCAAGCATTAATCTCTAGCAAATCTCGAAGATGGGACAATAATCCCGCAAGATACTCTGCCAGCTTCAAAATAGCAAGAAGATCAAATTGAGAAGAAAAGAAGACTTATTTATTCATTCACATATATGATATGGACATGACTCAGCAAATCAGTACAAATCAAGGATTCCATCATTATCCTTTATTTGAAATCCCTTGGGGTTTCCTTACAAAGAGCATTTCTCAAAACTATAAAAACCTCTCTTAGCCATAGTTGTGAAGTACGGACTTCACTTGAACTTGTACTATTTTCTTCTATTGTCTTTCATAAAACAATTGTACTCTCTCAAGTATACAACTGAAAAGAAAAGAAAAGAAAAAGAAAGATCTAAGTGTAGATTATAGAAGTAGAGGTTGTATCAAAGATAGACAGTCTGATTTGCACATCAAACACAACTTTAAGTTATATCTCTCTGTAACTCCCAAAGTTCTCTTCAGCTCTTAAGAAAACCCTTGAAACCCAAGGGGATTGGAAGTAGGCACCACACCAGTGTTCCGAACCAGTATAAAACTCTCCATGTTGCTTTCTTTTCTTCTCTCTTATTTGTTTTATATTGCTCTAACTTATCTACAGGTGAGTCAACTGTTCTGTCTAGACAGTCGACTGAAGAAGTTTAAAATTCACCCCCCCCTCTTTGCTTTCAATTGGTATCAGTGAAGATCTCACATTCACAAGTGTTTAAACACACGTGAGCAAAGATTAAATGGCACATTATCAAATTCCAGGCGCTCTCCTTCAAGATGGACACTCTTCAACTCAACCTCCTTACTTCAGTGGCCATTAATACTCCCCCTTGAAAGATAGATTCAGAATCTTTGTTTCCTCAACTGATCACCAAGCTTGGATAGTTATCAAGAAAGGTCAAAAACCTATTCCTGGACTCATATGAAAATATGCTTCTAACAAACCCTTTGATCTAGAATCATTTGACATCACAAAGGAACAACAAGAGGTAATTTGAACTAATGCCAAGTTATAAGTTTGTTATACTGTGCAGTTAGTGGAGCAGAATACGACAAGATATCAACATGCAAAACTACAAAAGAAATGTGGGACAAACTCGAAGTAACCTATGAAGGAACTGCCAAAGTAAAAGAAGCTCGAATAAGCTCTCTAGTAAATGAATATGAATTATTCAAAATGGCAGACGATGAAAATGTAGAGGTCATATTCACAAAATTTAGCAAAATTGTTAGCGAATTAAATCTCTTGGAATGGTGTACTCTAACGGATTACAGGTCAGAAAACTCGTCAGAAGTCTTCCCAATGCGTGGGAAACTAAGGCGGCTATTCTTGAAGACGGAGATCTATAAAAGATGACCTATGATGAACTTCGTCGATATCTGATGGCCTATGAACAAAACCACATCAATCGATATAATAAAGAGGATAAGAAGAAAACTGTCGCTTTTACTGTCGAAACAGCTGAAGTTGAGGAAGAAGTTGATGAATATCAGAGTGGAGGAATGGCTTTCATAAATTAAGGAGTTAGACAAATGCTCAAACAAAGGAGACAAAGTCCTATGCAAGACTTCAAGAGAAATGAATATCAAAGAAATGATGATCGATGCTACTACTGTGGAAAACCAGGACATATTAAGCAAAACTGTCCAGAACAAAGGAGAAATAACTGAAGAAATGAAGATCCAAAAAGTCTTGGAGCTTGGAATCAAGGAGAAACCTCTGACGACAATCATGATGAAACTTGAGCAAAGAATCAATCCCATTCAGTACAAGGTTATCAGATAAATCAATCAAGCAAGACCCTGGAGATAATCACGACAAAACAAATCAATTCAGGATCATTAAAAGATCAATTAAGCAAGTTCCTGGAGATATTCACGACAAGATCAATCAAGCATTACTCTCTAGCGAGTCTCAAAGATGAGACAATATCAGCGCACGATACTCTGCCAGCTTCAAGATAGCAAGAAGATCAAATTGAGAATAAAAGAAGACTGATTTATTCATGCACACATATGATATGGACATGACTCAGCAAATCAATACAAATCATGGATTCCATCATTATCCTTTATTTGAAATCCCTTGGGTTTTCCTTACAAAGAGCATTCCTCAGAACTATAAAAACCTCTCTTAGCCATAATTGTGAAGTACGGACTTCACTTGAACTTGTACTATTTTCTTCTATTGTCTTTCATAAAACAATTGTATTCTCTTAAGTATACAACTGAAAAGAAAAGAAAAAGAAAGATCTAAGTGTATGTTATACAAGTAGAGGTTGTGTCAAGATAGACAGTCTGATTTGCACATCAGACACGGCTTTAAGTTGTATCTCTCTGTAACTCCCAAAGTTCTCTTCATCTCTTAAGAAACCCTTGAAACCCAAGGGGACTGGAAGTAGGCACCACACCGGTGTTCTGAACCAGTATAAAACTCTCTGTGTTGCTTTCTTTTCTTCTCTCTTATCTATTTTATATTGCTCTAACTTATCTGCAGGTGAGTCAACTGTTCTGTCTAGATAGTCGGCTGAAGAAGTTTTGAATTCACCCCCCCCCTTTTTGCTTTCACATAGGACATAGTCAAATACATTAATAAAAAGGACATAAGAAAAGTTTTGAAGAAAACATAATCATTTTGTGGGATATTAGCTTAACCCGACAATAAGACCATGAGAGCTATATCAAGGAATCTAGTATATCCCTCATACCGAAAGAAGGGGAAACTACTTGCCAAGGTAGAATTCGTACATATCATCATTTGCTAAAATGGATCCACTAGCTAGGTCATTTACGACAAATCCTATGGGGGCACATAGTTTTGGACTAGAGGTTGCTACTAGAGACTACTCTATTTGAGCCTCCACCTCAAAGCCCTCTCGGTGCTAAGTCTAAATCCCAACGGAGTAGATAAAAGTAAGCTATCAATTTAACATAGAGAAAGACAATGATCAATACCAATCCATACTTTTGAAGATAAAAAAATAGAACAACTCCTTAAACATAATTCAACATAGATGAGATAACCTTTCACCCATGTGAATTCATTTGTGAGAAACACCTTTCACAATCATAATCATATAGTAAGTTAGAAATCCTTTCACCATAGCATCAATAATTTCCTTTCAAAGCATCATTTATTCATTTACAATAGCTTCATGAAAACATGCATATCTTCATAAATCTATAATTCATAATTCATGGGTTAATCGTAGGATCATAGTTGAAAAATATAATTTAGCATGGGTCAATGCAATTTCAATTAAATATCATAGATTAACATCAATTCATGCATTAGAATACCTAATTAGTCATAATCAATCATAATTGGAAGAAACCCACATTTATTTGATTGAAACCCTAATTTGATCCATTAAAAGTTGAATTGGAAAATTGAAATCTTTGGGGAACCCATGGAGGAAAGGACTCCATGGGTGAATACACACATACCTTTATGCTAGAAGCCCAGAAAGAATGGAGGATTGGAGACTTGAATGGAACCCTAGCTCTTCTTCTTCTTCCTTACACTTGAGAGAATTTGAGAGGATGAATTTGGTCAAGTTTTGGGAATTTAGGAGAATGATTTGAAGTGGGTACTTTGGGGGTTTATAAACTTTATATAGGGCTTAGGGTATAAGGTAAAACGACATAGTATTGGGTTAAAATAATTAGGAAAGATCAAAAATCCCCTTAAAATTAACTGTTAAACCCCTACCTACAGTTTGTAGGTCCTTCTATGGACCGTCCTAGTCAACCGTAGGTAGATTCAGAAACTTTGATCTGGACCAACCCTTCGACGGGACCCATGTATGGTTGGTAGGTCTACCTACGGCCCGTACATGGCCACAGTAGGACCTCACTTTATCTTTTGAGTTTTTCATTTCATTTCCCCACTACCTACAGATGCCATATACGACCTGTAGATACTTCTACCAACCGTAGGTGGGAGCCGTAGGTACAGCTTGCAACCTAAAAATTTTAATTTCATTTTTTTCTAAGTCTGAAGTGTTACATGTGATAGGAACAAGTTTCCCTTCAGCCAATCAGATTTAAGTGACATGACATATGGGCTTTACGAAGGGAGCGTGTCATTTTGACACATGACATAATCCTATTGGCTTTTTTTTGACTTGGTATGCCACGTCATTTGCCACGTGGCATCAAAATGGGCCTTTAGGATGAGATGACATTGGATAGTAAATTGGGCTCATCTATTGTAATACAAATCAATTAATTTGAAATTTAATTAAATCCATATTTATTGGACTTAAATAATTAATCCAATTATATTATCCACAATATTTATTTGGATTAATATATCTTAAATTTAGTATAATCTGAATCATTTTATAAATTTATATTTAATAAAATTTTAATGATTACATAAGTATTTAAAGAAAAAAAGTTCAATGAAAGCACACCAATAATTCTATAAAACTTATAGTTACTGGCATTTGAAAGAAACAAAATAACTGACCTGTATGGGTCTTAATGGTTCTCCCATGGATGTAACCATTGCATCAGCTTCTAATGCAGCAACTCCCATAGGAGGGCCACAAATTGGGCCACCATCACCTTGTAAGCAATGAAATACTCCACCGTGCGCCAAGCAATTTCTACAGACTCAAGGTTAAATTCCATGGATAACAATGCTAGTTAACATTTACCTCCAAGAAATTTCAGGACATAAAGCCACAACAGGATTTTTGGTTTTCCATATCCACCAATTCTTGAGAATGAGTCTCATAGGATTATTTAAATAAAAGATACCAATTGGACAACACAGAATTGTCCGTATCTCCTTAGCAAACTTTCCAGAACACAATAAGTGGTCAATATATTCTTCATGGGGGATTTTGTAATAGCAATTCCTATAAGTGGCATAGATGCTCGTTCTACTCAGTATGGAATCAATTAGAATTTTATCTAGGAACTTGAACACAGTGATTTTGCATCAGTTGATGGCACTGCTGAATTTCTATTGAACCAGGAGGATGTAAACTACTGTTTTAATAATGAATTTGGCCTATCCTATCTAGTGGCTAGGAGCTTCCTCCTTGCTTGGAAATACTCATTCTTCCATTTTTGCATAATTAAGAGATTGTTGCTCAGTAAAAAATAAAAAGAAAGAAAAAAGCTTGTCACGGATTACCTTTCTCACTTTGATATGACCAAAATATAAGGCTAGATTGTTTGTCCTTATATATTTGTCATGACACTTTTTGGTATGATGTTCAATGAGCCTGCTCCTACGTGAGTCAATACTTCAGAAAAATGAAGGTGAATTGAGAGAAGAGAAGGCGATATAACATATCTTATTTGTCAAAGTAAGGCTTTTGATCAGGTAATGCTTTGATAACATATAAGTTAGTGTTTGATACAACATAATTTTTTTTCTATTATTTGATACAGTATACTTGAATCTTCCTTGAATGGATGATAACCACAATTCTTCAGCTCATGTAACATACCGAGGCTGTTTTTTCTATTAAATTCATAGCTTAATTTTCATAGCTACAGATACATTTTGTTGTAGTGTGAAATCAAGATTTATTCACTTGTTTTTCCTTATATTGGCCAAAAAATCTTTCTTTTGGGATGCAATTTTCTCTGACAATTTTTCTAGCAAGAGAAAAAGAAAAATATATTTGCTATCAACAACATGTCAATCAAATGGTAACGATATCGAATTTTGCCAAAAGCTTAATATTTTTTTATTGATTTTGTTTTCTATGTTTATATTTATGTGTACAATTTGTTACTGCATTCGTTGCTAGAAATTTTCATTGGCATCCAAATGCATGCACAATATCTTAAGTAGTATTGGAATGATTTCGGGAGTGCATGATTTTTCATCGTCGCAATGGTTTTGCAACCATTTTCCCCCTTGCACTTCTTTTTTCAGCAACTCAATTACGTCTGCATTAAAAAAATAAATGAAATCTTTGAAGGACGACATGACTTATAGCTGTAATGAATCGAATGATGACATGACTGATCAACAGGGGAGCGGGATTCAAAAGTTTTGATAAGATGACTCAAAGACTATTGTTTATCACCAGGAATGGAATGATGTATCTAAATTACCTACAGACTACATCAAAAGGGAGGACATGAATATCATAGATGTGCCAAAAACATGTAGTGCCTTTACGTATAAGGTCGTGTCGGGTTATTCTTAAATAATACTTAGGTGTTAAGGTCAATTCTTTAGTGTGAAAATAAATTTGGAGATGAATTAAGGTCACAACAAACTCCTAGCACAAAGTTGAGTTGAAAGCTTCTTTACTGATTAATTTTTGACATAAAACTTTACTTAGATGAATTTCAAACGATCATATCTCTCAACACAAAATGAATTAGGTGACCCATGACCTACCATATTAAAGGTCTATGAGTCTTATTTCCAATGCCACAAAGTTTTCCTTATTCCGAGTTTGGAGTAATAAGTTATGACCGTTTTAGTGAAGCCCTGTCAATCGTAGAACTACGAATGGCAGATATTTCGATGAATGGTAGACCCTTCCGTGCAGGAATTCTGTAATATTTTTTTAGCTACTTTCTGTACACGTTCTAGGGTTATTTTGGTCCTTTCCCAAGCCTATTAACCCTATTCTAAGTCGTTTTTAAGTGTTTTAATAGTGTATATCATTCAAGTCACAAGTTTTTCTCTCAAAATCATTAATCTAAACCTTCAAGTATCTAGAAATTCTCTTAAAACTCACCTAGGCTTCCTCTTCTCCATCAAGAACCCTAAAACTTTCAAGTCAAAAATTCAAGATACTAAGAGAATCCTTCCACCCAAGGTTTTCCCCATGTTTTTCCACTCTAGAAACTTCATAAAAGAGTTTCTTTTCTCAAGATTAAGCACCAAGATTCCAAGATCAAAGGTTTCCTCTAAGAAAGATAATGTTCTTTCTCAAGCTCAAGATAAAATCAAGTCTCCACAAAAAATTTCAGTTTAATCACATCATAATCAGGTATGTAAGGCTATCATAGTGTTGGACTAGTTCGTCCTCACGCCCTACATCTACTTTCAAATTAGTAAAAGAGTAATCTAGGGGTTCTATCCTTAGATTTGAGTATTCTTGAGATGAGCTGGTGTTTAGTTATGAGTTCTTGAGTTCCTTATTCTTTTTAAGATTCTATTCCTAATTATTTAATTGTTATATGTTATGCATGAGATTTTTTAGTTTATTCGTTCATGTCTATATTTCAGCATGAACCCTATTAATTGAATATTCTTGAGATGAGTAGTATCGTTGAGTTTTGAGTTCTTGAGTTTTGACTATTGAGTTTTTCTATATTGTTATTGAGATTCTTGAGTTGAGTTGTTTGTATCTATATTTTAGCATGAACCCTATTTTGAGTTATAAATTTTGAGAATCTTTTAAAGACAACATTTTTGTTTTAAACTGACTTTTTGAGAAAGTTAAGAGAAGTTTGAGAAAGAGTTTTAACCAAGATTTGAGCAAGAGTATAAGGGAACTAAGTGTTTCCCAAATGTTTCAATTTTACATGAAGAAAGAGAGTATTATTTTGAGAAAAGTAAAAGAGTTTTCAAAAAGATTGAGTACAGAGCAGTTACCTCTTAAAGAGACCCTTTTGAGTAATTATCTCAACTCAGAGAAAGTATTTTTATATTGAGCAAAGAGAAACCTTATTTTCTAAATGAGCAATGAGTTCAGAGATATTTCAGAGCAATTACCTCTTTTAATAGGATAGTTTGAGCAATTATCTCAAACCAGAGAAAGAGTATGTTTTATACATTTGAGCATGAGTATATATATATTATTGGGAGTAGAATTGAGAATCGATATGGGGATGAGTTCAGACAAATCAAATTTCTCATAAACCATGTCTTGCCAACATGGGTTCAGGATCATACTTTTTAGATGAATCTTTATTGCTTAGTGGATCCACTTAGTTGAGAGGTTCTATACCACAGCACGATATAGGACAGTTCTGGCAGCGTGGGCGAGACGTTGTATCATCACGTAGCTCATAGTGATTGTTGTCGGTTAGAAAATCTCCCAAATAAGAGTAAAAAGTATTTTATTATATTTTTATATACATCCTTGAGTTAACATCTTTTATTTATGAAGGTTTAAATGTTTTCATCTCTTGTTATTGCTTTGTATTGAGTTGAGTTGAGGTAAGTATTCTTTCAGCCCTATCAGTTCAGTTATTTATCCATTCAGCTATATTACATACCCGTACGTTCAATGTACTGACGTCATTCGACCTGCATATTTTAATGATGCAGATACAGGTACTTAGGATCCTCAACAAGAGTCCGTTGAGATCACTCCGTCCGCTCGTCAACTTTTGAGTGAGGCCTCCTTGCTTCGGATGACTCCAGTTTTGTGAGTTATTAGTATTAGTTTTTTTTTTTGAAGAATCGTGGGTCTTATCCCGACACTCATCTTTATACAGTAGAGGCTTCATAGATAGATAGTTTTGGAGAGTTTATCAGTTTCAGATATTTTATTTAAAACTTATGTTCATACTTAGTATATTTAGAGAGTTTTGAGATTTAAAGAAATTGTTGATTTAGCATTTCTTTCAGTTTGATACTTGTGTATGCTTGAGTTAGTCTTCCGCTTGTAATCAGCCAGGATAAAGGTTCACTTGGGGACCAGCAATATAATGATTCTTGAGTGCCGGCCACATCCAGGATGTAGGCTCGGGTCGTGACAGTAACATCAAATCAACCAAACAACACTCTTCAAGTTTAAAGACTCTGGACTAGAGTTCGAGAATTGAAATCTTTTGTTTTTTTTTCTTTACTGTTGTTCATGAATACAGATGGAAATGAAGTGTAATTCTTTGGTGTCATAGGTTATCTTTCTATCTTCTTTCCCCGTGAGTTTCCAAAGCAGTGGTTAGTTAAAGAGCTAGCACGTCCCTAGTTAATAGGGTTTTATTGTCTTGTGAGTTGTATTTGATTTCTCAATTTTGTAGCTCATTATAATTATCTATTTCTATTTTCTTTCCTTCTCTTCCCTCTTTTATTTTCTTTTTATTAATTTATTGATATTGAGACCTT
Organism: Solanum appendiculatum; assembly: GCA_018342035.1. Classification (NCBI taxonomy): domain Eukaryota; kingdom Viridiplantae; phylum Streptophyta; class Magnoliopsida; order Solanales; family Solanaceae; genus Solanum; species Solanum appendiculatum. The sequence continues at coordinate 440,432 of JAGDQO010000627.1, read as the reverse complement.
AATTGTGTGTATACTAGTTAATTCTTACGAATTAATTTTTAGTATTTAAATATTTTAAATTACGAAAAGGTATATCCTTATGTTACATTTTCTAGTATCAATTTCAATGAGAGAGACAAACCTACTTGTGTCTAAGGAGAGTCAATTGCCATCTCTTTGTTAAAAGTTTTGCTCTATGTAGGGAAAAAACGACACATATATATGTAGCATGTATGTATATGTTGAATTCTCTTAACACTAAGTACACATATATTTTTTTATCTCTTGACTTCTTTTAATGAACAACTAATGTGTAATCATATTATGTTTTGTATGTATAGCTTGTTTTTTATCAGAGATTTGTTCTTGACACACTCACCCAAAATTATTTCTACAAGAGTCACAAGATCTTTGGCATACATTCATGTTGCACCAGAACATTAAAAGGAAATTTTGAAGATAATTTTCGCAAAATCATTACTTGCACTTTTACAACCCAATGTGTTGCCTTATAAAGTATTTTTATGATGATAAAAATGGAAAAGTTAATTAAAGATTGTGTCTAATTATATTCATGTTTATTTTAGTAACAGAATAACAACCAAAGTCAAGGCCTATTAATTTAATGAAGAAATTAATAGAAATTTTCCTTATTCAAAATTAAAGATTATTATGTTTATACTAGATAACTTACCCACGCTACGTGCGGGCATGACAATCTCATTAAATTTTTAAATAATTTTTTCTATTATCTAAATATTAAAATAGCCTAAAGTTTTTTTTATTATTTGGTAAACTGGATATGTTATATATAATATTAGTGCAAGGATAATCTGTTGCAAGCAACAGATATAAGAACAGTTTGGGCCGTGGTATGGTCACTTAAGTAGTTATTACAAATAAAGGTTTTTCTTAAATCCGTAGTTTCAAGAATACCTACCCAACATATTTGGAGGAACTGACAAAACATAGGGGATCCAAAAGCTGTGCATTTTGCTCATTTTTTTGCTAAGGATGTCTGCCACTTTATTGTGTTCCCTGAAGATATGTGTCACTGCCTCACTAGCGTATTTCCCATCATCTGAATAAATTACCTGCAGTCAAGAAGAATGTTAACGTATAAGAAATTATCATGTTTCAGCATGTCTATGACTTCCATTAATTCTAAGTTGATCTCCAGCTTAATGTGATTATTATCTTACAGATTGATAAAACTACAACTAAATTAGAGGCTCTTGTAACACATACCAAAGAGACTCTAATAGATGATGAAAAAGTCTTCCTTTTTTATCATCTTATTTATGATTATATATTTTTTGATAATATATTTGTTCCTTAATATGATTGATTTGAAAATGTTGAATAATTTTATATGCACACATGCTTCTCTATATTTTTGTACATGAAACGTAGTAATATATTCATTTTCAAAGCATATACTATACTCTTTTTCAAGAAATTCATGATGTAAAGTTCTATTAACATTGTCTCTTTTTAAATCAATGATTAATTTAAATAAAAAGGACTTGTGAATAGAGACTAAAATTTAAGCCAAGAATTATCTTGTTTGAACATTGTTGAGCACAAATCACAATGTTCTTTCAATATTCTTCAACCTTTAGGTGTTAATAAAGAAATGTAAGGAAAAAAGGGAAAAGAATAAAACAGAATATTGAGGCGATCATCAAGAAAAAGAAGGCAAATATATTGCATAAACTAAACTATTATGATGTATCATTCCATTTAATTTTACATAATCAAATCAATAAATTCAACAAAGAAACTACATTTGAATTACAAAAAATTTACCCCTCCCTGTAAAGCAGTTTTCAAAATGTCAAGTTTCAGAACCCCCAACGATGGCCTGCCAGGACGGCCCGTCATCCAATGAACGAGCCGTAGATGGGTCTCGTAGGTCCCGTCCAGACTTAGAATAATTCTTAAGCCTTAAGTCCTGACCTACGGTTGCCATGTACGGTCCGTCGTTTGACCTACGAGCTGTACATGGGACCCATCATTGTAGGGTCTAAGTTGACAGTTTCTGAACCCAACGACGGTTGACCATTGACGGTCCGTGGATGGACTTACGGATCGTAGGTCAGAACCATCGATGGGGCCTTGCAGTTATTTTAAAAGGGTTCTTTTGGTCTTTTCACCTAATGGCCTATTTACCCAACTAAGTCGGTTATACCCTTAACCCAAATTTTATATATATTTCCTAAGCCTAATTTCACTCATTCTAAATGATTCCCAAGAATCTCCTCTCTCAAAATATTTCTCTCTCTAAGAAATTCTCTCAACTCTCAAGGAAGAAGAAGGGCTGGGATCCTCCATTGAAGGTCATCAATTTCTAGCAATTTCTTGTGGGCTTTGTTGAGGTATGTTGGCATTCACCATTGGAGCCCTTTCCTCCAATGGGTCCCTAGTTCTCTTCAATTTTCAAGGTTCAATTCCCCAAATTGAGTTAGGGTTTTGATCAATTCTTATGGGTTCTTCAACTATGATTTCCAATTGTTGATTTTATGATTCCTAGTGCACGATCTAGCGTGATAAAGTAATCTAGTGCACGAATTAGCGTGATTTATATGATTTGATCTAGAAATTGGATGAACCCATGCTATTTCCCCAAATTTCCATATCTATACTTTGATTGGTGGGTTGAATTATGAAGTGATGAATTTTATGAAATCCCTATGAATCCTTGCATGATTTATGAATGAACTAAGGATGATTTTATGGAATTAAGCATATTCAAATCAAAAGCATGATTTTTCCTTTACTAGGTGGGTTCCTTCAATTATGGATAAATTGCCTTGTTTATGGTTTTCTAAGCATGAGTTTGCATTGAATTGCATGATTAAGAAGAATTCTCATGAAGCTATGTGAACTCTATGGTTTGTAAATTATGAGCATGATAAACTATGTAAGGAATGAAGTCCATGAATTTATGCATGTCTCATATAAAGTTAATAATGAATTAAGGGTGCTTTGAGATTGAAGTACCTCAGTTTTATGATATGATTGATGTTGTTGTTGAGTGGTGAAAGGGTTTCTCACGTAATACTCACATTGTGAATTTGAATGAACAAGAGGCGATTACCCATGTTCTTAAGGAGCTATTCTAATGAAGGGACAAGAGGCGACCACCTATGTTCGCTAACGTAGACAAGAGGCGATCACCCATGTCTACTTATGATAATTGAACTATGTCTAATCCGTGGGAATTATGCTTTGCGCCAAGTGGACAAGTGGAGATTACCCGTGTCCCATAAACTATGTGCCACCATAGGATTCTCTAGAAGGACATTAGCTAGTGGATCCACGTAAGCTACAAGTTAAGTAAAAGGTCCTACCTTGGCAAGTAGGATGGCCCTATCGGTGTGGGGTTAAACACCGGATTCTATGTTGATAGCTCACATGGTCTTACATGTCGGTTAAGGTTACTTCCCACAATAATGAACTAAAGCAACTCTCAAGATATCTCACAAGTGTCTTAAATGTGTTGAGCTTGCCTTTGTCTTGGTTTATACCCTATGTTTCCCATGCCCTATCATGTTTTAGTTTGGCCATTGCATGTCATGAAAATTTCCCGTTTTAGCATGTTTTAAATGTTTTATGTGCATTGCTATCATACTTGGTACTTGATTGTACTAACGCATACTCTTGCCTACATTGACTTGTTGATGTAGGACTTGGTGATTCACCATCCACTCGTGGCTAGAGCTTAGTTGAAGGATTGTGAAGACTTGGTGAGTCCTCATCCATCCGAGGACATAGCCTAGTTGTTCTTACTTTTATGTTCTTTCCTTGACATTGTATTGGGTTACGTCCCAAACCTTTCACTCTCTTATGTTAGATTGGCTTTGAGACATGAGATGTAGACTTCCGCTATTTTCCTTAAAAGCTTTGATATGACATTTTCCTTTTGAACTCTTAATCACTATGATATTGTATGTATATATGCTAAGTTGTTTGTATGAGGCCTTCTGGGGTCTTGTACGCCATGTCACGCCTAGGGGGGTACCTTGGGTCGTGACAAGTTTACTGAAGAGATAGGAGATAATTTTATTAATAATGAATGGGGTATTTATACAAGAGGGTGGATCCATAAGGATCAGGAAGTAAATCAATACAATCAATCAATATAAGTAAGGATCTTTAATGTTATGAATAAGTTTAAAATATGGAAACTAAATATGTAAATAAGGAATGAAAATAATATACGATCAATCTAAGATATATCTGTAATTTGCCCCCGCAATATGGTAGGTCGATCAGACATGCCAACCTTGGAATGTAACAGCCCAAAAGATCCACTTGGAAGAGATTTTGTGAGCATATCAGCTAGTTGGTCCTTCGAGTAACATGAGAAACTCGAAGAATACCTTGCTGGACTAATTTACGGACAAAATGATAATCAAGTTCAATGTGCTTCATGCGAAAGTGGAACACAGGGTTAGCACAAACATATGTAGCACCAAGATTATCGCAGTAGATGACCGGTGTCTTAGCAGGAGTAATGGACAACTCCTTAATAAAATTACGCACCAAACAAAGTTTAGCAGTGGTAGAGGCAATGGCCCTGTATTCTGCCTCCTTCGAAGAATGAGCCACAGCTCATGGTTTCTTAGAGCTCCATGAGACTGGATGACAGCCAAGAAACACAACATAGGCTGTAGTAGATGAGTGATCATCGCGATCACCAACCTAATCAGAGTCGAAAAAGACATGGAGCAAGAGAGGAGATTCTTTTCGAAGAAATAGACCACGGTCTGATGTCCCAACTAGATAGCGCAAGACTCGCTTTGCCATGGTCCAATGGGTTGTCGTGGGATAGCTTGTAAACTGTGAAAATTTGTTAACTATAAAAGCAACATCTGGACGAGTAAACTTCAAATACTGCAAGCTTCCAATGACATTCTTGTATTGTGTTGGATCTTCAAGAGGAGAACCATCTTTAGAACTTGGGCATGAACCACAAGCGGTAGGAGTCCTCACTGGTTTTGCATCTGCCATGTTTGTTCTTTCGAGTATCTCACATATATATTTCTATTGGTTAATAAATAGACCAGCAGGTGAACGAATGAGTTCAACACCCAAAAAAAAATTAAGATCACCAAGATCTTTTATGGAGAACCGAGTACCAAGCTATCTGATAAATTCTTCAACATAGTGAGCTTGATTGCCAGTAATTATGAGATCATCAACATAAGCAACTAGATAGATGATGACTCCAAATTTTGCATAGATGAACAAACAATGATCACACTGAGAATGATGAAAACCAAGAGGCAAAAGATAGGCTTTTAGTTCATCATACCAGGTGCGTGGAGCCTGCTTCAAGCCATAGATAACATTTTGTAATTGACAAATATGATTGGGAAACTTCTCATTGACAAATCCAGGTGGCTGAGACATGTAAACTTCTTCTGATAAATGCCTATGTAGAAATGCATTATTGACATCCAATTGCCTAAGTGACCAATCTTTAGAGATCGCGAGAGAAAGAACAACTTGCACTATAGTTTGCTTAGCAACAGGTAAGTAGGTCTCAAAATAATCCACACCAGGTCGTTGAAGATAACCTTTAGCAACCAACTGAGCTTTATAACGTCCAATGCTGCCATCTGAATTATATTTAACATGAAATACCCATTTGGAGCCCACAGGTTTGGCATGAGGGACAGATGGCACAAGAGACCAAGTGCCTTGACTTTGCAATGCTGAAATCTATACATTCATAGCAGCACACCAATTTGGATCTTTTAAAGCTTGACGAACAATGCGAGGTTATATTGGCTTGGGTAGGGAAGAATGTTGTTTTGGCTTGGTGGGGGTTTTGTTTGTTGGAAATAATTGGGATGGTTTGGTTAGTGTTGAGACATGGAATACACTGAGATTGGCAGAATCATGAATAGAAGCACTTAGACACAACTTCTGAATGGGTTTATTAATGTTATTCTTTGACCGAGTAGTCATGGGATGAGAGGGTTGAATGGTTGGGTTTTGATCAGACTCATTTGTGTAATCAGGTAAGAGTGGGTCAGAAGAGGTAGAACTAACAAAGGATGATGAAGGAGAAAGAGACATACCTGAGTGGTGACTGGATGAATTCCTAGTTTCGTTTGATGAAGAACCATTGTCAGGTGCACCGCTGGAAGATGTGGGACCAAGGGGTGGTGTAGTAGAGGCCGTAGAAGAGGTAATAGATGAAGGTTGGTCACGTGGAAGAGGAATGACAAAGTGGTTGGGAACCCAAAGTTAACAGTGTCATTTTGGGGTCTACTTTCTGTTAGTTCAAGAGATATAAGGAAAAGAGTCTTCCAAAAAATCAACATGATGAGATAAATAAAGGCAAGAATTTACAGGATCATAACACTTATAAGCACTCTGATTTTGTGAATAGCCTAGGAAAATGCAAGGAGTAGAGCGAGGCTGTAATTTATTTTTATTGTAAGGACGCAACCATGGATAACATAAACAACCAAAGACACGAAGTTTGTTGTAGTTTGCAAGAGTACCATATAATCTGAAATAAGGTGAATCTCCATCTAAATTTCGGGTGGGCAACCTGTTGATTAAGCAGGAAGCAGTAATAAAGGCATAAGACCAGAACTTTAGAGGAAGATTGACATTGTGTAATAATGTGATACTTGTCTCCAAAACAAGTCGATGACGACGCTCGGCAGTGGCATTGTGTTCAAGTGTGTAGGGAGGAGTGAGAAAATGGGATATCCCATTCTCTTCAAAGAATGAATGGAGATGAAGGAATTCCCCGCCATTATCAGAGTAAAAACATATAATGGGCTTTTGAAATAATTTCTCCACAGTTTGTATGAATTTAGGAAACACAATTGAAACATAAAATTTTCTCTTTAGAGGAAATAGCCATATATATTTTGTGTAATGATCCACAAATATTAAATAATATTGAAAATCATCAATAGAAACTTTTGGTGCAGCAACCCAAACATCCGAATAAATATATTCTAAAGGAGCAGAACTTTGTATCGAGGAGTTATAAAAGGGAGTCTTATGCATTTTATTGCATTTACAAGAATTGCAAAAAAAATTCTTCTCTAGAGATGAAGAAATATTCAAAAGTTTCAAAATATGACGAAGAGTAGGAGTGAAGGGATGGTCGAGACGTCGATGCCAGTTGGGAGCGGTGGTGATGGAAGTGGTGTTGACTTGTGCATTAGATATAGCTTGAAGAGCGGATTTGGAAGGCCATGGATATACACCATCCTTAGGCTTCCCTGCTACAAGTGGTGCCCCCGTGCAATAAGCCTTCACAACAAACGAGGAAGGTGAGAAGTCAACCGAAACATGATTATCACTACACAATTTATAAACAGAGATAAGATTCTTTTTCATACGAGGCACACATAAAATATTAGATAAATTGAGAGGGGTAGAGGAAGAGGGTAGAATAATAGATCCTGTGTGGGTAATCTTGTGAGTTTACCGTCACCAAGCATGACATCCTCACTACCATCATATTCAGAGTGGAGAGAAAGGTTTTGTAAGCCTTGGGTAACATGGTGAGAAGCACCGGAATCGACAAGCCAATTTGGATCTACATAGGTGGATTGTGCAGCAAAGTTAGCTTTGGGTTGCTGATCGTTGGATCGGTTGAAGTTGCTGGAAGAACCACTGGATCCAGTACTTGTGACAGCAGATAAAATGGAAAGTAATTTCCTGCATTGCTTCACATGATGACCAGGTTTGTCTCACAATTGACAAGTGACCCTGGTCGATTATTTTGGCCACCAAAATGACCTCCTTGAGTACCGCCATTTCCATTCCGATAGGAAGGAGGGAAATTCCTTTGATTGGAACGCGAGTTATTGGTATTTCGATTGGAATATCGGTTGGTGGACGCAGGAGGTTTAGCAGCAAAGTTTGCCATGATTGGCGCCACAGTCTGGGATTACCAACGAGTCAAATGAGCTTCAAAGTCAGTCAACTTGTCAGGAAGCTCTTGAAAGGTTATGGCCGTTTCACGAGCAAAAATTGCAGAGGCAATGCTATCATACTCGGAAGGAAGGCCATGTATGACATAAAGAAAAACTTCATCAGCAGAGATGTGAACACCAACTGAAGCAAGCTTGGTGCAAATCTCTTTGATTTTCTGCAAATACACAGTAATAGAGAGATTTCCCTTTTGAATAGTATTCAAGTCTTCTCTCAAACTCATTATGCGAGCACGCGGCAGCTTAGCATAAGTCGTGGCAAGGTTTTCCCAAAGCGCATAGGAAGCTTTATCATCAGTAACAAAGGGTATAATCTCTGGTGAAAGGGATGCAACCATGGCACTTCTAATGAGATGGTCTTGTCGTTTATAGACAGAGATGGCTGTGGCAGATGGTGGTTCATCTATAAACTGAAGAAAATCATAGGCAGTAACTAGTGTTTCCCATTGATATTGCCAAGATTGGTAGTTGGTGGTGGTGAGTTTCAATGGGGCTTGGGAAGCTGCGTTGATGGAGATAAGTTGGTCATTATTATTCAAGGAGATGATGATTAAGGGTGCCACAATATTTGGAGTAGTTTGGTTTGTTAGGTTTGGGAGGGAATTAGAGGTGCTATTCGAAGGAACCATGGCTGTTGAAAGAGAAAAAAAAAATTACTGCCCAGAAAATGTTTTGGCTATGAAGCGGAATAGCTCTAATACCATAAAGTAGTTTACTGAAGAGATAAGAGATAATTTTATTAATAATGAATAGGGTACTTATACAAGAGGGTGGATTCATAAGGATCATGAAGGAAATCAATACAATCAATCAATATAAGTAAGGATCTTTACAGTTATGAATAAGTTGAAAATATGGAAACTAAATATGTAAATAAGGAATGAAAATAATATACAATCACTCTAAGATATATCTCTAATACACTGTTTACCCCCTTGGGTGACTACACTTGAATAGTAAATAAGTAAGCAACAATCTGAATATCCAGCTCACATACAATTGTAATTATATCTTGGTAAATTTGCACCATATATCAATGTCCTCAAGTATGCAAGAAAAAAGGGGGGATACTATTGTTTTCTACCAGTGAACAATCAGAAGCATCATAGACAACAACATACATTCCAGATGTCATTTTGAAATATTTAAACTATAACAAAATATTTATTTTTCAAAAACACTACAAGAAATAAGGCTCTTTGAGGCGATCAAGGTCACCAAGAAATCCCCCAAAAGTCACCACATAGAATCTTTTGCGGCAACTAAAATAAAGGGCAAGTAAATAGTAGTACTTATAATGAAAGAGTTTTCAGGTTCGAATCTCAATAGAGATCCTAATTTTGGTGGACATAGTTATGTGGTATCTATTGCTAACTTGGTGGTGACAGATATCCCATACAATTAGTGAATGTATGTGAAAGTTGGCCCGAATACCACAGTTACCAAAAATAATTTGTCTCAATCAACTCTTGGCCTAATCTCATGTACCGCACAAGCACACTTAACTTAATGGATATAGTAGATAGTTTAGTCTACTTAAAATTCATTCAAGATTGTCTCGATAGATGTATGAAACTTGTGTCAAGTAATAGAGTACAACAATCCAGAACTGCTAATTATTACACCATGATATAAGTCGAGTGTGGCACATGATTGACGTCAGTTCACGATCCAAAAAATATTTAAGTCGTAATGATACTTCATCTGAACTCGTTAGGCGAACTTAATAACAAAATCGATCACTCAACATGATACCAATAAGACATGAATAAGTATATAGAAAATGTATTAATTACTTTGAAAACTTGTCCCTGTGTTATTCAATAGTTCATCAGTTCAAATGTTAATTAGTCCAATTGACAGTTAAACATTTTTACACTGTCCAGCAGTTAGATAATTGGTAGCAAGTTGATTAGTTAGTTACAGAGTCAGAAAGTTAGTTACTCAAAATGTGAGCTGACAAATGCTTTGCAGCCTATAAAGCATTGACTAAGAGTCACACTTTGTAGACTGATAGTTGTTAATATCAATAAAACTCTCTCTTTTCTCAATTTCCAGCTATAACCTGATTCTTCAATGAACTGATGAACTTGTTATCTCACAATTTTCACATGGTATCAGAGTAATCGGTGTTGCTTGTGTAGAAGCAGAGTTCTTCGACATGATTAGAGCCCTTTTCAACAAATTTTTTACCTATGAGATTCAACAATGGTGCCTCCTAAGATCGATCAAAATGATCCTCTATACATCAGACCATCAGACGCTTCAGGAACTGTAATCCCTATAAAGTTGACTGGATTTGAAAACTATGGGATCTGGAGCAGGTCGATGAGGATCGCACTATTAGGGAAAAGAAAGTTTGGTTTTGTGACTGGAGCTTGTACCAGAAGTCTGTACAGGGAAGAACTCCATGAACAATGGGAGACATGTAATGCAATTGTGTTATCATGGCTGATGAACACTGTTAGTGAAGATCTACTCAGTGGCATTGTGTATGCAACTGCTGCATTCTCAGTTTGGGTAGAGTTGAAGGAGAGATTTGATAAAGTGAATAGCATGAGGATCTATCAACTCCACCGAGAAATCACTACACTCACGCAAGGTACAAACTCTGTATCACATTATTTCACTAAGTTGAAAACATTATGGAGTGAATATGATGCTGTGATACAAATCTTTGTTTTGCATGTCCTCAATCGAAAGATTATATTGATCATCTACAATAATTGCGACTCATTCAGTTTTTAAGTGGTTTAAATGACTCCTATGATCAGGCTTGTAGGTAGATTTTATTGAAGGGAGTTATACCTTCCCTTAATCAAGCTTATGCTATGATAATTGAGGATGAGACTCAACATTCGTCAGTTGTCGTTAATGCAGTTGATAAGTCAGAATCAATAGCATTGAATGTAAACAGAAACCAAGGAAGGGAGTATTATAAGGGGAAGAAATGTGAATTTTGTCATTTCACTGGTCATACCAAGGACAATTGCTATAAATTGATTGGCTATCTAGAAGATTGGAAACAGAGAAAGAAATCAGGTTCAGGTTATGGAAATAACACCACGAGAAATGCGATGGTTTTACCAATGGTGGTTGTTATAGAAGGCAGCCTTCCACTCACAATCTGAATCTGAGAACTGCAGGAACTTCCAGTGACTATGGAGGACAACACTCAGCAAACAGTGCTTCCAATCATGACTATCTTCAAGGGCCCTCCACTAGCCAAGATGAGAGCAGGGCTTGCTTGGCAAAAGGTCATGCATTCACAGATCATGAGTATAAGCAAATACTAAACATGATGAACAAAGATGAAAAGGATTCTAAACAGGTCAACTTGGCAGGTATAAATACTTGTTTAATGTCAAATAAATTTACACCGGACTGGATAATAGATTCTGGTTCAACTCATCATATTATAGCTGCTAATCATTCCCTGACAAAGATTCAATTGTTAGCTAAGTCACAAATGAACCAGGTTCACTTGCCTACAGGAGACAGAGTAGACGTTAGTCACATTGGTGAAACATCTATATTTGATAATGAGACTGTGAAAAATGTTTTGCATGTCCTAGACTTCAAGTTCAGCCTATTATCAGTTTCAAAAATCACAAGGGAATTATCTTGTTTTGTCTCCTTCTAACCTGATTTTTATGTCTTTCAGGACCTCTTTAGTGGCAGGGTGAAGGAGATTGGTAAGGAAGATGTAGGTTTGTACATGTTTAAGGGTATTGTTTCAACACATCACGTATAAGAAGTTACATCTAATGAGAAGGTGGTTAATGCAAGAACAATGTTGAAGGATGTCAATCTATGGCATAAGAGGCTTGGACATCCTTCTGCTCAAGTCTTGAAGTCTTTACATCCAGTTCATAACAACAAGGACAGTGAAGTACTCTCTAAGTGTTCCATTTGTCCATTAGCTAAGCAATCTAGACTTGCTTTTATTATTAGTAGCTCTAGAGCATCTGTAAGCTTTGTTGTTGTTCATATGGATCTTTGGGGACCCTATAGGACCCCTACTATGGATAAGAAGCACCATTTCCTTACAATTGTAGATGACTATAGTAGGTTTGTATGGAATTACTTGATACAATTGAAATCTGAAACAATTGTTGCCATCAAAATTTTATTTTTAATGGTCAAGACTCAATTTGATACTCCTGTTAAGGTTGTGAGATCTGATAATGGTACTGAGTTCTTTAACTATCAATGCATAGAATTGTTTCATGATTTGGGTATCTTGCATCAAAGTAGATGTCCTCATACACCTCAGCAAAATGGTGTGGTAGAGAGGAAACATAGACACATTCTCAACATTGCTAGAGCTATTAGATCTCAATCACACATGCCCATTAAATTTAGGGGTTACTGAATCAAGGCTGCGGTATATTTGATGATTAGGCTACCTTCATCTGCTATTGAGAATAAAAGTCCCTATGAGATGCTTTATGTTAAATAACCATCACTCTCACATTTAGGAATAATAGGATGCTTTTGTCATGCATTAGTATTACCAAAGGGTGATAAGTTTCAGAAAGATCTATCCCTGCAGGCTACTTAAAGTTACAAAAGGGTTACATATTGCTAGACATCAAATCCAAAAAGATATATGTGCACAGGGATGTGGTTTTTCAAGCGGATGTTTTCCCTTTTGAAAAGGTTCTATCACGATCCAAGGTACCCCCTAGACATGACATGGCGTACAAGACACCGAAAAGCCTCATACAAGCCACTTAGCATACATACATACAAGATCATAGAATTAGAAGAGTTCAAAAGACAATTCATTATCCAAGAGTTTAAGCAATAGCGGAAGTCTACATGTCTCAAAAGCCATCTAACATAGAAAATGAAAGAACGTTGGGACGTAACCCATACAAAGTCTTTAAAGGAAGGTAAATGACATAAAAGTAAATGTGTCTATGTCCTCGAACATACGAGGACTCACCAAATTCTTCAAAGTCTCTACTATCACGATCTAGCCACGGGAAGATGGGGATGTGCCGGACCCTACACTTATAAGAAAATGTAGGCAAGAGTATGCATTAGTACAAAAATGCACCAAGTATGATAACCATGCAAAAAACATTTAAACATGCTAAAAATGGACATTTTCATAATCATGCAATGATCAAGCTAAACCATGAGAAAAGGGTTAAAAATGATAAGTTATAAATCATGATCAATGCAAGCTAAACATCTTTACTTTACTTGATAAAATACCTTGAAAGCAACTTAGTTCATTATTGTGGGAAGTAGCCTTAACCGACATGTAAGACCATGTGAGCTATCAATATGGAATCTGATGTCTAACCCTACACTGATAGGGCCATCCTACTTGCCAAGGTAGGACCCTTAAACTTCTATCTTACGTGGATCCACTAGCTAATGTCTATCAAAGACCATCATCCTATGGTGTCACATAGTTTAGGGATAAAGGGATTGCTTCTAGAAACCCGGCCTCTACTAACGGGAGAGTTTCCATCTCAATATCCTGTCGGTGCAAAGCATAAATCCCATGGAATTAGTCATATGTCATTATGCATCTTATTATCCATGAAAAGGTACAACTAGAGTTACCAATCCGAGCTTACATCATTTAGAATAGCTCCTTAATCTTTTGATTCAACTTTAGTTGAGAAAGACCTTTCAACAAGTTATGAATCCATTATGTGAGAAAACCTTTCACATTCATAGTTTTTGAGTAATAAGTGAGAAACCCTTTCAACACTCAACAACAACATCATTCATGCTTCAATCTCAAAGCAATCCATAAATCATCATAAATTTCATAATTGAACATGCGTACTTTCATAAAACCCATCTTTTGATCATTCATCAATTCATCATGAATCATAGCTTTAGAGATCATTAAAACATGCATGAGTTCATATAAACTTCATAAAATCCATCTTCTTCATAATTCAGCCCATCATCAATTCATAAATCTTAAAATTAGGGGATTTCATATGGGTTCATGGGGGTTCATCTTAAAACATGTAATTCAACTCAATTCATACTTAGAAAACCATAATTGAAAGTTTTTTGATCATAATTGAAAGAACCCACATCATAAAACAAAACCCTTAAATCAAATTGGGAATTTGATACTTGAAAATTGAGAACTTTAGGGACTCTACGGAGAAATGGGCTCCAATGAAGATTATCATACCTCGATGCCAAAACCTTGAAATCAATGGAGGATTAGGAGGCTTGAATCTTAAAAACCCTAGCTCTTGCTTCTTCTTCTTCAAGCTTTCTTGAGAGAGAAATATTTGGGAGAGGAGAGTTTTGGGAATGATCGAGTATGGGTAAAATTTGGCTTAAAAGGTTTATATAGGGTCTGGGTTAAGGGTCAAACCGACTTAGATTAGGAATTAAACACCTAGGGAAAAGACCAAAAAGCCCTTTAAAAATAACGATCGGACCCCTATCTATGGTTGGACCTACGAACCTTCCTGTCCTACCATAGATAGATTCAGAGACTGCCAACCTTGTACCCTGCAATGACGGACCCCATGTACGGTCCGTGGGTTGACCTACGACCCGTACATGGCAACCGTAGGTCCAATTCTTGGCCCTGAAAATTTAACTAAGTATGGGTCTCACCTACGAGACCTATCTACTGCTCGTTCATGGATCGATGGTCTGTCTTGGCAAGCCGTATAAACGTACTGAGGCTTAACATATTTAAGGAACCTAGACTATCCAACCACGGGCCTAACCTACGGTCCGTAGGTCAGTCCACGGGCCGTAGGTTCCTCCGTTGGTACTGGCACCAGAAATTTCAAGAAAACTGACATTCTTTCCTTCACGAATCCGAGGTGTTACAATATCTCCCCCTTAGGAACATTCGTCCTCGAATGGGAATCAAGACATCATAAGAAGAGTAAGAACTTAATCTAACAACCCAACATGCATGCAACCATACAGATGCACATATCCGGGGAGGAAAGATCAACTCCAAGCTAAAGCATGTTCAAAACATCATATCATCAAGTCTGCATACAACTCATACTCAAATGCACATAGTCAAGAAGAAATCAATCAAGTTAACTTATTTTCTCAAAATTAGACTCTTTACGAACATTCATGATCAAGGAATCATGGAAATAGCTAAGACACATGAAACCAAAAGAATGAACCATGAGGAACTAGGTACCTCAAGCCAGAGTAGGATCGGAGGAAAAGAAATGAGGATATCGGGGCATCATATCGGTCTTGGCCTCCCCAGTAGCACCCTCAACTAATTGATTCCTCCAGAGAACCTTCACGAAAGCAACTTCTTTATTTCTTAACTTTCGGACTTGCCGGTCTAAAATCTCAACCGAGACTTCTTCATAGGAAAGACTATCCTTTATGCCAAGATACTCTAATGGCACTATAGATGTCGGATCACCAACACACTTCTTCAACAATGAGACATGAAAAACTGGATGCACCGATGTCATGTCATTAGGCAAGTCAAGTTCATAAGCAACCTTACCAATACGCCTCAAAATTTGATATGGGCCTACATAACGGGGACTAAGCTTCCCTTTCTTCTTTGATATGGGCCTACATAACGGGGACTAAGCTTCCCTTTCTTCCTGAATCTCATTACACCCTTCATGGGCGAAATATTCAAGTAGAGCCAATCATCAACATCAAATTCTAAATCTCTCCTTCTAACATCGGCATAGGACTTTTGTCAACTTTGAGTCATTTTCAACCTTTCTCTAATAAGCCGAACTTTCTCCATAGCCTCATGTACCAACTCGGAACCTACCAAAGTGACTTCACCAACTTCAAACCATCCTATAGGAGATCTACACCTCTTATCATAAAGAGCCTCAAACGGAGCCATACCAATACCAGAATGGTAGCCATTATTATAAGCAAACTCAATCAAAGGCAAATGATCATCCCAATTACCCTTGAAATCAATCACACAAGCTCTCAACATATCTTCCAAAGTTTGGATAGTACGTTCTGCTTGCCCATCGGTTAGAGGATGAAAGACCGTGCTAAGCTTAACACTAGTACCAAGACCCTTTTGGAAAGACTTCCAAAATTGAGAAGTAAATTGTGCACCACAATCGGAGATAATGGATGAAGGCACCCCATGCAACCTAACCATTTCTCTCAAGTAAAACTTAACATAATCCTCCGCCGAATAACAAACCTTGACGGAAATGAAATGGGTTGATTTCGTCATACTATCCACAATAACCCAAATCGAATCATATTGCCACCGGGTACGTGGTAAACCAACAATGAAGTCCATATTCAAATCTTCCCACTTCTAAGTAGGAATACATATATCTTGAGACAAACCACCCGGCTTTTGATGCTCAACTTTCACTTGTTGACAATTAGGGCATTTAGCCACAAATTTCGCAGTATCCCTCTTCATCCCATTCCACCAATAAACCTCCCGCAAATCATGGTACATCTTGGTAGCTCCCGGGTGAATGGAATATCTAGAACTATGGGCTTCCGATAAGATTTGTTCCCTTAGGTCATCTACATTGGGAACACATAAATGGCCTTGATATCGAAGCACACCATCTCCCCCTTGGGAGAAAGCCTCAGCGGACTTCTTGAGCACCACTTCCTTTTACTCAACCAAATTAGGATCAAGATCTTGCTTAGTCTTCACATCGGACACAAAAGACGATTCTGAACCATTGTGAATTATAACACCATCCTCACTAGAATCAATCAACCGTACACCATGTCACGACCCAAGGTACCCCCTAGATGTGACATGGCGTACAAGACCCCAGAAGGCCTCATACAAGCCACTTAGCATACATACATACAAGATTATAGAGATTAAGAGTTCAAAAGACAATGTCATATCAAAGATTTTAAGAAAATAGTGGAAGTCTACATCTCATATCTCAAAGCCAATCTAACATAAGAAAACAAATAATGTTTGGGACGTAACCCAATACAATGTCAAGATGAACAAAACATAAAGGTAAGAACAACTAGGCTATGTCCTCGAATGGATGAGGAATCACCAAGTCTTCACAACTCTTCTACTAAGCTCTAGCCACAAGTGGATGGAGAATCGCCACGCCCTACATCAACAAGCCAATGTAGGCAAGAGTATGCGTTAGTACAATCAAGTACCAAGTATGATAGTAATGCATGAAATCATTTAAAACATGCTAAAATGGGACATTTTCATGATATGCAATGACCAAGCTAAACATGATAAAGTTTAGAAAACATGAAACATAAATCATGGTCAAAGCAAACTAAACATCTTTACTTTACTTAAGAAACATCATACAAGCACTTTAGTTCATTGTTTGTGGGGAATAGCCTTAACCGACATATAAGACCAAGTGAGCTATCAACATGGAATCCGGTGTATAACCCCACACCAATAGGGCCATCCTAATTGCCAAGGTAGGACCCTTTACTTAACATATAGCTTACGTGGATCCACTGCTAGTGTCCATCATAGACCATCATCCTATGGTGGCACATAGTTCATGGGACATGGGTAATCGTCACTTGTCCATGGTGCTAAGCATAATTCCCATGGATTAGACATAGTTCAATTATCAAAAGTAGACATGCGTAGTCGCCTCTTGTCTATCATTAGTCTTAAGTTCTTTTTTAGTAGACTTGGGTAATCGCCTCTTGTCTACATTAGAGAACATGGGTGATCGCCTCTTGTCCTTTCATTAGAATAGCTCCTTAATCATCAATTCAAGGTTAGTTGAGCAATCCTTTCAACAAGTTATGAATTATTACATGTGAGAAAACCTCACATTCATGGGTTGAGTAATATGTGAGAATTCCTTTCACACTTAACAACATCATCAACATATCATATACTTTAGTACTTCAATCTCAAAGCACCCTTAATTCATCATTTACTTCATATGAGACATGTATAATTTCATAAACTTCATCTTTACATAGTTCATCATGCTCATAACTTACAATTCATGGAACTTTCATGGGTTCATAAGAATTTATCTCAAATTATGCAATTCAATGCAAACTCATGCTTGGGAAGCCATAAACAAGTCAATTTGACCATAATTGAAGAAACCCACATAATAGAGGAAAATCATATTTTTTGATTAAACATGCTTACTTTCATAAAACCATCACTAGGTCATTCATAATCTCATTCATGACAAGTCTTAGCTTAGGAATCATAATTCATGCATGGATTCATAGAGATTTCACATAATTCATCACTTCATAATTCAACCCCACCAACAAAGCATAATTTTTGAAATAAGGGGGGGATTAGCATGGGTTCATCCAATTTCTAAATCAAATCATATAAATCACGCTAATTCATGCACTAAATTACTTTATCACGCTAGATCGTGCATTAGGAATTATAAAATCAATAATTGGAAATCATAATTAAAGAACCCATAAGAATTGATCAAAACCCTAACTTAATTTGGGGAATTTGAACCTTGAAAATTGAAGAGGACTAGGGACCCATTGGAGGAAAGGACTCCAATGGTGAATGCTAACATACCACAACAAAGCCCACAAGAAGTTGTTAGAAATCAATGGCTTTCAATGGAGGATCCTAGCTCTTCTTCTTCCTTGAAAATTTAGAGGACTTCTCTAGAGAGAGAAATATTTGAGAGAGGAGAATTTTGGGAATGACTTAGAATGAGTAAAATTAGGCTTAGGAAGCTTATATAAGGTCTGGGTTAAGGGCATAACCGACTTAGATTTGGAGTTAAACATTTAGGAAAAAGACCAAAAAGCCCTTAAAAAATAACTGTCGGGACCCATCGACCCTGTTCCTCCGTCGATTGGTTCAGAGACTTTCAACTTAGGCCCTCTAATGACGACACCCATGTACGGCTCGTGATCCCAACGAAGGTTCGTACACGGCAACCGTTGTTCTTATATAGAGGCCTGAAATTTTAGTTGAGTCTGGAGGGGACCTTCGAGACCCATCCACGGACCGTACATAGGACGACGGGTCATCCTGTTGCTCCGTAGGTCAAGGTTCTGAAACTTGGCATCCTTAAGACTTTCAGTGGCCAACTACGGTTCCCACCTATGGTCCGTCATTCCTTCTACAGTCTGTAGGTGGCCTCCGTCACTGGCACCACAACCCAGAAAAATATTCAAAAAATTTCCACCCTTGAATCTAGGATATTACACACCCAATCAGGCAAATCTATGAACATCACGAACAAACCTTTTCTTACCATCCTCAACATGAGCAACACTACCCATAGACAACCTACTAACAGCATCTGCCACCACGTTCGCCTTGCCGGGAGATAGAGGACACTTATGTCATAGTCCTTTAACAACTCAAGCCACCTCCTTTGGCGAAGGTTTAGATTTTTTTGCTTGAAAACATATTGCAGACTCTTACGGTCGGTAAAAACATCAACATGCACACCATACAACTAATGCCTTCAAATCTTTAAAGTAAATACAACCGCCGCTGCTTCTAAGTCATGAGTAGCATAGTTCTTTTCATGAATCTTGAGTTGCCTCGAATCATAAGCAATGAATTTTCCATTTTGCATAAGAACACACCCTAACCCAATCTTGGAAGCATCATAACAAACCACAAACCCATTGGACCCTTCCGGTAAAGTCAATATCGAAGCCGAGGTAAGCTAATGTTTTAACTCATGAAAACGCGCTTCTCACACGCTTCGGACCATGTGAACTTAACCTTCTTTTAAGTCAAAGCCTTCAATGGAGAAGCAATCGAAGAAAACCCTTCAACAAACCTCTTATAATAACCAGCCAAGCCCAAGAAACTTCGAATATCCGAAGGAGATAGAGAACTAGGCCAATTCTTAACCGCATTCGTCTTCTTAGGATCTACCTCAATACCCTAATCGGAGACAATGTGACATAGAAAGGCCACGGACCTTAGCCAAAACTCGCATTTACTAAACTTCGTGAAGAGTTGTTGTTCCTTGAGGACATGTAACACAATCCTCAAATGATCGGCATTCTCATCCCCACTCCTTGAGTAAATCAAAATATCATCTATGAACACAATCACAAACATATCAAGATACTGTCTAAACACCATATTCCTCAAATTCATAAACGCGGCCGGAGCATTCGTCAACCCAAACGACATCACTAGAAATAAATAATGGCCATATCTAGTCCGAAAAGCCCTTTTTGGAATATCATCTTCTTTCACCCTCAATTGGTGATAACCCGAACGAAGATCAATCTTAGAGAAGTAGCTCGCCCCTTGAAGTTGATCAAACAAGTCATCTATCCTTGGAAAAGGATACTTATTCTTAATGGTAACCTTTTTCAATTGACGGTAGTCAATGCACATACGAAGTGAACCATCTTTCTTTCGAACAAACAAAACTGGAGCACCCCATAGAGAGATACTTGGTCGGATGAAACCCTTATCCAACAAGTCTTTCAATTGCTCATTTAACTCCTTAAGTTCGGCCGGAGACATTCGATAAGGAGGAATAGAGATAGGTTGCGTATCGGGGAGAAGATCAATACCAAAGTCTATTTCCCTTTGGGAGGAACACCGGGTAGATCATCGGGAAACACTTCCTGAAACTCATTAACAATGGGGAATGACTCAAAAGTAGGGGTTTCGGAATCCACATCCCTCACCCTAACAAGATGGTATATGCAACCCTTAGAAACCATCTTTCTAGCTTTAAGACAAGAAACAAATTGACCCTTAGGCATAGAATTTACCCCCTTCCACTCTAGGACAGGCTCATTTGGGAATTGGAACTTGACCACTCGGGTCCTACAATCAATCGAGGCATAACAAGAATGCAACCAATCCATCCCAAGAATAACATAAAAATCTAGCACATCAAGCTCTACAAGATCAACATGAGTGGCTCTATGTGATAAGGAGATGGGACAATTTCTATAGACCCTCTTAGCCACAATAGATTCACCGATAGGAGTAGAGACACAAAAGGGATCTAACAACACATCCAGAAGAACATCAAACTTCATAGCCACAAATGGCGTCACAAAAGACAAAGTAGCACCAGGATCAAGCAAAGCATAAACATCAAAGTGAAAGACTTTCAAAACACAGGTAACCACATCGGGAGAATCCTCTTGCTCATGACGAGCTTGAAGTGCATAGAATTTGTTTTGTTTGAGAGCATTTGAACCCAAACCACTGGGTGGAGCTTGCTTACCTTCTCTTCCCTTAGCCGCGAGAGATGGACAATCCCTTATCTTATGACCGCTCTTACCACAATCGAAGAAACCATCCATACCGGCTACACACTTGCCCTCATGTTTCTTCCCACACTTAGCACAAGTAGTCGATGAGAATCTACCACCATTTCCTCCTTGAAGTTTAAGGTTAGGCACCCTATCTTTGTTTAACTTAGGAGGGGCATTGGACGAACCTTGACCGAAAAACTTTTATCAAAATTTAGGACGAACATGTCCATCGGACCTTGAATGTGAGAAATTACCATCACCGGTCTTAGCCCTCTTTGCCTCTCTAGACCTTTCCTTAACTTTCTCTTCTTCTATTTGTTGAGCATGAACCATAAGACGAGAAATATCCATGTCATTGATGAGCATGGTGGTACGACATTCCTTGACCACCATTTTTGACACTCCTGAAACTAATTTACTCATCCTTGCCCTAGGATTGGCAACCATAGTAGGAGCATATCGAGACAATTGCATGAACTTCAAAGCATACTCCTTCACACTCATGCTTCTTTGACGAAGGTTGATGTACTCAAGCACCCTTGCCTCCCTCATCTCAAGGGGAAAGAACCTATCAAAGAAAGCAACCTTGAACTTTTCCCAATCAAGAGGACCCGCATCATCCTCCCTCTCACTCTTCCATTTCTCAAACCACACTTGAGCCACACCCTTAAGTTGATAAGCAGCCAACTCTGCCTTTTCCTTTGGCGTCACACCCATGATCATTAGCACCTTATACACCTCATCAATTAACTCTTGAGGATCTTCCTTAACCTTAGAACCATGAAACTCTGGAGGGTTCATTCTAGTGAAGTCCCTCACTCTAGATGCCACTGTACCCACATTTGGGTTCACGGGAGCCACAACCTCTCTATTGGCTTGAGTCGTCATGGCTTGAGCCAACACTTGAAAAGCAGACCAAAACTCCGCATTAGTCACTTGCTCGGCCAAATGGTCGACGGGAACTTAAGGAGCTTGAGGAGGAGCTTTGTGTTCCACATTCTCTCTCACATTCCTTCTAGCATAAGCTCTTCGAGTAGCCATATCCTGAAACGCATAGGATACGGATTAGGAGAGAGACATATAGAGTTACACTCTATCGCACTACTTAGGACTAATAAAGAAGTGGAATTTCCTAATCATCTTATAGCCTCTCATTCATAAATGTGGGGCACTTCACACTCATGAACAAGACTCTGCTCGACGTGGCTTTGAGACTTCCTAGGATCTTTATAAAACATTGTGCTCTGAATACCAAGTTTGTCACGACCCAAGGTACCCCCTAGACGTAACATAACGTACAAACCCCGAAAGGCCTCATACAAGCCACTTAGCATACATACATACAAGATCATAGAATTAGAAGAGTTCAAAAGACAATTCATTATCCAAGAGTTTAAGCAATAGAGGAAGTCTACATATAGTCTCAAAAGCCATCTAACATAGAAAATGAAAGAACGTTGGGACGTAACCCATAAAAAGTTATTAAATGAAGGTAAATGACATAAAAGTAAATGTGGCTATGTCCTCAAACATATGAGGACTCACCAAATTCTTCAAAGTCTCTACTATCGCGATCTAGCCATGAGAAGATGGGGATGTGCCAGACCCTACACCTATAAGAAAATGTAGGCAAGAGTATGCGTTAGCACAAAAATGTACCAAGTATGATTACCATGCATAAAAACATTTAAACATGCTAAAAAGGGACATTTTCATAATCATGTGATGATAAAGCTAAACCATGAGAAAAGGGTTAAAAATCATTAGTTATAAATCATGATCAATGCAAGCTAAACATCTTTACCTTACTTGAGAAAATACCTTGAAAGCAACTTAGTTCATTATTGTGGAAAGTAGTCTTAACCGACATATAAGACCATGTGAGCTATCAACATGGAATCCGATATCTAACCCTACACTAATTCGGCTATCCTACTTGCCAAGGTAGGACCCTTAAACTTCTAGCTTACGTGGATCCACTAGCTAATGCCTATCAAAGACCATCATCCTATGGTGTCACATAGTTTAGGGATAAAGGGATTGCTTCTAGAAACCCGGCCTCTACAAACGGGAGAGTTTCCATCTCAAAATCCTCTCAGTGCTAAGCATAAATCCCATGGAATTAGTCATATGTCATAATGCATCTTATTATCCATGAAAAGGTACAACTAGAGTTACCGATCCAAGCTTACATCATTTAGAATAGGTTCTTAATCTTTTGATTCAACTTTAGTTGAGAAAGACCTTTCAACAAGTTATGAATCCATTATATGAGAAAACCCTTCACATTCATAGTTTTTGAGTAATAAGTGAGAAACCCATTCACCCCTCAACAACAACATCATTCATGCTTCAATCTCAAAGCAATCCATAAATCATCATAATTGAACATGCATACTTTCATAAAACCCATATTTTGATCATTCATCAATTCATCATGAATCATAGCTTTAGAAATCATTAAAACATGCATGAGTTCATATAAACTTCATAAAATCCATCTTCTTCATAATTCAACCCATCATCAATTCATAAATCTCAAAATTAGGAGATTTCATATGGGTTCATGGGGATTCATCTTAAAACATGTAATTCAACTCAATTCATACTTAGAAAACCATAATTGAAAGTAATTTGATCATAATTGAAAGAACCCACATCATAGAAGAAAACCCTTAAATCAAATTGGAAATTTGATACTTGAAAATTGAGAACTTTAGGGACTCTATGGAGGAATGGGCTCCATAGATGAAGATTATCATACCTCGATGCCAAAACCTTGAAATAAATGGAGTATTAGGAGGCTTGAATCATGAAAACCCTAGCTCTTGCTTCTTCTTCTTCAAACTTTCTAGAGAGAGAAATATTTGGGAGAGGAGAGTTTTGGAAATGATTGAGAATGGCTAAAATTTGGCTTAAAAAGGTTTATATAGTGTCTGGGTTAAGGGCCAAACCGACTTAGATTAGAAATTAAACACCTAGGGAAAAGACCAAAAAGTCCTTTAAAATTAACTGTCGGACCCCTATCTACGGTTGGACCTACGGTCCGTAAGTCAACCTACGGACCGTCATGTCCTACCATACATAGATTCAGAGACTGCCAACCTTAGACCCTGCAAAATCGGACCCCATGTACACTCCGTGGGTAGACCTATGACCCGTATATGGCCACCGTAGGTCCAATTCTTGACCCTGAAAATTTAACTAAGTATGGGTCTCACCTACGTGACCTATCTACGGCTCATTCATGGATCGACGGTCTGTCCTGGCAAGCCGTATAAAAGTACTGAGGCCTTAAATTTTTAAAGAACTTGTACTAGCCAACCACGGGCCTGACCTACGGTCCGTAGGTCAGTCCACGGGCCATAGGTGGCTCCGTTGGTACTGGCACCAGAAATCTAACATTATTTCCTTCACGAATCCGAGGTGTTACAGGTTCTGCCACAAACACCAATATCAACCACTAATTTTGACTCTCCTCTAGAGTTATTTGACTACTCTGACCAACATGGTGAGGTTACTCATAATGATGTTGCTAAGGGACCTCACACTACAGACACTGATGTTTTAGATGGTGGTGGTACTCAGACTGTTAGTAATGTTCATAGTGAAAATATTGAGACTGCACATGAGTTTCTAGAAGAAGTTGTATCACCATTGCAACCTTCACAACTCACTTCATCTGAGATTGTACAGTCTCCTCCTATAATTGTAGACCCTTCTCTTAGAAGGACTACAAGAAGCACCAAAGAGCCTACATGGATGAAGGACTATACTACTATTGGTAAGAAGCAAAGTTGTACTACTGGTAAGAAGCAAAGTAGTACTAGGCACCCCTTGGCCGATTCTCTTTGTTATGATAGCTTGAGTCCCTCTTATAGAGGATATTTGAGTAAGATGTCTGATTGTATAGAGCCCAAGCACTTCAGACAAGCAACCAAAGATGATAAATGGATACAGGCTATGAAACAAGAAGTTCAGGCTCTTGAAGACAACAACACTTGGGTGGTGCTTGATTTGCCACAAGGTATGCATACAATGGGCTCAAAATGGGTGTACAAGATAAAATATAAAGCAGATGGTGAAGTGGAAAGATTTAAGGCCAAGCTTGTAGCCAAAGGTTATAGTCAGCAAGATGGATTGGACTATCATGACACCTTCTCTCCAGTTGCTAAAATGGTAACAATAAGGTGTGTGATTGCTTTAGCTGTATCTAAGGGATGGAACCTATACCAAATGGATGTGTACAATGCATTCCTCCAAGGTGATCTAGATGAAGATGTGTACATGGAAATGCCTGAAGGTTTTAGAAGACCAGGGGAGACAAAAGTATGCAAGCTGCTTAAATCCTTGTATGGACTTAGGTAAGCCTCTAGGCAATGGAACTTGAAACTTACTAATGCCTTACTGGCTACTGGATTCACTCAAAGTGCACATGAATACTCTCTTTTTACCTTGAAGAGACATACAGACCTTGTCATTATTCTAGTTTATGTTGATGATATGTTGATCACAGGTAACAATGCTCAGATGATCAAGGAAGCCAAGGAGAGTTTACATCAGCAGTTCATATTGAAAGATCTAGGTGAACTCAAATATTTTTTGGGTATTGAAGTGTTAAGATCCTCAGAAGGTGTTATTCTAAATCAAAGAAAGTATATTCTAGAACTCATTGCTGATGCAGGTCTTACTGGTGCTAAGCCTTCCCCCGCTCCTCTTGAATCTAACATGAGACTCACCTCTGTGGAACATGATTCAGTGAATGGGATCACTAGAGATGAGGTCCTTCATGACATTACCTCTTATCAGAGATTGGTTGGAAAGCTTCTTTATGCTAACATCATAAGACCATATATTAGTTATGTTGTTCAAACTCTCAGTCAGTTTGTGCAATCCCCTAAGAGATCACATTGTGAGGCTGCTATCAGGGTAGTGAGATACTTAAAAGGCACAATAGGCCAAGGTATTTGGCTACAGGCTAAACCTACCACTATGTTAACTTGTTGGTGTGATTCTGATTGGGCTAGTTGTCCTAATACCAGAAGTTCTATCACAGGTTATGTGATAAAATTTGGTGAATCCTTAGTGTCTTGGAAGTCTAAGAAGCAGCACACTGTCTCAAGAAGCTCAGCTGAAGCTGAGTATAGGAGCATGGCCTCAGCTGTGTCTGAAGTCACTTGGTTGCTGGGCTTGTTTACTGAGTTGGCGGTGCCTATGCAGATGCATGTGACCATCCTTAGTGACAGCAAATCAGCCATTCAGTTGGCAGCTAATCCAGTTTTCCATGAGAGAACCAAGCACATAGACATTGACTGTCATTTTATCAGGGATAAGATCAAAGCAGGGGTAGTTGAAACTGTCTATATTCCTACTCAACATCAAGTTGCAGACTTGCTGACGAAAGGACTAAGTCAAGCTCAACATTTGCATCTTGTAAGCAAACTTAGTGTGCTTAATGTCATGCACCCTTCAGCTTGAGGGGGTGTGTTCAAATGTTAATTAGTCCAATTGATAGATAAACACTGTTACACTGTCCATCAATTAGATAATTGGTAGCAAGTTGATTAGTTAGTTACAGAGTTAGAAAGTTAGTTACTCAAAATGTGAGCTGGCAAATTAGTTAGTCGGTTATCATGCTTTGCAGCCTATAAAGCATTGACTAAGAGTCACACTTTGTAAACTGATAGTTGTTAAGATCAATAAAATTCTCTCTCTTTTCTCAATTTTCAGCTATAACCTGATTCTTCAATGAACTGATGAGCTTGTTAGTTCAAAGTTTTCACATCTTGTCTCATTTAGTTGGTATGATTGAACTAATGCAAAATTCAAAATATTATTAATAATGCATATATTAATATCAGTGATAATGAAAGAAATATAAAAAGTAAGATTACAAATAAATGAATAATTTATAATGAAAAATATCACATTAACGTCTAACGACAGTGATATTCTACTCCCACTTGATTTAATACAGGAACTCAGGAAGGAAGGATTTTATTGGATTGGTTGTGTCTCTTTATTTGGAGTCCGTAGGAGATTTTTTTTCAATGCCTTCTTTTTTTGTTTGTAGGTTTTTTTTTTCTCAAGGAAAAATTTTAAAAATTGAAAGAAAATATAAAAGTAATTGATGATTGTGAATAGGCACAACGTTTAGTAAGAGCGGCAATAGCTATAAAATGAATGAAGGCGAGAAGCGGAAGCGGCTATTGAAGGTTGATAGGATTGAAGCGGCGTTTGATGTTGGCATTCCTATTGCGCAAGGGAAGGGTAGTTCCAAAATATTTAAAGGAAAAGGGATTCCTAGCTTGTGATGGCACCACGTCACTGAGCTGAGGAATCCCTTTTCCTTTAAATATTTTGGAACTACCCTTTCCCTTGCAATAGGAACGCCAACATCAAACGCCGCTTCAATCCCATCAACCTTCAATAGCCGCTTCCGCTTCTTGCCTTCATTCATTTTATAGCTATTGTCGCTCTTATTAAACGTTGTGCCTGTTCACAATATATATATATATATATATATATATATATATATATATATATATATATATATATATATTGAGCCTTAACAGAGCCTCTGAGTAAAGGTGATGAAATGAAGTTAAAGTAGGAACACGTTACACCTGCTCATGTCCTACTGCTTACCATCATAGGCATTAAATATGATGAGAGTTCGTCGAAAAGGGGCAAGAAGCCTGCCTTGAATGTTTTTATTACTATACCCAATATTTCACCAACCTATAAAGATTTCAAAAAGATAAGCCTGATAATCGAAAGACATGTTTAATGATAAATGAATCTACCACTCATTCTTGAGAAACAATCTTATGTTAAACATACTTGGTCTAACACTTCTTTTTCTTGCTCATTTTCCTCCCAAGGCAATTCCCTTTGTAAAAATAAAAGTCTTCATCTTTTGCTCTCTCTGCTCATTCGTTTGTTCAACTTGAACTAACTGTGATGACCTACGTAATCTCATCCACTATGCTTCGAACCTAACCTTCATCCAAGAGTAATCCAGATATCTGAAGTCCAGAGAAGAATACATGATAAAATTAAAATATTAAAGGTCATGAAATCTGAGAAAAAGTAATTCTACGGGATACCCGCTACCTCTCCAGGTAATTCAATAAACTATAACTCAGCTTATACAAGTGGACTATCAAATAGACAAGAGTTTTGGAAGTTTTGCATCATTCTCTTGATAAATCTTAATCTTTCATTAATCACACGTCAAAATATTGTCAAAACTATGTACAGATTGAGATAACCACGGTCTTAATGGCGAAGGGAATAGCTTCACATATCTTTGGTACCTTCCTAGCTAATCGTAATATTACAAGTTTCCAACAATTAAATCCAAGTAGATGTAACTCTCACATAGCCCACCACTCGCTTCCAACATCCCATAGATACCTAATTAATCCAACACAATCATATTCATATATATATATAATCCGTAAGTTTATCCAACCCTTCCTTTCAATATTTTCCACTTATGCCCAAACTAATCAAATTCTTAACCATCATTTGGGGTGAAGTCTCCAATTTTTCAGCTTATCTTAACTCAATATTAAATCTGCCCAATCAGCAGGACTAACCAAGAAGAGTTCAACTTTTATCTACAATTTACTATTTACCCCGTTTTCTCTTTATAAGAACCCTAATTATTCACCAACACCCATTTCAAGAATTAGAGTAAAATTCAAATCAAATAGTGACTACCCTTTTATGCTATATCTCAAATTTGTATTCTATAATTATATTGGGGTATGGAGTAGAGAATTTACCTATTTGAAATCAACCTTTAACTTGAGTTTTTGATGAATTTTTACAACTCTCGAATGAAAATTAATAGTTGTCTACCAATTTAGATAACTATATACTTTTTCTTCAAGAGATTTTTGTTTGCTTTAATCTCAATTTGCTTGATAGCACTGAAGATAGACAGCAACGAGCACTCGTTGCTCTGGAAAACATTTCAAGCCAGAGTGCTTGACTATCACTTGACATAACATCTTCTATGGAAAGAATAAGTGTGATCCTACTTATCCAAACATTAAAACTTAATTAGAAGAAGGTGGTCACTTAATATATATATATATATATATAAGAGAATCATAGACCCGCCTACGTGGCGCCACCAAAAACCAGGATTCCGTTTTAATTTATTTATTTCCAAAACTAGCATTTCATGAAAAGTCGTGACTTTTATGAAGGGTTGCGGCTTTTATGAAAGGTTGTGACTTTTATGAAAGGTTGTGACATTTTCGAAGGGCTGTAACTTTTCCAAAGAGTTGTGACCTTTCTCATAAGGCACAATAAGCATTTGTTCACACTACCCTTTGTTGTCTATAAATAGAGAGATTTTCTCTCATTTTAAAACAACAAAAATTCTGAACTTCTTCTTCTTCTACACAATTAAATATTCGCGTACTTTGCTTCTGTTGAGTGGCTCACTGACACCATTATTTTTGTATCATTACACTGGTGAATAGAATCGTTTTATCCTGAGAGGATCTATTCCTTTAAACCTCGGGTACTAGAGGGGAATAATTTTCTTAATTAAGGGGATACTATGCATTCAGTGGCCTCGATTTTTTCCTTTCTGTTTCATTCTATTGTTACAGATCCTGGTATGTTATTTAAAAGTCAATAATTTATGCTTAAGTTATTAATTGCTATTTTTGAGAACATGCTTTAAACGTTGTTTATGTTTCTACAAAGTTATTGTTATAAGTATTTGTTATAATATAATATAGTGCTTTAGTTTTAAGTATTATTTTATAAATTTCGTGATATTAAATTCCAGTGCGAGGAGTGGGTAATTTTACTAGTTCCTTTATAATTCAGAAGTCTTCTAAATTGAAGTCAATATATGCCCATTGTTGTAATGTACTCAAATGTACATTACCATTTAAAAAATGGAAAAGGGTCAAAATTGCCCCTGAACTATACGAAATAGATCACTTATACTCTTGTTTATATTTTGGGATAAAAATGTCCCTGTTGTTATCCCAAGAGACCACAAATACCCTCAAGAGTTAATAACCCAAATTTTTAGAGACGTTGTAAGCCATGTGAGACTAATCTCTCCACCTAAGCGTTGCCAACTAGGATCACTACAAGAAACTGGACCTTTTGCAGCGACAAAAGGCACCACAAAATCTCAAAATATTGCCACTAAAGATTTTCACTTATTTTTAGCCTTAGATTATAAGAATGATTTTTCTTCATGATCGGGACATTGTTTTTAAATTGATCCAGGAGAATTTTGAAGACACTATATGTTTTTTTTATTTTTATGTCATGTGTAAATGCATAAATGTACAATACGACATTGTGTAGTAGGAGATTCGAGTTAAAAAGTAATTTTGGTTTTTTTCGTAATAATATTGGATATTTTTAGTATTGATAGTAGATGTATATGCCGAAAATTAATTATCATTATTTTTTGTTGAAACAATAGATTTTGTGGCGACTTTTAGTTGCCACTAAATATTAGTGGTCATTGCAGCCTATAATTGCCACTAAAAATTAGTGAAAACCTTTTAGTGGCGATATTGTGGAATTTTGTGACGACTATGGTCGCCGCTAAAGGACCAATTTATGATAGTGAATCCTAGTAGGCAATACTTAGGTGGAGGTATTAGTCCTACGTGGATTGCCACATCACTAAAAATTTGTATTGCTAACTCTTGAGGGAATTTGTGGCTTCTTGAGATAACGACGGATGCATTTTTTTTAATCCAAAAATGTAACTAAGGGTATAAGTGGTCTATTTCATATAGTTCAGGACAATTTTAACCCTTTTTCGTTTTAAAATCACCGTTGCTATATAAATTCCCTTAACTCAAAGATCATTAATTTAGTAAATAGTGCACCACATAACTCTTTATAAATTAAGAGTCTGCTTAAAATACTATACTTAATTCCGTTTTTTAGATGCTACAATTTAGTCAATTGAAAACCATTTATCCCACGTAAGGTAGGTTAAAACATCGTGGTGCAATAATTAAAAGTGTGGGAAAAGATTGAAATAATCCTGACTGAAAAACTATCGAAACTTTCTACAAGGGTTATTTACTGTCCGTGGAATGATCTATGGCCCATAGATCCTGTTCGTGAAATTCGAGCTAAAATTCCGAACACTAAAGCTCAATTCACGAGACCAATCTACGATTTGTGGATTGATCTACAACCCGTAGATTGAGTTCATGAAAGTGAGACACTAGTTACTTAAGTTTGCCAAAAGTTCGTTCCACGAGCTCAATCCACGATCTTTGGTTTGATTCACGATCTGTGGTTTGAGTGCATCAAAAACTCAGATTAAAACTCAAGTCTCTAAAGTTCGATTCACGAGCCCAATCTACGGTCCATGATTGATTCACAACTCGTAGATTGTATTCGTGAAACTCATATTTTAAAATATCTGCTGTGAGGGTCTCTGGTAATTGATCATAACTTTTTATTTTAAACTCGAATTAACGAACGATCAGTGGCATTAGAAAGATTCATAGACCTTTAACTTGGCAGATCATGGGCCACCTAACCCTCCATATTGTGATAGATATGGTCATATCCTTAGCTTAAAATTTGTGAGGTGTTACAATTGAATAGGACCAAGTAAAGATAAATATTTCAGATTGACTTAGAAAAACATTTCCTCTAAACTTTTAAAATGCTTATATTTTCAATCTTGATATAACTATTAAGAGTTGTATATGTTAGTTCTTGTTTTGGTTTATTAAAAGGTAAGAATTCTTAGATGGATCAATATGCCTCCTAGATTGGATGATGATAATATATATATATTGGTAAAAAACCGTGTTAGTTGATAGAATCCATATTTTAATATAGAAACTGATAATGTCTTCTGAAAAGCTTTTAGTATATCAAACCCTACATGTGAATTTATGAATCCGACACATGAAATAAGTCAAGTCGCATTATAAAAATAATTCATGAATGAATCAAATTCATTAGTAATTTAATTTATAAATTAGTACTGTAATTGTAATATAGAAAATTAAATAAATGTTGACATAAACATTTTGAAACATATATAGAGTAGTCCAACTACGAGTAGGTCATGATCTATTATAGTAAGAATAATTCAATCATATTCTTACTTGTTTTTCTAATAATAACCCTCAATAATTAATGGCTTGATCCATGTTGCACCCCTATTTAAATTAGAACTCAAAATCTCATTTCTCAGTGTAAAAGAAATCAAACTTAGGGTGTGTTTGGTAAGAAGGAAAATGTTTTCCATGGAAAATATTTTTCTGGAAAACAAGTGAATTTCTGACTTATTTTCTCATGCTTGGTTGGTGAGTAGAAAATATTTTTTAGTGTTTAGTTTATGAATGAAAAATATTTTAAAGAAAATATCTTTTATTTTTACTAGAGAGTAGAAAATAATTCTTGACCTTAAAACCAACCTCGATAATCGATCTAGGACATGACCCCAACATGCGAACTAGAACACAACCCCGACGACAGATCTGAAATCTGACCCTGAGATCTGACCAGGACTTGACCCCGACTTTCGACCCAAGACCCGACATTCGAATTGGGACTAGATATCCGACCCAGGACCTGACCCTGACACTAACACCCGAACTTGAACATGATCCATCAATTCGGGTTTCGACTTCGACACTCGAATCGAGACACAACTTCCAAATCTGGATCCGCCCTTGACAACCAACAATCGATGCGAGACCCAAGATTCAACTTTCAAATCGGAATTTCGAACCGAGATCCAATTACACCCGACTCAAGACCTAACTTTCAAACTGAGATTAAAAAAAATTTTAAAAATAAATTTTTAAATTTCTTTTGTGTGGGAGAGGGGAGGTAAATAAAATAAAATTTTGAAAATTTGAAAATATTTTTCAAAAAACAAACTTTTTATTTATTTTTTACGAGAGGGGTGGGTAGGGGGGTTGGGGTAGAATGGGGCTAAAAAAAATAAAATTTAAAAATTTAAAAATATTTTTCAAAAACAAACTTTAAAATTTTTGTTTTTAGGGGACAGGGTGGGGTGGGGTAAAAAAATAAAAATTTGAAACTAATAATATTTTTTAGTGTTTAGTTTATGAATGAAAAATATTTTAAAGAAAATATCTTTTATTTTTACTAGAGAGTAGAAAATAATTTTTGACCTTAAAACCAACCTCGATAATCGATCTAGGACATGACCCCGACACGTGAACTAGAACACAACCCCGACGACAGATCTGAAATCTGACCCTGAGATCTGACAAGGACTTGACCCCGACTTTCGACCCAAGACCCGACATTCGAATTGGGACTGGATATCCGACCCAGGACCTGACCCTGACACCCGAACTTGAACACGATCCATCAATTTGGGTTTCGATTTCGACACTCGAATCGAGACACAACTTCCAAATCAAGATCCGCCCTTGACAACCAACAATCGATGCGAGACCCAAGATTCAACTTTCAAATTGAAATTTCGAACCGAGATCCAACCACACCCGACTCAGGACCTAACTTTCAAACTGAGATTTAAATTTTTTTTTTAAATAAATTTTTAAATTTCTTTTGTGTGGGAGAGGGGAAGTAAATAAAATAAAATTTTGAAAATTTGAAAATATTTTTCAAAAAACAAACTTTTAATTTATTTTTTACGAGAGGGGTGGGTAGGGGGTTGGGGTAGAATGGGGGTAAAAAAAATAAAATTTAAAAATTTAAAAATATTTTTCAAAAACAAACTTTAAAATTTTTGTTTGTAGGGAAGGGGGTGATGTGGGGTAAAAAATAAAAATTTGAAACTAATAATATTTTTTAAAAACAATTTTTAAAATTTTTTTTTAATTGGGGTGGGGAGGGGGGGGCCTGATAGGGGATTTGGGTAGGTGTGGGTTAAAGAAATGAAATTTTAAAAATTTTTAATTTTTTTTCAAAAACAAACTTTTAAATTTTTTTTATGGGAGGCGGGGGTAGGTATAGTCAGGGGTTGGGCAGGGTAAAAAAAATTGAAAATTTTTAAATTTAAACTATTTTTCAAAAATAAAATATTAAGTTGTTAATTATTTTTTTTTTTGGTTGGGGGAAGGAACTGGCTTGGGGGTAGGGGGCTGGGGTTTGGACAAAATAAATTGATTTTTTCAAAAAAAAAGAATTTTTTTTTTTAATGGAGAAGGTCAAGGTACAAGGTTGGGTAAGAAAAAAAATTGTAATTAGAAGTTGGAGGAGAATTTTGGAAAATGTTTTCCTTAATTTTTGAAGGAAAGTCATTTTCCTTAAATTTGAGGAAAATTAGTTGATTTGGAAAACATTTAACTCAACCAAACATGAGAAAATTGAAAAGCATTTTTCGAAAAATGTTTTCCTTCGTACCAAACACACCCTTAATTCTGTGTAGGTTTTCAAGGCTAAAAATATGTGGATAAAATAGAGGGTCTTCTAAATAGAAAGAACACAATTTTTTCCCTCAATACGTACTTGGCTGCCCAAGCATTGAA
Source organism: Solanum appendiculatum (assembly GCA_018342035.1). Taxonomy (NCBI): domain Eukaryota; kingdom Viridiplantae; phylum Streptophyta; class Magnoliopsida; order Solanales; family Solanaceae; genus Solanum; species Solanum appendiculatum. The sequence goes on along the minus strand of JAGDQO010000627.1, from coordinate 405,784 downwards.
AGAGTTCACAACCACTATTCTGAGATCACTGCAAAAGTCATGAAACTGAAGGCCAACTTGTTAAGAGTATATTAGTTCATGATTTGAGATATTTCTTGAATTATATTCTAGTATGTTGGTATATGTTGTCTATTATTCAAATATACAATCATTCTGTAATGCTTCCGCTAGACATATTGTCCTTCAATTTCTTTGGCATAATTTGTGGCAAAAAATTTTCTTTGTTAAAGTGACAGCATTTTGGAAAGACTCAAAAGTGGAGTAAAGGGTAGAAAATCAATTTCCCAGAATCAGTGTGGAAAATGCATGCCTATCATTCAACATTCCAGCTATAAAAATTGCAAACATCAACCTCTGTACAAGAGCAGTAAGTTCAACATGCACAAAACAACGCAGAAAGCCCCTCACGACTAATTTACCTACAGTGGCATAATGGGAAAAACAGAATAAACAGAATGGCCCTCCTAATCTGCAACAATCCCACTAAACTATCATACAGACAATCACAACTCACTCTTGCTTCTAAGTACAAACATCCCTCACTGACGCCTACTTGACTGCACAACACTATCCCAAACCTCAAAACCATCAATTCTTTGGCTTTCTGATATGATTGATTCAGAAGGATCAGATTCAACTCCCTGAGACTTCTTTAATTTTGCAATTTGAACCCACATATTTGCCAGTTCGTTTTCAAGATAGGCTTCTCTTTGTTTGGATTCTTCAACCTTACTCTGTAATTCAGCCTCTTTCTGATCCCTTTCCACAAGAGCAGCTTCATATGAAAGCTCCCTTTCGCGGCTCAAAGCCAGTTCTCTTTTCATTTCTGCACTCAACACATTTTGCTCATTTCGTCTCGGATGTGGATCTCTTCTTCCATTTCGCATGGCAACATTTGGCTTACGCTGGGTAGAGGAACTCTTCTGGGCAGCTATCTCAGCAGCTAATTTCTCATTATGATTCATTAGCTTTGCAACTTCTTCAGAAAGCGCCTTTAATTCAACTGCTGCTGCAGACGCTAGCCCTTTGGCATATGTACTCTCTTCTGCCAATTTCTGGTTCCGGAGCTCCAGTTGCTCCTTCGCCTCAACCAGTTCCATCACTTTCTTGTGGAGTTCTTCATTCTCTCTTGCCTAACAGGAGCAAAAGCAACAATTCAGTTGACATATTGTTGTGGATGAGTATAGTGGATACATAACACAAAAATGTTAACTACAACTTAATATGTATGGGGTACTTGTTGGTACCATAATTATTTTGAACATTTTGTGTGTAATACAAACATGTATGCATAGACATAAATCTGTAATCTCTCCAAGTGTCATAATGGGATAATGCCCCACCAGTGAAGTGTTCATATCTTTTGTCTTTTTCTTTTACAAAAAACAATAAGTTATGTTATTTTGTACCATACAATTCTTTTCTTTGTAGAATCTTTTCCCCCCAAAAGGTAATGAGAAGAATTCTAGAATGGATGCTACCTATGCCAGGATCACGGATAAATGGAAACTTTTTTGGTAAGACCTTCTCAATTGTAGACTATCTTATTACGAGTAATTCCAACAACTTCATACAATTCTTTTCTTGTGGGATCTTTTTCACCTAAAAGGTAATGAGAAGAATTCTAGAATGCATGCTACCTATGCCAGGATCACAGATAAATGGAAACTTTATTGATGAGACCTTCTCAATTGTAGACAATATCTTATTACGAGTAATTCCAACAACTTCATAAAAGAGGCGATTTCGGCGAACGAATAATCATTGAGTCCTCTTTCTGGACAACAACATAAGTTCCTGCTATTTTATATTTCCTAGAAAAAAAGGGCAAAACCTATCAGAACTGTTCATGATATTTTAAAGAAGGGAGGGGTTTTTAAGGAACTTCATCCTAATCAACCGAAACTCAATTAAGGAATTACAAAAAAAGGAGTACTGAATGGTATATAACTTTGTAAGACTTCTCTTCTATTTTTTAGTAATTCCTCTCTTTCCTTTCTATTTGAATTTATTTATCATTGCTTCAATTTAATTCCGTGTTCTATAACGATAACTTTTTATTTTGTTGATTCACGAAATCTTAAATTCAGGCATTTCCTATAATTGGCTGTTTTTTTCATTTTTCATTGGAACTCAAGTGAAGCAAAAACAGAAATCAAGTTTGTTTATCACACTAATCTTAATTTAATCCATAATCTTAATTGAATCCATTATGGATTAAATTAATATATGTAAATTGTAGTTTTGTTTTCCACTTATCCTTTATTTATTCTCCCATCTATACATCTATTTTATTTGAATTATATTGGCAGTACACAAGTCCTTCTTAATATTTTTATCGTTTTCGATTAAATTTGCTTTTGTTTATTTCATTCTATTTTTTTCAATATTCAAAATTTATATTGATAAACACTGTACCAAACAAATATAATTCATTGTGATAATAAAGAGGATTTGTTTTGTTTTGTTTTACGTTTTAAATTAACTAGAAAATGTGAATGTATTTTGTAAGATTTCTTTATTCAATGGTTTTTGGTTGTCTGGTCTAATCTCTTTATTTCTTTTTCTTCGGATTGGATCTACACAACTTTTTCGATATTTTCTTCAGGTTGCTATCTCAACAGTAGAGTACTCGCTTTTAAGTTTCACATTTGGACAAAGTGAGGGATTAGTAATACTCTCGATAAAGTTTGGAAGACTATGACTGATCATCAAAGGGAATGAATAATAAGAATAGCATGTTGTATCAACAGAAAGTTCTGAGAATATTCATTGTTCCTAGATGGTTATAAAACCATGTTAGAATTCTTGGACGAAACAAAATAATGTTGGGTTAAAATTTAGATGAATAAATGGATAGAGGTGCGATTAAATAAAATTACAGGGAAAGAAAAAGCAACGAGCTTTTGTTTTTAATTTAAATGATTCCCCGATTTACAATATAGTGCCTTATGTGGGGAATGGTTTCTTGTCTCATGAGTAGATTCTCAATTTTTTAAATGAATCCTAGCTATTACCATTTTCCATTATGGAGATATGTGTACGGAAGACACAGTATATTGATAAAGAAAGTTTTTTCCAAAGATAAAAGAGCGATTAGGTTGAAATTATAATGTATTGTTTCACCAAAATTATGCATGTACGGGATAATTTCCAATTTGGGTCAATTTTATGTATGCAGAAATGAGGTAATCTCTTGTTCAAAGTGAACCAGGATTTAATCTATTGTTTGGTAAGTATTTTTTTTTAAAATGAAAGAGCGGTAACAACAACATACCCATCGTAATCCCACAAGTGGGGTCTGGAGAGTGGTAAGCATCTCTATTTTTTTAAGAGGAAGAGTGGTAAGCATCTCTTCTTTTTTTGGAGAATGAAGCTCACACAGTATTGTGTAAGATTGATGGTTATTTATTACCTTGGCTCAATCAAAAAGTGAACATGTTAAGTCTCTCTCTCTCTCTCTCACACACACACACATAAAAACAGGAGAACACTGAGAACAACTTACAAGTTTCATTAAAGACTCTGATGTTCCTACATTCTCATTGAAATTACCGACATGGATAACAAAACAACCAAATGTTGCGTGAAATCACAGAGACAGAGGAGCTCTTCCTCTACACCAAGTTGCTCACTTGGAGATCAAAAGAAAAGCTTCCCAGAGTCTGTTGCTCAGACTCTTCAAAAATGTCGACGGGTGCACGTCGGATTCTCCCAAAATAGTTCATTTTTTAAGTATCCGACACGGGTGCGGCAACATTTTTGGAGAGTCCGAGCAATATAGCCCAGAGTTATGAACGGAAACTCAGTGATCTAAGCTGTTTCAGATCATGCCACTATTTTTGTGTCAAGGTAACACACTGTAAATAAATCATCAACACAGAAGTGTTGGCAGCCAAAAAATTTTATCAGTGAATCCACAACCAAAAGAGGAACAGTAGATTAGCACTAAGTCTTATATCATCCTTATAAGGAACCTAGGATGTCTAAAATAGAAACTGGATCATTTATATACTCTGAGTTGCACCAATAACAAAAACTATGAATGCAATTCATTTTAATCCTTTGCATAGAACTACTATTGTCCTAAAAACAACTCAAATTTTTTCCTTTCCAAATTGTCCACCATATTACTGTAGGGACACTTCTCCATCTGTTTTTGTTTGTGCTGCCATCCCCCTCTGTATTCCAGCACAGATGTTCTTCGTGGCATAGTCCATCTAATATCTCTGAAGTTGATAAACAGGTCCCATAACTGACTGACCACTTTACAATGAAGCTACAGATGGCTAATTGCCTCTGCATTTTGTCCACCGGAAAAGCATCTTGAGCACAATTGGTTTCCCCTTCTCGTGAGATACTAAGGAAGGAAGATTCTTTCACAACCAAGCAGGTAAAGAAAGCCACTTAGTATGGAATATTAGTTTCCAAAGCAAAAACCTAATATGTGAGCCCAACTGATTCATTCTTTTTAGGCAGAATTTACAGTAACGAGCCCTTTACTGTGATTGTTCTATCTTAACGAGTCTTTCCTTTCACGCAGCTGCAGTCCCATGCACTGGTCTAGTGTGCCAAAGAAACTGGTCAGTCTTTCCATCTGCCAATCTTGCATCATTCTTCTAAAAGTCAGGTTCCATCCATGTGAAGACCTAAGACCCTCCATGGCTGGGATAAATAAGAATGAAGAGAGAGGATCCCCCCGTTTAATCCCTTTTTGAGAGGAGAAGAAACCAACTGGGGATATATTCACTAAAATTGAAATTTTACTGTAGTAACCCGATCCACCTATCTCCAAACCCCATACTCCTCAGCATTGTGAATAGATAAGACCAATTGAGTTTGTCAAAAGCTTTCTCCACATCTAGTTTGCATAATGTTAGAATCATAGGAATATTCTAGTATATGTGTAAATATATTAGGTAGCTTGATTTACTCCTATTTTAATTAGGTATTGATTTATATTGATTTCCTTTTCTTTTTAGGACATATATACTGAGCTATTTAAACCCCAATAGCTTGTGGGAATAATCAAGCTGAGTTATCTCTCAAACTCTTGTCTTCTCACATGGTATCAGAGCTATCTTTAGTGAGAAAACAAGAATAAAATAAAAGAACAAAATTGCTGAGAATTTTTCCAACAAAACCTCCATTGTTCTTCAATTCCAACACAACAATTTTCTCATGTCTGCCATCTTCGTAAAGTAGTCCTTTCCCTGGAGCAGATTTTCTGTATCGAAGAATGCAAATAACTGCATTCCAATGACCGTCATAAGGAGAATTCAAGAACCAACTTCCGACACTCTCCAAGGTATTGTGCATATACCAGTACCACCATTATGATCGAAATCCTCGCGTGTGGTGTTTTCCAGCCACTTTTTCAGCAGATTCCTTTTTTTCTAGTAACTTTTTCTAGCGAGACAACAAGCAGTTTTCAATTTTCTAGATCTATTCTTCAAGGTTTGTCCAGAATTTACTTTATTCTTGGACACTAATAGATCTTTTTTTCATGTCTCAATCCAATGCGTTTAGCTCTAAATCTGTGGGCTCCAGCAATCCAAATCAAGGCATCACCAAAGAACCTATGACAGGTGGTGCGAACAATTTATTTTGGTCCTCCTCGGATCAGTTATGGTGCAAGGGACAAGGTGTTCAGGATCAATTGGTTACACACACTAAGGATATTACTGAAAAAGATAGGGTTGAATGGGAGAAGATTGATGCTCAATTGTGTAGTCTATTATGGAAATTTATTGCTTCGAAGTTGATGTCATTGTTCCGACCATTCCAAACTTGCTTCTTAGTTTGGGAAAAGGCTCGTGGGCTATACCCAACTGTCATATCTCGCTTTTATAATGTGATTTCTTGGTTGACTAACCTTAAAAAGGACTCGGATATGTAGACTTATCTTGGACAGATTCATGCGGTTATGGAAGAATTCAATGAGTTAATGCCTGCCACTCCGAGTGTTGAAAAGCAATTGGAACAGCATGAGAAGATGTTTCTAGTTGTCACACTTCCTGGACTTCCATCTGATCTTGTCTTAGTGCGAGATCAAATTTTGTCTAGCTCTACTGTTCCTATTGTGGATGACTTGTTCGTTCGATTGTTACAACTAGTTGCACCACCTATGTCGTCGAGTCATTCGATACCACTTGCAGATTCTTCTGTTCTAGCATTTCAGACTACAAATTGACATGAAGGTCAATAGGGGAAACAACAACCAAAATGTGGCTATTGTAACAAGTTGTGCCATACCCGTGATGTGTGCTACTCTCTCCATGATAAACCAAAGAATGCTCATGTTGCTCAAACTGAGTCCACTGGTAATCCAACCAATCAATTGTTCTCTTTGTCTGAGGTAGAATACAATGATTTTCTTCCGTATCAGGTGAGTAAGCAGACACCTTCATCAATAGCTTCCGTTGTCAAATTGGTAATCCTGTAAATCTTATTGCTAGTATCTCACAATCCACCACACTTGGCCCTTCGGTCATGGACTCGGGCGCTTTTGACCACATTTCTGGTAACAAATCTTTATTGTCTAATATTACTTACTCTCAATCCCTTCCCACTATTACATTAGCTAATGGTTATCAGACCATGGCAACCGGGTCAAGCCAATCCCTTACCTTCCTCAACTCTAAATAATATTCTTTTTGTCCCTGGTTATCCCTTTAGCCTTCTGTCAATAAGTCATTTGGCTAAGGCTTTAAATTGTTTCGTCTCATTCTTTTTTGGCTTCTTTGTTATACAAAACCTCAATACGAGAAGGATGATTGCCGAAGGGCATGAGCCAGATGGACTTTATCATCTCAATTCTCACAGATCCACTACAATTTGTTCAGTCTTCGACTCTCCAAATTTAATCCATAGACAATGGGACACCCTAGTTTATCCAAACTTCAAAAAATGGTACCTAGCTTATCCAAATTGTCTAAGTAAGATTGGGGAAGCATACCCGAGCAACTTTTTCAAGTAGTCCTAATAATTGTGTAGAGTCTCTTTTTCATTTAGTTCATTATGATATTTTAGGTCCTAGTAGAGTTAGTTCAACATTGGGTTTTAAGTATCTTATTACTTTTATTGATGATTACTCAAGGTGCACTTGGATGTTCTTAATGAAAAATTGTTCTGAATCATTTTCCATAATTTAAACTTTTTGTGCTGAAATAAAAAATCAGTTTGGTGTTTCTATTCGCACTTTTTGTAGTGATAATGCACGTGAAAATTTATCATCTCAATTTAAACAATTTATGTCTTCCCATGGAATTCTTCATCAGATATCTTGTCCTTACACTGCACAACACAATGGGTCATAGAGAGAAAAAATAAGCATATTGTTGAGATTGTTCATATAAGCAAATGTTCCATAGGCGTTTTTGGGAGGACGAAGTGCTCACCTCTCATTATCTGATTAATCGTATGCCTTCCTCTGCTATTCAAAATCAGGTACTGCACTCTGTTTTGTTTTCCCGTCAACCTTATTCCCTCCTTCACCACGTGTCTTTGGAAGCACATGCTTTGTCCATATACTCACTCCAGGAAAAGACAAATTCGCTCCTCGTGCACTTAAATGTGTCTTTCTTGGTTATTCAAGGGTATACAAGGGATATTGATGCTTCTCACCAAAGCTCCAGCAATACCTTATGTCATCCGATGTTACTTTTTTGAATTTCAAACCTACTTTCCATCCTCTTCTGTTAAACAATAAGGCATTTGAGGTTCTACTAGTTCCATCTTTTAGGGATCCCACCATAGTCTATCCTTCCACGTCATCTACTATAACTACATCCTCTTTCTATGCACCTCCACCACTATTAACCTATCATCAATGTTCACGCCCACCACTGAAATCCTTGCTTGTTGAGGACTTGTCTACACAGTCCTTCCATTGCCACTCGAAAAGGTAATCTCTCTACTCGTAACCCTCATCTTGTCTATACTTGTTTGAGCTATCATCGTTTGTAAACAACTCATTCTGCCTTTGAATAATCACTATCATTTGTGTCTATTCATAAGACTACAAGTGAAGCTCTTTCTCATCCAGGCTGACAACAAGCTATGATTGAGGATATGTCTGCTTCCACTATAGTGGTACTTTGGAGCTTGTTCCTCTACCTCTAAATAAATCTACAGTTGGTTGTCACTGGGTATGTACATTAAAGGTTGGCTTTGATGGACAGATTGATCACCTAAAAGCTCGACTAGTGGCCAAGGGTTATACACAGATTTTTGGTCTTGACTATGGTGATACCTTCTCTTATGTGGCCAAGATTTCTTCAGTCCGTCTCTTCTTATACATGGCTATTGTTCGTCATTGGCCTCTCTACCAAATGGATATTAAAAATGTCTTTCTTCATGGAGACCTCAAAGATGAAGTATATATGGAGCAACCACCTGGTTTAGTTGCACAGGAGGAGTCTAACAACATGGTTTGCAGACTACGACGAGCACTCTATGGCCTAAAGCAGTCTCCTCGAGCATGGTTATTCAAGAGTTTGGCATTGTAAGAAGTGAAGCTGATCATTATGTATTATATTGTCACTCTACTCCAGGTTTGTGCATGTATTTGGTAGTGTACATTGATGAAATAGTTATCACATGCAATGATGATGAGGGAATTACCAAATTGAAACAACATCCTTTCCAGCAGTTTCAAACAAGGATCTTGGCCGATTGAGATACTTTTTGGGCATTGAGGTTGCTCAATCCAAATCATGCACTTGGTATTCTTGAAGAGACAAGGATGACAAATTGTAGACCTATTGATTATCCAATGGATTCATATGTTAAGCTCGTACCAGGTTAGGGGGAGCCTCTTAGTGATCTAAGAAGATATCGAAGGCTGGTAGAAGGTGAATTATCTCACAATGACTCAACCTGATATCACCTTCCCGATAAGTGTTGTAAGTCAATTCTTGAATTTTCCTTGTGATAGTCATTGGAAAGCAATTATTGGAATTTTTCGATACATAAAATCTTCTCCGGGGAAAGGACTACTTTACAAAGACAGAGGACATGAGAAAATTGTTGGATATTTAGATGCAAATTGGGCAGGACGATCCACTTCGGGATATTGTGTTCTAGTTGGGGACAATTTGGTGTCTTGGAAAAGTAAGAAACAAAATGTGTTTGCTAGATATAGTGCAGAAGTAGGTGGCAACATGTCAACTCATATGGATCAAGCAACTACTGAAAGAGTTGAAATTTGGAAATACTAAAGGAATAGAACTTATGTGCAATAATGAAGATGCACTCCACATTGCGTCGAATCCAGTATTTCACGATAGGACCAAACATATCGAGATTGATTGTCATTTTGTCAGAGAAAAGATACTCTCAGGAGACATCGTCACACAGTTCGTTCAATCAAGTGAACAGTTTGCAGACATTCACCGAGTCCCTAGTTGAATCCAGTACTTCACGATAGGACCAAACATATAGAGATTGATTGTCATTTTGTCAGAGAAAAGATACTCTCAAGAGACATCGTCACACAGTTCATTCAATCAAGTGAACAATTTGCAGACATTCAACAAGTCCCTAGCTGAACCCATAACAAGTTATATATGTAACAAGCTTGGTAGATATAATTTGTATGTACCAGCTTAAGGGGAGTGTTAGAATCCTAGGAATATTCTATAGCATATGTGTAAATATAGTAGGTAGCTTGATTTACTCCAATTTTAATTAGGTATTGATTTGTATTGCTTTCCTTTCCTTTTTAGGAATAATCAAGTTGAGTTCTCTCAAAGTCTTGTCTTCTCACACATAGGATATCAGGATTCACACTTTTAAACTATTGCTTTAAAGGAGAAACTTTAATCTCCTGAAACTAACTTCCCAATGACTGCCTCTAGTCTCTAAGCTAAGACTTCAGCAATGATCTTGTAAACACTTCCCATGAGGCTGATGGGTCTAAAGTTGCTCCTTTCTTTTGCGGATGAGGGCTATAAAAGAGGCATTAATGTATTTAACCATGTGACATTGCTGATGAAAATGGGTAAGAGCCACACATCAATCATCCCAAAATCAGATTTCTTGGTTGAAAAATATGTTGCTACAAATAAGTGGTATTTTTCTTCTCCATTGACGACTTCGGCACCTGCTTTATAATTTTTAGATTTGCTTTTGCAAATCATATCTTCATGACCAAGTTGGTTGCAGATCTTGCACTGGGCATCCAGCATATTCCAACATTTAAATGGAAGATGGCTTTTTTTAACACAGTGCTAACAAAGTGGGTAAATTTTTTCTTATATTATTACCCTTGCTTTGAGTCTTGTGGTTGGTTGCCACGGCTCCGTCAACTATACCATCCCTTATAAGCCTCATTTGCTCTTGTTCCTGCAATGTATTTAACAATTCTGCCAACAGATATTTTGTGTTTTTCAAGGTTGTTATGGATACTTCATATCTTTCAGGCACTGTAACAAGAATCTTTTCAACAATTCTTGAATCTTTAAATTTAGTACAAAGCAATCTTACTTTGTTAACAATTCAAAAGTCGGCTTGAGTACTCTTTGACGATTTCAGATTCCATTATCTTTTGCAACTCAAATTCCCTTAGTAAATTCAATACCTTCATGCCTCATATTCTTTCATCTCATGTGTATTCTTCCTTCAGATAATCCCAAATTTTTTTGGCTGATTTGAGAGTCGTAACTCTCGTGAAATTTGTTGCAGACACACCAACCAAACAAAGTTGATTTGGCCTTTGATTTTCTAATTTTCTTTTCCTTTTGGCTTTTAATTTTGGCCACTGTGAGATTATTGGGCAATGGAAGAACATCATAATCCTCTCCCACAACCTCCTTAAAGATGTAAAACCTCAAGATAAGTCTCCATTCTTACTGCCCATAGATGATAATTTTCACCATCAAAGACAGGAGGAGGAGCTATCCGAGAAAAGCTATTTTCAGATTTCATCTCACTCACAGATTCCTCATGAAAATGGCTATAGATACCAATTGTTGGTTTTTAGCAAAGAAACTAGGGAACAACATAGAAAGGCTTAGAGAGAAAATAATGCAATGTTGACAAAGGAAATTGTTTTATTAATAATTCAGAGACATACATTTATAGCTCCAATTCCTAACTAAAAATAGAAAAATATGCTAATGACTTATATGCAAAATCAAATCACAAAAAAGTAGGAAACTAACTCCTAAATTCACTTAACAAAATAACAATTTGAAATCCTAAAAGTTAGCTACTGATAGATTTACTGCAAATCTTTTAGAGATAATACAGTTATCTATTTTATTTTAGAGATAATGCAGCTTATCTATTTTATTTTTGCAATATCCAGAGACATATTTTCAACAAATGAGTTGGGCCTCAGTAGATAAAACTGGGCCTGTTTTAAAAGCTGGTCATTTTGTTCATTCAAATGTGGCTTCTTGTTGGCCCACGAATGGCCCTATATTCTTAAAATGTGTGCCCCACCCCACCCCTCCCTCAGGTACACGTGTCTCTGGTCCCTTGCTAGCGGTATAATTTAAAAAGGATGCTTGTTCATAATCAACAGCTCTATATGATATCCCTCTCTATGCAGGGTTTCTTTGCCCATTGGTTCTTATCCAGAACCAAACCATCCTCTCCGGCGACCACCATGGTCTACGATTGCACCAAATTGGATTAATAAAGGTAAGACCATTATCATCTATCTTAACCTCTTTCAGAACTTCACCCCCATCTACTTTGATTCTCATCCTAGCCCATTTCAAGTTATTCTTAAATGATATTCCCTCCTCTATTTCCAGCCAACCTCCACAGAGGTTCCCAATGGCTTTGAATATTTTCTGTCCAAAGATGGAGAGGAAGACCCATTGCTCTTATCCATGTTGAGGTTTTCCCATGGTCGCAGCATCCAGCAGTCGGTGATCACCATTCCAAATGGATCTTCAGATGCTTCCAACCCCATTCTCCCCGTAAGATGTGCTCTGCCATGTGTTTGTTTGGGAACTCAAATAAGAAGTAAACACCCATTTCATATCTGTTAATTCCAAAAGCATTCTTCCAAGTGCTCACAGCCCACTTCTGTTGGTTCTTCAGATTTACATTGAAATTCCCCACAATGCACCTGCCTAACAGTCCATTATAAAGATTTGCAGTGTTGATTAGTAAATATCTAAGTGTGATTAGATATGATTTTGTAGGATTTAAATTGATCTAACAGAATCATATATGATATGCTATTGAATAGATTAGGATACAAGAATCATCCCTTGATTCTCAAATCTCCTAGAATCAAGGGATCGGATTGCTAGTTAGTTTATTTTTCTATGCTATAAAATTTGTATCTCTATGGATGAATAAAATTGTACAACTTTGGTACCAAAACTTACATGCAGCACCTCCGGAAATGATATGTTGATATGAGATACACTAAGCCTCCTTAGTCTGCCATTTGCTGGCCCTAACTGAGTCTCCATAAGGAATCTTAGGATCTGCTTTTCTAGGAATATTTGTAATAAATGGTCCTTTATATTCATTGATGAAGTTATCAATCTAAAATGCTATGTCTCCCCCACCCTGAATTGAATGTTATTTCTGGAATAATAATGAAAGATCTATTCCCTCCTTGCACTGTAACAATGCTTATAAATCTTCCGAACTTGTGTTTTCTCGAAAAAAAGAAGTTTGCCTGTTGCTTGCGTAATTACCACCTTCTCGTATGAGTTTCGGAGTCTTTTGAAGCCTCTTGTAACACTAAAACCATCCATTCGATGGTTTCCTGCTATAGGTTGTTCTGCGCATCAAATTTCTACTTCTTTCAACCCATTCATACCAAACGTCGGCTTTGGCTACTAGGCTGGTAATGACGTAAGACTTAAACCAACTACAAAGCAGATTCTGTTTTACCCCATGAAACAGCACCAGTTTATAGATTAATCATTAAGAGATGATTAATAAACAAATTGTAGAAGGACGCCGGAAATAAACCAGAGGTGACCAGAGAAAAAAGATTCCCCTCCACCTCGAAAACTGTGCCTGAGAGCTTTTCTACTTTTAAAATAGAACTTATTTTGAATATGCACATAGCTCATGTCACTCTCTTTGGGATTACACTTATTAAAAGAGTAGGTTATTGAAAGAAACATTTTCTGAAGACAACTTGAGGGCTCTAAAACTGATCCTAATACAATCCATCCCTCTAATTTCAGAACTCTCTATTTCATATCTTGCCCAAAAATGAAATGTTCTTAACGAACCAGATAATCTCTCCTTCTTATCTTGTCTGAAAAATTATTCTAAACCAAATATTGGAGTACTTATTCAAAACATCAAAAAAAATCACTTAAACCTACACAGTAATGGAGCTCCATCTTAAGTAGAGAATGACACAACACAATCATCAACTAGCGCACTTAGTTCGCATTACAATTTTCTTTTTTTTAATGACCGTGGTGTCCGGGCTAGCTTTCGAGCACCTCGATTAATTCCACGGGATACCTGCCACCTCCCACCAACAACAGGTACCTGTCCACCAAGGCTAGCACAGATGGGAAGAATCACCTAGTGTTTTTTGTCTCCACTGAGTTTTGAACCTGAGACCCAACCACTTCATTGACCACTAGGCCACACCATTGGGTGCAATTCGCATTACTATTAAAGATGAGAGACTTATTGAATAAGAATATATCGCAAGAATAAGCCATTCCATAGGATATATACTTGTGGCAGAAGCTGAAAACTAGGTACAGGCAGCCTCTTTCAGTTGGAAAATAAAAATAGATTAGCCTCAGAGATTAGGCATTGCAAAGATTAGGTATTGCAAGGAGAAAAAGATAACAAGCCAAAAGTTGCATACACGTACACTTATATTTAAACAACGGTAATATGATTATCAGGGAATGTTGCATCAAAAAGAAATATGATTGTCAGGTTGCATATTTAACAGTAGGTGGAAAACGCGATAAGAAATCCTAAAGACATTTGCAGAAGGTTTTCTAGATGTGGAGAAACACTTTGCAAATCAAAATGGGAACAAAATGTAAAATGATGAGAGAATATGACCTTAAGCTTGAGGCTGATTTTATCTCTCTAGTAAGATTCTTTTTGTTTCATCTTTCTCATTCTAGCAAATCATTTTCTTTTGTGTTGCAACAAATATATATATATTCCAAGGTATACGAGTTGAGTGGCCAACGAGACAGTAGGTGATATGCAAGAGTTTCTACTCAACAGAGAAAAACAGATAAGAACCTTGGCCTGTAGAAATAATGCGTCTTTTGCATCCTTTAAGGCAACACTCTCCTTTTCAGCTCTTAGTTCCACAAGTAAACTTTTGGTCTCAGATAGACGTTGTGAATGGGCAACTGATGGACTGCGGTTTCTCTGGTCTAGGGCATCAGAAAGCTGTTGTTTTAAGGATACAATTGCTTCTTGTAGATTCTCACATTCATGGGTCTATCAAAACAAGAAATCTCATTAGACCGGATTCCATGGATCAATCATTCCATGAGGAAACAACTGAAAGAGGCAGTCCACCTTTTGATTTAGCTGGTCCTGAATTATTCGATTATCGGCAGTTGTAACCTGGCAAGAGCAATATAACTGGATGATGTTTCCTACAATTGAAAGGATATGCATAAAATCGAACTACAAGGAGAAATGGAAGAAATAATATTCTTAGTGAAGGCATGCAAGTAATACTACCTCAAGTTCAAAAGACTTCTCATTCAACTGTGCCAAGAGCTCAGCAACAGACTGCAGATTGCAGACAAAAGAACAGTGTAAATGGAGAAATATACTTTCACATATCTGCTGCCATTCAATAGTAGAAAAAACTAGACTGTTTTATTTTTTGATGTAAACCAGAGTCTTTTATTTGATAAGGTAATAATTTTACTGATGTAGAAGAAGCCAAACTTACAATAGTTTCTTCCTGGTTCTCCATCTTTTCAGAAGGGCTAATAATGGACTCAGCAATTTGCATCTCCAATGAAGCTATTTGTTCATTCTTCATTCTTATTTCATCCTTCAATGTCCTAATCTCCATCTTAGGAACTCAAAGAGTTAATAGTCGGAAAGTATAACAGTTGCATTTAAAAAGAAAACAATAAGATGCACAAGATATTGTTTCATGACTTATACTTGCACTTGTTCTTTCTTTGGACTGTGTGTAGCTTCCTCTGACAACCGTTTTAAAACACTTGTATGCAGTGCCACTTCACCGGACAAAATCTTTTGCTGCTCTCTCAGAAGGTCAATTTGATCAATTGTCTTCATGCTAGTCTATTACACAAGAAGTAAAACTATGAGTAACAAGACCATGAAAAAGGACTGTAAACATGAAATTGTCTATTTATGCTTAAGCACAAAGCTGACAGTGATTCCATGTGGGAGCTTTCTAGTATTTATTTCATGAGGTAAAACTTTGGATCCAATCACTAGTTTCCTCATCTGGGACTTCTCAGAGAAACTTCACACACCCTAGAAATGGAAGAATTGTGCAATTTTTCCAGATCAACACTACATTTAACTTAATCTGCTAATCCAATATTGGGTTTTGCTACATGACATTCAATAGATATACTAGTGTTCACTTCTTTATCAAACATTGCAAAAAATATTAACTTCCATACCAGAAGAGTCTCTGGATCCAAAAGATTGTCTTCTGGAACGTCTTTATCCAATCTAACATCAGATAAATGCTCTGCTGATGGCGTGCTTTCTGTCGGTATAGAGTGTGAGTTTCTCGATTCCATGTGATTTTCAGCTTGAGGAGTGGATGGTGTACTAGTTGACTTGAGTCCACTGGATCTATCACTAGTGCTAGCCAAGGTACCTGACCCACTGTCTCGTCTCTACGAATAAGAGAAGAAGAATTTGAAGCAGCACAAGTTATAAGGTAAGGAAGTCCAATTGAAAGCAGTAACTCAGATTATGGAGAATATTTTCACTAGTTTCAAAGGCTTGATTGATCCTTGGGATTGAAAGCCCACAACAATAGAAATCGTTGCAATACAAACTGCAGTAAAAATGCAATCAAGGTACACCTAGAATTAAACCAACCATGCTATCCTTGATCACAAACTTCTCTTTGTTTTTTGAAACTGGTAACTTTATATAAATCTCATTCTGAGCAAAACAGTACATAGGTTGTACTGAAACCATATTCACAACATTTACTTCAAAATCCTATCATCTCTATCCTAAATTGAATCTAGAACATCAATTATAGAGATAAAATCATTAGAGTATAACTGATTACACCAAAACCATAGCATCAAAAGACAATTTAGCTCTAATCGTTGATCAACACAAACTTCTTTTTTGAAACTGGCAACTTTGTATGTATCTCATTGTGAGCAAAACAGTACATATGATCTACTGAAACCATATTTACAACATTAACTTCAAAATCCTGCTATCTTTATCCTAAATCAAATCTAGAACATCAATTATAGAGATAGTATCATTTGAGTATAACTGATTACACCAAAAACATAGTATCAAAAGATAGTTTAGCTTGATCTTTTGCTTACTATCTCTATACTATCAAAACATCTAGAGTTCCTCTCCTTCCAGATTGTCCACCAAATGCTAGCAGGAACAATTCTCCATTTATTTCTGTTTTTTGCCTGCACACCAGCTTCCTCCCAACTCTGGATTGTTCGTAATCTTTCCGGGCATAGTCCAAAGTATTCCCTCGAGATTTAAGAATATCCTCCACAGTTGTCAAGTGACTTTGCAGTGAAAAAATAGATAGTTGACTGTCTCAGCAGCCTCACCACAGAAGAAACACCTAGGGCATAATGATATCCCTCTCCTCATCAAATTATCTTGAGTCAGTACTGCTTCCGTTGCTAACAACTATACAAAGCAGGCCACTTTGTATGGTATTTTGACTTTCCAGATACCTTTCCGTGGCCAATTGATTGGACTCTGGGTGGAGTGGTTCATCCAATTGTAAGCATTACTCACTTTGAAAAAAGCCTTTTTTGCTTCCTTTCCACCTTAAGGTATCTGGTTCTTCTTCCAGAACATTAAACTGGTCTATGTTGCTGAAAAGGTCTGCCACTCTTTGAATCTCCCGGTCATTTAACTGCCTTCCAAAAATGAATCTCCATCCTTGAGGTGTCCAGTGCTCTGCGCACTAGTCTTCTGTTGGTGAGACACTAATGAATGTATGTATGGAAAAAGGGTTCCTAGCTTGCCTACCTCATGCCATTCATCCCTCCAGAAATCAATTTTTCCCCATTACCCACTTTGATCGTAGTGTTGGCCTTGAATTCACTCCACAAAGATCTGATAGACCTCCATAAGCTAACTCAATAGGGTGTGGTTATCTCCATGGTCATCCAATTGTCTTCCTATCATACTTTGCACTGATGACATCCTTCCAAAGAGACTGATTCTCATTGCTATATTTTCATATCCATTTCATTCTAAGAGACTTAGAGCCCATTTGGATTGGCTGAAAAAAAGTAGCTTTTAAAAAGTAACTTTTTAAAGTCAAACTTAAATGACTTTTAAGTCAAAAAATAAAAAGTAGGGAGAGTCCTACTGTAGGTTTGTAACTTTTTATAAGTCATTTTAAACTTATTTTAAGTTATTTTTAACTTTGTCAAAAACTCCCAAAAGCTAAAAATGACTTAAAAGTAAGTTTGACCAACTTTTAAGCCAATCCAAACAGGCTCTTACTCGGAATTTTCAGATTCTTGATTCCCAATCCCCCTCATCCCTTTCCAGCTATCACTAAAGTTGTATCTCTTCATTTCATTGTTTCCTTGCCAGAGAAATTTCCTCCTGATTTTATTCAGCCTGTTGATAATCCCAATTGGGATTGGAAATACAAACATCATGTGGGTTGGAAGGGAATCAAGGACTGAGTTGATGAGAGTTAATCTGCCACCCCCTAGTTAAATACTGAGTCTTCCATCTTGCCAATTTCTTTCCACACTTCTTAATTACACTATTCCGAAGTTCTGAAGGCAGAGATTTGGCTCCCGGTGGCATCTCCAAGTAGATGGTTGGAAGATCCCCTACTATTTCACCACCTAAGATTGCATTCAGTGTTCTCCATATTTTGCACAGCATTAATAGGGTATAAGAAGCTTTTCCTCCGGTTAATGTGTAAACCAGAAATCCCTTCAAAAAGCACCAAAAAATCACCCTCAAAGGTTGAATTTATCTTCATCAGCATCTAAGAGTATAAGTGTATCATCTCCATATTGTAGATGAGTGATCTCTAGACCGCCTCCTCCAGTTCTGACAACATCAAAACCTCTAAGCCATCTATTCAATTTTGTTGTCTTGATCATATTGTTAAGCCCCTCCATGGTTATTAGAAATAGGAATGCTGACAAAGGGTCTCCCTGTCTGAGGCCCCTTTGTGCACTGAAAAGCATGTTGGTGAGCCATTGATGAGCACAGAATCTTACAGTTGAGATGCAGTATTTAATCCATTGGATCCATTTCTTCCCAAAACCCATTCTCTCCATCGCATCCAAAAGATATTCCCAGTTGACATGGTCTAGCTTACACAAAATTTCAGGCTTCTTGTGCCTCATTCTGTAATCTACTGCTTCATTGGCTATTATGACTACATCCATGATTTGTCTACTTTTAATGAAGGTGATTTGTTGTGAATCAACAAGTTTGGCCATCACACCTTTTAGCCTCGGTCAACACTTTGGGAAACAGTTCATATACGCTGCCTACCAAGCTAATTGGCCTGAAATCCCTCAACTCTTTGGCTCCTTTCTTCTTTGGGATGAGAGTTATAAATGTAGCATTAAGGCTTCTTTCAAACTTTTTTTGTTCATAGAAATTCTAGAAGGCCATCATAATGACCTGCTTCAACACCTCACAACGTTTTTAAGAAAAATCCCATGGTGAAACCATCTGGACCAATGAGATCAGAAAATTCTCTCATGCCCCTTGTTCTTCTCAAGCAATTTCTTTTCTCTGATATGAATCTAACAACATTAAAGTCCAACAAACAGCCGAATGCCCTTCCATTAATCCCTTTACTTCTCCAATCTCCTCCCACACTAGCCTTCCTTCAATATAGGAGTTAGGAGAATACACCCCTGTGATGTGACAAGAATAATTATGTAATTGTGCCTCAAACTTGCAGGTTAAAGTGCAAGCACCTGTTTTCAGAATTTAACACTTCCATATACTACTATCCCACAGCAGCAGTAACCCCCCTCTAGTTCCACTAGCCTCCAGGCATGCAAACCTGACCCATCTGCCTCCCCATATCTGTTTCACCTCCTCTGATAAGCCCCCTCCAGTTTAGGTTTTTACAGACATGATATCGGCATTCCATTCTACCATTAAACTCTTTACCAATCTATTTTTATCTCTGCTGTTCAAGCCCCTTACAACCCAAGATACAAATTTGAATTTCATCAATAACAGTTTAGCTGATTCCTCCCCTTGCTTCTATTCCCAGTTTTTTTAAATTTCAGATCAAACTTCACACGTCTTTACAGCACTTGCGAGCCTTTGAATCTTGTTCTCTTACAAACAGCCTCAACCTCCATTCTTCTTGCTTGTCTACAACTATCTACTTGTAAAAGTAGCTCCAAACCTCCTCTTTACGGCCCTGCAAATCTGCCCCAATACTTTACCCAGTTTGATCATGTTTTGTTGCACCCATAAAGATGTCTCCCTTCCCTTGTTCATTATCGCTGGTTGAATTTGAAGTGGTTCAGCCTGCTCGACCTCCCATTTCCCAACTATTGTGGTTGAATTTTGTTCCCCTGCCTTAGGCAACCTTTCTTCGTCTTTTATGATATCATCATCTCCCAATTCCTTGCCATCTGTCTCCAGTAGTATTTGGTTCATAGATTATTCTATCAAATCTCCCATCGTATTCGCCACCTCCTTCTCCTCTAATGGTGGTTGTTATGTGGCACCCAAGGGTGTAGCCTAGTGGTCAATGAAGTGGTTGAGAACCCTGAGGCCTTAGGTTCAAACCTCAGCGGAGACAAACATTAGGCGATCCTTCCCATCTGTCCTAGCCTTGGTGGACAGAGTTACCTAGTACCTATTGTTGGTGGGAGGTGGCAGGTATCCCGTGCAATTAGTCGAGGTGCGCGTAAGCTGAACCGGACACCACAGTCATCAAAAAGAAAACAGTGGTTGTTATGTGGCTTGCATGTCTTCTTGAACTATGTCTTGGAGAAGACGATCTTCTAGTGCTTCCAGAGATATGACTCTGTTCTGTATCAAAAGGCTATTGTCTAAGTCATTAAATATGCTTGGCTTGCAATATCAGCCCCACCCCTCCTTGAGACTGGGCTCTTCATGTTGGGCTTCTGAAGTTGGCCCAAACATGGGACTACATCTAAAATACCCATGAGCCTTTCACGTGCTGCTCCGCCAACCTTTTCGATAGTTGTCAGTCTGACCCCTCACACGTGTTCTCTAAATTCAAAATCCCTAAGTTGATGGGGTTCTTGTACTTTGTTACAATTCGCACACCCAGATCGTCATTGTTAAGTGTAATGTGCTTGTTACTTGATAAATGAACACAGTTCCTATGTACATGCCACTAACATAATTGCAGAAACATGAAACAGACATGTAAGAAGTGAAGCAGTTGTAATAACAATAGAGTTGATTCCAAATACCCGTGGTTTAAACCAGTTTAGCAATCCATTTTTCCGAGTCTTCTTTTCCTCTTTGAATGTATCATCAGAAGTGTCCACATTGCCATCAACCGAAACATACAAATCAACATTTTCATCTTCCAAGATGAGATCTCGTCTTCGATGCGGAAGATATGCAAGCTATACATTCAACAAAGGAAAGGAAAAAGGGCAGTTAAGACCTTGTAAAAACAGTACTAAAGTATGTAAAGGCAGGTTCCTTCCTTGTGTCAAGTGTTACCTTTGGAAAGTCTACTAAGTATTAGAACTAAATGCACATACTACAAAAGGCAAGTATCAAAACAAAGGAATCATTATGAGTAACAACACCTCTTCTTCCCCAAAGGAATGTCGTCTTCTAGGACCAGTCCGATGAGGAACTCTTGAAGAATGTGGAGTTTTAGTGGATACTAGAATTAGCTTTGTTAGACGCTGTATTCTACTAAGCAAAGCCGCTTTAGCTTCCTCTTCTTGTTCCAACCTTGACTGTAGTCTGACTTGACCATCTTCTAGCTTTACAAATTATGTCAAAATAGATGGACATTAATTAGATAATGCATTACACAATAGTCACAAACCATTGTACACTCCAAACACAATATCTAAACAAAAACTTCCAATTTACTATAAACCAAACACTGTTAATGACAATGATGTACTAACTGTAGAGAAACCTAACATATTCCGCAGTGATTATTCAGTGAGAGCCAGATGTCTGAGATAGACAAAAATGATTTCGAGATTCAGTCAAATAACAGGAAAGCTGCTAAACCTTTGTATTCTTTATCATATGCAGGCTTCGATCAAACAACAAACTCATATACAATCCACCAACAACAAAAAAATACAGGGCAGGAACAAACATAAAAAACACAAGTGCATAAGATTTAAGTCTAGTAACTGTTTGGCAGATAAATTTCTATTGAAAGGATTACTGAATAGTTCAAAGAGAGCTTCAGAACACAGCACCCTATAACCAGTAATAAAACATTACAAGCCCATTATCAGCTAAGGAAAACCAGAAAGGTATAAACCATATAGCAAAATAAGTAACTATACCTCAATCCCGAACTTGTTGAGGTCTCTAAAATCTACCAAAATAATTCAAATAAATCTCGAACAAAGAGAAAGATGACAAATACTGACAAAGCTACCACTATGACCACCCATAAATGGATACCCTAACTAATTATGTTTGCACTATTCATTTCTATTTGTTAACTAATTATGTTTGCCCTATTCATTTTTATTTTTATTTTTCAGTAAGGATGCTTGACCTATTAATTCACATTAGCTTAGCAGAAGGTACCCCTTCCCACCCCCCTGTTATCACTTCATCAAAGACCCTCTTCAAGAAAACCAGGCTGAAATTGATATGCAAATTGATAGTGAGGAAACGGCATCAACTCAATCCCACTGAAAAGTATCTGACTAGCAGTAATCTTTTATAAAGTTGAATGAAACAGAAGTATGACCTTTCCCATTCAATGTTGCTGATTGATGAAAGGTAAAAAATATAGAGGCCAGAGGAGAAAGCAACGTCATCCAAGGTTACCTTTTGTTTCAGGAGCACAAGATCTTCTCCACTATCTTTCATTTGTGGAACTGTAACGATACCTCTCTTCAGTTGTTCTAACTCTTCTTTTAGACGACGAATTTCATTTTGATATTTCTTGATAAGTGATTTTTCATCAATTATCTGCAATTGACATTTTCCATTTCAAGCACTACTGACAATCTACAATAAAAGACATGTATCTGGACTTGTCTGACCTTGTTTTGTGCTGCTTGAATCTCAATGTGCTTAGCACGGTGAGCAAACTTTAATGTGTTATGTGTCTCTTCAGAATTGCTTGACGAAGGAGTCACAGTGCAGATTAGCTATTAGATATGAAGAAAAAACATATTGGTAAGGTATTCCCTATAATTTAAACATCTGTTTAATAAGGATCAATTGTATGATAGTCAACACATAAAGAAAAAAAAACTTACAGATACACGTCCTTGACCACTTAATGAAGATTGAAGAAGCCTGGTCAATTTTGAATCTCTATATGGTATATGAGTAGCTTTCCCATCAGTTAACTTAGAAATAACCTGCAAGGAAAACAAGTAAATATTAGCCCAAAATAAATGAAAACCAAAGATAGGAACCTTCTTTCCTTTCTTCCTTCTTTTTGTTCTATTAAACACAAGCCTCATCTGGTCTAGTTATTTTGTGACGAAATGAAACCTTTAAAATAAACTTTCCATTAGTCAGAATTAAGAATAAAAGCATCTGCAAAGCACTCATGTATCATACAATGCTCACTCAACATTTTCTAAGACCCTTTCATAAAGTCATCACTTACCAATACACACTACATACCTCTTTTAACTTGACCTTGTTCATCAAATACCTAAAATGATATAGTTATAGTTTGGTTCTTCAAAATAAACCATCAAAAACTCCAGGTTTTTAAAATCTTGTCCTCTGTGCACATTACAATTGTGAGAGATATAAGAGAAAAATATTATTGAATTGTCTATCTACATTGTTACACTGAGCTTTATTTATTGACACTACATTACAATCCTTATCCAAGTAGGATTCTTCATACTATTCATGTTCCTATTCCTATTCTAATGCTCCCCCTTAAGCTAGTGCATACAAGTCATATGTACCGAGCTTGTACCAAATGTAACTAATATGAGGACCGGTGAGGGACTTCGTGAAGATATCTGCAAGTTGATCACTCGATTTCACAAATTTTGTAAATTGATAGTCAATCTCAATGTGCTTAGTCCTCTCATGAAATACCGGATTTGATGTGATATGAAGGACTACTTAGTTATCGCACACATGTTCCAGCTGACTAATTTCTCCAAATTTTAATTCTCTAAGCAACTGTTTAATCCAAATTAGCTCACAAGTTGCTACAGTCATTGCTCGATATTCTGCTTCTGCTCTAAATCTCACCGGAGGTGACGACCTTCTGGGCGGAGCGTGGTAGGTCAGTTTCTGGTGGCGTTGGTTGGGGTTTGGTCACAGGGAAACATTGGACCTCTTCATGGTGTTGGTTTTCGCACAACATGAATGAAAAGTGGAACTATACCAATCAAATTTGAAGAGTCACCAGAAAGACGCACGGTGACTGCATTCTCTGTCCCGGATGCTTCTCAACTTGGCTTTGATGCCATGTGACAAAATATAAGAGAAAAATATTAATGAATTGTGTATCTACATTATTACACTAACCTCCTTATCCAAGTAGGATTCTATATACTATTCATGTTCCCATTTCTATTCTAACAGAATGTCAAGTCAATATACCTGATGACTGATCATAAAAACGGGTGCTTTTTGTATATAATTTTTTTTAAATAACTAAGCTACTTTATTACTGAAATGTCAAAAAAGATGATATTAGTCCAGAAAAACTATTTCACTGATGATAAAATAAAGTCGTTTGTGTCCTTACAGTTCCAAGAGTCAGTAGGCTTTTGTTGATGTAAGATCCCTCCTTTCGGCGCACACCCGTGGTTTCAGCCTTTGAGCTCTCAGAACCTGCCAAATCAATAAGGTGCTGCAAGCATATTTTTTTTTATCAAGAAACAGAAAAGTGGGAAATGAAGAGTTAGAAGTTCTCAATCAAAACGAAGATGAACTCTTTGAGACAAATAACAAAACTTGACCCGATATTAGTTGTTAGGAAGTGAGGACTAGTTTAAGCCAGCAAGAACTTGTTTGGATGGTTGTTACACATAGTTTCATAATGTATCGTATTATATTATTTTGATACATATAAAATGATAGATCGAATCATTTCTCTATCATTTCATAATACCACACACTAGCAATATGAATAATAAATTCACAATATTACAAAGAAAAAGTTGGGCACGAGTAGGATTATTATTAGAAAAGATGGGTGAAGGGTAAAATATAATTATTAAATAATAAGTACGGACAAAATGAGAACAAGAAAAAAAGGTAACTACACATACACCAAATCAGTCGTTACATAGAGTGGCACTTTGATTGTTACAAAACAACGAATTTAACAATGCGATACAAAAAGATTTAAGTAACAATCAAAACATATATTGTATTTAAAGTAATAATACAACATAATACAATAGGTAAAAACCATCCAAACAAGATGTAAGAAATGTATGATTTGTTCAAAGTAATTATGTTGAAGTCTAACAAGTCTAGAGCAGAGTTTTTACCAGCTGTGACAAGGTAACTGCCCCTCCTTCACTATATTCACCGCAGGGGCTACTTTCTATTGTCTGTTAAAAGAAAGTTAGCTAAAATTACCATATACACATTGTTTCGATGAAACTCTATATGCAAGTAATATCAAATAGCATAATGAATCACGGATTTATAGTTCATTAGTGAAAATATAAAATACCAGCGTAAATATTGTATGACTTCTGCTACTGAGTAGATTGAAGTTTGTGGAACCAACATGCCGATGCTCTGCAAGCAGAAAACCAATTTTCAAAAAACTGAAAACATACTCCCTCTGTCCCAATTTATGTGGCACCCTTTCCTTTTTAGTCAGTCCCAAAAATAATGTCACCTTTCCATAATTAGAAACAATTCAACTTAGAAATTCCTCGTTTACCCTTAATTAAATGATATATAGCTAATAACGACTGAATATTCATCCTACGCTTTAGCTTATTCTTATTTTAGTTGTTTTTTAGTTTCTAGAATAAGAGTTTATCTCAATCACTTCATTATCCTATCTTATCTCCTATAGTTATCATGTACAAACTTTGTATATATCAAGACTCTGTATCAGCTGGATATAGCCTTTTATATACCGCACAACATAAGTTAATAAAAGGATCAATTTATTCAAATATCTAAGATTTATTTTAGACCGCAAGTTTCAAAAGTCTTCCTTTTCCCTTAAACATTGTGTCAAGTCAAACGGTGACACATAAATTGGGATGGAGGGAGTAATATATAACTGTTAACTCCAATGAAGTACATAAAAGAGATGAACAATTCCTAATAGAATGTACTTCACAAAGGAATTGAGAAGACAAGAAGGAGGATCAACAGCCTTTGTTGTTGTTTTTATATGTTTGGTGTAAGTGTTCCTTTATATATATGTCGTAAAACTTGGCACCACCTTGGTGCAATTAATTAAAAAAAAAATTCAATAGGTGTAATTCATAAAAACATTTTCAGACTTAAAATCACTGTACGTATGAGTACATACTACCCTCCCAGACCCTACTTGTAGTTGTGGTGACAATTGCTTTCCATATATAGGAGATATCAAGGATTATTGTAGCATATTTTCAAAGATATTACAATTAGGAATAACAAATATTTAGGGATGTAAATAGCATATTTTTAGGCATGAAAATCAAAATTCTTTTTATTAAATGGAAGGACTCTCCATTTGAGAGCATTCATTCAGTAAACTTGACAAGAATTTTACCCCTCCCTCCCTTATTGTTTATAAAAAGAAAGAAACAATTGTAGACATAATTGTTGTACGAACTCACGGGGAGGATCGAAAGCCGTTAGTTCAAGTTATTCTTTTTGTGATTGAGCTGTATTATATGTATTGTAGTCTCTAAAATTGGAAACCTTATGGTGGGGTTGATTGTGGCAGTTTTGGGGTTGTTAATGGAGGGTGTGGCAATACACTGAGTTTTTGGTTGTGGTGGACTGTTTTGAGGGTCCCACTTTGTTATTAGCTATTAGAAATGTATCCATTATGTATTTAACTTGTGGCAGTAAAAAGGGGGAAAAAGGTAGAAAGAAGCATATGTATAAGAAGGATCCAACGAGCAAGTTCCCGCCTAATAGCCAATATATTGCTGATATGGCTCGAATGTGTTAATGGGATGTTTGTAATGATTGTACCACTTGATTTTATTTAGAGTACCTAGTATAAGGAATTGATATGCTCCTCTTGGCATTATCCAATTTAGGTAACATTACTAATATACATATGCTCCTTTTGGCATGATATGTTTAGCAAAATTATGACCCTTTGGGGTGGCCCAGTGGTTTGGGCTTGGTACTTTCATGTTGGAGATCTCAAGTTCGAAACTCCTTGCCAGCGAAAGCACGGGGTTTGCCTTCTAGGTCGAGCTTGTCACCCCGAGCTTGTCACCCCAGGCTTGCCTAGTGCGGGTTACCTCTCGTGTGTGGTTTGCAAGCTATTGCATAGGAGCGGGGGTTTTACCTTGTGCGCACCCGAAGGGTAGCGGCTGCGGGTTTCCCTTGTCATCAAAAAAAAATGTTTAGCAAAATTATGTTTCTTAACTTGTAGTGAAGGAATTTTCCATAAATGGAGAAAAAAACTGGTTTGGTATCTTAGTGTGAAATGCGGACAATTTTTTATCAACATCAGTTAATTGTGTGCTTTAGCACAGATACAAAAGTAGACGAGAAAGTAAAACATGAAAATGGAAACTAGGAGAAATATATTCCTATTCCTAATCTAATTCTAACACTCCCTCTCAAACTATTGCATAGAAGTCATATGTACCGAACTTGTTACAAATGTAATTAATATGAGGACTAGTGAGGGAATTGGTGAAGATATATGCAAGCTGATCACTCGACTTCACAAATTTTGTAACAATATCTCCTGAGAGTATCTTTTCTCTAACAAAGTAATAGTCAATCTCAATGTGCTTAGTCCTCTCATGAAATACCGGATTTGATGCGATATGAAGGGCCACTTAGTTATCACACACAAGTTACATTAGATTGATTTCTCCAAATTTTAGTTCTCTTAGCAAACGTTTAATCCAAACTAGCTCACAAGTTGCTACATCCATTGCTCGATATTCTACTTCTACACTAGATTGAGCAACCCCACTGTTTCTTACTCTTCCCGAAGACCAAATTACCTCCTACTAAAACATAATATTCGAATGTCTATTATACAATCATCCTGCCCCATCAGCATCTGTATATCCAATGATATGCTCATGGCCTTGATTCTCGGAGAGTGGTTCAAGTGGTTCAAGTGGTTCTTTACTTGAAGCTAACTTTTTATATCGCAGAATACAAGCAACTGCACCCTAATGACTATCACGGAGGGAAGTCATTAATTGAATTACAACACTCACAGGGAAAGAGATGGTAGGTAGTCATTGTGAGATAATTCAGCTTTCCAACTAGTCTCTACACCATCTAGGATTGCTGAGTAGCTCCCCATGTCTTGGCAGGAGTTAATCATTCAGATCCATAGGAGTGTCAATCGGTCTACATCCCATCATTATCTCCTCAAGAATGTCTAAGGCTTATTTGCGTTGCGAAATAACAATATCTAATTTGGATTAAGCAACCTCAATACCTAGAAAATACTTCAGTCTGTCGAGGTCTTCGGTCTGGAAATGTTGAAAGAGATCAAGAGGTGAGTCAATATTGAACACGTTGCCGAAAAATTAGCTGCAACAACTCACGCACCGATGCGTGGTGCTGATGTGGTCATTGGAACCCTAGATCTAGTCGAGCATGAGGGCACATGACGGATCTGCGATCAGTGACGTTGATAGAGGTTTGGTCGCCGGAGGTTGCTGCACCTCAAGGTGGTGTTGGATTTTGCAAAACACCAACGAAAACAAAGATAGGTTCTAATAGTCACTAGAATTTGCACAGTGACTACTGATTTCACTAGAATGATGCGCAGTGATACTATCAAAAAAAAGTGGCGGAAAATATGCTCACGCACCTAGCGCTTGTAGTAAATCTCGACACCTCATCGGAGAAAGTTGCTTCTAATGGCGTGTGGAAGGTTTTGTGCCGGTGGAATTTTGTGGACTATGATCATAAGAGGTAGGGGACCCTGTGGTGGTGATGGTTTACACACAACACTCACGGATACGGGGTTGACACAACAACCCTAGAAAGTTGCCAGAAATTGATGCATGGCAGCAATTTTGACCTGATTTTCGTTCACCAGATGTTTCTCACCAATGCTCTAATACCATGAGAGAAATTTGTAGAAAAATACTATAGAACTCGTATCTACATTATTGCACTGGGTCCTATTTATAGACTCTACATTACAATCCTTATCCAAGTAGGATTCTATATACTATTCTTATTGCTATTCTAACTCTAATAGAAACATTTCCATTTATATTTTCTTTGTTGAAGATAGTTATACTAACTTATAAAAGCATAAGCTTATACCTTCCCCAGCAGCAATAAGGGATAGAGCATGAGCAGGGGACAAAACAACTTCTTCCTTGATTCCTTCCACAAAGGTCCCCTAAAATCAACAAGGAGAACAACAAATGAGAACACTGTATTTAGACATCAGAACATTGTGTGCTACATAATTTCAAGAGGTTCGCATCAAATAAAAGAGTCCAACATACTAAAATAGTTTAAGATGGAGAAAAATGAGCATAAGCAAATACTTTACAAACTAACCGAGCATAAGCAATACTTTACAAACTAATCGAGCATAAGCAATACTTTACAAACTAACCGGAACACTGCAAATTACTTTAATTCAAAAAAAAAGACCACTGCAGATTGAAAAAATAAGCATTTAATGCTTTGTTTAAAGCAGCTAGAAGCTCAACAAATGTCAATCTCTGGAGTCTGGATGTATAAGCGTGTGAGATTGGCTTGTAGGAGAAGGCCCTTATTGTAGATTAAGTAGTACCCTGGCCATCCCATCAGGAGGATGCTTAGTAGCATTTAATACAGAAAGCTAGCTGGAGAACCCAGAAGAAGTCAATCAGAGAATGACCCTACAGGTGCTATAACCATTATATTGCTTAATGTGTGCACTAACAGAGTACAATAGTGATGTTAGATGACAGTGACATTAAATAAGGTATAAGCAGCAAACGGAACCCTAGATTGTAGCTCACAATAGAACAATAGTCTACTTCTTTTTTACAAAATGTCCGCAATACGAAATAAATTTATATCCAGTCAACATTCTTATGTAGTTGTGAACTACAGCAATCCAGCTAGTCCCTCTATACATATATATCCGTTATATAAGTACAATCCCCCTTCACTGGAACTTCTGTTCTCAACCGACGAACACTCAGATTTGCACAAGTCATTAAATGTCAGGATAGACGCTACCACTTGATATGCCGAAATAGTTTTTAATCCGAAGGAGGAAGTATCCGTGGTGGTATATATTCTTTATCAGATCTGTAGTTGTATGTATACCTTGCAATAGATATGTTATTTATGTGAACTTAGAGTTGTCCTGCTTATTATCTCAAGGAAGCTCGCAAAATTTTTATTATGTGCCAGCAAAATCATTCAAGCCAAACTTGGGTCACTTTAGATGGGGATTATGTATTCATGAATAGAGATAATTTATCTGTTAATGTTCCCAGATTCTCTCCAACATAGCAGGTTAAATCTCTCATTAGCTGAGCCTTTTTTCAGATTGAAAGGTTAAGAGGAGTTCTCCTTTTAGATTGATAAGAATTGCTATTTGCTAGCCCAAAAAAAAAAGAATAATTGCTAGCTGAGTTGCTCCAAAAATTTAGTTCAACGGAAAAGGTAATACAAGACGGATGTATGGGGGGCGCATGTCACTAGTTCAAATCTTACCAGGCGAATACTTAGTGGAGAAGGGTAAAGCACAGACCCATTATCCATCGAGTTTCGAAGTTGGAGTAGAGTGAATTCCTCAATTATCAAAATACTTTCCAGAATTAGAAGACACCTTTGTAAAGTTAGTCATGTAGTTAAAGTAGTTATGGTTCACATTGCAAATAAAAGGAGTTCTCCGATGCAGGAACAAACCTTTTGTTTACATTCCAGAGGATTAGCACCTACACTTCTGTCAAGGTTTAAATGGTTTCAATCCTTCTTAGCTTAGGGATAGAACAAGGTCCCCTTTTCTATCAATTAACCACTGAAGTGGTTTATTTTAACGAAAAAAAAAGAGAGAATTTCTAGCAGAGTTCAAAAGGTCTTTGTAGTTCAAAAATAGCTTTGCTTCGCAAAGATTTCTCAATTTCCAAGTTATCTTAGTAGCCAAGTAGTTCATGCAACTACTTAACCCCCAAGTTATCACGTGCTCCATGGCCTGTTATGGTAAATGCTACTAACCAATGAGGCAATGATTAGTCCAAGCAACGGAAATAATGTGCAATAACCTGCATCTTCTTTCAGATAATAAAGTTTGAGGTGGTGTTGTTGCTGAGGTGAATCTAGTATTTGGAACAAACTGCTGACAGTGCCATTAATGTAGCATTCCTAAGGAAGCAACTACTCATGCATGTAACTTATAATTGTTCTCCACTGCAGGTTCACTACATTTTACATGTGTAGATATATGTGTCCAGTAGGTTGATCCCTAAACCTTTTTTTTCTTTTTGATTAAGTAAAATTTCATTGAATGAACCAAGAAGGTGCCAAGAATAGATTGATCATGCTAAACTAAACTGCACTTCCTCCAAGATGAAGAAGTGGCAGTTTCTTTTTATTTAAAGGGATACCTAGCAGAAAAAAAAAGAGCTGCCAAGTGAATGGAAGTTAACAAAACAACAAGGAAATCATACAGTTAATGACTTGATGCGACATCATAAAGAAAACTAGGTGTTTATTAGCATTGTTTACGTGAACATGCATAAGAATCTTAATGGAAATGAAACCTGAGTGTCCTCTCTGATTCTTAAATTCTGTCCAGCTGGATTTAGCAAGTCATTAACAACCTGAATAAAGCAGACGTTACCGATACTATCAACTAACAGAAAACTGCTTCAACGTTAAACACCTAACCCAAACAATAAGCATCAACCCTTTAGTTTTCAAGTAACCACAGTAAAACAGAAGAAATTAGTAGTCTGAATGCATGGATATTTTAAATGTGTAAAGAAAACAACTCAATGAATCATCAAGATGATGTCAAAGCCTTAAGAAGTTACACTATACATGAATCATGCTTACACGTCAGATGATTGATAGCTTATTTCTAAAAAACAGAAAATGGAAACATATGGGTCATAGTTTTATTGCTCATTCCACCCATACATTTTTAGATTAAAGAGAATTTTCAAAAAGAAAATTGTTTCAAAACTTTTGTGTGACTGGTAACGGTGTTACATAATAAATACATGTTACTCAGTTTTTAATATTTGTATAGATGAATTCTTATAAACCATTCTCGAGTTTTATCTATATGTGAATTTTTATTTGGTGGAATGGCCTAAGAGACCCTCGTACTTGTGTAGACTGAAGATCTATATTTTATTATGAAAAAAGGTTCTGAAATTGTTTGTTTATGATGCCGGTGAAGATGATTTTCATTTTTGAAAAGGGTCTTGAATCTGTTTGGTTGAAGCTGAAATCTTTCTTCATCTTTTCATTCTTTTATCTTATTTTTGCCGTTGGTGGTGAAGGAAAATTATTTCAGTGAATCTCTTTTATTTTTTATTATTGAAAGAATAATTGACAATAAAATGGTGGAACAAAAGAGGATGAAGATGGTGGAGGGAAGAGGAAGGTTCAGTGAAGGAAAAGGTGGAGAATGGCGATGGTGGGTGGGTGGGTGGGTGGGGGTAATCCTAAGGTGGTGAAAGTGATGATGGATTGAAAAAAAAAAAATTCAAAAAAGTAGTTTTTTAAAAAAATAATATAAAACTAATAAATTAATATGACGTGTGATAGAAAATCCAATGTGGCCACTGATTTGTCGTTCATATTGGAACGTCTTAAGAGCCCGAAAGGTAAGAAGGGTTTAAAATAGTGTGATTTAACAATTACAGGTGCTTAAATGAAACTTTGAAGAGTGCAGGGGCCGGAATGACAAACCGGAACAAGTACAAGGGTCTCCTAAATCATTCCGCATTTATATTTAATGGTAGCTATTAGTTGAAAAAGATGAAAAATCAAACTTTATCATTATCCACAGTGGTGGAAATCGAGGATATGGAAAAAGTTCACCATTTAATTAGAAGGGGTCAAGTAATTTGGATAAACAACAAAAGGAAAGTAGATCAAGAAAAGGGATTAACAGTTGAAACGGTGAACTGTTGAAATTCTAGATGTATTAGACTCCCTCTAGAACACTAGAATAGCTCCAGTTTCTTAGTCTTTTGACGAAAATATGGTGCAAGTACAACCACTGTACTGTTTGATCTTGATCATTTATAGAAATATACAAAGTTATCAATTTCAAAAAAAAAAAAGTAGATCAAAAAAAGCGATTAACAGTTGACATTTACTACACATACACCGAGCAGAACTACGAACTTGAAGTGAAACAGTCAATTTCTTCATAAATGGTTGGAATCTCACCTCATTGTAGATCTCCAGGTATGAGACACGAAGCAGAAATTCTCGGCTTGGAGTCTAAACCAGCAACAAATTCAGCCAAGTATTTATGTTGGAGTATAATCCATAAAAGTTTGCACTAACAAGAAGTACCTCTTGGATAATGCTGAAGGCATCCTTCACAGCCAATGGTATAACACCAGGAGATCTTTGATCACCCTATGATGAGACACAAGTTACGTAGAATTATCAGATTCGTCCCTCAAATGAACAGTAAGTTGATTAGATAGGCCCCTATATAGCATAATGTACAGGGAACTGTAACAGCAGCTCCAATTTTCAAGCAAACAAAGAGCCAGCCTATCGTGTGAAACCTACACTTGCCAAAGCAATTTAAAGATTTGTGAACTCCTTGTAGAATGAATCAGCCTTATTAAAAGCCATCATGTTGTAACTTAAAGCAGTGAAAAGGGGTTATCGCTTCATAGGTGATCCCATCCACTTTAGAGAAATTTGAGCTTCAAACAGCGGTGCACAAAGTGATCCCAACAAGGATCCGTCGCCTCATTGAGTTTCAACTTTGAGGAGTTGGATTAATATTGGCA
This sequence comes from Solanum appendiculatum, assembly GCA_018342035.1. Classification (NCBI taxonomy): domain Eukaryota; kingdom Viridiplantae; phylum Streptophyta; class Magnoliopsida; order Solanales; family Solanaceae; genus Solanum; species Solanum appendiculatum. The sequence goes on along the minus strand of JAGDQO010000627.1, from coordinate 372,329 downwards.
TTGGATATTGGATGCTGAAATTAGTTATTTTAATTACAATTTAACTTTTTTGTGCTAAACCCATAGATGATTTCTATTTTTCCCCATAAATTGTGTGCTTCACTTCAAGCTCCATGGACCTTGTCGCTTTTTTCTGTTTTTTTGCTTTTAAAAACACTAGTCTGGATGACGCATGAGTTCAGATATTTCAGGAACTAGACAGAATAGTATACTATCTGACAATGTTCCAGGTATAGATTTCATTGTCTATACCTGAAGGTTGTCTTAATTTTTTTCTCATTTCCAATGTTTGTAAGCAACAGACACCCTATCTTCCAGTATGTACTTTTCAATTTTATCATTAAATATCTTTATTCTCATAAATAGTACTGTTAGACAATGATCTGATGTAGTTTTAACTGCAATATCAATAGGAGACAAGAAGCTGCAGAGAGAGAATGACAGTTCACCAGACAGTCAAAAGCCCAAGACATTGGAGACAAAACTTGTAACATCTCGGATTTGAAAAAGGCTAAAAAGGGGAAATGGGAAAGGTCCACGAATCCAAAATGGACCATGGACCCTTCACGAGACCTTAGACGGCTCATGGGGGGGACCACGGACCGTATAGGGAATCGTGAAGGACTGCCCAAGGCAACCAAGGTGAAGTCACTCACCACGAGCCACTAAACGGCCCGTGCTGCATTGTACGGTTCATACAGTGGCCCGTACAATGTCATCCATCAGATTTCGAGTTCAGGGTCAACTTCAAACGATCATATCTTTTAGTACAAAATGAATTAGGTGGCCCATGACCTATCAAATTAAAGGTCTTTAAGCCCTCTTTCCAACACCACCGAGTTTGCTCCATTTGAAGTTCGGAGTAAAAAGCTATGCCCATTTTAGTGAAGCACTGTCAGGCTGCTCAAGCTTCACGACCCACTGTACGAGCCGTGAAACATTGTACGACTCGTGAAGCCTATCTTGAAAGCTTCACGACCCACTGTACGAGCCGTGAAGCATTGTACGGCTCGTGAAGCCTGTCTTGAAGTCAATGCGACAGCTTTTAAGTCAGGATCATATTGGTCTTTTCCCTTATGCGTTGGGCACTCAAACTACGTCGTTTGATGCCTAAACTACGTCGTTTTACTCAGTTTAAGCCTAATAAACTAGTCAGAAACTACCTAGAACCCTCATTCTCCAAAATCATCCAACTTAGAAAGAAAAGAGAAGAAAGAAGCGACAGTTTTCTCCCAAGAACTAGCAGAAGCGTTCTTCAAGTTCAGCCCCAAATCAAAAGGGTTTCTCCGGAGTTTTCGTCACCAGGTATGTGGGATTTCACTAGTGGGTTCCTTTAACCCATTAGGTCCCTAGAATTCAGCCAGTTCTTCAATTTCTCATAAATTGTTCAGACCTAGGGTTTCCATAATCTTGGATATTCATTGAATTTTTGCTGCTATAGTGTCCATGATCTAAATACCATGCTTTCTTGGAAAATTTGCATAGTCCCATGTATAGAATTCAGAACCCTAGCTTGTATAAATTATCAGCATTTCATGAATTATACTTGTTAGACAGATCAGTCAGAAAATCATGCTCCAGTATTTGAATGCCATATCTTTCAGTATGTTTATGTGCATTCCTAGATAGCATGTCAGTATTTTGAGCTACTCAGTATATCAGTTGCATTTTAGCTTTGCATATTCAGTTGGGAGTAGACTTAGCACCGAGTTGGACTAGGGTTCAGCGTACCCTCAAAGTCCCAGAACTACGTGCCAAAGTAAGTTCAGAAGTCCCCTCTGTTGGGCATCAGTTTTAGTGATCACACCATAGTCATGCCTCTATACCCTGGCAAGGTATATTGGGTCCTCTCGATGGGGTGTATACATCGGACTCCACGTTTAGCTCACGTGGTTTATGTCGGTTAACAGTAGCTCCCACAGTCATACTCTTAGTGCATTGACCATATTATCAGTATTTACTTCAGTATACAGTTCAGCATGTTATCTTCATGATTAGTACTTGGTCATTACATCTAGCTCAGTTTTCAGTTATGCTTCAGTACAACCCTTTTCTATATTCAGTTATATTGTTCAATCTATATTTTTCAGCTTAGTATCTATATCATGCATGCTCAGTACATTCAAAGTACTGACGCATACTCTTGCGCTACATCGTTTCATGATGTAGGTTCAGGCACTTAGCATCCAGACCGCGGTTAGCTCGACGTCAAGTTCATACTCAGCAGCTTCAGTGGTGAGTCCTCATAGTTCGAGGACAGTAGACATGCTTTGCTTTTCAGTCTTTACTTTCCGTTTCAGTCTTCTTAGAGTTAGCTGGGGGCATTTCCCAGCAACTCAAGTCAGTTAGAGGCTTTCAAACATAGATTAGATTCAGCTTGAGTAGTTGGTGTTGATTTCAGTCATAACTAAACTCTTCGTATATTAATATACTTCTAGATATGTTGGATTATTTTCCCCGTTTCATACATTAAATTGTTTCCTAGCTTCCACACAGTATTACTTTAATTGAACTTGTTTAGATATGCCATGCCACTAAGCACCGTGTTGCGCCAAGGGGGTAGTCTCGGGGCGTGACAAAACTGGCGACTAGTTAGTAGATCTGGCCACAGCCAAGGTATCGGAAGATCCAGGCAACCAAATCACAGAAGTGGCTTGCCACGCACTGACACATACCGGGAGGAAGGAAGTTATTTCTGTGAGTCTCAATCATGTGTGGCACTTGTAACGGATTCTAGTGCAACACCACTGTTTCCAGCCCATCCAGTTTTCAACACATTTTATTCGCTGGGATTCTGTCAGCTTAATTTTCAGAGAATATTTTGCCATCTGGCTGAAGAAAAAAATGTTTGGAGAAAGACCTTTCTCGACAAGCCAAGAAATTCAAATCAAGGAAGAACAGGCATGGCCAGCTTTGAACCTGGAGGTTATAGGAAGATAGACAGTGGAAGAAGCCGGGTTTCAATTGGTCTTGTGAACACATGCAGTTGATAAAGAATTCTTGAAGACCAGGTAGGAAGCTTTGCAACATGGGTTGAATCAGCTGAAGCTACAGAGGACTAGGCAGTGGAGGATCAAGAGTAGTAACAGCACTGAAAGTCCCACCACCAGGGGCATCCGATTTCTCCCCGGGTTCGCTGACCAAAGGGAAGCATCGGCACCGAGGGTGTTGTAAAGGGGGAAACAAATTTAAGCAAACAAAGAGAGAGTACAGGAACAAATAAGGAGGGGGATGAGGGAATAGCTGGAGAGGGACATAGGGAAAGAGGAGGTTAGGGAGGTGGTGAATAGCTGTAAACAAGAGAAAACTCCTAGGGTCTGATGGTTTCTTTTCGGCTTTCTTCCAACAGTACTGGAACAAGGTTGAAGGAGAGGTGAGGAAACAATAGCTCCATTTGACGAAATCAAAAGTTCGAGAAGTGACTCAAAGCATCCTTAGTTGCCATCTTTTCAAATAGGGAAGGAGCAGCGAGCATCAAACACTATCAGCTAAATAGTATTTGGTGGGTCATTTGGAAATAAAGGAATCTTAAATGTTTTGAAGGCCAAAGAGAGCACACACACAAGTTGAAGTTCAACGTCTTATTCCTCTTAGCCTTTTGGTGCAACACGCAAAATGTATATGCTGTAGAGAGCTTCTTCGATATTCACAGTTATCTCCCAGGCTAGAGTAGGTAGGAACTGAGTTTTTGTAAGGTTCCTGGATATGAAATTGAAATACTTGTAAGGCTCCTGATGTAATCACTGCACAATCTTGGTACTTCTTTTGCTTATAAAATGTTCACGTATCCAAAAGAAAAATAGGAAGATGTTTGAAGGTATAAAGTCTAGCTTTATACATTTGAGGAATAGCTTTTCTCCTTTAGTCAATTTTTTTATGCACCCATGAAGTTCCTGTTTCTATAGAAGATTGGGTGTCTTTGATAGAGCATAGATTCCCTACTTTTAGATTCTTTACTTCTTTGTATATTGGTTGTAAATGGGATTTAACCTTACAGCTTTATATATTCAATATAAATTATTTACTTTACAAGAAGAAACAATCTTACCATAGTCTTGTTATCATTACACTGGAGTCCTACAAGAAATTTTGAGAACTTAGAAGTTAAAAGTTCCTTCACAATGATCAGTTTCAAACCATGCACTGAACTAAGAGCCTATTTGGATGGGCTTATTGCTTTTGACTTATAAGTCAAAAGTCATAAGTTAGAAATTCTAAATTGTGGCTTTTGGCTTATTTTTGTCTTTTTAGCTTAAAAATAAGTGCTTATAAGCACTTTGTAAATTTACCCAAACACTTTTTGATAAATTTACCCAAACACTTAAAAAGTGCCTAAAGTTATTTTGGCTTAAAAAGCACTTAAAAGAAGCCAATCCAAACAGGGACTAAGCAGTTTCCATATCTGTTACTGCTTCTGGTCCTTATTTTCGTGTGGGGATAGTTACTACAAAAAAAGTAAAGTTGATCTGTCTTAAATTCTTTCGATGATAACTAGATTCTAGCCAAATTTAATCTGTATTTCTTTCTTTAGCACGAATGTATTACCGATTAAAAGAATAAGAAAGAATGGAATGTTTTACTTATGAACAACCTTTCATCTAATCCCGTTTGTTCACCTGGTTTTTGAGTTCTTCAATATGATATGTTATAACGTGCTTCCTTTAGATATTTTTATAAAGTAAATTCATATGTATTCTTCTTTAGATATTTTTTCTGTTTCCTTTTAGGGATAGTCTACATTTCCTTTGGCAGCTACTCAGTCCAACCTTCCATGAGTGGCATGACTGCAACATGCTTATTATCCATACAAAATTTTAGAGAAAAAGGCTATTTATTTCATTTACACACGCAAAGAGGAAATCATTAAAAATATATCCAATGAATAATGTCAAAGCAAGAAAAGCAAAGAATAGATCTACCAGGCAGCTATGAACAGGTAATAATGTAGTTGTGTAGCACTTATCCAAAAACACTTGATTAATGAGATCATCCACATAACATTATGATCAAAGCCTGTTTACACAAAAATAAAAGAAAAATCTCCTGTCTAGATGGCATAGCAGCACATATATATAGTAGAAAGTTTAACTAGAGATAAAACAAACTTCTGTCCAATTCTTGCGTAAGTTTTTTATTTAGGCACAAATATAGCTTTCTCCAAACAAGACAATGCACAATCCTTTTCCAGAAGAACGGTCATGAGAAAACCTAATAATAAATGCAAAAGACCTAATAAATAAAGTTAGAAGAAGTAATCAAATAGGCTTTCTATTCCTCCAAATGTAAGATCCTTATAGATACACTTCCACTCCTAAATCATGTTCAACCTGTACACTCACACAAGGATGTTTACAAAGATACATGATGGAAGAGGAAAGGATAAGCTCTGGGTAGATAAAATCAACAATGTAGAAACAATTATCTTACATGCATGGTATGGGTTTTCCCGCTGCTCGTAACCCCATACGCAAAGATCGTGCCTGCAATTAAAAACAACGAGGATGAATATCTGACTGTAAATGAGAAATATCAGCCTCCCAAATTTTCTCAAAGGATTTGAAGGAAACGCGTTCCAAAAATCAGTTAAACTGTGAGATCTATATACAAGAAAAGGAGCAGTATATATGGTAATGGATGACGGGCTCTCGTAACAAATGAATACAACAGTTGGTCTCAGAAGAAAGACTAGGATGAAATTACAACAATTCCGAGTTTATCAAATAATGTTCTCAATATAAAAATACAATCCAGTGGGTCATTTATGTTCTCCTTTCCCAATTTACATTTCATTCAATACATTATACACAAATGATCAATTACTACTGCAAGAAGTAAGCTTCAGATATGACCACATATTTCTCCCAGTTAGCAATTCAGAGTGGTGAACACTGAACACAGCACCATTTTATATGTCACTACTTACTATGAATCACAATTCCTTGATCCCAGTCAAGTTGGTAAATCTTGTCAAGTAGTGTTTTGAATTTAGAGATATCTTACGCCTACATTACATACTAGGATTCTAGCATTCAATCTTTACGCTTGATCTGATATTGCTCGAAAATCACCAATTTTCTCAGGTCACAGTTACTGATAGTTATTCTAGAACTGGATTTGACAAAGCGTTGTTTCAATACGTGTATCATTTACAGGAACCGTACTGCACCTTCAGCTCAAGCTATTCTTTTTTTACACTGCATTTATTCTTTTCTTTTTCTTTTTTCTTTTGGTTTGATAAGTAAAGTTAATAAGCTATTGACTGTGTACTTACAGCACATTTAGGTTATTATCATGGATGCTGCTTATGATTAAGAAGTTTGGAAGATCATAGATAAGAAGATCTTTTGGTTCAATCCCAGAGGAGGCAAAAAACACTAGGTGCTCTTCCAATCTGTCCAAGCCTTGATCGACACAGTTACCGTGTTGGTGGAGGTAGCAGAAACCCGTGGAATTAGTCAAGATGCATTCAAGTTAGCCCAGACATCATAGTTAAAAGAAAGATAAGAAGATCTTTTCAAGAAACTGAAATTACTTTTGAACAAGGAAAAACACCCTCTAAGTATTGGTTGCTACAGATAAACCATCTAATCTAACAGAGGTCTAACTACAGGTCAAATTCAATGGAAAAAATATCATTCCTCAACCAACTTTCTGGTAGCTTGCTCACTGAAAGCCACAAGACATGCCATAGATAGCAAAGGTTTCATGCTGGCTACCACTTCTCTTTAACACAGGTATTTGCATTTGACAGGCACTTATTCAAAGTCAAATGAGCATTCCACTATAAAATTGTTAGCTTTCTGTATTCTTTTGTAGTATCGATTATCAGAATAATATGCAAGCAAAAAATGGTAGTGTTCAGGAGCAGCAAATGCACATCCGAGGCTACATGAACTCCATTTACTTGTGTAAACATAATCCTTGATCATAAGATAAGAGCTACATACCATTTATGCCTTCCATGGAACCACCAACAACATGATGTGCAGCAACATCATAGACATGACGTGTTGTGGTGGTAGGACCAAAAACCCTATCTGTAGAGAGCCAACCACATTTGTTAGTTAGCCTACGAGAGTAGTTAGATACAGAAGGACCAAGACATTATAGTGCACAAGACAAGCATGTCTCACAATCAATTATTGAAACAATTGTCAGACACAATACACAAAAAAAGCTAAAACTGAATAATGATTATGGTTTTGCTGAAATAAGCAGTCTGGTAGTAAATAGTGAGCTCGAACAGTCTAACTGCTGTGAGACACTAAAGCTGCAATAAACAATCAAACACCTTACTCAACCAATCAAGTCTAATATAGGATGCTGAAGAGTCCTTCTTATGCTAAATTTTCAGTCACAGACCAATTCCTTGAGATGACCTCAATTGACAAAGTGGCTCAAGTTTCAACTTCTTGTTCCTTCTAGCTCAAGGAACTCATATACCTCCAGCAGCACGCAAGATGAAGCAATTGATGATTTTTTTTTTCAGAATCATTTGAAAATGTTATCACCAGATATATGATTGAGTTTTCCTTTCTACCATTGAATGCAAATTAGGGTATCTACAATTTGTCGATTTGTCGATTTGTCATGCTAATTTATCATTTGCTCGGGTATGTTACAAACATTACTATTGCTTTATTTTATTTTATTTTTTGGTAAGTACTGCTGTACTTCATAATATTATGCCGTAGTTGACAAACATTTCAATATCAGTAGAAAAGGTCAATTCTTTTATTGATGAAGTGAATAGCTTCATATGATGGCATCAAGAAGATGCATGGCTGTACAAAAGACGTTACAAAATGTAAAGAGTTAGCTCCATCACATGAGTGGATATTTTGAACCAGGGAGCTAACAAAATTCAAAAAAATTGTCAGTTATGTAGAGGGACGCATTCTGCCAGCTAAATAGATACTAAAGACATCTAGCCTTAACAAAGTGATTTGGAGTTGATAAGCCATCAAAAGAAATTTTTGACTCTAGTCATAAATTAAGTTAACTGCTAACTGAATACCAGTCTTGGTTGAATAATAGGGAAATAGAAAGATATGAACTAGTAGCATCGAAGCAATAAGGAAGCAAACTCTTATGTTTCTAAATAAGAGCAATGCATTGTCTATGCGATACACAAAGGATATCAATATACATCAACACATACCATATGCATAAGCTAGTGAAGGATTATGCTCATTTCTAACAATAGTTTCTCCATCTGCGTACCACGAGATTTCCTCCCCTTGTCGAATCTCCCTCGGGCTAATCATATTAACGACCAAATTAATTTCGAAAAAAACGATGCCAATTTCCAAAACTGATGCAGTAAAATCAATTCCACCTTAGAGGTCGGAAACGCACTGTCACAGTAACATTCTCTTTCGGTCTCTCCGTCCCTACTGACACACTCTCCGAGCAATAAAACTGCGGTTTACTCCTAGATGATGAAGAAGCCGGCGAGCTCACACCGTCTACAGAATGTTCTGGAAACTGCTTAGATGATGATGTTGTTGATGAAGTAGGCGAATTCGCTACTCTTGAGCTCAATTTCTGGAATTTCGAAGCTTGTTTAGTCGCCATTTTATCTACACACCAAATTTATCCATTAGAAACAAAACAGATAAATGTAAAATCTGAAAAACACAAACAATCAAAACCTACCTTTATAGACTCAAATTATCAACAAGAAAAGGTACACAACTGAAAATTGCTGCATGCATTTAGAGTTGAGATTGGGGGAAGATACCTTAATCAGAGTACATACATCTTCAGTTTAGTTTAAGATCTAAAAGTAGGTGATGAAAAAACAGCATTATTCTCTGAGTATCACTTTTAGGTGAGAGGATTGTGTTTGGATTGGATAATCTGTTTCTCTCTCTAAGAAAACAATTTTAGCTTGCCTTGGAAGCGATCCACACTTTTTCTCTCTCTCTCTCTTACTTTCATGAAAGCTTAAACCAACTCTTCTACTGTTTAGCACAATGACACCATAACTGTGTCTGTCGTGTGTGTAGAGAGAGAAAAATGGAGAAGAGACAGAAAAAGGACAGTCCCACACAATTGCGCTGTGTGTGATAACTGTGTGTAGGTATAGTAGGCTAGAGAGAGAGAGTGGGGAAAAAGTGCGACTCGTGAAGTCAATAGTAAAAGAGTTGAAATGCTGTAGATGGAAAACAGCAAAGAGGGAAACTGGCAGGGTGGATATGTTAGTTTTTATAAACTGTGGGGGCGTTTTGTTTCTCTTTTTGTTTAAATTGTGGGGCAACAACAACAAATTTATCGTTCACAAGATTCTTGTGTCAAAGATGGACGAGAATTATGTGGAGCCGTTTGGTTATGACTTATGAGGTAAGTTCAAAGTTATTCATGAATGAATAATTTTAGTTATTAATGCATTAATTTTAGTGGAAAAGGATCAAAAATATCTTCAACTTATAGGAAAAGGTTTTAAAATATCCTTTATTCACCTATTTTGTTAAAAATATACCTCTACACACCTTTTTGGCTCACTTGTACCTTTGAAACTAGCTATTTCTTTTTATTTTATTCTTTAAAAAATTATTTATTACATGTCATTTTCTCATTGGTGAAATAAAAACTCCCCCAACCAAGCTGATGATATGGAAAATAAGTATGTCAACATATAAAATAAAAAAATTAAGACTTTAAAAAAGAGTAATAAAGCGAACTAAAGATCAATAGAATACCGCCTTTTTTCGGCAACTAATTTTTATCAAAAAATTTGAAATTAATAGTGTCACATATATTACCGGAAAAAATGGAGATGACCAGAGAAAATTTGTACTTAATAGTGTCACCTTCATTACTTATGAAAATTGAAAATTTTAATTGATTGTTGAAAATATATTGCCGGAAAAAATGGAGATGACCTGAGAAAGTTTTATCACTTAACCTGATATCACCACCAAAATACACAACTGCTTACCAATGATCAGCCCGTAAAACAGCATCGTCCACAAAGCTTCACATCTATCCCCCTTTACCAAATAGGCATTGTTATCGCATATGCTAATAACCAATTCACCTGTAGCCACACCAGAATTAGTACGGGCACAGAAAATAACCAAAAATAAGAGGCAATTCCAGTTGTATTTATGTTCAATTAGTCTGAGAGATTGGTGAATTTGGGTTAAGATTTAACAGAGGAAACAAGGTTGATGGGTCTTATCTCCTGTCATCTTCATTTATTCTGAAAATATATCTTCAACAACTGATCAAAATTTTGAATTTTCATAATATTAGTAAGAACGAATTTTTCCATAAAATTTGTTGCCGAAAAACTAGATACTTTGTTGGATCTTCGATTCACTTTATCTCTTCTCATTCTCCGGTTCTTAACTTCTTCTTTTTTCTAATATGTAATATTTAGTTGATCTTATTTTCCATGTCATCAGCTTTGGCTGGGGTTGGGGTTTTTATTTTACACAATAAAAAAATAACACTAGATAAATAATTCTTAAAAATAAAATAAAAAGGGGTTGTTAGTTCTAAGGGCATAAGTGAGCCCAAAAAAGTGAATGGAGGGGTATTTTTAACAAAATAGGTGAATGGAGGGTATTTTTAGACCTTTTCCTATAGTTCAAGGGTATTTTTAGCCCTTGTCCGTAATTTTAGGAAAAAATTACATGGTTAAGTAAATATATGCTAGTTAATTAGTTATCATAGTTATAGTTTTAGTTAATTACTATTTTCAACCAACATTCAATGATAATTACGTGAGCTGGGTTTCGAGTTTGTATAATTCGAAATTTGTATAATGTAATTTTGTATAATATAATTTGTATAACTGTTTAAATTTCAGATGTTTGTGTTTGTATATATTTGTTATTTCGAGTTTATACAAAAATAGCCCAATTATACAAATGTATACGTAAATTATACAAACGAGAGAGTTTAAACTGTACCTACGGCCCGTAAATATACAAACTATAGCTATGGAGCATAATTAAGTTTATTATAGTGGCTATATATGAAAATTTCCCATTAATTTTATACTCCTTGTCCCATTTTATGTGGCATTCTTTCCTTTTTAGTTTGTCTCAAAAAGTAAGTTACCTTACTATAAAAATGGAAACAATTTAACTTTAAAATTCTCTTTATCCCCCTAATGAAATGATTCACAGTCACACAAATATTTAAGGATTGTTTTAGACCACAAGTTTTCAAAGTTTATCTTTTTTTCTTAAACAACGTGTCAAATCAAAATATGTCACATAAAATGGGACGGAGGGAGTACTATGTTTGGTTTGCAAATAGGATAAAAGTTATTCATGTATTATTTTTATACAATGTTTGGTTGGCAGGTTTCCAATTATTGTGTAAAAGTTATTCATGTATTAATTTTATACGGTTTTTGATTGTATTTTTTTGTAATTTTACATAATTTATGAGGAAATTTATGTGTAATTTATGCGGAGTAGAAATGGAATAAGTTATGTAAGTATCACTTACACATTTATTAAAATAGTAAATTATATATTTATCCCTATCAGCTTACTTTTAAATGTAAATTAATTTACAACAAATCAAATAATTAATCGGAAGTATTTACACCCTAAGGTATTTTAGATTATGATAGGTAACTTATCAATTATAATTATTTCTTATATAAGGAAAGTATTGGTTAAGATAACAAGAACACTATATTTATTGTACCGGAATTTATTTTAGGAATATGACTCTGTTTACCAAAAATTCTAAGTACTCCATTGTCTTCTTTTTTTAAATTTTATTTTCAATTCTAAAATTTTAACACCATTGAAGCAAGAAGCATTTTTGAACCGCTATTTATAGACACTTTAAATATTAGTTAATCTCATAATTAATACTTGTAAATAAAAAAGCACTATCATTTTTTTGTTTGAATTTTTTGTCTTGTTAATTGTTTAATCTTATTCAATACAAATTACTTAATTATTTTTAGTTATTTGTTATTTACTTTATTGTTTTTGGCTATTGGGATTTCTTTAATTTTAATGTGTTATTTAGATAGTTATTTATTTTAATGGGTATAATAAATATTAGCTCACTAAACATTTTGGAATTAAGAAATAAGAATTAGATCACTAATTTCTTTTAAACTCTACATAACTAAATCCTGCATAATTATTACCTGACACTTGTGCCCTGATCTGCCAAGCGAGTTCCATTCTTGGTTTGCATCTTGGTCTGCGAAGGCAGACTACTTTTGTTGGTTCCAGTGGGAACTCGATCTTTCAGACTAGTTCAATAGGGTCCCATACCTTCAAAATAATAAGGCAGAGAATGGGCTAATTCTGAAAGATAGTAGGCCCTTTTTTCAGAATAATCAATTAGGTTATCATCATGTGCACGTCTCGAAGAGACTTTGGTGTCTTCCCCACAGGGACTCAGTCTTGCTTCCATCTCCTTAGACTTTGCCCAACACTTGTAGTATTCCTCTAACTAGCGGTATGCTTTGGAGGCATGATCTGAAATACGTGAACGCACGAGTTAGAAGAAACTTCATAGAGTTAAACTCTATCACATGAACTAGAATATGAAAGAAGGATAGTATTGCCTAATATCCCATAACTTTCCTATTATTGATGTGGCGCTTTACACCCATAAGAAGGACACTACTATATACTGCTTCATAGACATCCTAGGACACTTGAACCTAATACTCTGATACCAAGTTTATCATGCCCCAAACCTATATCTTGGATATGGTCGACACTCGATGCCATTGCTGGCCTGAGTGTACCCATAACATGGCCTTGGACATAAACATACAAGGGCGAATTTAACAAGGCTCATGGAGTGTCACGTGATATTGCTTTGTCAATTTTTTTTTACTAAATATGTATATATAGTGAAGAGGAAAAACAGATAAAAAGGAGATATAATGTAAAGGTGACACACATTCAATCAATGTTGTTTGTAGTTCAGTTGGTTTGGGGCTAAAATTTTACAGGCCAGGTTGTGTTTTCAAACCTTCCTAGCCTCAATTTGATTTATTTACTTTTCATTTACCTTCTTTATCACCAATCATTTGGTGCTTTGTATGAAAAAATATATGGTATTATTTTGAATATATTTTTTAAAATCGAAAACTCATTGAAACAAAGTTATTAAAAAAATAAAAAAGGTATAGTGCTATACATGAATTATGTTTTATTTATGTTTTGTTGTTCTTTTTTTTTGATATGGTGTTACATTGTTTATTTATTTTTCATTTTAAAAGGTGACTTACGAAAAGTTATGTACGCCACTGTAAACATACATCTAGACATGAACATAAATATAGTTTAAAAGCATTCGGAGAGACAAGTCTTATAAACAAAATCACTTTCACAAACATAAGTTGTAGAACTGAAATCATTAATAAGGGACTCGAAGGTCCAAACTGAAAATAACCATCTGTCTATCTATGAAACCTCTAAACATAGTTGAGAAGTGTCTACCATACTTCATAGCTTCAATTCATATCATCATATTGTGACACTAAAATTTATGTATTACAACTTTGCATTCATGAGATACATATATCATATTATAATAATAAGAATCATAAGATAGCATCATAAAGGTCTCACATTTGGTAACTTTCATAACTCATAGTTCTAGGATTCATAACATAAGAATTTCCAAGAAAACGGTAACACTCTGAAAGTTCCTAGACCACATCAGACCTTGGAAACCAGAAGAACTAAAATGTTGCAGATAATGGGTTGGGCACCCTATCCTTGTTGAACTCAGGCACCGGAGCACTAGCAGAAGAAGGGGTCGGGCCTAAATACCTTTGCTTGAACTAAGAACGGCCACCACCACCGAGGGGTGAAGCAAGCCTTCTGTCAGGGGGTCATCCGAACCCCCTTCGGTGGAAAATATTACTATTTATACATGGTTAAAATTATTTTTTATGTATATATAGTAGATGTCGAACCCACTTCAATTAGTTATTGTGTTTACTTCTTCAAATTTTGAACCCCCTTATTAAAAATTCTAGCTTCGCCATTGCCACCACCGGATCTCGTATGAGAGTAGTCAACACTATCGGTATGTGCCTTCTTAGTGTCCCTAACACTCTCCTTAAGCTTCTCCTTCTCAATCTATTGAGTTGAGTTATCAACCTAGAAATATCCATCTCTTTGATCAACATAGCGGTATCTACACTCTTTCACCACCATTTTCTGAGACATTGAAAACAAACTTGCTCATTCGAGCTCTAGAATCAGCCTCCATAGTCGGAGCATATTTGTAGAGTTGAGTGAACTTCAATACATACTCCTTCACACTCATACTACCTTTCCTCAAGTTGATGAATTCTTGAACTTTGTCCTCTCTCATCTCGAGAGGGAAGAATCGGTCTAGAAATACTCTTTTGAACTTGTCCCAATCCAAGGGACCCGCATCAACAACCCTTTCCTCTTTCCATTGCTTGAATCATATTTGAGCAACACCTTTCAATTGGTAAGCGGCCAAATTCACACTTTCAATCGGTGTAACATCCATAATCTCAATGATCTTTTGAATCCATTTAACAAACTCTCTTGGATCCTCGTCCACCTTAGAACCATGAAATTTCGGAGAATTCATCCTTGAGAAGTCTCGAACCCTAGTCGTCATGGGAGCTACAACCTCACGGTTGACTTGAGCCTTCATGCTTGGGCCAACAATTGAAAAGCGCCCCTGAATTCACCATAAGTGACTTGCTCGGCTAAGGGATCAACTGAAGCTTGTGGAGCTTCAGGTTTCACATTCAAGTTCCTTCTCACCGGAGCTCTTCTTGGATGCTTCGTTCTGAAACCGCATAGAACATAAAAGGAAACTTTATAGAGTTAAACTCTATCGCACAACTTAAGAGTATGAAAAAGCTATGTCCCCCTATCCCTGCCCCACCATCAATTTTTTTAAAACAATTAAAATAAATTTCAAAAAAAGGAATAAACCCCCCTGGCACCCTCCACCCTACTCCACCCCACCCCACCCCCAAATTTTTTAAAAGAAAAATAAATAAATTTTTTAAAAATAAATAAATTTTTTTCATACCCCACCCCTACCCTGCACCCCCACCCCTCTTAATGTTCTTTTTTAAAAATAAATAAATAAATAAAATTTTAGTGCAATTAAAGATTTTTTATATTATGAGTGGGTGATCTATGGGTCTATATGGATTTCCATATTTTACCTATTTTGTCCATATTTATATGAGCTCTTATAATAGATCAATCCATATTTACCCATTTAGAAAATATGAGTGATCCGTTTAAACAAGGGATAAAGCACAAATACCTCCCTAGATTATGACCGAAATTTCAGAGACAACATAAATTTAACTAGGGTCCTATTACCCTCCTAGACTAATTTAAAATGGAATAAATACACCATAAATGCTGACGTGACATAGAGAGTGTGCACACTTTCCTGAAGGCAAGTGATGAGTGCACAAATTGGACACATGTCATTTTTTAATTGGTAACTTTATAATTAGTTAGTATACATATTTATTGATATTAAAACTTATATATATATATATATATATATATATATATAATTATTTTTATTTCTTTCTTTGTAAAATATTTATTTTAATTTCTTTCTCCCTTTAAATTTTTTTAATTAATTTATTATCTTTTCACTTTTAATTATTTTAAAAAAATTATGTGTAATTTTTTTTAAAAAAAAAGTGCCTTTAATTTTAATGTTTTAATTTTTTTATGTTTTATTTGATTTTCTTCACTTATTTTGATATCCCTCGAAATTAACTTATTTAAATACAAGACATTTGGAATTAAATTTGAAATCAAATCAAAACGCAAGACAAAGAAAATAAAAGGAGTAAATAAAATCAATAGAAAAATAAAAGAGAAAAAATAATGAATGAAGGTAAAAAAAAAATTTCGATACAAGGTAAAAAAAAAAAGTGTATTAACTTAATTTAAATATAAAATAAAGAAAATAAGAATATTTTGGGATCGGCTGGAACCTTTTAAGAGACAGATTTTTCCCACTTCGAAAAACCACAAGGATTCATCCTCCAAAAATGGAGAATTTTCAGTTACTTTTCCTCGAATTCGAGGCTCTTCTGATTTATTGGAGTTCATCGGAATTCTGCTTTGGAGGTGGAGTTCGTCTTCCTCGATTCGAGTCCCAGTTGGCTGCTCCAAGGAAAGTAATATTCATTCCCTTTTGTGTTCTGTTTGTTTCAATCTCTATTATGTGATAAGTTTTTGTTTTTTTTTGGTAACTAAGTTTGTTTAAATTGTCTGGTGTTTTCTTATGGATTTTTGCTATTTTCTATGTTAAATTCTTTACTATTTTTATCATCTTTGTTACTCTTTGCCATCAAATATAGGCGTTATTGAACAAATATCTTTGTTTGTTGAACATGTGTAGCTACTGATAAAATCTCCACTTCTCTTTTATATTTAATAAAAAAAAAGTTTATTTGTGGCTTTGGTTTCATGTTAATTGTTGCCTCAGTTCGGATTCTTACTAATCTTATATGCGTATCTTACTTTGTGTCATTTGAATATCTTTGGAGCATCATGTATTTCATGAGTAATGCAGTTATTTGCTCTTTAAATATCAATCAACTCACTTTCATTTATTGAAAAGTTTGTTGTTGTTTTTTTTAAAAAGTTTTTGGGTGTTTGGATGATGGAACAATGGTTCACTTGTAGGAAAAAGTTGTCAATATCTCAAAGAATTTTGCCTTGTGATGGACATGTCTTGGATCTTTAAGAATGAGTTTAAAGGCTATTGTAGTTGAATATAATTGAATAAGTGTCTACTGGTAATGATTTAATAAGTTTTCTTAATGAATGATGTCCAGAAAGCATAAATATCTACATATTATGGTTCATCTATATCTATCCTTGTTTCACTATTGAATGTGTTTGACCATTCTTGTTGATTTGAGAGTGACATCCAATTAAGGTGCTGTATTTATGAGAAAATATACAAAGTGTGTATTGCTCAAAACATGTCTACATGTTCTTTTATTGCCTTATCTTTTATTCGGTCAAAACCATCTTGTCTGGAGACTGGACCCAATACGTGATTAATTTAGACGACTTCAATCAAATTTACCATATGGCCAACAAGTATTAATCCCTTATATTTCTTTTGATGCATGTGACATTGACCGAGTCTATTTTGGACTCCGTTCTTGCATTTCATCGAGTTGAATTCCTTCGAGCCAGCCCCATCGATTTTCAAGTGAAAGGAAAGCTGAAATACAGGTCCCAGAAGCAAGAATACAGGTCTCGGTAGCTGAAAAATGGATTGTATACATCAGTATACATATAATATACAGGAAATGGAGCTGATATACAGTTTTTGTATACACTAAAAAGAGGCTCAAATCAGCAGCAGTTTAGGCCCAAAAGGCCCAAACTCATCTTCTTCTCTCTTTTAAATATTAGATTGTATTTATTTATTTTATTTTGATTAACTTTAAGTCTAATATTTTTATTAACTTAATTAAATTCCCTTAAAGATGAATCATTTAGTTATGATGATTTATTCCATTTGAGTGATTTTATTTAATTATCTTTCTTTATGTATTCCCTTTTGACAAGTTTACACCCTTTTAATTTATTTAAAGTGTTTTAAGTTTATTACTTTTCAAATAATTTCTTTAAATATCTTTCATTTTAAGTTATTTTCTCCAAAAAGTTAAACAATTAAGTAATTTTTCAAGTCATCGGATAACTGCGTGTTAGCGGACACTTCAAATGTCTTAAAAATCTTCTTGAAGTATAAATAAGAACTCCGAGCCCTTTTCTCTAATTTTTTAGGCTTAATTCTGTTAAAGATTTAAAGTTAAGTTTTCTTAATTTCTTTTCAAAAATTAAGTGGCAACTCGTTTTAAAATTGATTTTTCTCTTAAAGTTGAATCGATTTTAAAAACCAGTTATTTCTCTTTCCCATAACAATAAAATCAAATATAGACAATTGAGTCGTAAACAATTAATCCCATTAAAAATCACATGGAACCCCAGAAAATTGGGTTGAAATCATAAGAGAGATTGAGTTTTTTTTGGGACCCAATAGATGAAAGGGATCCATTGGTGAAGTTTCCACATACCTTGGGTAAACAAAGCTCTAAAATTGCAAGAGCAAGAGACCTGGGAGCTTAAAACCCTAGCTTTCCCTTGAGATCATTGAGAGAGAATTGGAGAAGATGAACTTAGGGAATCTAGGAGTTTTGAGTGAATGGGAGGGAATGGGTAGGTTAGGAAGAGTAAAATCAGTTATAGGACCTTAGAATGTTCTAGAAACGATGTAGTTTAGCTGTTTAAAAGGTAGAAAAAGACTCAAATAATCCTGACTTAAATTTGTTGGAGGGACTCTACGACTTGGTCGACGGTCCGTAGAACCCCTTACTAGTGACCAACTTTCTGAACAATTTCCATGGACCCTTCCTACGGATCGTCAAAACTTCTACGATCCATAGGGCCCTCTCGTTGATCCAAGTCCAAACACTTTCCACGAGCATAGTTTCACAGGCCGTAAGAGTTCCTACGATCCGTAGATCCTTACGTAGGACCTGAGGTGCCCAAAATCACTAACACTGGAACTCAACCTATGGGCACTTCCTACTGCCTGCACAACTTTCTACGGACCGTCATGTTGGTCCGTAGACACTTATCGGAGACTTGACATTTTCGAAAATTTCCAGACCTTTTCTACAACCCCTTTCTACGGATCGTAGAACTTCCTACGGACCGTGGACAGGTCCGTACAAATTGGCACCAGATCAGTTCTGCAACTTTTCCTTTCCAATTCCTCATATACTAATTTTCGAGGTGTTACAATATCCAAAGAATTTTTAAAAAATGTGATTGAAAATGTGGGATCCATGTTAGATGTTACATCATTGACATTTAGGAAAAGGTGCTTGGTTGTTTTGTCATTATAACTTTTTGACTACCTTTTGATGCCATAACATAGAAACAAATAGGTGAAATGTTTTGATAAACCCTTGTACTTGTATGAGTTTGTATTCTGAACCCTCTTACTCTATATTTTATCAACTGGACCCTTAAACTTATTAAAACACACTATTTGAAATCCCTCTGACCATTGACCAAATTTATGTGGCATAAATATTGCTGAGTTGGAAAAATGTGTGAATACACTCGCTTCTAAGCGCGTAAATTCACTATACTATATTTTTAAATATATATTTTTTTAGAATACATTATTTTTTTAATTAAAAAACTTATTTCTTCATTAACCCTCTCCCACCCCCACCCCCACCCCCACCCCAATTTCCCTTCTTCTCCGGCACTCTTCTCACCCCTAACCCTAAACTATCTTCTCTTCTTCTTCAACCTAATCACCCATCACACCCATTCTTTTATTTTTCTTCGAAATCACCTGCCATACTACTCTCCTCTTTGCAGCAAATCAAAATCCCACCCCTAATTTCTTTTTTCAGTCCCTATTTTTCTAAATTTTTAGTGTTTTTTATTTTAAAAGTTGAAATCATTGTTTGTGTTAGCTGGATTCAACGAGGAGGTATGATATGGATTAACATAAAGGGTGATGATGGGTGTTGAAAAAGTTGAAAACTCCATTGATAAGCTTGAGAAAGCTTGAAGAACAATAGATGGGTCTTTTGAATTTGTGAAATTAATTCAAATTTGTGATTGGGACTCGTTGGATTTGTGTTAGTGAACTTGTAGTTGAAATTTCAAGTCAAAAAAAGAAGAATTTCATTTATTTGACAGGAATTTGATGCTCTAATTGTGAGCATATATGAAGGTTGAAGTACATGGCTATTTCATTTTTTTTCAGAATTTACAAAAGTTAAATTATTTGATTTTTTATTTTCTTAATATTTAATTTCTTATGTGTTATTGAAAAATAACATGGAATTACACGTGTAAGAGGTTGGATTACACACAGTGATGTGATGAGAAAAGGGTTTAACATATTGTGTTTTCATGAGTTTCAGAGTTTAGTTGACAAAGTGTTGAGTAGGAGGGTTCAGAATACAAATGCATATAAGTATAAGGGTCCATCATACCATTTCGCCAAACAAATATTCTAAATTTTTTAATGAAATGACAATTTTACCCTTGATTGTCCTAACTTGACTCTTCTATATAATAGAAATAATGTCCTAATATTTAAAATTTTAATCAATTAAAAATTCTGTATATAAATATTTGTCAAACCATCCTCACACAAAATTGTCATAACTATTACCCCAAAAAACTTTTGGAAACATCAAATAGTAGGAGTAGTACGTAATTAAAATTACTTTTTTTGTTTGTTTGTATTATTCCATAAATATATTATTGTGCCTTTATTTTTAAAGACATAGTAAAAAAGATAAATACTATCATAAATAATTTAATATTATAATTGATTTTTACTTTTCTCAAAAGAAGAATAAAAAGCTCCGCATTTAAGCAACTCTTTTTGGAGGAAAAGATTTTGGATTGAGGATCCTTCCTCATACAACAATATAATAACGTACATTTATAACATAATCCTCAAACGTAGTTTTTTTAGCGTGGATATTATTTTCTCAATTATTTTTTATTTTTATTTTTTATATCAATGTTAATTGACCAAATTAATTTAATATATTATGAGTTTTTTTTGTATAATTTCTCTTTATTATCGATGTTTAAGATCTGTTTCAATCCGAACAATATGTTCATAATTTGAGTTCAATCGTATTACATCAAAAGCTCAAGCTCACTGGATGACACAGTTCACGTGAACATTGTTATGCTTTTTTTTTTGGATTCCAAAGAGATTAATAAGAGTCTATTGAAAAAGAGAAGGAGGTTGAACAAGAGACCATTGCATAGCTCTAACCAAGTTCACTCTACATTAATAATTTACTGTCCAATTTGTTGAGGTAGGTTATATAATATTTATATATTAATTATTGTGTAATTCTCTTATATATTTTTCAAAGTGCGTAATTTCATTCATTATTTATTATCAATATTATCAATATAATTAAAATATTTTCAAAGTACATTTTTATATTTTTAGAGTAAGACAATTTTTTTTTATCTTAAGAGGAACATATTTAAAACTAAAGAAGAATATATGTTTAAGTACATTTTTTATTTTAAAAAATTTATATTATTTATTTAAAATTTTGTATTTAATTATATAATGTACACACAATACTTTATATTTTTTATGAATTAGCAATAGCAATAGCAATACACACGTATATTTGACTAGTTTTTTTAAAAATGGATAAATAAGCGCGTAGATTTTTCCAAAAATTACTACTCTACCGAACACCCAAAAAAAAACTCACTAATAACCGCACCTAAAAAAAAGTAAAGAGTTACAACAACTTTTACCTAACTTTCACCAAACTAGTTACAACAAGTGGATGATTTTGTACACTAAATGTCAGGATGTAAATCTTTCTCTGAATACCCTTCTTCCCGCAACTTTTTTTTTCCAGCGGCGACCATATGTGCCAACTGCTATGGAGAGTGTTTCTCGACGTACGGTATGTTTTCGATTTGATCTCATCTCATAATCCAACATGTTTATATCTTTTCTCTTCTGTTATGGTGAAAGTGATGTTTAACATTTCAGATCTGTCATTGGTTTTGCCGTAATTAACTAATTTCCACCTTCGTTAATTATTATGTCAGTTTGGACATGGACGTATTTATAAGTTATTTGAATCAAAGAGCAACAACAAGGTATGGTATACCTCTTACGTTTCTAGATCTTCTTAAACCTACTTCGATTCTACTAACCTGTTTTCTACCACTTATATATATGGATGCTGAAATCTAAGACTTCAATTGTTTGGATTTAATCTAAGTTTTAACCTCAATCATTCATATCTCAGTCATTTAAGTTCAAAATTTGTTTGTTTTCAAGGTCTAATTCATAATCATTTAGATCTTAATCATTAAGTTCTTTATTTTCCAATTACTTAATAGGTTTGAATAGGTCTCAAATTAAGATCTATAGTGAAGTCTTAAAACCTTGTTTGGTTGGGGAACAAGTTGTCCCGAGATCAACTATCATGTGATTAGTTATCACGGGATTGTTATCCCACCTTCAATATGGGATAAAAATAATACTATCCCATGATATATCACAACTAAGCATGAAATAAGCTCATCCACCATCCACAATAACTA
Organism: Solanum appendiculatum; assembly: GCA_018342035.1. Taxonomy (NCBI): domain Eukaryota; kingdom Viridiplantae; phylum Streptophyta; class Magnoliopsida; order Solanales; family Solanaceae; genus Solanum; species Solanum appendiculatum. Next base: position 350,196 of record JAGDQO010000627.1, on the reverse strand, counting down.
TTTTGGCCACAACTACCACCACCACCTACCATCCACAATCACCATCCCCAGTCCAACCACAATAACCACTACCGTCAATCACTAAAATCAATCATCATCACCATTAGCCATCATTTGCAATTATCACCACCAATCATTATTACATCCATTAATTATTATCGATAATTACCACCGAATAGTCAACATTATATATCGGTAATTGCCATCATCATTCAGCATCACCATTAGTTATCAGTATCATTCCACTACTAATCAGTGGGGGAGCTAGAAATTTCACGAAGGGTATTCAGAAATTGCACAACAAAAGCTCTTTCTAAAAAGAGGAAAAAAATTGTTGCTAGTGAGATTAGAACACGTCTAAAACCTATTTAAGAGGTCTGAAACCACTGGGATACAACAACCTATTGTGTTAAGGGTGTCCAGAATATGTTATTTAATCACTTCGTGTATCATTTTGCTTGTATATACAATATTATTTTCGATGAATTGGACACCCTGACATGTAAATGGCTACGCCCCTGCTACTAATTATCAACCACCACTACCACCAACTACTATTAATCACTATTACCAACCACTATACCATAACATACTATCCACAACCACCATCATCAGTCAACACCATCCCAAATCAACATACTTTATCAACATTATTAGTCATCATCACCACCAATTGCCTTATAAAATTTTGAAAATATTTTATTGATATACTAATAAATCAATTTAGTATTTTTATATTAATTATTTTTTAAACAAAGACAAATGTTTAGTATTCAGATCTTGATATTTAAATGTGTATCCAGATTCAAACCTCTGAATCTTAATACACATTTTAATATGCAGTGTCTATTTAGATTAAGATATTGTAAGGTATTAGGTTGTTTAGTTATGTACATAGATGAGACCAAAAAGAGATTCTATGAATTGATGTTATGAGATCGAAAGAAGATTAGTGTCATTGAGATGACCTATAGCCTATCCATGAATATTTAGCACCATAGAGAAACACAATTACCCTATATGACATCGATTTTCAATCCCCGCACCTCTAGATTACTTGTTACTTATTTGAATTTCTGAAATCTTAGTTTAATTTTGATAATTGATAACAAAACCCTCTTCGTAAATTTGGTGGAATCATCCACCCAAGTGTTCTTATTGCTGCAAATGAATTGATTTACATTCCAAATTTCTTTTGCGCTATATCACTCTCTGTGGGATTCGACCCCGACTCTTAGTTGGGTATTTTTATTGACTGTGACCGCTTACTCTTTGGATTTGTTTTAGAGATTAGTTTGAGCGATATCAAAAATGGCGCCTCTACCGAGGAGTGATGGCTAAGAATTCCATTTGAGAAGTTAGTTTGTAAATTAGTTTAGTTGTAGTAGATTGTTTCTTGGTGTTGTTATTTGCTGATTTGCAGGTCTAAATCATGAGTGACTAAGGTAGTGATAATGATAGTCACTAGAGACAAAATGATAACATGGGTAATTTGAATGACGTTATTTGAATGACATGCACATCTACGTCATTCAAACCACGGGAGCCATTCGGTTACCTCCCACAGATGGGAGGACAATTTTTCATGTAACTGAAACAATTCTACAACTGCTCTAATTAAGAGGAATGTTTGGGGGTTTAGCTCATGAATACCTCCATGAACACCTTGAAATTTTGTGGATGTGTGCTGGCCGTTTGTGTTCAAAAACATCTCACAAGAGTCCATAAGGTTGAGGTTATTCCCGTTCTCTTTGACGGGTGAAATTACTAGGTGGTTGGCAGAATTTCCAAATGATTCTATCACTTCGTGGGAGGATTTAACTGAAGCCTTCTTGTAGAAATCTTTCCCCCCTCGAAGATGGTAAAACTTTGGGACCAGATCCAGAACTTCAAGAGAATTGAAGGTGAACCTCTACATGAGACATGGTTGCGATTCCAGAAATTACTCTTACAATGCCCAACATGTGGTGTCCCAGACCATTTGCTGCTATAATACTTCTATGGTAGCCTTGATTCAATCAACAAAGGTGTGGCTGATCAACTTGCCCAAGGTGGGCTGACGCGACAACCATATGAGGTAGCATCATTGTTGCTTGATGACATGACCAAGGTAAACCGTGCATGGCATACTAGGGAGGAACAAGTGTCTTCTCTACAACTGAGCATGAGTAAGGAACAAATTGAGAAATAGCATGAGCGAGATGAAAATATGGCCAAAGTGATGACTCAACTCGATTTGTTGTCCAAGTATGTCATGGGAGGTGGATTGAAATCGGTGAATGCAATTGGTACAAGTAGTGGGTAGTGCCCAGAGGATGCCAAGTTTGAGGCATTATACAATGAGAAAGTACAATATTTAGGAAACCAAATGGGGGGTTCTCATCCAAACTACCAACAACAAGGTGGGAACCAAGGTTGGAACAAGGAAAGAGATAGTGGTTGGAAAGATTGGAGAGGTGGAAATTGGAGAGATAGAAAAGCTAAACAAGATAGGTATATTTCTCCCCATGATCTTCCACGACCAAAAGAACTAGATGGCCCGGAAGGAAACCGAACCGAGGAAATGCTCACAAGGATCTTCAACAAGGTTGAAGGGTCCGACAAAGTGTTGAAAGAATTTAAAAATTACTTCTCCACCTTATCTCAAATGGTGAACTCTCATTTGTTGTCTATCAAACAGTTGGAGACTCAAATGTGCCAAATCTTCACCCATCTCAATCCAAGGCAAAAAGGGAATATTGCCTAGTGATACCATAACGAACCCTAAGAATGATTGTTGAGGAATTGAGAACTATGTCGTGCGATGATGTTAAATAAGGTGCTTCTTGGGAGGCAACCCAAGGTTTACTTTTGTTTTATTACTTTCAATAACGTGTGTTGTGAGTGTAGGTTGAAACGAAGTCAAAGTGTTGCGAATGAAAAATTAGGCGATGCTAAAACCATAATGGTGATCCGTCGAAGGCATTATGTGGGCTCATTCTTATCCGCCTTTTGAGCTGGAAAAAGTGAAAAAGTGTAATGTCAACTTAGGTAATCTGAGCTCCAAATGGCGATCCACCAAAGTACACTATGCGGACTCTATCGAGTTCGCCGAATCATCCTTCAAGTTTGGTATCCGTTCATGCCTCTTCGGTGAGCTTTAGCTCCAAAGGCCAAGGGTCTTTTCATTTTCAATAAGAAACCCTTTGCTATCTTTGACCTCTTTTTCTTTCCTAAGCTTCCAATATCATATTTTAGTATTTGAGTGCCTCATTTGTGTGCTACTGAGTACGTGGAGTGCATTGAATTGCTTGCATTCTCGGTGTTGTACTACTTTTAAGGTTGTGTTCGATTTTTATTGTATCTTTTAAGATGAAAATTGTGTTGGTTGACATGGGCTTAAGGGCATTTGAGGTGTATTGTTGTTGGATTTCATTGGGTAGTGCTAAATAGAGTGTGTTGAATTGTACCCATGAGTTAGATATTTAAGTTTGTGCCTAAAATTGTTAAAATTGTTTGTGTTGGTTAAATGTTTAAATTGAGTCCTAATATGTACTAGATCTTGGTTGAATTTAATATGGGTGAAGTCTGATTAGCTAAATGTTGCTCCGATTGCATGATTTTTCCCAATGATAGATGGAGTGATGACTTTCTTAAGAGCAAATTATCAATTAAAGTAATAATTTGTGTTATTTGAGGGAAGTTTGAGTACCCATGGGTAGAAAAACATGTGGATAGATTGTAAAGTTAATGGGGAATTGGGTATTATTACCTATGTTGATTTATTTTGTGAAAATAGGCACTGACCTGAACACTGCCTGTTCGGTAGGCTTGTCTTAGCTCGCCAAGGCAGTTAGGCGAATCGCCGAGTAAGCCCCAACTTGCCTTTCTTGAGTAAATGTGTGACCTGGTATTGTTCCATTCAGTGGGCCTCTCTTAGTCCATCGAAACCCACTCGGTGAATCTCCAAGTGGGAGTGGACATCGCCCTTTATGCCTGTATCCTTCGTTTTTGCACAGTCACTTTTGACGGACTTGTCTTAGCCCGCCGAAACCAACTAGGAAAATCACCACGTTTGAATTGACCCCGCCCATCATGCATGAGTTCCTTGAGTTTTTGCACTGTCAACTTCGGTGAGCTCACCTAAACTGTTTGGTGGACCGCCTTCACTGTAGGCGAGCCTTAAAACATTTTTGAACTGTGGTTTCTTTTGGATTCTTATTTCAACTAACCTTCACCGAATCTATGTTGTGTGATTGTTCTTTGCAGGATATGGCTAGAACAAAAGGGAAACAGGTTGTGACTTCAAATACGGAGTCAGAAAGAGACTCGTCTCCTCCTCTTTCTCCATTGAAAAGGCATAGGGGGATAACTATCAACAATCCATCTGAGGTTCCTCGCCTACAAACAATCACTCCACGCTCCTCTATGTGTGGGAGTGAGCAACCTAGGAAGGTGGTTGCAAGGAAAAGAACGGACATCAAGTCCAAGTTGATGCAACCCTCTTCTACTCAGACGCCTGCATCTTGGGTTCTCCAGGTTATCGCTCCAAGAGCCCTTATCAGGCTCAAGGTTGTAGGAGAGCAAACAATTCTTAAGGAGAGATGACTCTCCACGAATGGTTTTATGAGTGACCACCCTGCGATCTGGGACATAATTAAATTCCACTAGTTTGAGGGGTTTACAAAACCTCGTAATCCATATGTTCCATCTTAGGTGAGAGAGTTTTACACTTCCTATGCGCAAGCTTTGCCGAAGAAGAGAAATGGCACAATGTGGAAGACATTAGATGAAGTTGAGGTTCGTGGCAAGATTGTACAGTGCCATGCAGGTGAGATTAATACTACTCTAGTCACTCTTGAGAATGATCCTGAGATGTTTACTTTGCGGATGCGACACTATCTTGAATCATTAAAAGGTTGGTTGGCACCACTCATCTCTGACATCCCTCCTCCTTGGATAGCTGAGGGTTTGAGAATAGAGAAGAAGGACTTGAATGTTGGGGCCCGATACTAGTTTGGATTCATTAGCAGTAATATTATACCTTTACAGAATGAGTCCATCCTTCAGCACCCAAAAGCTGTGTTAGTTGGTACAATCATCGACAGAGAGGAGATTAATGTGGGGTCAATTATTGCAGATGAGATATTAATATGGGCCAAGCAAGATCAAACTTCGCTTTCATTCCCAGTTTTGATCACTCAGTTGTGCGAAGCTACTAGAGTTCCCTTTCGGGGGAAGATTGATGTGCGGATCAAGCCAGCCTCCTCTAATGACATCCGGAGGATTGAGGATGATTATCTATGGGATGATGCGGCTCAGAGAAAGCCGCCACCACCAAACACTGCGCTCGTGGTTAATCCTGCCACACTTACTGCTGAGGCCACTCCACCCACTCATTTTGTGGAGCAATCAGGTATACCCCAGCCTACCTCAGTACCCTCTACTTCTTCTTCTTCTGCTGCAATTACCCCCTTGACCGAGGCCATGGTTTATCAAATTGGCAATTTTGCCCTATCTGCGGATGTGAGGGTTGAGATGAACTTTCCCAAGATGATTGATAGGGCTATTTAGGTTGATTTAGCTCCATTTGAGGTTAGGTTGACTTAGTGTGAGGCTGCTATTGAGTCACATGGTATGAGGTTTGATAACCTCACCGCTAGGTTAGAGGCTCGAGAGAAGGCTGAGGGTAGTTTGACTGTGCTATCTTCAATGAGGGGTGAGATAGATACTCTGAGGGTAGTGTAGACTAGCTGATGTCTACAGATATATCGATGTTGTGGGGCGAGGATCCCCTACCTGATGCGCTTGTGTCTGTGCCCCCGATTATGCCTAGTGGTGAGCTTCCTTAGAGTGTGGCTGTGCACTCGAGTAGAGGTGATGTGGAGATTATTGATGCTACAGCTGTTGATGATGGTGATGAGAGAGAGGATGATAAGGCTGATGATGATTTGGCCAAGGAGACTGATTAGGAGGAGTTGAGCGGAGAGGAGGTCGAGTAGAAGGTTGCAGTTACATTGACAGTGTTGCGGGACATTGAGGAGATGATGGTTCACGCGACATTGGAGAGATCTCTTAAGCATACCTCCGCAGTTGACACCAATGGAGTCCCTTCATACTCCACCATTCCTCCTATTGATGTGCTAGGCACTTATGCCTCGGTTGAGCCTACATTGTTGGCTCTAGTGACCATATTACCGGGAACTGATGCCCAGGATGATGCCACTCCTCCCGAGACTCATGATGAGAGCAATCCACAAGCATAACCTTTCAGAGGGTCTTTTACCTCTCCTCCTGTACTCTTTTACTTATTTCACATTGAGGATACTGCTTTTACTATTTTGGTGGGGTGAGGGCAGTTGTACCAATTTTTCTTTTTATTGTATTTTGTTACTTTCAACTTTATTTTTGGATGATTGTAGTATTTGGTTATTTCTTTTATAGTGGTTTGATTGGTTTATCTCATTTTGTCTCTTTCTGAATTTTCTTTTCTCCCACGAGTTTTAGAAATTGTGAAATGTTTGAGTTTTCATTGATAATAATTCGAGGATCGATTGCGTTCAATATCGATGTCTTGAATAGTACTCATGATGAACATGGTGTCTAGTGTTTGTGTTGCAAGGAAGAAATTGATGTGGTTGTACTTTTGAGTGATTTATTTGAATCTTGTGTTGACTAGCTGCGTTTTGATGTGAGCCTTGCAATGAAAATCGCACATAAGCTTGTGCTTAAGGTGCCGTGTGTGGTGAGGTGTTGCTTGAAAGCATGCTTGTGAAATCTTAGAATTTGCCTTGTTAGTCTAATTGTCTTGCCTCGGTAAGTGTAAGGAATGATCTTGAGTAGAAATTTTGAGAGGAAATCCAAATTTTCATATCCATTTTGTGACTACCTTGTGAGGATGTGCAATCATTTTAGCACCATTTGAGCCTAAATCATTTGTTGACAACCATATTGAAACCTCTTGAACCAAACTATCGCTAACTTCTCACCCAAAATCCTTTTCGAATCATTGGTTTATTTGAAGAGCCAACTTAGGGTAAAAGCCTAAGTTGGGGGTGTGGAAAGGAAGGAAAGCCAAGTGAAAGAAAAAGAAAGATGAGATGAAACTCAATTTTGAAGTATGTTACAAAAAGAAGGAACCACTCCTTATAAAAAAAAGGATTGTGATGAACAACATTTGAAAAGTTGTAATTAAAAAGAGAGTTTGGTGAAAAAAATGGGTTTCCAATAAAATGATTATCAAGTCAAAGTTTGAGTTCTCAAATGAAAAAGAATGAAAAGAACTTGAGAAGGAGTGAAGATGATTGCAACAATGCTTTGAAAATGTGAAGTCACTGAATCAAATTGACCATACCTTAACCCTCAGCCCCATTACAAGCCTAAAAAACCTTTGAGATCTTGCATGAACTAGGTTGTGTGATGATTGGAAAATGTGGGAAAACCTATGGGATGATGCTTGCATGTATTTCTCTTTTGGAAGAGTGAGAGTTGTGTTAATTCCTTACTTTTTTTATTGATTTGCTTTGTGAGAGCATGGAATCGTTCTTGATGTGAGGGCACTTGAATGCGTTTGTTGAAACATTGTCTGGCATTAGAAAAGAAGTTATGGTGAGCTTGAGCTTGGTTTGATACCGGCTAGTCATCATTTGAAACTTTTGAATCATGTATGAGTGTAACATATTATTGAGAGTAGTCTTGTAATGACACTTGCTTGTTAGCTCTCATTGAAAACTGTTGTAGACACCCTTGTTGAACTAATTGTGTTCTTGATTTACTCGAGGATAAACAAAAGTTTAAGTTGTGGGTGTTGATGAGTGGTAAATTTACACTAATTTGAGGCCTATTTAGTTCAACAATTAGTGTCCACAATGCCTAATTTTGTCCTATTCTAATGATATTTTGATGATTTGCAGCTATGAAGGCTAAGGGACAATGCAAGGTTGACTGTTTGAAAGAATGACCAAAAACATGAAAAGAAGTGTCGACTCCACATTGTTGATCGTCTAATACAAAGGGTGGATCATCCAATTGGCACGACCTCTCCCAAAATGATTGTGCTCAACACTTGAATTAATTGAGGCAAGTCGACATACAACTTGATAGGGGAAATAAATAACCATCTCTTCTTGCACTGTACGTTTACGGCTCAAATTTGGAACCTGTTTCTCAACATCACAAGCATGAACTGGACAATGCCAGAAGAACGATGACTCGCCGAATGCAAAAGGCAAACTTGCTGAGCATCGCCGAAGGTGACAATACTTGGAGAAAAACTGAAGGCTTAAAAGGCGAACAAAGGTGGTACTCGCTGATCCTCCGAATGTGTAAGGCAGACTCTAATGAGCTCACTGATTGAGGTTCAAACACCTGAAGCCTAAATCAAGTGAAAGGCGAGTTAAGGAGCAATTGGTGATTAGCCGAATATGCTCGGTGAGCCCGACTAACGTTGCCAAAATGGTCACGCATTGAGTTTTGGGCTAAATTTTGAGAAACTATAAATAGCCCAAATAAGAGAGAAAGAAGGGTTCTGAATATTTTAGAGAGACTAGTCTAAACAATTTTTCTCTAGAGTTTTAGAGAGAGAAACACTTTACTTTGAAGAACACTTTTAGTTTTGGGGTTTTCTACTTTTCTCTTGAAATTGACAAATTGAAGTTCAATTCAAAGTGGATATTCCTTATAATTGCTTAATTTCATGTTACCCATGACTGCTTTCATGAAAGGTATAATTTCTTTACACTTTGTGATAGCTGGCTAAAAATTCAAAGTCTAGGGGTGCAATTATGGGGTTGGGTGTTGATTTAATGTAGTATGTATTGTGTTATGCTCTATCTTCTTATTGTTTATATATGGATTTGGTCTATTTAGCATGGCGTTAATGTATGGGTTAAGGTTGCAAACTTAATCCTATTTCCGATCTCTGAATGATGCTCGAAAGAGATTGATTGGAGTGGGTGATTAGTTTGATACTTGCAATTTAGGTTTGATGTTTGTAGTTTCCTTTAAAAAGAGATTATGGGTTGGATTTATTTGCCTAATTCTGCTCGAAAGACAGAATAGTGTAATGTATTGGGTTGTTCAGTTTTGCATATAGATGAGACCAAAAAGAGATTCTATGAATGGATGCTATGAGATTAGTGTCATTGAAGATGACCCAGGCTATCCATGGATGTTTAGCACTATAGAGCAACACAATTACCCCTATATGACATCGATTTCCAATCCTCGCACCCTAGATTACTTGTTACTTATTTGAATTTATGAAATCTTAGTTTAATTTTGATTAGTGATAATAAAACCCTTTTCATAAATTTGGTGAGATCATCCACCCAAATGTTCTTATTTCTTGATAGAATTCTCTGTGCTGTATCACTCTCTTTGGGATTCGACCCTGACCTTTAGTTGGATATTTTTATTGACTACGACCACTTATTCTTTGGATTTGTTTTAGAGAGTAGTTTGAGCGATATCACGATGCTAGTCATTTTGGGAAAAATGATCACACGGGCAATATGAATGATATGCATGTAAACATCGTCCAAAGAACGAGAGATATCTGGTTACCTCCTACCACTAGGAGAGTAGTGTTCCATGTGATCGGAACCATGATTCAATTGCTTCAAATGCAAAGAATGTTCGAGGGTCTTACTCATGAAGACCCCCATGAATATCTCAGGAATTTTGTGGATATTTGTGGACCATTTACCTTTAATAACATTTCTCAAGAGTCCATTCTGATGAGGCTATTTCTATTCTCCTTAATTGGGGAAACTACTAGATGGTTAGCCGAGCTACCTAATGATTCTATCACTTCATGGGAAGAGCTGTCCGATGCATTCCTTGAGAGATTTTGCCCTCCCTTGAAGATGATAAAGCTGAGGGACAACATCTAAAACTTTAAAAGGGTGCTTGATGAACCTCTTCATGAGACATTGCGATTTCGATAGTTATTATTGCAGTGTCCAATACATAGTGTTCTGGACAACTTATTGTTACAATATTTTGTTGTAGCATGGATTCTGTTAACAAAGGGTTAGCCGACCAACTCTTTCAAGGTGGGCTGATAAGGCAGCCATATGAAGTAGCGGTATTGTTGCTTGATGACATGGCAAAAATCAACCGAGCATGACATACTTGGGAGGATCAAGTATTTTCTCTAAACTTGAGCCTGAGCAAGGAACACATGGAAAAGGATCATGATAGTGATGAAAATATGGCTAAGATGATTACTTAACTTGACTTGCTATCTAAACATGTCGCGCGAAGTGGACTTAAGTTGGTAAATGTAGTTGGTACAAGCAGTTGGAAATTCCCGGATGATGTCAAGTTTGAGGTATTATATAATGAAGAAGAACATTCTTGGAAAATCAAATGAGGGGTTCTCATCCAAACTATCCAAGATCGAGTGGGAACCAAGGTTGGAACAAGGAGCGAGAAAATGGTTGGAGAGATTGGAGAGATCGAGGTGGAACTTGGAGTGATAGGAAGTTTGAAAAAGATAGGTTTTTCCCACCTCATGATCGCCCCAAACCAAAAGAGCAAGCTGGACCGCAAGTAAGCCGAACAGATAAAATGTTAACACGGATCTTCAACAAGGTTGAAGGGTCTGACAAGGTGTTGAAGGATGAAAAATGACTTCTCCACTTTAACCCAAATAGTTACTTATCATTCTGTGTCAATCAAATAGCTCGAGACTCAGTTGTGTCAACTCTCCACCCATCTCAATCCAAGGCAAAAAGGAACATTGCCTAGTGACGCCATCCCAAATCACAAAATTATGGTTGATGAGTAAGAACTGTGCGTGCCACGACTATTGAGCAACACAACTATCCCTATGTGACATCAATTCCAATTCCCATACCCCTAGATTATTCCCTAATTGTTTGAATTTCTTAAGTTTTAGTTTAATTGTGACACTTGATATCAAAACCATTTTTCGTAAATTTAGTGGAATCATCCACCCTTCTTTTTTAATTTCTGTAAATGAATTGATTTACAATCTAAATTTCCTAATTGAAATCTCTACATTATATCACTTTCTGCAGGATTCGACCTCAACTCTTAGTTGAGTATATTTTTGACTACGACTGCTTATTCTCTTAATGATTTTTAAGGATAATTTTAGCATTATCACACCACAATGGAAAAAACCATGGTCAAGTGAGAGCTTGTTGGCTGATCCATAAGTAGCCCTTTGACTACCCGTAGAAGTGGGCATAGCCGACTGAATCGTACGAGCTGAATATTCTTGCTGATCGGAACCCTTAGAATACAAACAAATGTAGTTACCCACATTCTTGGACCTCTTAGACAATGTCTTGGCCTGTCCAACCTGTCGAACTCCCTTTACCTTCTTTGCATAATCAGTCACCTTATTGAAGCTCTTTCTTGCATAGGTCATATGCACAAAAAAAACTTGCAACTCAGAACTCAAACCATTGACGAAAAAACGAATCCTCTACTCTTTAGTGTTCACCAACTACATAGCTTAACAAGATAAGGTATGGACTTAGCCTCATAAGCAGCCACAATCATGTTACCCTGCTCAAGATCCATAAAGTCACCCTTCTTCCTATATCTGAAAGTGCGAGTTACAGATTTCTCAAAAACAATACATGAAACTGTGTCCAAGTCAGTGGAGGCAAGACTGATGATCGACATTCCAAAAAATCTCTCCACCACTGCTTTGCCTCACCTTGAAGCTGAAAAGTCACAAACTCAACCCCATGTTGCTGCACAATACCCAACTTATGTAGCCTCTAATAGCAGTCAGAGATGCACTATCACGACCCAGGACTACCCCTTATATGTGACATGGTGCCTAGTGTCCCAAGAGACCTTAAGCTAACTGCATGGCATAACATGATACTAAGATAACATACATAACTAAAATAACATGGAGAGCCGAATAAAGTCTCAAATGACTATCTCAACATAATATGAAAAACTAAGTATAACGATAGCTATGCGAAAATACTAATCTGAAATAGCTTCTAATCATAAATGAGTCGCTAGGACAAACCCTAGCTCACTCGAACATCTAAAACTGAAATAAAGTCTGAAATGAACTTAAGGAAAGCATAAGTGGCATGTCCACGAGCAGTGAGGACTCACCAAAGTAGCGGTAGGCTAATAAGTGTCCGTACTAACCCCGAGCTAGATAGAATGCATCAACACCTATATTATGAAATAAGATAGGTATAAAAGGTATGCAGTGCGTACTCGGAATGTACTGAATGCATGGAAATGCATAAATATCACACAATAACATGATATGTCTAAAAACATGATAATGCAATGACCAAGTAAACATAACATGAAAACTGATAATCTGATTCTGTAAACATAGTACAAGGTCATGCATTCTTATGAAAATCATAATCATAATCATTTGGGGGAGATACCATTAAAAGACATAAGCCATGTGAGCTATAATATGGAGTGTAGTGTTTTACTCCTACACTGAAAAAGAGAGTGTCCTACTTGCCAAAATATGAATCATAAATCATGAGCTAAGGTGAATTCATTAGCTAAAGTCAATCAAGACAAAGTCCTATGGAGGCATATACATCTGGGACTTTTCCTAAGGGTTGTGACTTTTTTGATGAGTTGTGACCTTTTTGAAGAGTTGTGACTTTTACGAAGGATTGTGAATTTTCTAAAGAGTTGTGACTTTTTCGATGAGTTGTAACCTTGCTGAAGAAGGGTTGTGACTTTTTTGAAAGGTTGTAACTTTTTTAAAGGTTGTGACTTTTCTGATGAGGCATAATAAGTACCTTTTTACATTACCCTTTGTTGGCTATAAATTGAGGGTTTCCTCACATTTTTCAAGTATGAATTTTCTATGTTTTTTATTCTTCTTCTTAAAATATCCAATTTAGTATATTTTGTATATTTTATATTGTATTAATATTATATAAAAAGTACACCTTTTCACATTGAAGGGTTGTGACTTTTCTAAAGGTTTAAGACTTTTCCAAAGAGTTGTGACTTTTTCGATGGGTTCTGACTTTTTTGATGAGTTGTGACCTTTCTGAAGGGTTGTGACTTTTCTTTTAAGGCACAATAAGTACATTTTCATACTGCCCCTTGTTGGCTATAAATAGATGGGTTTCCTCACATTTTTAAATTACAAATTTTCTATCCTTCTTCTTCTTAAAACACCCAATTTAGTATATCTTCTATATTTGATATTATATTCATTAAAAGCATACACCTTTTCACATTTAAGAATTGTGACTTTTCCGAAGGGTTGTGAGTTTTCCAAAGAGTAGTGAGTTTTCTGATAAAGCACAATAAGAATATTTTCATACTGCCATTTGTTGGCTATAAATGGAGGCGTTTCCCCACATTTTAAACTACGAATTTTCTAAGTTTTCTATTTTTTCTATTCTTAAAAGTCTCAAGTGTGATTTGTAGTCGTTGAATGAGTTCGAAGTTTCGAATTTTAACACCCTCTAACTTGAATGTTAAATAACTATAATACCGTCAACTAAAAACACTCAATTTAGTATATCTTCTATATTTTATATTTATATTTATTTATATTATATTAAAAGCAGGAACTCCTACAATACAACAATAAGTAAGTAAAGAACTATAGGGGAATGGTGGAGAAGGTATACATAAGAGGTGTAATTAAGAGATTTTAAGAGTGACTTTTTACATTTACATATCACAATTAATTTTAAAATGAGAAAAAGTCAAAAAAGGACAAAAAAGATAAATATAATTAGAGGCGATAGAGAGGAGTCACACCAACTTACATTATTCATAGGAACTTATACTTTATTATTCCATTTATAATCCTTTACTTAAATTTTAGGTTTAATGATATTGACATTATCTTGAAAAAATAGTGAATAGTTTGACATTCACGTACAACGCACGTGCATCAAACTAGTATTATGTGCATCAATACTAATATATTATAAAAAGTGGGGAGCTCCAAAGTGCAAAGTTGGATTACCATTTTGCCCCTACACTAAATTAAAATCTAATTAATTAACTAAATAAATAGTACATTTAATTAAAAAATCTTATTTTATTTATGAAAAATAACCCTATAAAGTTATAAGACGATAATACCCTTCAATGAATGCATACATTAGCCCTTCATAATTCAATATATTAATCACTAGTCCGCACTTCGCGCGGTAATTAAGATCTTATTGAATTTATATAATATTTTTTTTTTATAATGATAAAATTCTAGGGAGCCATTTTTCAAATGAGGATGAGTTAGTGAAAAGAAAGATACTTACTAATAATAATATTTATCACTATCTGTAATTAAAGGTAATCTTCCACTTAATTAGAAAATTTATATAAATAATTGTCTTACTCATTCTTATTTATTTGTTAATTCACAAGTAATATGTTAATTATGCAAATAAAATATTTATAGTTATTGTATGTTAAGTAAACATTATGCATAATTTAAGATATTTTATTGTACATAAGTCCTCTCATCTACTATTAATTAGAGAATTTACATAAATTCTTTCATCGTATTCGTTCTTATTTAAATATTTTCCCTACAATAATTATGTATTTTATAAATTCTAAAGCAAAACTCTCTGTTTATTGGTCCATTAAATGATAAAAGTTTGATCTTCAAAAAATTATCTTGCATTAAAATAAAAATAAAAAATGAAAATAGTGTCGAAACTAAAAAAAATGGGACTTTTGTGACATTGCAAGTTGAGGTGTCTCTCTATTATTTTTGATTTTTAGTTTTCATTTTTTTCCATTATTGTCCTATTCTCTCCTTCCTTTTATATTATTCTTCCTTAGTTATGTTTCCCTTAATTCTCTTATTCAGTAAAAGCTATTAAATTTCCTCCAATATTCTCTATGACTATTATTACTTTTCTCCTACTTTGCTATTGTTACTTTCTCTTTTACTGTATCTCTAATTCTTCTCTTCTTCTTTCTTTTTCTAACCCTTTTCACTCTCATTAAAGATGATTTCAAAACTGAAATACTTTATTTCTTAAAAGATTGTGCATTAATTATATATTGTTCTTTTCATCTAATTTCTTATAATTAAAGTCCCAAAGAAGATGTGTGTAGTGTGTGTTTTTTTTAATATAATTTCTTTAGTTTTAAGTCTTATGACTTTTTGATTGTCGTAAGTATGTAGCTTTCTTAGATGCAAATTAGTTATTGTAACTTCATCTGGGATATACTAATTACTCATTAATGTTCAAAAATTATTATTGATAAATTTAAAATATATATTAAATATTGAAATGTTTCTTATGGTAAGAAGTACCATTTATGTTTTCTTCTCTTCTTCTTTCTTTTTCTAACCATTCTTCACTCTTATTTAATATTATTTCAAAACTGAAATATTTAGTTCTTCCTCGTTCATGCCCATAATTCTCCATCTTTTCCCTCTTAATTCTTTATAATATTTGCATTAGCTTCTTTAATCTATTAATCAAGATACATTATGAAGATAAATAGTTAATTATTTGATATAATTTTTTAGGATTTTAAAAATAAGTCAATGAAGAAAATAAGATATACTCATTTGGAGTCCTTTTCTTGGTGGTTTTGTGGTACTTAAGTAGAGAAATAGGTTAATTTTCCTTTCAATGTTGTGTTTCAGGTACATGTTGGTGAAAAAGGAGCTTCGATGAAAAATAATGAAAATTGGGGTAAAATGGAGCTAAAAACAAGGATTTTGGAGCTGGCAGTGAATTGCTCTCCGCGAACGCGGAGAGCTGGGCGCAAACGCAGAGCTCTAGCCGGTATTGAACCACGAACGCAGGATAGCCTCCGCGAACACGGAGTGCAACTTCTCAGAGTACCGCGAACGCAGTGCTTTCTCTGCGAACGCGGAGAAGAAAAGATGACTGGCGTTTGGGCAGTTCTGGAAATTCACATTTTGACCCCAATTCACCATATACACTGATTCACAGCCATTTTGAGGATATACCAAGCAGAATATTGAGAGAGAGAACATTGAATAGAGAAGAAGAACTTGGGGATTGAGGCTTGGGCTTAGCTTTGAGATCAAGATTCCTCAACAAACACCATTAGAGTGAAGATTGTGAGATTGGGTTGTAATTATTTTTCATCTTTCTTCAACTTTTTGCTTTGTATTGTTGAATTCTAGGTGTTAATTGTTGATTAGTTATTTGGATGTTGTGTTAGACATAATCAATATTTGGATTTTTGATTTCTATCTTGTGCTTTTGTAATTAGTTGATTGCTTTATCATTTGTGAAATGGGTTTTTGATTATCTAATTGATCTCATCCTTCAATTGCTTTCCATTAGAATTGATCACTCCTTGGACTTGCCTATTAACTTTGATTTAGCTTGTGAGAGTTAATTGAGGGCTGGGTGCGATTGATTGGTGCATTAATTGAGGTTTAGCAACTCAATTGCCGAATCTTGCTAGAAATAGTGAATCCTTACATTGCCTTCAATCGGATTGCTTGTGTTGCCACTTGATTGGATTCGTAAGAGCTAATTGAGAAATATTTGCCTATGTTCGATAGAATTAGGTAGATAATTTAGTTTCCGAGGCATAAATGATTTTACCCATGATTAATTGAGATTGTATGATGCTAGTGTGCAATGGATCGTATGGATTTTGATCGATTTCCCATTCCCAAATTCCTTTGGTAATCTTATTCGATATAGCTTTGTATCTTATTCTCCTCTATCCCCTATCCTAAATTCGTTACTTATTATCTTCATTTTATAATTGTATCTTTCATTTCGAATTCAAACTAGTAGCTAGCAATTCTTTGTTTCTTCAATTGCCCTGCACATTGTTCCTCGTGGGATAGACCCCAACTCTTCATTGGGTTTATACTTGCATAGTGACCACCCACACTTTGAATCGTGATAGGTGTGGTTGAGCGTTATCTGTGTACGCCACAACTGCTTTCACAGTCTGGGAAGACTTGAGGGAGCATTTTGATAAGGTCAATCGAATGAGGATTTATCAACTACATAGGGGAGATCCACACACTTTCGCAAGGTATTGATTCTGTCTCCACTTACTTTACTAAATTAAAGAATTTATGGGGAGAGTTTGATGCTCTCGTGCCTTCACCGAGTTGTGCTTGCCCAAAATTGAAAGAATATGCAGATCACTTGTATCAGATGCGCCTAATTCAATTTTTGAGTGGCTTGAACGAGTCTTATGACCAAGCTCATCGACAGATTCTGCTGAAATGTGTAACTCCTTCTATCAATCAGGAATATGCCATGATTATAGAGGATGTTATACAACATTCAGCTTGTGTAACTGTTGCATGTGAGAAGCCTGATGCAACTCCACTTGCTATGCAAGTTAACCGAGGTCATGGTTTCAATACTGGAAATCAAAATTATAAAGGTAGAAGGTGTGAGTATTGTCACTTTACTGGTCACACAAAAGAGAATTGTTACAAGCTAATTGGCTATCCTGATGACTAGAAACAATGGAGAAAATCTGGTTATAACAGTGGTAACTCAAGGAGACAAGCTTCACATAGCTCTGGAGGACACAGTAATCAAGGATTTTGACCTTTTGGTGGTACTGGAGGCAACACTGGGCAACTCTAAGCAAATGCCAGTTCTAGAGATCAGCCGGATCACACCCAAATTGTTTCCACCCGCCATGAAGTGAACAATACTTTTGTGGCTAAGGCACATGGATTCACTGATGGAGAATATAAGCAAATTTTGGACTAACTACACAAAGACAACAAGGAGGTGAAGGAAGCTAATATGATAGGTATGGCTACTTGTTTCTCATCCAATGTTTCTTCGCATACTTGGATATTAGATTCTGGTTGCTCTTATCATATCACAACTGATAGAAAGTTGTTAACCACCAGTAGATGCTTAGATAAGTCTCACAAAGACACATAGTAAATTTGCCCACTAGAGATAAGGCTGAAATATCACACACTGGAGAAGCATGCATGTTTAACTTTGAAATTGGAAAGGATGTAATGGTTGTCCCTGACTTCAAGTTCAACTTATTATCAGTATCCAAAATAACCAAGGAACTATCCTGTTTTGTTTCTTTTTACCCTGACTTCTGTGTGTTTTAGGATCTTTACAGTGGCAGGGTGAAAGGGATTGGTAAGGAAAAAGGAAGTTTATACTTCTTCAAAGGTGGATGTGGAGAAACAAGGTTCAGTGGAAGTCGAAATCATCAAAAAATAGCAGCAGGGGTATCCATGCAGGATTGTGGCTTATGGCATAGAAGGCTTGGTCATCCTTCATCTCATGCTTTGAAATGTCTAGATTTACTACTTAGTAATAAAGATGCAGAATCTCTTACTAGTTGTTAGTATGCCCATTAGCTAAGAACTCTGGACTTCCATTTCCTATTAGTGAGTCTAGATCGTCTATATCCTTTGACATTGTACACATGGATCTATGGGGACCCTATAAGGTTCCCATATTTGATAAGAAATACTACTTTCTTACAGTTGTTGATGATCACAGCAGATATACTTGGATTCATTTACTTCAGCTTAAATTTGAAACTATTGTAGCTATTAAATTTTTTTTCCCAGATGATTAAGACTCAGTTTGGTTCCACTATCAAAGTAGTAAGAACATACAATGGCACAAAGTTTTTTAACTCTCAGTGCAAGGAATTGTTCATGACCTTGGGGATTATACATCATAGCAGTTGTCCTTATACTCCACAGGAGAATGGTATTGCGGAATGGAAACATAGACTGATCTTGAATATAGCTAGGGCCATCAGATTTCAGTCTTCCATGCCTTTGAATTTTTGGGGTCTTTGTGTTAAAGCTGCAGTGTATCTAATGAACAGACTACCCTCCTCCACCATTGATGACAAGAGTCCCTATGAATTGCTGTTTTCCAAAGTCCCTAACCTGAGCCATTTAAGGGTGATAGGATTTCTTAGTTAAGCCTCAGTACTTCCCAGAAGTGACAAGTTTTCAGAGAGAGCCACACCTGTTGTTTTGATGGGGTACTCAGCTACACAGAAAGGTTACTTATTAATGCATCTGCAATACAAAGAAGTTGTTTGTTCATAGATATATCATTTTTCATGAGCACTTCTTTCCTTTTGCATCCTCATAGCCTCCTACGGGAGATATAAGTGTAGTACTTCCTACTTGTTTTGATGAATTGATGCCAAATGAGGTCTCACCTTCCTGTGATGGGGTAGTTCTTCCATCAGCTGAAGACTTTCATGAATTACCTATTGTTCTCCCACCAATTGAGGAGTCACATGACTCACCTGTTCCTATTGTCCCTCTCAGGAAGACCACTAGATTAACTAGACAACCTATATGGTTGAAAGACTGCACAACTTCTGGAAAGGGTACTTGTAGTAAGTATCCTCTTGCCAATCATCTTTCCTATGATAATGTCTCTTCACACTATCATAGTTATCTGGCAAGGTTTTCTATCTTAGTTGAGCCTCAGACTTTCCAACAAGTTGTTAAGGATGATAAATGGATTCAGGCCATGAAGCTGGAAATACAGGTCCTTGAAGACAATCATACTTGGCAAGTAGTTGACTTACCTCAGGGATAAAATACTGTAGGATCAAAATGGGTGTACAAAATCAAATACCAGGCCAATGGTGAAGTGGAAAGATTCAAAGCTAGGCTAGTAGCTAAGAGTTATAGCCAATAAGAGGGCTTGGATTATCATGACACCTTTTCTCATGTTGCAAAGACTGTTATTGTTAGATGTGTCATTGCCTTAGCTACTTCTAAGGGTTGGTGTCTATACCAAATGGATGTGCATAATGCCTTTTTACAGGGTGATTTAGAGGAAGAGATTTACATGTAGATGCCTGAAGGGTTCAGAAGTCAAGGACCAACTAAGGTTTGCAGACTCCTTAAGTCCTTGTATGGTCTTAAGCAGGCCTCTAGACAGTGGAATATTTAACTCACTTCTACCTTAATAGCTGCAGGCTTCATTCAAAATTCACATGATTATTCATTATTCACTTTAAAGAAGCTAGAGGGGATGGTAATTGTTTTGATCTATGTTGATGACTTACTTATCACTGGGGACAGTGAAGCATTAATCAAAGAGGCAAAAGAAGTATTACATCAACAATTTAAACTTAAGGACTTAGGACAACTGAGATATTTTTTGGGAATTGAAGTTTTGAGATCCAAGGATGGGATAATCCTAAATCAAAGGAAGTATATTTTGGAGCTCATAGCTGACATAGGCCTTAGCGGTGCAAAATCAGTGGCCACTGCACTAGAATCCAACTTTAGATTAACTTCAATAGAATTTGATCAAGCTACGGGCCTTCATGGAGATGATGTTTTAATAGACTTCTCAGCTTATCAAAGATTAGTGGGTAAATTGATGTATGCTACCATCACTAGACCTGATATTAGCTATGTAGTCTAGACACTTAGTGAATTCATGCAACATCCCAAGAAGTCATATTGGGAAGCAACTACCAGAGTTGTAAGATACCTGAAAGGAACAATTGGTCAGGGCATTTGGTTACAAGCTCAGCCTGCCACAACAGTAACATGTTGGTGTGACTCAGACTGGGTTGCATGCCCCAACACAAGAAGGTTTGTCACTGGGTATATGGTGAACTTTGTGGAGTCTTTAATATCATGGAAATAAAAAAAACAACAGACTATTTCTAGAAGTTCAACTGAAGCTGAGTATAGAAGTATGTCTGCAGCTGTGGCAGAGGTGACTTGGCTGCTGGGATTGTTCAAAGAGCTTGATGTACCTATTCAGATGCCTATCATATTATTGAGTGATAGTCAGTCTGCTATATATTTCATGAAAGGACCAAACATATTGAGATAGATTGCCACTTTATTAGGGACAAAGTCAAAGCTGGTTTGGTTCAAACAACATATGTACACACACAACAAGAAGTAGCTGATTTGTTGACTAAAGGATTGAGTCAGGCTCAACATGTGCACTTATTAAGCAAGCTGGGAGTACTTAACATTCTCCGTCCTTCATCTTGAGGGGGAGTGTTGAGATGTGCACATTTTTCATTTTTTCTGTTAACACTGTAGATCATAGTTAGTTATAACTGTTTCAGTTGTAGTTAGTTAGTGAACTGATTAATTGACAAGTTGGAAGATTAGGTGTCAATAATAGGAGTTAGTTACAGTTAGCTAAGTGAATAATCTTGAGTGAGATACTCGTGTATATATAGGGCATCCTCATGTGTAAAGGGCGGTTGAAATTACAGAAATAATATCCTCTTCTTCCTTCTGATTTCTTCTTCTCTAATGTTCATCAATGGAGAATTAGGGTTGTTAGGTTAAAGTTTCACAAGAATGACTGATATTACTGCTATATAAATAGAAGAAATTCGGTCGCTAATGGCTGTTTCTGGTTGCTTAAAGTCCCATTTCTGGTCGCTAAAAGCTTGCACTAGATATCATCAATTTTTCTATTTTTCAAAGTCTCCGAACGGACCCTCGAAATTCGTTCGGGACCCAATGAAAATAAACCAGATATGCTACCCCACTAAATTTGACATTTCAGACTCAATGGCACAATCAAAATTTCCATACGAGGTCATCTCGATGAAAAGTGGGTCCCACACCCATGCACCATTTTAAGCCAAAATCCACAAGGGAGCTCGGAAGCCTCAGGAGGCACACGAAAGGTCGTTAAAGAATAAACTTGACATTTCGGAGCTAACCGCGTGGATGGAATTTCAATCTGAGTACGTTTACCAAGAATGTTGATCGAAGTTAAACTTAGGCCAAAGCTTAAAGGCTAAAACGCCTAATGGCTCAAACTCGTACCGAGAGACTCAGGACTCGAGCCGAACATGCTACTAGCCTAAAGTGACCATTCCGGAATTGATGGAACCAGCAAAATTTCATTTTGAGGCCGTCTTCATGAAGTTTTAACTGAAGTCAACCGTTCAATCTTCAAGAGCTCCAAAATACAGAAACGGGCATAAAACCCAAATGAACGACCAAGCAACCGAACAGTCAGTGCCAGTAAGTTATAAATGACTTGGGGTTGCCACAGAAATTCTCTAAACGTGAAAAAGATTGGAAAACAAAGAAAATGACCTGGAGGGTCATTACAACATCCACTACTAAAAGGACTTTCGTCTGCGAAAGTAGAAGGATAGTTACAATCTGAAGGCACGAAAAGATGAGGAAACAGGGCCCGCATGCTCCCCCAGACCTTCAGACACCCTCACATATCGAACAACACCATCACAGAACTCAGGCTGAGAGAAAGATCCTTAAATTCACTTCAAACTCCAAAAGCTCCTCCAATTCCCCTTTTGGGCTCCAACTCTCGCTCAATTAACCTGAACTTGAACGAAAACACCAGCTTCATCTGAGGAAAACCAAAAACCACACCGAAACAACTGAAATGAGAAACACAAGACCATTGTAGATGCAACTCAACTCATAATTCAAAATACTTGCCTTATGCTCCAAATCCATCTTCTTCCAGCCACCAAGAGCGTTCTGTCGGTCCTTGGCCACCCTGAATAGCTCCAACACCATCTAAAACTTTCTTATAGAACCGTACAATACAAACCTCGAAGGAGTCACATACTTCAACTGAACCTCTAGGGATGACAACAATCCAAACGAGGAAAATAGCCCGGGGCAAAGCCCAAAATTCTAATCTCCACTTTAAAAACTAAGAATCCCTGCTGAAACTCAACTTCTAAAACTAAACACTCCACTCCAAGGGACGATTATCCCACAAACGACAAGGCCGTACTGAGCCCAGCCCCAGTGGCTTAGTTCTACCATAGGAACTTCCGAAGAGCCGACACTATCTGCCCAATAACCATGCTGTCACCTCAAATCTGAGCCGTCCATCCTAGTCCAAGGGAAACCATGCCAGTAGACGGCGAATAAACATAGTCAACTGATCGATAATGGTCCAAGGGCACCAACCCCCCTCAACGAACACCAAAAGGCACCCAATATGCTAAAAGCAAACCTTCCATCCTGAACAAATTCAAAATCTCACATTTCACGAATTGCTTAAACCCCGTCTCGGATGATGAACCTTCTAAGCAACCTTTAATTCTGCAACATAAGCTAAAGTTTTAATCCGCCTAGGGACACCACCTTTCCAGCTCTAGAACACAACCAAGACCTCGAGAGCTACCAACCTAACCGTAAAGAACCAACCACAATAGCAATAAGGTGCAACAAGAGATACCCTTTCCAAATCCCAACTAGCTATGGTCCAGCACCAAAACCCTTGAAAAAGACAGCTTCAAAAGATTGAACGAACAAACCACAACTTTTCAACTGAGAACAAGACTAAGGCAAACGGGAAGACACGACCAACTAAGATTACTGCAAAACCACAGAAGGCTGTTCCACCTTCTTCACAACTCCAACAACCACAAATCTTCCAACCACCAATAAACCCAAACACCAAGAATGTCACAAAGAAACAAATCAGGTAGGTAAAAGGGAGCAAACCTTAACTTCGCAGCCTCAGGGCTGAAAATGCTAATAAGGCAAAGGGAAGGATCGACAGGCGGGATACACCACAACTCTGAAGATGCTATACCTCCATTCATATAATGCCTCAACAACCAACCTTTCAGCTACGAACCCAACAATGCCAAGCAACGAAGATAGTCGTGTAAGCCAAGAAACTAGAATGGCAGGAGAGAAATACTAACCAAGGCAACACTAGCTATGCACAAAGGTAAGAAGAGCCATTCAACCATTAGTCCAACGGGACGACATGCAACTAAGGAAATCTTCTAAGCAACCTAAAACTAACAGCACAACTCCCAAAACTGGCAGAGCTGGTCTAACCACCACTCTAGCAAGGATCGACACCACAACAACATCAACCGTTAAGGAGGACAAAAAATGGAAGCTAACTATCCTGGCCGCAAACCTCAACAGAACTACAGTGGAAAAGGCACGGGGTGCTACTCAACCACCACTCCCAAATAAAGGAATCCGACCTAGTCGATCCACTACTAAAAGAAATCAACTACAGAGCCAAAAACACATACACAATCCCAAATAAGGCGGCCACAACAGCCAGGAAATAAACAAAAAGTCAAATAAGCACACATTGGTATGAAAACCCCAAAACCACACAATACGAGCAATGCAGAGCAAAACAAGGAAATCAAGCAAATACAATCGATACCTGGATCCTCGGCCTCTAGCTGACCTGTAGAAGCACAGAACAGATCGTGAGTGACCCCGGCCTGAACGCCTGAAGCACTATCAACACCACCTTGAGCACTACCTCTGACTGGAGATGATGTAAACCCACGATACTGACCCAGCTGAGCAAACCACGCAATGGCCCCACGTCTGGGACACTCTCTAGATTGATGGCCAAGCTCTCCACAGATACGGCAAGGCCCAACCACTCTAGCCTAGGGAGTAGAAGAAGCCATAGGTGAATGGATGAGTAACTCCAGCCTGGGGCAATCCCTGGACCAGTGGTCAAGGTCACCACAGTCATAAGAAGACAGCCACCACGACCTGCAGAAATCGAATCTAAACTTTTCAAGCTTTGGCCCGTGCTGGGACCACCCTGATGGTGATGGCTATCCCAGAAGCATGTAATGCCGGCTGAACAGGTCGACTAGACTGACCCTGCTGGAACCTCTGACAGAACCTGTCCTGAGGATCTCTAGGACTAGAACGGGGCCTACGGTTGCTATTGTCCTGCCTGGCCCTCTTGCCGCTGTCTCCGTACATCTCAAGGCATGCCTGCTCCACTGCCCTCACATGGCTGACAATCTAGGTAAAGGTAGACCCCGGCTCTATCATGTGCTCTGACGCCAAATGGAATGGCAATGAGATCCCTCTGACGAACTCCTGACTCATCCTAATCCGTAGGGAATAATGCGGGGTTAAGCCCTACCCATCCAAGAAATCCCAACATATGCTTAGATACTGAGGACCACCCGACCCAACTCTGTCCTGGGCAGTACTCGCTACACCAAGAATCGCACCTGTCGGTGGTGTACTCCCCAAAGGAACTCGGGCCTCCTAACACTAAATCTCGGGGAACCAAGGTAGCCAATGATTCTTTCAGAGCCTGGGCTGCCCCTAAACTCTCCGTCTGCTGAAGAACACCTCTGACTCTAGGGTCTTGGCCTGACTGAGGCCCTATAGCCTGACTAAGTGCTGAACCTCCGGTAGAATGTGTTGACGCTCCATCCAAGCCTATCGAATACCTCGTGCTATCCATCTAAAGAGAGAATGGATTCCAAAGAAGCAGTTTTAGAGGTTATTCAAAATGAAAACACACGATACAGAGTCAAAAATAGAATTTCCTAAGAATGCTCTATAGCCTCCCGAAGATAGGATACGTACGTCAATGCACCGATCCACATGACTCAACTAGGTATTTGCTCTCATACCAACGATGCCGGTCAACTTAAGCTCTGATGCCAAATTGTCATGACCCGATTCCTCAGGTCATGATGACATCTACTACAACCAACTAGTAGGTAAGCCTAACCCGTAGCCCGGAACCAGAAGCAATGGGCTATCAAGCTGAAGAGGAACCAATGAAGTAACAAACGAATATAAAGAGAAGAAAGCGGAATCAACATAGATATATCCAAGGAAGCGTCCTCAAGACTTGACATTAGTCAGTAATCAAGCATCTAAATAAACAAGAGTACAAAGCTTTTACAAATACAAAATAGATATAGACAGTCTTCGAAGGCAAGTAAAGACTAGTCCTAGCCCATAATTGAAACGACCCCAAAAATGCCCGAAAATGTGCTTCGGAAACACCTATAATTGTAATTTCCATATATCTCAAAATCCGTGCATGATTTCGGAAATTCGACTTCATATTCTTATTTGTGGGGTCAAATTGAGTGGGAAATGGGTCTAACCCGAATTTTAGAGCAACCGTATCAAAATTCGAAAATCGCAAAAATTGCGATTTGGAGGGTCAACTTTAAAGGGGCATATCTCTTAGCACACAAGGAACTGGAAGGGCTGCAAACTATTAAATTAAAGCTCTTTGAGTTAGCTTTCCAACGCACTTGGTTTCACCTCATTCCGAGTTAGGATGAGGGAGTTATGACCATTTTCGTAAAACCTGTCTGTGCAGATTTGCAATTTCCAGTGAGCTATTTTTTTTAGGCGGGTTGGAGACGTTTTTTTTTTATAAAAAGGGGATATGTCCCATACTTAGTCATTTTTCTTAACTCCAAAAACACTCTCTAAGCCCTCTCCAAAAATTCCACCAAGATCTTCAACCAAATTCAAACATCTCAAGCTCTAATTCCGGATTCAAGACTCAATCTCAAGCTTCGATTCTCCATTCCAATCTTCATCAAGGATTCTCCAAAGTTGAGGTATGTGGGTTTGATTGTGGAAACCTTCCTTTCCACAAGTCCAACCATTTATCCTCTATTTCTACTTCAAGTTTATGGGTCCTTATGATTATTTATGAACTCTTGAATTATGGAATTACTACTACACACCCTATTATGGTCCATTTTGCATATTATCATGAAATGGAATTATTATGTGATGTTTATGGTTTACATGCTTCCATGATCAAATTATGAAGGTTGATATATATATGTATGTTGTTGGTGGGCTGATTTATATGGATTTTGGAATTGGTTGGACTTAGTATTCTTGAAATACATGATTTCATTTACATGAACAATTGCCCACCTTGTGTTTGATAAAATGCCCATTTATAGAATTCTTAGGAAAGGGAAGGTCCAAGGTACGTCCTATGAGTCGGATGGTTATGTAATTACTGAAATGATGATGAAATGGACACATGTATATGATTTTCTCTATATAAGTGTTGTGAGTCGACCAAGCCTAGTACGGGGGGTAGTAGGCCCGTATAACCGTATCGAGGGGTTGGTACCTTGGTTGCCTAGTATGGGGGGTAGTAGGCCCGTATAACCGTATCGAGGGGTTGGTACCTTGGTTGCCTAGTACGGGGGGTAGTAGGCCCGTATAACCATATCGAGGGGTTTGTACCTTGGTCCCTAGCTCGGGGGGTGGTAGGCCCGTGTAACCATATTGAGGGGTTTGTACCTCTTTCGCCTCTCCAAGGGGGTGGTAGGCCTTGGAAATACTATATTGATGGTCACTCGCCACACATGTACTACGTCCCACTAAATATGATTTTTATGTAAGCATCATTATACATATCATTTCATTAATATGCTATCTATTGGGTATGATTACGCATTTTTCCTATGATGTCCATCTAATGTAGCATTGCATTGCATCCCATATACTTAGTACATTCAAATGTACTAACGCATACTCTATGCCTACATGATGTCACCATGTAGGGACCGGAGCACCGCTTGACCATCCTCCTCCGCGTGGCTAGTACGATTTTCTATAGTGGTTATTGGTGAGTCCTCCATTTCGGGGACGTTGCTCATGATCTTTTGCTATGTATAAAACTTTTCCTTTCTAGTTATGTTTTGACTATGAGGGTGAGCCCGGTAGTTTGTCTTGGCCCCCGCTAAGTACTCATGTTTAGAGGTGGTGTTGGACAAGTTGTGTATTATGCTTGAGCTTGACTCATCTATGGTATTTATGTATCATTTCTTTTTTTTTCTTGCTCCCTTAGTCCCGATTTCCCCCTTGATTATGCTTATCGCTTATGGTCATTTAATTGCTTCCGCGACCAAGGATGTGTAATGATACGCTATGAGGCTTGTTTGGGGTTCCTTCGGGTTCCCCATTCGCCGGTCACATCTAGGCCCTAGGCTTGGGTCGTGACAATAATAGATGGAAATTAAAAACTCCGGACGCCAGGAGCTCACCCAATCTCCGAATGCAAGCTGCACAGCACCAAGACCAATCACCAGCGATAACCCATACTATGATCTACAGGGTGTAGAAGTGTAGTATAAGTACAAAATGAATGGTACTCAGTAGGCATATGCCGACTGAGCTCCAAAGATAAAGCAAGTATAAATAGCATATAAACAAGGTAGGAACAACACCAGTAACTAAATAGGATCTAAGAGAAGGTAAAGCAAGAAATAAGAGTAAAGAGCTAGGATACGCGAAGAAAGGGAACATAGTCAAAGAACGCACCTGTAAAAGCAAGCCACAACCTAATTACAATGAAAGAGCACTATAGGAGTCAACTAATCAAGAACGAAATACTGACTACCACCACTAATCACCTTAGAACTAATCCAACTGAACGTAGCAGGAAGCACCCATAACAAATCCAGACTAAGACACCCTGAAGACCATCTACAAATACAACATAAGATAAGAACAAGTATAATCAAACAATAACCGTCTAGACGCCCATACCCCCGGAAGGTATAAACAACAAATATACCCCAGCCTCCCATAAACCAGGGGACCAAACAACAAACAAGTATACTGGTGATAGATGATTCTAATGAATGCAAGTTTGAAGTAAAAACTAGTAACATCATCGGTGGCTCTCAGAGATCATCCACAACCAAGTGTATAGACCCATCCCAGCCCCCGACCTGCCAGGTGGGACGCTCCCTCATCAAGTTCAAAGGTGCACCAGCCAGAGGGACCCATATTGGACGCGGGTAGTCCGTGTACACTGCCTAGGCCCGAACCAGGTCTTATACATAACATATAGTATCCCCGTAGTGGTACTAAAGAGTGAGTGGCCAAGCCTATGTAGAAAGGGTGACGCTGCGCCGGATAGTCAAGTACATGCTAAAGGCATCTCAGATGCAGTCAATGTAGAAAAAGGGTGACGCTGCACTGGATATCGATAAAAACTGAGCGCATCCCCTGATGCCTCTGATACTGCCAGTATAAAAGGAGTACGTCCTCGACGCCTCATGAGTTTCCAAAATCAGTTTATCAAAGTAGTCCAGGTGGTACGACTCCCATTAAACACCAGTTTTAGAAAATAGTAAAAGTGTGAGAATGTCCTCTCAAAATAGTAGTAAATATTCAATTAAAGTAACGGGATCGTACCACAAGCAAGTGAAAATGCTCAATCAATGCAAGCATGCCATCACCAACATCCAAACAAGGTACACACAATCTAAAAGGTAAAACCAAATCATGCCACATTTCCAAGGCAAGGGAAACTAACTTGGGATCTAATAGCTCCTCAAAAATGGCCTCAGGACCAACAATAGGTAATAGACAATAAGGCATCACATGCCTACCGCTAATAAGAAAATGCAGTAATCAGGGGATAACTCAGAATCAAAATAGGGGGAGAAATATCTCTAGGATCAACGCCTTAACCCACAATATGCCATCTCCGCTCCCAACGAGCACAACTAAGCCAAACCTACGGCTACAACGAGCCTCTAAGGTCTCATGCACTAGCACAATGTACACCATCCATAACAAGCCCTACCAGAAGCTACGCCTAGCTATAAGGGCGGTACATCACAAGATAAATCATCTAAGGCTCAAACCTAGCCTAAGGCCCTCAATACCAATCTTAAATAAGGATGATAACGCTAGGTCAATACCACAACAAGGCCCATAGCCTAATCTAAGGATTTCACAAGACTGCTCTAGTCTAAGGCTCAATGGAGTCAAGAAAATGAGATATATATGAGGAGGCAAAACCTATACTCGGTAAACAACATCCTAAATCACATGCAATATATACTAAACGCTGGAGACCGTAGCTTACCTCGAAGCCAATCACGCGCGCTCTGAATCCACCCAATTGAAGTTCCGCCTTTAAGAATCACCTCCAATCGCCACCACGCAATCAAAATATTGATCACAACGTCATTACAGACGTTTTGACACCAAAATCACAATGATCATAGACGGACCTAAAATCGGGTCTAAAGCGGGATGGTGGGACGCGCGTCGAGAATCCTGAAATTGATTTCGTGAAAAGGTACATTTTACCTCCCCAAACTTGTGTCCTAAAATGGAACACAATTCAGGGCTCGGAACAAGCCGGAATTATAACATGCAACAAACCCACCATTAAAGAATACAAAAGAGAGCTGGCAGCTGCTTCAATGCAGAAATTACCTCAAACGGAGGGTACCCAACAGTACCCGAGCCCTCCAATGCATAGGCATAAACTTCTCGAACACGTTGGACTTTGAATCACCCAAAACGGAGCTAAAATGAGCAACATATCACCAAATCAATATAGCCAAAATTTAGAACTCAAAGTAGTCTGGTCTATCACGATTTTACCTGGATTGAGGTGCACCCGACAACTTCCGATCAGTATACAACGAAGTCACTATCAAAACGAAGCTTCCACACTTTGAATCGCCTCATTTGGCCAAGAAATGAGAGAGATATGGGGTTTTGAAATTTGGGAGAATGACTGATATTTCTGCTATAAAAATAGCAGAAATCTCGCTAAAGGTTGTTTCTGGTCGCTAAAAGCCTGCAACTGATATCAGAATTTTTGCTATTTTCCAAAGTCTCTGAAAGGACCCTCGAAATTGGTTCGGGGCCTGATGAAAATAAACCAGATATGCTACCCTACTAAATTCAACATTCCGGACTCAATGGAAGAGTCAAAATTTTGTTACGAGGTCATCTCGATGAAAAGTGGGTCCCACACCCATGTGTCATTTTAAGCCAAAATCCACAAGGGAACTAGGAATGAGCTCGAAAGCCTCAGGAGGCGCACGAAAGGTCGTCCTAAACCAAACTCGACATTCCGGAGCTAATCACGCTGACGAAATTTTAATCTGAGTACGCTTACCAAGAATGTTGACCGAAGTCAAACTTAGGTCAAAGCTTAAAGGCTAAAATTCCTAATGACTCAAACTCGTATCGAGAGACTCGGGAATCAAGCCAAACATGCTACTAGCCTAAAAATGACCATTTCGGAGTTGATGGAACCATCAGAATTTCATTTTGAGGCCGTTTTCCTGAAGTTTTGACCGAAGTCAACCGTTCAAACTCCAAGAGCTCCAAAACACAAAAATGGGCATAAAACCCAAATGAACGACCAGGCGACCGAACAGTTAGTTCCAGCAAGTCATAAATGACTTGGGGTCACTACAGAAATACTCTAAATGCGGAAAACATCGAAAAACAAAGAAAATGACCTGGAGGGTCATTACACTTAGGTTGGAGATAATGGCCTCAAATCGTAGTACATCAACCTCAAACCAAAAATAATCTTAGCAACCAACCCAAACATATCCTAGTTAACAAGAATGATAAGGGTGAGTCAATCCTAGGGAGAAGCTCGATGTCAAGTCAAGTCAACGTGGAACGCCATCCACTCCGAGGTATCAATAGCAGGCCACCAGCCTAGCACAACTCAATCTCCAAGCGACGCGATAGTACAATCCTCTGGTAATATCTCGAAGCTGCAGAAATAGGGAGAGTGAGGATAGACAAGCTAATAAGCCACGAGTTTGCCTAAACTAAGGCTCACACTAT
Source organism: Solanum appendiculatum (assembly GCA_018342035.1). Lineage (NCBI taxonomy): Eukaryota > Viridiplantae > Streptophyta > Magnoliopsida > Solanales > Solanaceae > Solanum > Solanum appendiculatum. The sequence goes on along the minus strand of JAGDQO010000627.1, from coordinate 318,887 downwards.
TAGAACCAAGCCTTTTATTTCAGTCTACAAGGACCTAGTCCATCCCAATGACGCCGAAGACATACCAAAGTCACAAGGTGCATGGGTCCAAGACAATACTAGTTTAGCCTAGACTAAGGCCAAAACATGCTTCAAAAACAAGTAATAAAACTAGTAAATCACATAGCATGCTACAACATACATAAAACCCTCTACCAGCATGGTACTACCCTCGAATCATAAGTAATCAATCATAAGTCAAGGTTTCTAACAAGCAAAGAGGAAATAACTAGGTACCTGCCCCTAATTCACACTCATCATCATGAATTTATACATTCATGCTCTATCTGAATAGAAAGGATGCCGTAGCCTACTTGTAGTCCGATTGCGCGCGCTCTAAATCACAAGGCTAGAGCTTTTCACTTCCGAGCGTCCTCTGAATGCTGACACACTATCAAAAATAGGATCACAACATCAATACAGTCATTTAGACACCAAATTCACCTAAAATGGAGTTGGACTAATTTTTAGAGTCAAACGGGAATCATGAGACCTGTGCCGGAATTTCCAGAATTGACTCCGTCAAGAGGTCCTAAACTATGCCTCGAACTTGTGTTTAAAAGATGAACACAATTCGAGGCCTAAAACAGCCCACAATAACACATGCAAATAATCAACAAGTGAAGCAACAAAGAAAGATGGGGCAGCAGCTCAATCACAACGTTCACCTCAAACAGAGGTCCTTTAACTACTCCCGATCACTTCACCATGTAGCCATGCTCCCAACGATCACCCAGGTCTTTGAATCACTCAAATTAGAGTTCGTATGAGGGAGAATTGCCTTTTGAAATGAGCTGCAAATTCGCTATATAAATAACCCTGATCTGGCCGCTAAAAGTCTAATTCTGGTCGTGAAATTTCTAATTTCTGGCCGCTAAAATCTTACACCGGATATCAACACTTCAGGTGGTTTGCTTAAACTCTAAATTCTCTGACGGGGTGCCCGAGATTCATTTGGAACCCTATGAATGCAAACAAAATATGAAACCCTACCAAATTCAATATTTCGGACTCAACAGAGTAGTCAAAATATCTATACGAAATAATCTCAGTATAAAGTAGGTCCCACACCTAAACTCCATTTTAAGAAAAAATCCACAAGGGAACTTAGAATTAGCCCGGAGGCCTCGGGATCTAAATAAAGGATCGTTCTATACCAAACTCAACATTTCGGAGCTAAACGTACTGATGGAATCCTCATCGGAGGTCGTTTACCTTAAATGTTCACTAAAGTTAAACTTTGACTTCAACTTGAAAGTTAAAATGCCTAATCACACAGACTCGCACTAAAAACCTCGAGAGTCATGCCAACTATACTACTAGCCTAAAATGACCCTCCAGAGCTGATGGAATTGTCAAAATTGGGTTCTACAGTCATCTTTCTTAACTTTTGGTCAAAAAAGACCGTTCAAGGTTCAAAAGCTCCAAATCACTAAAACTCACACAAAAACTAAAAGAAGGACCAGGTGACCAAACTGTCAGTCCCAACAAGTCATAAATGACTTGGGGTTGCTACAAGAAAGCTCTAAAAAAATGAGCAGGAGACATAAACATAGAAATGACCTGGAGGTCATTACATTAACTAGGGTCCTATTACCCCTAAACCATTTTAAAATGGAATACATACACTGTCATGGATTCAAAAATGGATGTGATGGCACTCACTTATCCCACCAACACAAGTTAGCCTAAAACCCAATTACGATAAAATGCGAAAGTAAATTATAAATGAAAATGAAAGTTTAATAGGAAATAACAGGGGGATAACAAAGTCTTCTTAATTAAATCCCAAAAACATGGTTGTCACGTTTACAAGACTCTAATGTATTATAATAGATTTGAAAGAAAAACACAAGTGTCAAATGATATTATCTCTAAAGTATAATAAAATCATAAATAGGGGTAGGAGGTCTGCTGGGATATCAAATAGTTACCTCAAAAATCTCTACAGGAAGCCTCAGGCAGGAAGAGAATAGAGAGTATCACCAAGATCCGGGCTCGTAACCTACATAAATGTAGAAACAAGGGGTGACTACCAAACAACACGGTACTAAGCAAGCAAACTTCCAAACACAAAGTCAGGTAATATAGAATATGAGAAAGTGTTTTCAAGAAACTAGTATTTTCTATACTACTTTTGCAAATAATTCAACTTTGAAAATAACTAATAGTGAGAACTTCAATTTCCGTGTTCTAAACAATAAAGGACAATTTCAAGGCTGCAGCATACTTAAGGTTTTATGTATCACATCTCATGTATGAATGAATTATGGTTATGAAATTATTGATTACATGATTGATATTATGATCTTGATCTCTCGACCTCTAATTGTATACTCTAGCTAAGTGTCTAACTACATAGTTTGGTGGGGATAGATATACTCAACTAGCAAGCATTTATATTTCGTCATGTTTCATAACCAAGTACGGTGTTCATCCGGGTGTCAATCCTAAACACTAATCTAAACAAGTGGTATGGAAGAAAGAGCGCGCTTATTTATTCTTTGGTATATCTACCTATTCATCTCTCGAGTTCAAGAATAGAAAATATATTTATTTCAATGGTGGTCAATCATAAATACTAAAACAAAAATACAAGAGTAGTTTATGTGATAACCAAATTAATCCATAGAAATCAATGTTTAACAGTTACCCATGGCTACAACCCCAGAACAAAGGCTTTTAGCCACTCATAATAACCAAAAACACAAATAAGATTGTTTTCATGCAATTGAAGACTAAAGAAAAAGTAGAAGATTGAAACCTAAGGTGAATTATTTATCCCTTGCTTTTGCACATGAAAAAGAAGAAGTAAAATACAAAATAACCCTAGGGCCCTATTTATAAAGTTTAGGAAAATAATTCCCTCTTCTAATCAAATTTGGACTCCTAAAATGACTAAAATTCATCGGAGTGGTCGGGGGCATGGCGCTTGGAATGCGCCAGGAAGGACCTAGGCACGCCAGGCCCTTGGTTCCTTGAGCCAGCATCATGCCAGGAAGGGGCCTTAGTATTGTTAGTCTTGGCACCCAGCACTGCCAGTGCGCCAAGAAGGGGCCTCAATTGTTTCTTCCTAGGCGTGGCGCGCCAGCCTTGCTCCAGGTATGGATTTTCTTTGTGCTATCTTTCCCTTCACTCCTTTAAACTCCTTTCCAAATTCTATTGTGCTCATATTCCTTTTGCACCCCTGCATCTCGCTAATCATGTAGGTTAGTGTGCAATCATCACAATATTAATCAAAACACAACAATTATCATTAAAAACATCCTCGAAACCTAAGGTACATGCGGGTATATTGTATTAATTGGGGATATAAATATGCCCAAGATCAATACATTTTTGTTTTGGATTCACTTATTGCTTTCATATGGCTGCCAAAAGCTTAGAACTCAAACCCATATGGGAAGCATAATAAATAGATACATAGGAAAAGGTAGAGCCTGGATGAAATAAAGCCGATGCGGGCTACAGTCATAAGAGAATCATACATGTACTCATATCGTCTGATGCCTCAGTCTCCGTCCTTGTTGAAGCTACATTGAAGTGGGACGGTCCGCCTTTACCCTGTCCGTCTTGCCTACTAACTGGCCTACCTCATCGGGACTACCCCGAATACCCTGATGACCACCACAGTGTTCCTAACCCTGACCTTGGCATCTTACTGAAGATTATGTTGGTGGAGCTGGTAGAGTTGGCCGTGGAGCGGGAGCAATCCATCTGTGCAAAGGGTAATCTCTAGTCTAATGATCAAAATCCCAACAATCAAAACAACCCAGAGATGATTTTATCACAAAAGAACTGCCACCATGGCCTGAAGAACCTGACTCAGACCTATATCGACTCTGGTTCGACCCGACCTCGCTAGGACTGTATTGGTCACCTTCTAAAGTCTGTAATGAGGCCTGATAAGGCTGACTAGACTGACCATGTTGAAACTATTATTTGGGCCTATCATAGGATTCCCTAGGCATAAATGGGGTCTGTTGTATCTTTCCTCTTACCTAGCTCTCCTGTCGCTTCCCCTATTGGCCTTACGACGGAGATGCTCAATAGTATGGGCATGGTTAACTACATCAAGAAAGGAACGACTTGCGGAGACCATAGCTTGGGTATCGATCTGCAACTGGAGTCTTAAACCATGAACAAAGCTTCAAACTCGCTCCTTCTCAGTAGGTAGGATCACATAAACGTGGCTGGAGAGATTGTGAAACCTCGCCTCATACTCAGACACAATCATGGAGCTCTGCTCCAACCTAGAGAGCTGATTCCAAAGGTGATCTCTAACCTTGTAGGGAATAAACCTAGCCAAGAAGGCCTCAAAAAACTCAGTCTAAGTGATGAGAGAAGACCCAGTTGGCCTAGTCTCTATAAAAGTATGCCACCATTATGTGGCTGGCCCATCAACCTGATATGTGGTGAAGTCAACTCCTCTCGACTTCACTAGACCTAGAGTATATGGCTATTCCTGAAAAGTAGTAAGAAACCTGTGGGCATCCTCACACATAGCCCCAGAAAACCTCGAAGGTGAAAGCCTCAGAAATACTCCGAGTATCTTCTGCTTCTCTAGCGGCATAACTCCAGCCACAATCACAGGCTGGGCATCCCCATGTGGTACCTGGACCTGAGATGCCTATGTTGTATGCCAACCTTGCGGGGCTAGTGCTAGTATTGGTGGAACTATAGTTGTAGTTGGGGCCTGCTACATACCTTCAAGCATGGTCAACAATTGCGTAATGGCTGCCTGAAGGTCTGGAGCCATAGCTGGTCCGGTGGCGGCTGGGCTGGTCCCGACCCCACCGGCTTAGCCAAAATCTGGGCTGCTCGAGGGTCTACTGCTGGCTTTGGATCCCTCTCTCTCTAGGGATGATGCTGCACCCTTGTCTTGTAGTGGAGGTAGACCCCCACCTTAAGACGCCGCGCAGTGCGTACGAGCCACACTATAAAAAGAGTGAAACAAGTGAGATTTAGGAAAGTACTAACACACACACTGCATGAAAGTAATATAAAAATAGAGAAAGTTCCTAATGATACCCTGTAGCCTCCTAAAGATAGGATACAAACGTCTGTGCACCGATCCATAGGACTCTAAAAGGTATTAGGTCTACACAAGGGAGTCCAATAAATCTGGCTCTAATATCAACTTATCATGACGCTATTTCTCAAGTCATGATGGCACCCATTATAACCCATTGGTAGGTAAGCCAACTCGTAACCCTGAACAACACGTAATGAGTGTAAGGGGTAGAAATAAGTGGAAGCAACAATCTAAGCAACATAGCAAGATAAGAGCAAAAGTAAACCTAAATTATATAAATAAAGGATCCCTCCCAGAACCTGGAAGTCACAAGTATAGAGCTATTTTAACAAAAGAGTACAAGTCCCAAAAGTGGACAAAAACAAAGCTTATCTCAAAATACAAAAGACTAGCTATACAAGTATAGAAGAAGATGAGACGAGCATGTGGAGGACACAAAGTGCTCAACCTCACCTCCGATCCAAAATGCTGCAAGCTAGAACGATCATTGTTGGTAGCTGGTGCTAGGACTTGCATCATGAAACAGATGCAGAGTGCAACATGAGTACCAAAATAAAGGTACTCATTAAGCATCAAAGGCCGATTGAGAAAGAAAGGTAAAGACAATATGAAGAGATAGAATCTAGATACCAATAGAGGTCAACATGAGTGCCACTTGACTCCTTCACAACATATCCTTGGTCATATTCCTCATTTTCCTTTTCTTTTGTCCATATCGACATTTCTATATACGTTCATTGTTGCTTTCATGTGAATTTTCAATTTCCTAGTTCCAGTCTCACTTAATTAGGCTAGTATAATTTTCAAATCCCAAGTCTTTCAGAAATTGGGAAACAAAATTGATTTAGTGAAAGCGTTGGACAAAATAACAGTTCGATTGCACCTTTTGACTTCTCTCGTATTACTCAAAGTGTCGTCATTTGTTCCAGTTTGCATATAACGCTCATCCGAACTAATTACTATCTCTGTGTCAATTTAAATTCTTTTTGCACCTTTCAACACATATGGTACAGTATTAATTTAGCAAACTTGTGTGCAATAATTGGTGCATAATAGCCTTTACCTAGCAGGACCTGAAACAATGTTACTTGGACTAAAGTGGGGTGCCAGCAAAGGTTACAATATGGCCTGGGAGAAACTGATGGAGTCCTAGTTTGATTTTTTTTTTTAAAAAGCACAAGAAAAATAGAAGTAACTTTAAATAGCTTATGTAAAACATTGTCCACTGTCACGACCTAAAGTATCCCTTAGACATGACATGATGTATAGGATCCCGAGAGGCCCTACACAGGTCACTAGCATACATCATACAAGTTAATAGAGTTAAACAGTTCAAAAGACAGTTCTATATTAAAAAGAGTTGTCAAAGCATATCGTAAGTCTAACATAATCTCAAAACCATCTAGTACATGATAAGAAAGGTGATTGGGACGTAACCGATAGATCACATATCAATCCGAAATGAAAATACATGAAAGCAATAAAAGAAGTCTCGGTCCTCGAAACATGAGGACTCACCAATCTTCAAAGCTCAATATGGGATCACTAGCCATGAGTATGCAGAATAGACGTGTCGGATACTACATTAGTAAAACAATGTAGGCAAGAGTATGCGTTAGTACATAAGATGTACGAAGTTTGATAGCAATGCATAAGAGTTATAAAATCATGAGAAAAAGGGACTTTATATTACATGCAATGGCCAAGCTAAATCATAAAACGACGTGTTAGAAAACACAAGCATAATCGTGGTCAACTCAAGCTAAACATCTTTAAAACATATTTGACATACCTTTAGAAAGTAACCTTAGTTCATTATTGTGGGAAGTGAGATTTAACCGACATAGACCGTGTGAGCTATAACATGGAATCCGATGTCTATCCGACACTGAAAAGAGATGCCCTTACTTGCCAAAGTAAGAACCATACACTTTTAGCTTAAGTGGATCCACTAGCTAATGTCTATCTAAGAAAAACCTATGGTGGCACATAGTTTATGGGATATGGAGATTGCTACTAGAAACCCGACCTCTACTATGGGAGAGCTTCCATCTTGATATCCTCTGGGTGCTAAGCATAATTCTCACGAAATAATCATAATTCTTAACCTGTCTTATCATTAGGAGACATAGGTAATCGCCGCTTGTCTTATCATCCATGGAAGGGCCCATCAAATATCCAATCCAAGCTAGAGTTCATTAGAATAGCTCCTAGTTCCTGATTCAATGCTTAGTTGAGAAAACCTTTCAACTCTTATGAATCCTTCATGTGAGAAACCCTTTCACAATCACGTTTTAAGAGTATGTGAGAAAATGCTTTCACAACACAACAATAACAACATCGATGCTTCACTTTCAAAGCAACCTTAAATCATATACATCAATTTCATAAAGAGCATGCATATCTTCTTGAATTCACCATTCATAGTTCAAGAGCCTCCTTATATGATCAAAGTCTAGAAATCATAGATCATGCATGGGTTCATGGTAATTCAACTTAAAAAGATGCAATTATCTCAATTCATGCATAAAAAGACTTAAATCAATCGATTGGATCATAATTGAAAGGAACCCATGAGATAGAAGAAAACCCTAATTTCTATAGGATAATCTAACTTTACAAAATTGGAGAATTTAGGAACCCTATGGAGGAAATGACTCCATAGGTGAAAGCCATCATACCTTGGAGTTCAAGACCCACACTCAATGTAGGATTTGGAGGCTTGACTTGAATCCCTAGTCTTCTTTAAGCTTTAGAGAGAGAAATATTTAGGGAAAACTTTGGAGGGATTTTGGGGAATTTGAAGAGTGTCTTAGAATAGGTAGGTTTTAGGCTTGGATGGCTTATATAGGGTCTTGGATTAGGACTAAACAGACTTAGTTAAGGTATAAATCACTTCGGGAAAAGACCAAAAAGCCCTTAAAATAACTGTCGAACCTCGACCTACGGTCCGTAGGTCCAACTACGGACCATCATGGTCAACCGTAGAAAGATTCAGAAACTATAAGTTTTGGACTTCAAATGACGCGACCTGTGTACGGTCCATTGGTCCACTTACGGACCGTACATACAAACCATCAGTCCACCCTTTGACCTTCAAAAGTCAGGGAGTGACCTACGAGACTTATCTGCGGTCCATAGAAGCAATGATAGACCGTCCTGTTGAGCCGTAAAAAGGGTTTTGAAACTTGACATTTTAAAATTATTTAACTTTCCATCTACGGTTCCCACCTATGGCACATTAGTCAACCTACGGTTTGTTGGTGGCTTCCTTCAGTACTGGCACTAGTTTTGAATAACCTAAAATTTTCTTCTTTTCAAAATCTGAGGTGTTACAATATCTCCCCCTTGGGAACATTCATCCTCGAATGGAACTCAAGACATCATATGGAGAGTAGGAACTAGATCTAACAGCCCAACATGAATGTAGTCACATAAATGCACATATCCGAGGAGGAAATATCAACTCCAAGCTAAAGCATGTTCAAAGCATTATTTCATAAGGTCTATATGTAACTCATACTCAAATGCACAATACATGAAGAAATCAATCAAGTTAACACATTTTCTAAAAAATTAAGCTTTTCATGAACATGCATAAATGAGAAATCATGGGAATATCTAAGATACATGAGACCAAAAGAGTGAACCATGAGGAACTAAATACCTCAAGATAGAGTAGGGACGGAGGGAAAGAGATGAGGATAACGGGATATCATATCGGATTGGTCTCCCAAGTAGCACCCTCAACCAACTGATTCCTCCAAAGAACCTTTACGGAAGCAACTTCTCTATTTCTCAACTTCAAAACATGCCGGTCCAAAATCTCAATCGGAACCTCTTCATAAGAAAGACTCTCCTTTACACAAAGACTCTCCAATGGTACTATAGATTCGGATCACCAACACATTTCTTCAATAAGGAGACATAGAAAATCGGATGAATCGAAGCCAAGTCATTAGGCAAATTAAGTTCATAAGCAACCTTGGCAATACACCTCCAAATCTGATCTGGGCCCACATAATGGGGACTAAGTTTTCCCTTCTTTCCAAACCTTATTACACCCTTCATAGGTGAGATTTTCAAGTAAGCCCAATCATTTACATCAAATTCTAGATCTCTTCTTCTAACATCGTCATAGGACTTTTGTCGACTTTGAGCCATTTTCAACATTTCTCTAATAAGCTGAACTTTCTCCATAGTCTCATGTACCAATTAGGGACATATCAAGGAAACTTCACCAACTTCAAACCAACCTATAGGAGATATGCCTCCTACCATAAATAGCCTCAAATGGAGCCATACCAATACTCGAATGGTAGCTATTATTATAAGCAAACTCAATCAAAGGCAATTGATCATCCTAATTATCCTTGAACTCAATCACACAAGATCTCAACATATATTCCAAAGTTTGGATAGTACACTCTACTTGCCCATCGGTTTGAGGATGAAAGGCCGTGCTAAGCTTAACACAGATACCAAGGCCCTTTTGCAATGATTTCCAAAACTGAGAAGTGAATTGCATACCACGATCAGATATAATAGATAGGGTCACTCCATGCAACTTAACACTTTCCTTTAGGTACAACTTAGCATAGTCTTTCGTCGAGTAAGAAACCTTGGCGGGAATGAAATGAGCTGATTTCGTCATTCGATCCACAATAACCCACATCGAGTCATATTATCATCGGGTGCGGGGTAAACCCACAATAAAGTACATATTCAAATCTTTCCACTTCCAAGTAGGAATGCTAATGTGTTGGGACAAACCTCTCGACTTTTGATGGTCAACTTTCACTTGCTGGCAATTAGGACACTTAGCCACAAATTCCAAAATATCTTTCTTCATCCTATTCCACTAATAGATCTCCCACAAATCACGGTACATCTTGGTGGCTCCGGGGTGAATGGAATATCGAGAACTATGGACTTCTGATAAGATTTTCCCTCTGAAGTCGTCAATATTGGGAATACACAAGCAACCTTGATATCAAAACTCTCCATCTCCCCCTTGGGAGAAAGCCTTAACGAACTTCTTAAGTACCACTTCCTTCAATTTGACAGAATTCAGATCAAGACCTTGCTTGGCCTTTACATCTGACACAAAAGACGATTCTGAGCCATTATGAACCATAACACCACCTTTAGTAGAATCAACCAACTGAACACCCAATCGGGCAAAGCTATGCACATCTCAAACCAATTCTTTCTTGTCCTCCTCAACATGGGCAACACTACCCATGGATAACCGACTGAGAGCATCCGTCCCCACATTCACCTTATCGGGGTGCTAGAGAACACTCATATCATAATCCTTTAGCAACTCAAGCCACCTCCTTTGGCAAAGATTTAGATCCTTTTGCTTGAACACATATTGCAAACTCTTGTGGTCGGTGAAGATGTCAATATGAACACCATATAAGTAATGCCTCCAAATCTTCAAAACGAATACACTTGCCGGTAGTTCTAAATAATGGATAGGATAGTTCTTTACATGAGTTTTAAGTTGCCATGAAGCTTAAATAATCACTTTCCCATATTGCATAAGCACGCATCCTAGTCCAATCCTTGAAGCATCACAATAAACCAGAAACCCATCGGACCCTTCTGATAAAGTCAACACCGGAGCGGAGGTAATCTTATCTTTCAATTCTTGGAAACTCTTTTCACATGCTTCATACCATACGAACTTAACCTTCTTTTGGGTCAGAGCCGTCAATGGAGAGGCAATCAAAGAAAACCCTTCAACAAACCTTCTATAGTAACCAGCCAAGCCGAAGAAACTTTGAATATCTAAAGAGGATAGAGGTCTAGGCCAACTCTTAACCACATCTGTCTTCTTATTATCTACCTTAATGCTCTTACCGAAAACAATGTGACCAAGAAAAGCCACGAATCTCTGCCTAAACTCATATTTACTAAACTTCGCAAAGAGTTGTTGGTCCTTGAGTACTTGCAACACAATCCTCAAAGGATTGGTATGCTCATCCTCACTCCTTGAGTAAATCAAAATATCATCGATGAACACAACCATAAACATATCTTGGTATTGTCTAAACACTTTATTCGTCAAATCTATAAATGCAGCTGGAGCATTTGTCAATCCGAATGATATTACCAAGAATGCATAATGACCATATCTAGTATGAAAAATCGTCTTTGGAATGTCATCTTTCTTCACCCTTAATTGGTAATAGCCCGACCGAAGATCAATCTTGGATAAGTAACTCGGTCCTTGAAGCTGATCAAACAAATCATCTATCCTTGGAAGAGGATACTTGTTCTTAATAGTAAGCTTATTTAATTGACGGTAGTCAATACACATCCGAAGTGAACCGTCTTTCTTTCAAACAAACAAAACTAGAGCACCCTATTGAGAGATACACGGTCAGATGAAACCCTTATCTAACAAGTCTTTCAATTGCTCCTTTAATTCCTTAAGTTCTACTAGAGCCATTCGGTAAGGAGGAATATATATAGGTTACGTATTTGGGAGAAGGTCAATACCGAAGTCTATTTCCCTTTTGGGAGGAACACTAGGTAAATTATTGTGAAACACTTCCAAAAACTCATTAACAATGGAGACCGACTCAAAGATAGGGGTTTCAGAATCTATATCCCTAACCCAACAAGATGGCATATGCAACCCTTAGAAATTATCTTTCTAACTTTAAGACAAGAAACAAACTGACTCTTAAGCATAGAGTTTCCCCCATTCATTCTAGAATAGGTTTACTTGGAAACTGAAACTTGACCACTCGGGTTCTGCAATCAATAAAAGCATAACATGAATGCAGTCAATCCATCCCAAAAATAACATCGAAATCTAACATGTCAGGCTCTACTAAATCAGCATGAGTGACTCTATGGGATATGGAGACATGACAATCTTTATAGACTCTTTTATCCATAAGAGATTCACCAAGAGGAGTAGAGACAAAAAAAGTATCTAACAACACATCCAGAAGAATATCAAACCGCTTAGCCACATGGCATCACAAAAGATAAGGTAGCACCGGGATCTAGCAAAATATAATCATCAAGTTGAAAGACTTTCAACATACCTGTAACAACGTCGGGAGAACCCTCTTGATCATGTCGAGTTTGGAGTGCATAAAACTAATTTTCTTAGGAGCATTTGAACCCGAACCACTTGGCGGAGGTTGTCTACCTTTTCTTCCCTTAGCCGTAAGTGATGGACAATCCCTTATCTTATGACCACTCTTACCACAACCAAAGCAACCATCTGTACGACATTCTTTGACCACCATTTTGGACATCCCCGAAACAAACTTACTCATTCTTGTCCTAGGATCGGCAACCATAGTAGGAGCATACCTAGACAATTGTGTGAATTTCAAAGCATACTCCTTCACACTCATGTTTCCTTGACGAAGGTTGATGAACTCATGTACCTTTGCCTCCCTCATCTCAAGGGTAAAGAACCTATCAAAGAAAGTAACCTTAAACTTCTCCCAATCAAGAGGACACACATCAATCGCCCTCTCTCCTTTCCATTGGTTAAACCAAACGTGAGAAACACCCTTAAGTTGATAAGCGGCCAATTTCACCTTTTCCACCGGTGTCACACCCATTATTATTAGCACCTTGTACACCTCATCAATGAATTCTTGAGGATCTTCCTCAACTTTGGAACCATGAAACTCCGGAGGATTCAACCTAGTGAAGTCTCTCACTCTTGTTGCCACCGTACGAACATTTAGGTTCATGAGGACCATGGCCTCCCTATTGGCTTGAGCCAACACTTGAAAAGCAGCCCTAAACTCCGCATTAGTCACTTGTTCGGCCAAGGGGTCAACCAAAACTTGAGGAGCTTCTTGTTCCATATTCTCTCTCACATTCCTCCTAGCATATGCCCTTCAAGTGGCCATATCCTGAAATGCATCGGATATGAATTAGGAGAGAGAGACATAAAGAGTTAAACTCTATCGCATGACTTTAGAATGATAAAAGAACTGGAGTTTTCTAAACGTCTCATAGCCTCTCATTCATAAGTGCGGCGCACTGAACACCTATGAACACGGCTCTACTCGATGTGGCTTATGAGACATCCTAGGACCTTTCTAAAACCTGGTTTTCTGAATACCAAGTTAGTCATGACCTAAAGTACCCCCTAGACATGACATGGCATATAAGACCCCGAGAGGCCCTACACAGGTCACTTTGCATACATCATACAAGTTAATAGAGTTAAACAGTTCAAAAGACAGTTCTATATTAAAAAGAGTTGTCAAAGCATATCGTAAGTCTAACATAGTCTCAAAACCATCTAGTACATGATAAGAAAGGTGATTGGGACGTAACCGATAGATCACATATCAATCCGAAATGAAAATACATGAAAGCAATAAAAGAAGTCTCGGTCCTCGAAACATGAGGACTCACCAATCTTCAAAGCTCAATATGGGATCACTAGCCATGAGTATGCAGAATAGACGTATCGGATCCTACATTAGTAAAACAATGTAGGCAAGAGTATGCGTTAGTACATAAGATGTACGAAGTTTGATAGCAATGCGTAAGAGTTATAAAATCATGCGAAAAAGGGACTTTATATTACATGCAATGGCCAAGCTAAATCATAAAACGACGTGTTAGAAAACATAAGCATAATCGTGGTCAACTCAAGCTAAACATCTTTAAAACATATTTGACATACCTTTAGAATTAGAAAGTAACCTTAGTTCATTATTGTGGGAAGTGAGATTTAACCGACATAGACCGTGTGAGCTATAACATGGTATCCGATGTCTATCCGACACTGAAAAGAGATGCCCTTACTTGCCAAGGTAAGAACCATAAAATTCTAGCTTAAGTGGATCCACTAGCTAATGTCAATCTAAGACAAATATATGGTGGCACATAGTTTATGGGATAGGGAGATTTCTACTAGAAACTCGACCTCTACTACGGGAGAGCTTCCATCTCGATATCCTCTTGGTGCTACGCATAATTCTCACGAAATAATCATAATTCTTAACTTGTCTTATCATTAGGAGACATAGGTAATCGCCGCTTGTCTTATCATCCATGGAAGGGCCCATCAAATAGCCAATCCAAGCTAGAGTTCATTAGAATAGCTCCTAGTTCCTGATTCAATGCTTAGTTGAGAAAACCTTTCAACTATAATGAATCCTTCATGTGAGAAACTCTTTTACAATCATGATTTACGTAGTATGTGAGAAAATACTTTCACAACACAACAATAACAACATCGATGCTTCACTTTCAAAGCAACCTTAAATCATTTACATCTATTTCATAAAGAACATGCATATATTCATGAATTCATCTTTCATAGTTCAAGAGTCTCCTCATATGATCAAAGTCTAGAAATTATAGATCATGCATGGGTTCATGGTAATTCATCTTAAAAACATGCAATTATCTCAATTCATGCATAAAAAGACTTAAATCAATCAATTGGATCATAATTGAAAGGAACCACCCATGAGATAGAAGAAAATTTTAATTTTAATTTCAATTGGAGAATCTAACTTTATAAAATTGGAGAATTTGGGAACCCTATGGAGGAAAGGACTCTATAGGTGAAAGCCATCATACCTTGGAGTGAATGGACCCCAATCAATGGAGTATTTGGAGGATTGACTTGAATCCCTAGTCTTCTTATTCAAGCTTCAGCTAGAGAAATATATGGGGAAAACTTTGGAGGGATTTTAGGGAATTAAAAGAGTGACTTAGAATAGGTAGGTTTTAGGCTTAGAAGGCTTATATAGGGTCTAGGATTAGGACTAAAATGACTTAGTTAAGGTATTAATCAATTAGGGAAAAGACCACAAAGCCCTTAATATAACCGTCGAACCTCAACCTATGGTTGGTACCTATGGTCCGTAGGTCCAACTATGGATCGTCCTAGTTAATCGTAGAAAGATTCAGAAACTATAAGTTTTGGACTTCAAACGACGGGACCTATGTATGATCCGTTGGTCCACTTATGGATCGTACATACCAACTATCAACCCATCATTTGACCCTCAAAATTTCACTAAGTCAAGGTGTGACATACAAGGCCTATCTACGGTCCGTAGAAGCAATGACGGTCTGTCTTGTTGAGCTGTAAAAAGGTTTATGAAATTTGATATTTTGAAATTATTTAACTTTCCTTCTATAGTTCCCACCTACGGCCCATAAGTCAACCTATGGTCGGTCGGTGGCTTCCGTCAGTACTGGCACCAGTTTTGAAAAACCTGAAATTTCCTTCTTTTCAAAATCTGAGGTGTTACATCCACAAACATCAAATTTTGCATAGCATTTATGTTTTTCCAAAACTAGTTTTCATGTAGAAATATTGGGAGCTGATGTTTTTTAATATGAGTTGGAGAGATTTAAATGACATTGTCGTCTTTTTAACAGTGATTCAGAAAACTCATTTAGTTGTGTTTTGCTATTTAAAGTGGGAAGAGTGTCACACACACCCAAAAGGATCTAGGGAAAATATAGAGAGGGAGAAATGAAGGGCCATTCATCTAGCCATTCCAACAGCTTCAAGGAAATGTAAAATTACACTTCTAGTTGAATAAGTGGTCACTTCCATTTTTAATCAAGACTGGGGATACTTTTATTTTTTTATACGGATTAATACAACACCATCCAGGAGCCTTAATTTACTTGAAATTAATACACCATATGAATCTTTTACAGCTTGGATTCATCATGGAAAAAAAGAATACTATGCAGAATAATGTAAATAGGACTATACAAATATCGGTGCATGCCAATAGATAGTAGCCCCATCACTGTTTTAGCTTATTTTCATTAACCAATGCTTTTTTCTCATGTTTCTACTTCTGCTTCTGCTCCACTACTATAGACATTAGTGTTCGGATATTAAGCAGAGACAGTAGAAGGGCAGCTCTCCTTAGGCGTATCAGTAGAAATATGTGATAAACTTAGAACCGCATGAGAATAGAGAGTAGCTCTATCACTGTTTTGCTTATAAATTCAATACTATTATTATCACTCACCATTCTTTCTCATTTTTCTACTTCTTGGTTCATAAAAATAGAGCCCTTTCAAGCTTTTATAGTGTAATGATCCGGAAGCTCATTTTTTGAAATTTTTATAAAGCTACCATTTTATCCCTCTCGATAGTTGTCTCGACTCTTTTTTTATCAGTTTGTGAAGTTGGTTTTGAAATTTGAGTAAAAGTTGTGATTTTTGGAAATTTTAAGATTTTAAAGGCTAAAGTTGTTTAAAATTGATTTTCAATGACAATTAGAGTTTTGAGTCTCAGAATTAAATTCCGTTAGTTCCATTAACTCCAGAATGTGCAATTCTGTTTAGGAGAGTTGTCAGTTTCAAATTCAGGGTTTTTTCATGGATTTGAGGTTTTAAGCTGGAAGTTTATGGAATTTCGGCCTTTCAGTTGACTTTGAGCAACATTCAGAGTTCAGATCCTCAAATTTGATTTATGATAGTTCCGTTGGATTTTGGAGATGATTTTAGACCTAGAAGAGGTTTTGATTGTATTTTTAGAGGTCTCGAGCTTGGTTATCTTTCATGGGTTTTGGGTTTGGGAAGCCTCGGATTCATGTTTCGATGGCTCCATTGAGTCTAGAACGTCGAGTTTAGTTGGTAGCATATTTGGATTTTGTGTATGTAGTTAAGAACGAATCCCGAGGGTCATTTTGGAGACCTGTGTATTACCTGATTTTCTAGTTGCTGATGTGCTTCCTAACGTGAAAGGTTGATCATTTTCGCGATCTGCTCATTAGCAAAAGCCTGTTGCAAAAGTGAGGGGGTTGAGTTTCAGACCCTAGCATTTGCGAAGTTCTGCTCGCTTACGCAATCATCACGTTCACGATAGACTTATCGTGTTCACGAGGAGTCACTTTTTCTGGGGATTGCATTAGCGACCAGGATGTCGCTTTCGCGATGTTTGCGTAAGCGAACCTAAGTTTGCTTTTGGTTGGCCCTGTTAGTGTATTTTCCAAATTTTGGGGTTCTTCCCCATTTTACAACATTTTGAGTTTTGGGAAACAATTAGAGGCGATTTATAAGAGAGAATTCGAGATAAATCTTTTGGGTTATTGATTTTGACCTTGAATCTTCATTTACTATTAATTCATCTTGAGTTCTAAGCTCCAAATCAGTGATTTTAAGCTTCAAATTGTAAGGTTTTAAAGAGCTTCAAAGTTGAGCAAATATGGTGATTTTGGGTTGAATATAACTCAATTTTCGAAATGGTTTTCATGGCTGATTTCAAAATTCTTTGGGTAATGCATTTTCATATTAAATTTCAGATTTATCCTACATTTTTCAGAATTGGGTTTTTGGGTTATTTTGACCCCTTCCCTAGAATTTTGATATGGGTGTTGATATTTCTAAATTCTTATTAATTTTTTTAAATTTAAATAGCTTGTGTTGATTCAGAGAACCAACAGATGGGGAAGAATCCTGTTTTGGAGTGATTGCTTGATTAAATTGAGACAAGTGGACTTCTAGACCTTTGTTAAGCTTGTAAAATCTTGTATTCCTTTTTTATGTGGTGGGGGTCTAACGGGAATTGATGATAAGTTGAATTGTTCAGTTTGTTGATCTTAATGATAAAATGAGGATAAAAAAGGCAACATGATGATAATTTGATATGTACAATGTGGTGAATGATTGGAGTGTTAATATTGATGAGTTATTGTTGAAACACTATGATTGTGTTATTATAAATTATGAATTGATATGGAAGGTGTCATCTCATCATTATTATGTGAACATGCCTATTTGCGTTGGTTCTGAAACACCGTGATGAGGTCTATTGTGATGATTATACTGAAAGGAAATGGTTTCGGTGAGTGAGATGTGCCAAAGGGAAATGGTTCTGCCGGTTACATTAACTTTGTGTGTTGTCCATGGGTTCCGATATGAGATTTAGTGGATATGTATCATTAGGACATACATGCATCACCTTACCTGACATTGCTTTGCATTGCACCTCATTTATCATTTGTGAACTTGTGAATACTTCTTTGGTGACCTTGTGATTGATGGACTTGATGCTGATAATGATAATATGTATTGTTGAAGTGTTATTATTGAACTGTGTTCTTCGTGAATTGTAAATTGTTAGGTTGGGCTGATTTTCGTGCTTTGTGGAGGATCGATTGGGTGTGAAAGGAGTATTCGTATTCTATTTTGCTTTACCTTGTGTTTAATAGTTTGATTGTTGAGTACCATGTTGTTTGGTACTCATTCCTATCTTCTACCCTTGTATAGGTTATGAGCCCGCATCTGTGTCATTATTATTCTTCTCTATTTCTTTTGAGGCTTTTTGTGGAGACTTGAGAGGTAGATGCTTGTCTCTTCAACAAGTCCTTTTTTTCTTTGTTATGTTCTTGTTCTGTTTTAGAAACAAAGACATTTGAGAGTTTTATATTCTTTCAAATTTGTTGTAATACAGTAGAGGCTTGTACACATGACAACCATGTTTTTGGGGGGGTATTTATGAGATTGGTTAGATTATCCGCATTTATGTTATTAATAATTTATTTTTTGCATTTCTATCATTATGATTTAGGTTTTAGGCTGACTTATCTTGGTGGGATAAGAGGAGTGCCATCACACCCTTTTTTGGTCTTGAAAAATGGTATCAGAGCCTATGTTCATAGGTCTAATGATTTTACAAGCCAAGTCTAAGTAGAGTCTCAAGGACTGATACATAGACGTTTGTACTTATCTTCGAGAAGCTATGGTAACTTTTAGGAAAAACCTTCACTTTTTGAATTTTATCGTGTATCCTTGGTCTGATCTGATTTTTATCACTTCATTCCACTCTCTCACTTATAGTGATGACTCATGCGTGGTTCTTCATATGTGTTGTTGCGATGTGATCATGTGGTTTTGATCTTAGATCTGGTACTAATGTGGAAGTAATAGACTTTTGGGAAGGATGCATGGTTAGATTCAAAATGTTTAGTGATTCGAAGGGGTTGATTAAGATGATGGCTCAATGATGCATTTTGAGGATATTTGAATGATGAGGTTGAACAATGGTTCGAGGGACTTTATGAATGTCTTACCTTCTTGGCTCAGCTATTCGATAGCAAGAATAGTACTTGTGTTGTATATATGATATATGGAGTTGTTCGATTGTTGAAAGTTGAATGATTAATGGGAGAGTTAGCTAATGAATACTATAACTTTGGAAACTACAGTTATTAAAGTTATCATAACAAATATGGGTTGCTTAGAGTGTGAGGAGAATGATGTTATGCCAATTGAGGTCAGAATCTCTACTGCGGTTTCATAGATTGAGTGTATATCAAAGAAGGTCATGATATGACTACTTAAATGGTATTGATGCTTACTTGGTTAAAGTTATAGAGTGTATTACTTCTACTATCGACATGATCTTTAAAAGGGTGCATATCCCTCTGGGCTAGAGGCTGAATGGATTTGGTTATGTATTGCAGTTACTTAATGGGTATGATGGTATGGGCCATTTGGGGTATGATTTTCTCAGCATGTATGATGTGTCTAGGGGTGGATCTAATGGATTTTTACGATGTGGTATTGCTGGATATGGAAATGGATACATCATTTTTTAAGTGCAAATATTAACTACTTAAGGAGCTATCAGTTATTTCACCTACTCAGGAAAGGAGGCTCGATGTTCCATTCACATTTAAGAAACCAACTAGTAGTTACTATGGACGCTTGGGTTAAGCATTGTTTATAAGGAAGATTATAGTGGTGGATTTGTGGCAAGGTATTAATGTGTTCATGTTGTGAAATGTATTTCGAGTATCTAATTGGGGACTGGTGAGTTCATTATATGCCAAAAGGAATGGACTGATATTGAGAAGATAAACTTATGGGTAAAAGAAGCCCTAGTGAGTATACTTGTGTGAAGGCAATTGAGGATTTTAGTAAGGAAAAGTGTGTGTAAAGTTGGGTTAGCCCGTTAGATTTGGTTGGTATAAATGGGTTTAAGGTGTCATGTTAATGATAAGGTTGACTTCATGATAATGGCAGTGGCTACTAAACATAATGGTATTAAGAGTTCGTGATGGATTACGAATAAGATGTGACTTTATGATAAGGATTGTTGGGTAAATGAATTTAGTGTGGTACTGACGACTTACGAGTATATAAAGTTGTGGATGCTACCATTTGGTGAGTAGTGTGGTCATATGAAAAGTTGTAGGATGCGTTGGGGGACCGCTTGAATTGAATTGAAAGGAGCTAGATTCATAATGAAAATAATTAGTGGGATGTAGTTTAGCCTTCAGAAGGAGGAAAGAGAAAGAATATTAACTCTGATTTTAAAAGGCCAAAGATGAATCTTCAAAAGGTTAAGAATTTGGTTAAGAAACACGTGGTTCCATCTTTTTTGATCTGGTTATGGTAACATTTTCATACGTTCATCAGATGGGTTACAAACTATTGAATAAAATTTGAGAAAGAAGTCTATAGACGTTCGTTTGAGTGTGGTGGTAAGTTCTTTTGTGGTTTCGAGTTTGGTAATTGGTATGATATGATTTTTAATGAAGGATACAGTAAGGTCGATGGAGAGGTGATCAATGATAAGCTGAGGTACATGGTTTCATAAAGATCTTCAAGGTATGGACTAATGTTGATTGATAAGGGATCACTTTACGTGGTTGGAACAAGAATCAAGTTTTTCATTGTAAGTCTACATTTTTGGTAGTATGTTTTGTCAAGGTATGGATTGGTAGGGTAAGAAATTATCGATTGCATCTAGTATTGAACATTTGGAAGGACTTGTGCGTGGTTTGGGGTCACAAATTTTGTTACTTTTGATTGTTAAGGGACCAAAGGAAGGGTTTCACTTAAAAATGTTAGTTTAGAGTATAAGGTAAAATGCTGTGGGTTAGTTGTCAAAGGATAAGATTGGTAAGTGAGTTTGTGAAAGGGACAAGAGTCTGGTGTATTAAAGAGTTCAAGGTATTGGGAATTTGTGTCTTAAGAAGCATCTAAGAACTGTGAAGGAATAAGGCATCTCATATAGACTCTTTGTTCATAGTCGAAGGTTGTATGGATTTTTGCCTTTGAGTTTAGATATGACTAGGCAATGTGAACTGGTTTGGTGTAGACTTACTAAGGGTGTATCAATGACTTTTATGAAGATTCAATTTTGGTTTGGGTTACAGAAAGTGCTGTGTGGAAGATTATGTGTTTCTATATGGGTTTGGATTGTTCGAATTATGGTAGGTGGCTTATGGATGTGCTATGGTGTGGACCTATAGTTCTACATAGTTATTGAGGATTTCTAGGGGATTGAAACTACTCTCTTGATGGGACTACACAGATTGTTGTGATGCCTTACATAGACACTTGATGGCAAATAAAGATTATGTGGTCATAGTAAACAAAATTATTGGGGTGACCAAGAATCTCACTATGTTTTGGCATGAGGTATATGATGGTTTGAATGGTAGTTGAAACTTTGCATGTGAAAGATTGTGTGGAGTCGACATTGGGTGTGATTCAATAGCTTTATCTCGATGGGAAAATGCTATCAGATTTGGAAGTAGTGCTAACAACCCTCGGTGTTACCCGTATCTGTCATGGAATGCTTATATGGAAAGAAAGGGATCCATAGTTCAAAATTTTTGAAGGCTGCAATGTCCTTACTAAGAAGACTTTGATATTAGTGGGGGTTTGAAAGTAGGGTAAATGGCTAGTGTGGTTATGAAGTGTTGTTAGTATTGAGTGTGTTGGCCTCAATGGAGTGCTATGAAAGGTATGTGGGGTTTTACAATTTGAGTATTAATATGATTGTAATGGGGACCAGACCGGTGTATTGTGGGTAGCTAAAAAATAAATCAAAGAGATGGAGTCAGATGAATGGAAATGTTTGATATGGGCTCTATGGAGGAAGTAGTTTGTGTTATTCGACCTTGGTTTCGTACGTTTTGATGTGATCCCCTACTTTGTTCTGGACATGGTTTGGGGTATGATTCACTATTTGTGCCCATGAGTGTTTCCACTTCTATGGGTGGATCCCTAGTGGTGGATCGGCTGTACCAATCCTGTGATGTTCTCTTGGTAGGGTAGGATGCTTGAGAAGAATTGGTCATTTTAGATATGGCATATTTGGTGTTGTTTTGGAGTTGTAGAAGTATTCCAATGATTCTACATGTACCACCTAGCTTATGAGAATTTATAGAAGAG
The DNA here is from genome assembly GCA_018342035.1 of Solanum appendiculatum. NCBI lineage: Eukaryota > Viridiplantae > Streptophyta > Magnoliopsida > Solanales > Solanaceae > Solanum > Solanum appendiculatum. Next base: position 296,638 of record JAGDQO010000627.1, on the reverse strand, counting down.
CTACCATGTATATTTTCAGTTGTCAGATAGTCTTAATGTTCATCTCGTCATCAAGGTCACATTCTAGCTATGTGTGATTGGATGTGGAGACCATGGGGTCTAGTTTTATCATTCTTAAGAGTTGTCTACAATCTCAGTTACCGATCTAGCACTTCGACAACATTGTTAGAGGTTCCGTATGCTTGGGTGTGTCACTCGCTAGGTGGTTACTTGATCATTTCCTTCTTCAGATTGGATAAGTTTGATCCTCCCTTGATGAGTACCCGATGTCTAAAGATCAGGTTTTATAGCTTAAGCTCTTGGAAAGACTATGTGGTGAGAATGGAATCTTGCTAAGATCCATGATGGTTTGTGCATTATGAGTGGGTGGTGGTTGGTTCAGGTTCACTCCTGGTTGTGGCAAGTATTGATTCAGGCTTTTATCATAGTAATGAGAGGGAAGATTTGTCATGGTGATTGTGTTATGGCTTAGAGAGTTTCAGTTCAGAATAGGTTCATGAGTTAGTCTGTGGCTTGGTAATAACTCCTAGTTTTTAAGTCTGCCAAATGTTGATTTGAAGGTTCAGTTCTTAGTAGCTGAGCTTGATGGAATAGTCTTATGGATGAGCTCACGTGGAGAGATAAGCATCGACTTTGGGAATCATATCTCAGGCTTTTGGTAATGTCGGTTTTACTTCATTCTTCTTCTTTATGTTTAATGACGAACATGGTTTTTAGTGGTGGACAATGTAATGACTCAGAAGGTCATTTTTGAAAGTTTTCATAAAATTACCATTTTACCCCTCCCGATACTTGCCTTGAGTTATTTTTACTAGTTTGTGAAGTTGGTTTTGAAATTTGAGTAAAAGATTGTGATTTTTGGAAGTTTTATGTTTTTAAAGGCTTAAGTTGTTTAAAAGTGATTTTAGATGACAATCGGAGTTTCGAGTCTCGGAATGGAATCCTGTCAGTTCCATCAAGTTCCAAAATGTGGAATTTTGTTTTGATGAGTTTTTGGTTTCAGATTTGGAGTTGTTTCATGGATTTGACGTCTTAAGTTGGAAGTTTATGGAATTTGGGCCTTTGAGTTAACTTTGCTCAAAATTTGGAGTTCAGATGTTCGAATAGGATTTCCAACAGTTACGTTGGATTACATGGATGATTTTAGGTCTAGGAGAGGTTTTGGTTGAATTTTCAGAGGCCTCGATCTTGGTTTGGTATTTTTAGGTGTTATGTTGGTCTATTGTGTCTTTCACGGGTTTTAGGTCAGGGAGACCTTGTATTCCTATTTCGATGGTTTCGTTGAGTCATAAACGTTGAATTTAGTTGGGTAGCATATTTGATTTGTGTGTACGGGGTTTCGAATAAATCTCGATGGTCCTTTCAGAGACTTGTGTGTTGGCTAGTTTCTGGTGTCTATTGTGCTTCGCTAACGCTAACGCTAAGGGTCGATCTCTTTCTGATCTTTGCGTTAGCAAAGACCTGCTTGCGAAAGCGACGGGGTTGAGTTTTAGACCCTCGCATTCGTGAAGGTCTGCTTGCTTACATGATCATTGTGTTCGTGATAGACCTATCACGTTCGCGAGGAGTCACTTTTTTTGGGGATCACATAAGCTCTCAAAATGTCGCTTTCGTGGTGTTTGCATAAGCAAACCTGTGTTCTCTTTCTCGAGGCCCGAGCAGTGTATTTTCCAAATTTTTGGGTTCTTCCCCATTTTACAAAATTTTGAGTTTTGGGAAACCCTTGGAGGCGATTTCAAAGAGAATTCGACATAAATCTTTTGGGTTAGTGATTTTGACCTTGAATCTTCATTTACCATTAATTCTTGATGATGTTTAAGCATCGAGTCAGTTATTTTAAGCTTCAAATTGTAAGGTTTTCAAGAGCTTCAAAGTTGAGCAAAAATGGTGATATTGGGTTGAATAAAACTCCTTTTTGAAATAGTTTTCATCGTTGATTTCCAAATTCTTTGGGTATCGCATTTTCATATTAAATTCCAGATTTACCCTTCATTTTTGGAATTGGGTTTTCGGATTATTTTGACCCTGTTTTCCAAGAATGTTGATATGGGTGTTTAAAGTTTCAAATTCATATTGTGATTATGTATTTGAATAGCTTGTGTTAATTTGGAGATCTAATGGAGGGGGAAGACTCAAGTTTTGGAGTGATTGATTAATTAAATTGAGAAACGTAGACTTCTAGACCTTTGTTAAGCTTGTAGAATCTTGTTTTCCTTATTTTATGTGTTGAGGAGTAATGGGAATTGATGATGGGTTGAATTGTTCACTTTGTTGATGTCATGACCTAAAGTACCCCCTAGACGTGACATGGCGTATATGACACCGAGAGGCCCTATACAAGTCACTTAGCATACATCATACAAGATAAAAGAATTGAAGCGTTCAAAAGTAGCATAACATAAAAGTATTTGAAAAGTAACGGAAGTCTTAACATAAGTCTAATAAGCCATCTACTACATCAATAGAAAAAAATCTGGGACATAACCCATACAACGTCTGAAAACTGAAATGACATAAAACTATAAATGTGATATTGTCCTCAAAGTATGAGGACTCGCCCAATCTTCAAAATCTCTAAGTACTCACTAGCCACGAATGGAAGGAGAATATTCATTAAGCCCTACATTATAAAACAATGTAGGCACAAGTATGCATTAGTTCACGGAATGTACTAAGTATGATAGCAATGCATAGGAGTTATGAAATCATGCTAAAAAGGACTAAATATATATCATGCAATGACAAAACTAAATCATAAGATACAAAGGGGGTTAGAAAACACGAATCATAATCATGTTCAATGCAATGCAAGCTTAACATATTAAAACACTTGTGAGATCCTTTGAAAGTAACTTAGTTCATTATTGTGGGAAACTTACCATTAACCGACATAGATCATGTGAGCTATAACATGGAATCTAGTGTCTTCCCAAGACCAAAAAGGGGTTGTCCTACTTGCTAAGGTAAGGACCATAAACTTGAGCTAAAGTGGATCCACTAGCTACTGTCTATCTAAGACAATCATCCTATGGTGGCACATAGTTTATGGGACAGGGGTAATCACCGCTTGTCCACTTGGTTCTAAGCATAAATCCCACGGAATAGTCTTTAATCATATTCATCTTATTATCCATGGAAAGGTACAACTAGAGTTACCAATCCAAGCTAAAGTCATGTTTATGGACGTTTCATCTTCCATGGACTGTCCAAGCTTACGTCATTTAGAATAACTCCGTAGATCACGCGTGAGAAAACTTTTCACAATCCATGATCTTTTCATAATAGCTTTATACGGCCCATAGTCATTAACTTCATACTAGAAGTGCCATACTACTAATGAATATAGTTTTAAAAGTGTGATTTATGATCACTGATGGCATAACCGGCTACCATACTAATCAAGACCTAATTTTAGAAAATAGCCCAAAAGCATTGATGGCAAATGTAGATGTCATACATGTCATGGGGCCAAGCTTCATAGGACATATAGATACCTTCATCTATAAGCTTACTTGAGTCATTTGCTTTCATAGAACATGCATGATTTTCATAAAATACATTTATAAAGCACTCAAATTCATTTACATCAATTTCATAAAAAAAAAGCATGCATATCTTTATAAATTCATGGATCATAGTTCGTAAGCTTCATCATGAGTTCATAGTTTAAAATCATGGATCAAGCATGGGTTCATATGAATTCAACTTAGAATCATGCAATTATCTCAAATCATGCATAAAAAGACATAAAATAATCAATTAGATCATAATTGGAAGGAGCCCATGAGATTGAATAAAACCCTAATTTCAATTGGAGAATCTAACTTGTGAAAATTGGAAAATTTAGGAACCCTATGGAGGAAAGGACTCCATAGGTGAATACTATCATACCTTGGAGTTCGAAGCCCACAATCAATGGAGAATTTGGAGGATTGACTTGAAACCCTAGTCTTTTTCTTCAAGCTTTAGAGAGAGAAATATTGGGGAAGAACTTTGGAGGGATTTGGTGAATTTGAAGAGTAATTTAGAATAGTTAGATTTTAGACTTAGAAGATTTATATAGGGTCTAGGATTGGGACCAACCCGACCTAGTTTAGGTATTAATCAATTAGAAAAATGACCAAAATTCCCTTAAAAATAACTATCGGACCTCCACCAACGGTCTGTAGGTCCAACTACGGACCGTCTTGTCCAATCGTCGATGGGGTTCTGAGACTACATTTTTGGACCCCCAATGATGGTTGCTATGTACGGTCCATTGGTCCACTTACGGAAAGTACATACCAATCGTAGGTCCCAACCTTGACCCTCAAAATTTCACTAAGTCTGGGACTCACCTATAAGACCTATCTACGACCCTTAAAAGGAATGACGGACCGTCCTAGTGAACCTTAAAAAGGGTACAAAGACTTGTTTTTTGGAAAAATAATTCCCCACCACCTACTGATGCCACCTACGGTCCATAGATGCTTCTACCAATCGTAGGTGGGAGCCGTAGGTCATGCTTGCAACCTAAAATCTACATTTTCCTTCTTTTCCCAGTCCGAGGTGTTACAATATCTCCCCCTTGGAACATTCGTCCTCGAATGGGTCTCAAGGAACATGAGGAGGGTAGGAACAATATCTAACAGCCTAACACGAATGCAATTTCATCAACAACTCATAACCAAGGAGAAGCATTAACTCCTAGCTTAAACATATTTAAAACTTCATTTCATAAGACATACATGCAAATCATACTCAAATTCACATAATCATGAAGAATTCAATCAAGCTAGATCATATTTTTTAAAATCAAATGCATGACGAAAACATGGGAATGACTAGAACACAAGAATTCAAAAGAGTGACCCATGAGGGGCTAGTGCCTCAAGCTAGACCCGAAGGTAACTAAAAAAGATAGGGATACTAAGACATCGCATCGCCTCCGGCCCTTCACATATCAAACCATAGCAAAGAACCCCTTTCAACAACTTAAATAGTTCTACACACACCCAACATTAAGCACACTATATCCCACTTGGGAGCAAACCTCTCTAGTCTTTTTGAATCCATCTCTCTCAACCCAAGCATAGCACCAAAGTCTTAACAACCACAAAACCATTGTTACAAGTAAACACCTATAAAGTTTTCCACAAGGATTCCAAAGTCGACCTCACACAAAATACCCATACATGGAGCCATGCAATAGTCAATGAAACACCCAATATCAAGTAATGTATAACTACTAGCTAAAAGACCATAACTTACCAATTGCCACATCAGGAGAACCATCGTGATCTTGTCGAGCCTGAAGTGCATATGACCTACGTTGTCGCTGGCCGCCACTAGAAGGATAAGATTGAGCCCGCCAACGTTTATCTCCCTTATTCCTAGCAATCGAAGGATTCTTATGTTATGACCCATTTTTCCACAACCAAAGCATGTATCCGGACCGGCTAGACAATCATCTCTATGGTTTTTCCATACCTTTGACACTCAGATACCATTTTCTCACTAGAACCATTACCTTGGGAATGATTACTTCCACCGGAATTTGAATGTGAGAAATCACCATTATCATTCCTTGCCCTCTTTGAATCCCTAGACTTCTCCTTAAGTTTCTCCTCTTTGATTTTTTGTGCATGAACCACCAGACGGGAGACATCCATCTCCTTAACAAGTATGGCGGTTAGGCATTCTTTGATCACTAAGTTAGAAGCATCCGACATAAATTTACTCATCCTCCCCCTTGGATCGGCAACCATAGTTGGAGCATACTTGGACAATTGCGTGAATTTCAAAGCATACTCCTTTACACTCATATTTCCTTGATGAAGGTTAATAAACTCAAGTACCTTTTCCTCCCTCATCTCAAGGGGAAAAACCTATCAAGAAAAGCAACCATAAATTTTTCCTAATCAAGAGGACCAGCATCAACCGCCCTCTCACTCTTCCATTGTTCAAACCGCAATTGAGCAACACCTTTGAGTTGGTAAGCGGCCAATTCCACCTTCTCTACCGGAGTGATACCCATAATCTCTACAACCTTATGAATCTCATCGATGAACTCTTAAGGATCTTCCTCAACCTTGGAACCATGAAACTCCGGAGGATTCATCCTAGTAAAGTCCCTCACCCTTGTTGCTGCCGTACCCACCCTTGGGTTCATGGGAGCCACAACCTCCCTATTTGCTTGAGCCGTCATAGCTTGGACCAATACGTGAAATGCAGCTCACAACTCATCATTAGTCACTTGCTCGGCCAAAGGGTCGACTGGCACTTGGAGAACCTCTTGTCTCACATTTGCACCAACATTCCTACTAACGTATGCTCTTTGAGGGGCCATATCCTCAAAAGCATCGGATAGGGATTAGGAGAGATACATATATAGTTGAACTCTATCACATGACTTTAGAATAATGAAAGAGATAGAGTTTCCTATATATCTTATAGCCTCTCATTCATAAGTGTGGTGCGCTTCACACTTATGAACACAACTTTACTTGACGTGACTTATGAGACATCCTAGGACCTTTCTAAACCTTGTGCTCTGAATACCAAGATTGTCACGACCTAAAGTGCCCCCTAGACGTGACATAGCGTATAGGACCCTGAGATGCCCTACACAAGCCACTTAGCATACATCATACAAGATAAAAGAATTGAAGAGTTCAAAAGTAGTGTATCATTAAAGTATTTGAAAAGAAGCAGAAGTCTAACCATAAGTCTCAATAATCCATCTACTACATCAATGGAAAACAATCTAGGACGTATCCATACAACGTCTGAAAATTGAAATGACATAAAACTATAAATGTTGTCCTCGAAGTATGAGGACTCACTAGGTCTTCAAAATCTCTAAGTACTCACTAGCCACGAACAGAAGGAGAAGAGTCGTCAAGCCCTACATTAAGAAAAAATGTAGGCACAAATATGCATTTGTACATGGAATGTACTATGTATGATATCAATGCATAGGAGTTATGAAATCATGCTAAAAAGGACTTTATATGACATGCTAGGGTGTCAAATGGGCGGGTTTGATTGAAATTGGAGATATTAAAATGGGTTGTAAAAGAAATTGAGTTGGGTCATGACCCGGTCAAGTTTACTTTGGGCTCAAATGGGCTAAAAAATGGGTTGGGTTTTGACCCACCCAATTTGACCTCAATAATTTTAACATATTGATATTTAACTTTTATAGCCACAATTTGACTTTTAACTCAAGATTTTTTTTAAAAATAGTTACAAATGAATATATAAATCCTAAAAGATATAAAATAGATAATAATTCATACCTTCAATATAGGACACATACATTACATCAATGCAAATAAAGAGTCTTAAAACGGGTTGAAATTGAAGATTGAACTGGGCTCAATTGAGGATTCTCTTAAAATGGGTTAAGACTTGAATGGATTGAGATTGAACCCAACTCAAATTATCATGAGTCCAATCCTTAAAATTCTGGGCAGGTTGGGTGGGTTACCTATGCTTGGATTCATTTTTGACACCTCTATGACATGCAACAACCAAACTAAATCATAAGATAAAAAGTGGGTTAGAAAACACAAATCATAAGATAAAAAGTGGGTTAGAAAACACAAATCATAATCATGGTCAATGCAATGCAAGCTTAATATATTTAAAACAATTGTGAGATCCTTTGAAAGTAACTTAGTTCATTATTGTGGGAAACTTACCATTAACCGACATAGATCTTGTGAGCTATAACATGGAATCTAGTGTCTGCCCCAGACCAAAAATGGGTTGTCCTACTTGCCAAGGTAAGGACCATAAACTTGAGCTAAAGTGGATCCACTAGCTACTGTCTATCTAAGACAATCATCCTATGGTGGCACATAGTTTATGGGACATGGGTAATCACCGCTTGTCCACTTGGTTTAAGCATAAATCCTACGGAATAGTCTTTAATCATATTCATCTTATTATCCATGGAAAGGTACAACTAGAGTTACCAATCCAAGCTAAAGTCATGTTTATAGACGTTTCATCTTCCATGGACTAGTCTAAGCTTACGTCATTTAGAATAAATCTGTAGATCACGCATGAGAAAACCTGTCACCATCCATGATCTTTTCATAATAGCTTTATAAGGCCCATAGTCATTAACTTCATACTAGATGTGCCATACTACTAATGGATATAGTTTTAAAAGTGTGATTTATGATCACTGATGGCATAACTGGCTACCATACTAATCAAGACCTAATTTCAGAATACTATCATACCTTGGAGAAAAGGAACCCTATGGAGGAAAGGAATCCATAGGTGAATACTATCATACCTTGGAGTTCAAATCCCACAATCAATGGAGAATTTGGAGGCTTGACTTGAAACCCTAAATTTCTTCTTCAAGCTTAAGAGAGAGAAATATTCGGGGAAGAACTTTGGAGGGATATGTGGAATTTGAAGAGTGATTTAGAATAGTTAGATTTTAGTCTTAGAAGACTTATATAGGGTCTAGGATTAGGACTAAACCGACCTAGTTTAGGTATTAATCAATTAGAAAAAAGACCAAAATGCCCTTAAAAATAACTACCGGACCTCCACCAACGGTTGGACTTATGGTCTGTAGGTCCAACTATGGACCGTCTTGTCCAATCGTCGATGGGGTTCTGAGACTACATTTTTGGACCCCCAATGATGGTTACTATGTACGGTCAATTGGTCCACTTACGGAAAGTACATACCAACCGTAGGTCCCAACCTTGACCCTCAAAATTTCACTAAGTCTGGGACTCACCTACGAGACCAATCTATGACTCGTAAAAGGAATGACAGACCGTCCTGGTTAACCATAAAAAGGGTACTGGGACTTGATTTTTGGAAAAAATGATTCCCAAGCACCTACGGATGCCACCTACGGTCCGTAGATGCTTCTACCAACCGTAGGTGGGAGTCGTAGGTCATGCCTGCAACCTAAAATCTGTATTTTCCTTCTTTTCCAAGTTCGAGGTGTTACAATTGAATTTAATGAATATGGGGATAATGGAAAAGGCATCGTGATGATAATTTGATGTGTGTAATATGGAGAATGATTGGAGTGTTAATATTGATGTGTTCTTGTTGAAACACTATGATTGGGTTGTTATGAATTGTGAATTGATATTGAAGGTGTCATCTCATCATTATTATGTGAACATGCCTATTTGCATTGGTTCTGAAACATCATGATGAATTCTATTGTGATGATTTTGCCAAAGGGAAATGGTTTTGGCGATGTCGAAGGGAAATGGTTTTGGTGGATACATGGACCTTGTGTATCCCTCATAACGCTCTGTTTACCCTCAAAATAAGTAAGAGAATAAATAATTTTTAGCAATAAGAACCCAACAAAAGATCGCGATCGAATCCTACAAGGAAAAATTTGTTGGCAATTGAAGAGACAGAGGATAAATAGTTACAAGTTTTAACTTAAACACACAGCATACAAGATTATCAAATCAAGAGCGATTTTGGTAACTAAACAAAGTATTTGGTGAAAGACACTATCAAGCAAGGGATATATGGGAATCGGGAAATTTCAAATTCAATCACCCATTCAATGATCCATTGCAATTCAACATATGCTAATTCAATCATAGATAGGCTAGATCATCATCAATCAACACTAATCTTCTTTAGGTCTCAAAGTGTTATGTCACGAAGTCTTCTTTCGGTCTCAATCATGTTCAATAACAAAGCAATCCAATACCTTAATCGAAACCCCTATTTCTAGCAAGTTTAGCGTTAACCAAGGTAGACCCAAATCATTTCCTTTCGGTCTCAAACTTAGGACTCAAAGTTGAAATATGATTATTAACCTAATTCTCCACTTCACAAATTCTCTTTCAAGCAATCCACAAAGATGGGAAGCGAGACTCAAGCATGCACTCTCAAATCATAGATTAAAGCATGAGAACTAGATTAAACCCATTTCATGAATTTAAGCATGGAATCAAGGAATCACAAAAGCAATAGAATGATAAATCAAATACCAAAATGAATTGTCTATTACTAGCACAAAACCTCAATTTCATACACACAATTACACCCACAATTCTAGTAATGTAAAGCGAAGAAAGAAGAAGAAAACAAGAGATTTTACTATGAACCACACAATCTTCAAACTCAAATGTGAATTGTGAGGCTACTTGCCTTCAAAGTCTCAACCCAAATTAAGAAATCTACAAGTTTTTCTCCAAGCTAAACTAAGAAGATGAACTACTCCCTATTCTATCTTTCATAATCTAAATAATGACTGTTGGTGAGTGTAAAAAGGGATTTTGGGATCAATTTGGTGAAATTCCCATTCTACCTAGGTGCCTGAAACGTGACTCTCCGTGTTCGTGGAGAGTTGTTTGCGTTTGCGGATTGAGTTTATCGGACTAGCGTGTCCGCAGTCCTTTGTGTGCATTTGCGGTCCTCCATTGACCAGGAATCCGAGTTCATGGTCCTCTGTTGACCAGAACTCCACATTCACGGTCCTTCAAGTGTATTCACAAAGGATACTTCCTCTGCTAGAAATTGCATTTTCATCCCTTGACCTCTTTTTGCCTCAAGTTCACTTGGTTCCTACAAATGTCTTCAAAATCAACTATCCATTTCATTTTCCTACAACTATGAAGAAAACTATATTAAAAGCACCAATTCTAACCTAATCCAAGCAAAAACTAATAAGAAAAGAGCTTCAAACGAGTGGAAATCCACCACTCATCAACATCCCCAACATAAAAACTTTGCTTGTCCTCAAGTAAAGAAAATTAAAAACTCAAGAGGCTCTTATTTTAACAAACATTACACATCAGCTTCACCATTTTCGATTAAGCACAAAGGTAATGGCTTCGGTTGGTACTAACAATTAGTCCACATGCAAAATTTTCACAAAATAAATCTCCTCATTCTTACGGCACATTTTCAAGAACCAAGAATTATCAAGTGACAAAAACTCAAACTCAAAAAGTGACTCAACTCATGATTAGCTCTTTTACATGTTCACTTGATTCAATTAGGAATTTTCAAAATCACCACTTTATCAACTTACATGCCCTCACAAGGAAAGAATTGTCCCAAAAATTTCAAAAAGTATTTACAAGACAATGGACAAAGATACAAACACTCACACTCATAAAAAATCATCTAATGCACACAAATGCCTCACCATAGGCTTGCCCATATTTTCAATCATTATTGACTCAACTTCATTTGGTTAGTAATATCAAAGGGCATTGTTAAGCTTTGTAATGTAGGCTTAGGGAAAGTTAGGATATCATTTAGGTATAAGTGACTACACCCTCCTTGAACACCACACAACAACTATCATTTGCCAACTTTTCCACTTTTCTTCGCTTTTCAACTCAATGCACATTTCATAATATTTTTCATTTTTTCATTCTTATTTCCACTCTAAATGCCCCACATGCAACCATTTTCAACCTTTGGAGTATTCAAGTCTCATTTATTCACTTTCTTTCTTTCTTTCTTTTTTTTTTCACAACTTTTTCTTTCTTTGAGACTTTTTCCTCCATTTTTCAATCTCTTTTTTTATCAACCCCCTCATGCGGTTAGCATCCCATCCATGAGTCTCCCATAACACCCCCAACTAAGGCTTTTATCCTCAATTTTCAAATTCCCAAGTTCAAGGAAGGAAGGGTTCAAAAGAGGGTTACTTTTTCAAAAAGGATAAGGTTTGTAATGAGGTTGTCAATAAAAGGAATTAGGCTCAAAGAGGACAACTAAGGATTTATTTAGTGGAAAGGTGGGATTTTTAGGCCAAGTGGACTTTAACAACAATCACAAAGAAACCCTAAGATCATTTCTCCAGCCAAACTTGATCAAGACCAACCGAGCAAGTTTTAGGTAACATCAACGAACACAAAACATTATTCAACACCTCACCATACATGGCATGCAAATCAATTAAGATGGTTCAAAATCGCATTTCCTTTCCAAAATACAAGTGGCATCAAACATTTAAATTGTTAACGAATCACAAGTCAGAAAAAGAACTGTAAGAGTTGTCACAAAATCATTTGCGCTCGTCTTTTAAAAATGGAGGGATATGTTCGATAACTTTTCACATGCAAGACTATGTTCTTAGTACCAACCAAGCAACCACCTCCCAAAAAGACGACGATTTTGCCTAAAGAAAGTCGTCAGCCAATCCATCATTGGGAAAACTAATGCATCTAATCGAGACCGGCTACTCAGACTTCACCACATCCAACACCAATCAAACACTCACAAGCAATCCATGATTTACCCTTAAGAAAGTCATCACTCTATCTATCATCGGGTATCATCAATCCATATCTCAATCATCAAACAAACAAAGAACCTACAACCTACAAAATATACAACTACAAGCATTACAAATAAAGTGACGAATCCAACACAATATCAACAAAAAATATTCACAATAACAAAGCCCGATAAGGGCACAATCATAGTACACAGAAACAATCAACAAAATGAGCACCCCAACTGAAAATGAGATTGTGTCCTCACAGTCCAAATATCAAAAGTGAAAATGAGGGACTTTTGAAACTGCATCACTCTGAACTTGAGCTAGTTGGAAAAGTGAGATCTTCCTCATCCGAAGAATTGGTGCCACATAAGCTCCTAAGCTTTCCCATCATCTTGCTCAGGAACTTGCTCTTTGACCAATAATTCTCTCAGAATGTCCTCTACCTCCGCTCTATCTTGCCATGCCTCTGACTCAAATGCTCAATCCGGTCAAACATCGCCTTTTGTGGAGCAGCTATAGAAGCAATGGTAGGTGGAGGAACACCCTCTAATGTGGGGGCTCTGGATGAGCCAGAAGGAATGCCAATTATCATCTCTCTAACCTTATAAATCTATGAGGAGAGGTGCCTCATAGTAGTTGTTCCATACTGAAAAGGCCCTCAGAAGTGTGGAAGCACTAGATACAGACACTGTCTCAGTGAACTGGCCAAACTCAAGGTCTGCCATATCAATCATTCTCATTTTGCTCCTATTTCCCTATCTTCCCTTCTTAAAGGGGTGAATCTCTTTTCCTGGTTTATTATCCTCATCTGTAGGGAGTTTTACCACCCCAACATCATAGCACAACCTAGTGATCAGAGATAGGAATAGGATACTCTTGACTCTCCCATGAGCCAACTCAATAATCTGGTCCACAATCGATCTCCCAACATCTACCTCCATGCCATCCATAATAGTAGCAATAAGAATAGCCCTGTCTAACGTCACCTCAGTGTCGTGGGTGGAAGGAATGATTCGACCACATATGATAGATAGCCAAGACTTGATCTGGGCTGTGAACTCATGAGAATCAATTCCTCGATTTGATGTAAACCATTCTGGAGGCTCACCACCATAAAGTTTGTCAATAAGCCACTGATTACGCAACTCTTTGTACCTATTTCTGAACCCCTCGTTATCAGCATTTGGAAGTCCATATAAGGCATTTATTATAGTCGTAACAAAGTGGACTTGAACACCTCAGACTGTGGTAAACACATCTTCACCAAATTAAGTCTCAAGGGCATTATATCAACTTGCTAGTTATCAGTCGGCCATAGAAGTCCGACATCCCATGCTTGAGCTTGTCTAAGAAAATGCCTTTTCTCCCTTACCACCGATCGGCCCAAGTACTCATCATATTTGTAGGCACATTTTGCCGATAGGAACCTCCTCTCATCAAAGTACTCCTCTTCCTCAATTTCTAGAGTCATTTGTTGATCATTCAGATTGGTTTTCAAAGACATTTTTAGCAAAAAGCACCTACAAATGAAGCCAACATGTTAAAAGTTCTTGAGGACACTTAAAATAATAAATTAGGAAGTATTTAAGCCAAAGAAATCATCAAAAGAGGGCCCGAGCTAATTTGTGTGAAGCTACTACTTTGGGCTTACCATCACTATCTCCTCTATATTCATGGCTCGGCAAAATTCAAACTTACGCGTTTGGAGACTATTGGGTGCATTCGCAGGGAATCTGAAATCAAATTCTTTCACGTTCGCGGCTGAGAGCCCGCATTTGCGGAGTCGTCTTCTCAAAAATCCAAAAATTTGTTTGAGGAATTTCATCAAACATGTTGGGGGCAGCTTTTTTAGGTGTAATTTTCACATAATTTGTGCCCCCAATCTAAACCAAAACACCTACTAAGTAAACACCCAACATTAAATAACAACATATGAACAAAATCAACCTAACAACATAACATTTAAGCACTGATTTTCTCAAGTAACAAACCTCTTTCAAGCACTTACCAAAAATGGAATTAAGGAGAAGGGGGGGGGGGGGGAAGGAACATACCTTTATTGTTGAGACCACACACAAAGTTAAGACCTTAGGGACTTAGACCTTAGTGTTTCACTCGCGAAGAAGAGCGTTGTTTGAGAGAGATTTTGAGTTTTAGACAATAGAAACGGCTCTTCTCGCTAAACTTATATCTTTTTAATACCTGGGCATATTCGATTCTCCGCGTTTGTAGAACTGTTGGTGCGCTCACGCCGTTTTACCCATTGGAAATCCGCATTTGCGAAGAAAGGGCCGTGTTCGTGGTGAGTTTGGCGTCCATGATCACGAAATGCAATCCACATTCATGTAGGCCCCCTGAATCATGAAAAATTCTTTAGGACCTTACTGTCTGATTTGGCGAGTGGGATGTCAGTAGGGTGATCTGCCTAGTCACATTGGGCGTGTTTGGCCCCCATAAACTATCCCATTCCTATTTTGAAGATGTTTCAACTCCCGACTTCAATCCCAATCAACGTTTTGCTTCCAAACGTGTCTAAAAAATCATCAAAGACTTTGAATCCATGAGGATTAGTGATAAACAAAAATTATAAGCTATTTTAAAAATAAAAAAACTTGAAATTAAACTTATTTGGATACCAATGGGTTGCCTCCCATCAAGCGCACAATTTAACATCGCGGTGTGACACCGGGTACATCTCCCTTTGTGTTTTCACTTTAAGGCAATAAACCTTCTACCAAACTTTGGATCAATATCTCTCCAAAGAGCAAGGGGAGTGCATGGGAGCTCTGCTTTGAGGACTTGAATTTCTGTAACACCTCGGATTCGGAAAGAAGGAAAAAATTACAGGTTTTCAGAACGATTTAGTATAGGCATTTAATGCATAGAAAAAGACCCAAATACTCTTAAAAATAACTGTCGGCTGGATTCTACGGTTTGGAAGTACTGTCCATAGGACTTCCTATGGCCTGTACCGGTCAACTATGGAACTAACTTCAGAAACCCAAAATTTTAATCATTTTCCACAAGACCTTTCTACGATCGGTCAACCCCTAGTTCAAGTCCAAAATTTCTCTAATTTTGGGACCTTTTTACGAGACAACCCTATGACCCTTATAACCAACTATGAACCACCAAAACCTTTCATAGACCTGAGGTCCTAAATGAAATCTTTGAATCCATCCTACGAGTGCCATATACGGCTCGTCAAAACTCCTGAAATTCATCCTATAAAGTCGTGGATCAAACTTTAGAAACTTAATTTTCCAAACTCAACTCTGGGTCCTATGATTCTCTTCCTATGGCCCATAGGACTTCCTACGGTCCGTAGGTTAGTCTTGTTGTCATGACCTAAAGTACACCCTAAATGTGATATGGCGTATATGACCTTGAGAGGCCCCAAACAAGCCACTTGACATACATCATACAAGATAATAGAATTTAAAAAGAGTTCGAAGAAAAGCATATCATATGAAAGAGTTGATAGAAGCAAAAGTCTAAACATAAGTCTAAAAGTCATCTAATACATGGTACGAAAAGTGATTAGGGCGTAACCCATACATCACATACAAAATCCAAAAAAGGGAATGACATAAAGCTACAAAAGAATCTCATTTCTCGGATCATGAGGATTCACCAATCTCCAACAAGTCTCTAATGCAAACACTAGCCACAAATGGAGGGAGAAGTGTCGGATCCTACATTAGTGAAACAATGTAGGCAAAAATATGCGTTAGTACATGGAATGTACCAAGTATGATAGCAATGCATAAGAGTTATGAAATCATGCTAAAAGGAGCTTTATATGACATGCAATGACCAAGCTAATTCATCAAATAACTTAGTAGAAAACATAAGCATAATCATGGTCGATGCAAGCTAAAGATCTTTAAAACACAGTTGAGATACTTTTAGAAAGTAACCTTAGTTCATTATTGTGGAAAGTTAGTCTTAACCGACATAGACCATGTGAGCTATAACACGGAATCCAGTGTCTATCCCACACCGAAAAGAGATTTTTCAACTTGCGAAGGTAAGGACCATGAGTCATGAACTAAAATGGATCCACTAGCTAATGTCTATCTAAGACAAACCTATGGCGGCACATAGTTATGGGACACGGGTAATCGCCACTTGTCTACTCGGTGCTAAGAATAATCCCCACAGATTAGTCATTAATATTAACTTGTCTTATCATTAGGGGACATGGGTAGTGGCCACTTGTCTTATCATCCATGGAAGGCACATCAAGTAGCCAATCCAAGCTAGAGTTCATTAGAATAGCTCCTAGTTCTTGATTCAATGTTTAGTTGAGAAAACCTTTCAATCTTATGAATCCTTTATGTGAGAAACCCTTTCACAAACAACAACAACATCATCGATGCTTCACTCTCAAAGCAACCTCAATTCAATTATATCAACTTCATGATAAAACATGCATATCCTCGTAAATTCATCTTTCATAGTTCAAAAGCCTCATCATATGTTCATAATCTAGAAATCAAGAATCATGCATGGGTTCATGTGAATTCAACTTAGAAACATGTAATTACATCAATTCATGCATAAAAAGATATAAAACAATCAATTGAATCATAATTGAGAAGAATCCATGAGATTGAGGAAAACCCTAATTTCAATTGGAGATTCTAACTTGTAAAATTGAAGAATTTAGGAACCATATGAAGGAAAGGACTCCATAGGTGAATACTATCATAACTTGGAGTTCAAAGCCCAAAAGCTATGGTGGAAATTGAGACTTAAATGGAACCCTAGCTCTTTTTCTTCCTTTGAGAGAGAAATATTTGAGGGGATGAACTTGATCAACTTTTAGGAATTTAGGAGAATGAATTCAATTGGGTAAATTTGGGGTTGAAAATCATTATATAGGGCTTAGGGTACAAGGCAAAACAATGTAGTATAGGGTTAAAATGATTAGGAAAAAGACAAAAAGCCCTTAAAAAAACTGTCGGACTCGACCTACGGTTTGGACAAATGATTCGTAGACCCTTCTACAGACCGTCCTGGAAAATCGTAGAAAGATTCAGAAATCATAAATTTGGGCTTTCAATGACGGGACCTATGTACGGTCCGTTGGTCCACTTACAAATCATACAGTCCATAGCGTAGGTCCCATTTTTTACCCTCAAAATTTCACCAAGTCTGGGACTCACCTAGGAGACCTACCTATACTCGTACATGGAATGACGGGCCATCCTGGTGAACCATCAAAGGGGTTCCTAAACTTGATTTTAAAATATTATTTTCCTACTACCTACAGAGTCATATACGGTCCGTAGGTACTCCTACCAACTGTAGGTCATGTCTGCAACTCAAAATCTGCATTTTCCTTCTTTTCCCAAGTTTGAGGTGTTACAATATCTCCCTCTCGAGAAAATTTATCCTCGAATGGAACCCAAGGCAACATAAGAAGGGTAGGATCAACATCTAGTAGCACAACCAGAATGCAATTATCAAAATGCACAATAACCAGGAGGAATATCAACTCCAAGCTTAAATATCTTCAAAACATCATTTCAAAAGGTATCCATGCAAGTCATACTCAGTTACACCTAATCATGAATAAATCAATCATAGCTAAATCAAAATCTCAAAAGCAAGTTTTCATGAGCATGCAAGCATGAGGAAACATGAAAATGACTAAGACATGAGGATGAACCATGAGGGACTAAATACCTCAAGCTAGAGTAGGATCGGAGGGAAAGAGATGGGGGTAACGGGACATCATATCGGCCTCGGCCTCCCAAGTAGAACCCTCAACTCTTTGATTCCTCCATAAAACCTTTATGGATGAAACTTCCTTATTCCTCAACCTGTAACACCCCACAACTTGGAGTCGGAGAAAATGCACAAACTGCTGCGGTACTGGTTCTATGGAACCGACCTACGGACCATAGGAAGGCAACCGTAGAAATTAGGTTGAGGTTGGAGAATGTCAAGTTTCAGGAGTTGATTCTACGGACCAAAGGTACGGGTCGTAGTCTGATCTACAGACCGTAGATAGTACCCGTAGGTTGCCCTCCAGACCTAGTCGAATTTCAGTTCTCAGGGCCTGATCTATGGTGGCCATGTACGGACTGTAGATCAGATGACGGGCCGTACATAAACATCGTCAGTTGGAAGGCAAAAGTGGCAAACTCTCTGAATCAAACGACGGAGGAACAGGACGGACCGTAAGTCGCGCCAACAGTTTTTATTAAGGGTATTTTCGACCTTTCCCCCTCCCTTCTAAACCCAAATCCTGTCTTTTCCCTATTATTTTCGGGCTAAAAATAGCAGAAACAGTCTGGAAACATTATTGCACTTAGAAATATTTGAGAGGAGGTTCAAGAGGAGAAAAGGCTAAGGTTCCAAGAACTTCAACCAAGAGCTTGCGATTTCGCCAAGATCTTTGATCTTCCAGGTATGTAAGGCTTCCCTCAGTGTTGGGCTAGTTCGTTCACACGCCAATTTACATTCAAAAATTCAGAATTATGAAATCTAGGGTTCCATCCCATGTTCTTGAGAAATATTCTAGTTTTCTACCTATTTTACCAAATTTCAGTTAATTTTTGAGTATTGTATCCATGTTCTTGAGTAGTTATCTTGCTATGGTTCATGCGTAGATTCTGGTATGAACCCTAATTATTGAGTTGGCTGTCCATATTTTATTTTCTGCAAAGAACTCTATAAATTGAGCATATACTGAATATTTTGAGAATTTCTTGAACTTGGACTTTAATTTAAAATGATCTTGCTTTTGAGAGAGATAAAGGGGAGTTGTGAGTAGAGTTAAAGAGGCTATTTGAGTAACTTGTTAAATAAAACTTTGATTTCCCAACTATCATTTTTAGTGAGAAAGAGGACTTTGATTTTGAGAAAATAACAAAGAGAGTTTTGAGAATAGGAGTTCAGGCACTGTTTCTTAAAGAGTATCTTCTGTGTAATTACCTCAATAACAGAGAAAGAATTATATTTTTATTTACTTGAGCATAAGTATATTTATTATGAGTAGTATTGAGCACCGATATGGGAATGAGTTCAGACAACTCAAAATCCCTATAAACCATGCATGCCAGCATGGGTAAAGGATTCATACTTTTTAGATGATCTCCTTATGCCTTCGAGCAGAGCTTAGTGGATCCACTTAATTGAGGATGTCTTATACTCCGGCAAGGTATAGGACAGTTCTGGCAGTGTGAGCGAGACGCTGTATCATCATTTAGCTCAGAGTGATGGATGTCGGTTAGAGAATCTCCCAAATATGAGTAAACACTTACTTTATGATATTTTACGCATATTCTTGAGGTTGCTTTTGTATTTTTAAAAGCTTTATATTGAGTTACTTTTGAGTATCACTTTTACTTGAGTTAGTTATGAGTTGTTTTGTTTTGAGTTGAGTTGAGGTGGGTATTTCCTTGAGCCTTCTCTTTTCTACTATTGTTATATTCAGCCATTTTACATACCAGTGCATTCAATGTACTGATATCATTCGACCTGCACCGTTTCATGATGCAGACACAGGTGTACAGGGTCATCAACAGGCGCTTCGTTGATACTGTTTGCACTACAGATAGCAGTTGTGGTGAGCCTCCTAGTACTTTCGGAAGGTCCTTCTTTTATTAAGTTGTTTTAGTTTTGTTGAGGTGTTGTGGGATCTGTCCCGATACCCGTCTGAGTTATTTAGAGGCTTCATAGACAGGTCTAGATTTGATGGGTTCCCCCGTACTTGTTCGTAACTTCCTATGTTTGAGTCTTTCTGATGGTTTCAGTATTTGAAGTTTGAGTATTTTCAGCATTTAACTATTTTATTTTTTCGTTTGACATTATGAGTTTATTCATGCTATGATAGGAGCCTTTTAGGCTCGAGTTAAGTCTTCCGCTGAGTAGTGAGCCAGGCCAAGGGTTCACTTGGGGATCAGAAATGGTTCTCAAGTGCCGGCCACGTCCAGGGTGTAGAATCGGGGCGTGACAAACTTGGTATCAGAGCACAAAGTTCAAGAGTCCTAGGAAGTCTATGAAGCCGTGTCATTAGAGTCCTAGTTATCGGTGTGAAGCACGCCATATCTATAAGTAAGAGGCTGCGACATTTAGGAACCTCTTACTTTCTTCTTATTCCACTTTGTGCTACAGAGATTATCTCTATAAAAGTCTTCCTTCTAACTCGTGCTTACGCGTATCTTTTCAGATCATGCCTCCACGAAGAGCTGTTCGAGGACGTCCTGCTAGGAGGAACGTGAGCCCTCCAGGTCAAGAAGTTTCCAATACACCAGAAGCGCAACCCCAGCAAGGAGATGTCACCAATGCTGAGTTCAGAAATGCTATTCAGATACTGACTTAGGTTGTGGCAAATCAGGCTGGACAACAGAGAGTGGGTAGTTAGGATGGGGCTGATACATCCAGAGTTCGCGAATTCTTGAGGATTAATCCCCCAGAGTTCACAGGGTCGAATATCACATAGGATCCAGAGAACTTTGTGGAGGGACTGCAGAAGATGTTTGAGGTTATGCATATTGCTGATGCAGAGCGTGTGGAGCTAGCTTCTTACCAGCTCAAGGGTGTTTCTAGGGTATGGTATGACGAATGGAAGAAGAATAGGGAAGAGGGGGCACCACCTTTGAGTTAGGCAGTGTTTGAAGAGGCCTTCTTGAGGCATTTCTTCCCCCATGAACTAAGGGAGGCAAAGGTAAGAGAATTCCTAAATTTTAAGTAGGGATCTATGAGCGTGCAGGAGTAAAACATCAAGTTCACTCAGCTATCCCGCTATGCTCCAGCGATGGTAGCTGATATGAGGAGCATGTTGAGCTTGTTTGTGTCTGGGCTATCCCGCTTGTCAAGTAAGGAAGGTAAGGCAACTATGCTGATAGGGGACATGGACATACCTAGGCTCATGATCCATGTGCAACAAGTTGAGGAAGATAAGTTGAAGGACAGGGAAGAGTTCCGTAGCAAGAGGGCTAAGACAACCAGCCACGAGTCCGGCTACCAGAAGACCATAAATGAGAATCGGTCCTCTTTCCAGCAGAGGTCATCAGGACTTGCACCTTCATCAGCTAGTGCACCTGCACCGAGGAACAGAGGTGAATTCAAGAACCATAACTCCCAGAATTCCAGAGCTCGACCTACTCAGTCTCAGGGTAGCATGGCACCAGGGAAAAATTGGATCCCCACATGTACCAGATGCGGTAGAGACCACCCAGGAGAGTGTCGTGATGGAATGAGTGGCTGCTTCAAGTACGGTCAGCTGGGTCACTTTATGAGAGAGTGTCCACAGAACAAACACGGTAATGGGGGTAATAGAGCCCAGGCTTCTTCAGCAGCTCCAGCAGCTAGGAGAAACTAGGTGGGAGCTACTTCAGGGACAGGTGGAGGTACAAATCACTTGTATGCTATAGGTACTCGACAGGATCAGGTGAACTCGCCAGATGTTGTTACTGGTATGCTTCGAGTTTTTGCATTTGATGTATATGCCTTGATTGATCCGGGTGCGAGTCTGTCTTTTGTGACTCCTTTGTTAGCTATGAGGTTCGGCATTTCCCCCGAACAACTTCTTGAGCCTTTTAATGTTTCTATACCTGTTGGTGAGTCTATTCTAGCAAAAAGAGTCTACCATGATTGTATTGTCTCTGTCTATCACAAGGACACCATGGCTGACTTGGTTGAGCTAGATATGGTGGACTTTGATGTTATTCTAGGTATGGACTGGCTTCATGTTTGTTATGCCTCAGTTGATTGCAGAACTCGAGTAGTCAAGTTTCAGTTTCCTAATGAGCCAGTTCTAGAGTGGAGGAGCAGTTCAGCAGTGCCTAAGGGTCGTTTCATCTCATACCTTAAGGCTAGAAAGTTAGTTTCCAAGGGGTGCATTTACCACTTAGTCTGAGTTAATGACTCTAGTGTTGAGGCACCGCCTATCCAGTCAGTTCCAGTCGTGAGTGAGTTTCCAGAGGTCTTTCCAGATGATCTTCTCGGAGTCCCTCCTGAGAGAGAGATAGTCTTCAGAATAGATATTCTTCCAGATACTCAACCCATATCCATTCCGCCATACATAATGGCCCCAACTGAGTTAAAAGAGTTGAAAGAGCAATTAAGAGATCTCCTTGATAAGGGTTTCATCCGACCAAGTGTCTCAACTTGGGGCGCTTCGGTCTTGTTCGTGAGGAAGAAGGATGGTTTCCTGAGGATATACATAGATTACCGTCAGTTGAACAAGGTCACAATAAAGAATAAGTATCCTCTTCTGAGAATTGATGATCTTTTCGACCAACTTCAGGTGCCACTTGTTTCTCTAAGATAGACCTCAGATCTGACTATCATCAATTGAGAGTGAGAGAAAGTGACATCCCGAAAACAACTTTCAGGACCCGTTACGGTCATTATGAATTTCTTGTCATGTCCTTTCATTTGACTAACGCTCCTATAGCCTTCATGGATCTGATGAATAGAGTATTCAAGCCATAACTGGACATGCTTGTTATCATGTTTATTAATGACATATTGATCTACTCGAGGAATGAGAAGGACCATGCTAGTCATCTCAGAATAGTCCTTCAAACCCTTAAGGATCGAGAGTTGTATGCGAAGTTCTCGAAGTGTGAGTTTTGGCTCAAATTTGTGGCTTTCCTAGGCCACATTGTTTCTGGTGAAGGAATTTGTGTTGACACTTAGAAGATCGAGGCAGTGCAGAATTGGCCAAGGCCCACATCTCCAACTGACATAAGGAGTTTCTTGGGGTTGGCTGGATATTACAGAAGGTTCATCGAGGGGTTCTCATCTATTTTGTCTCCATTGACTATGTTGACTCAGAAAATAGCTAAGTTCCAATGGTTTGAAGCTTGTGAGAAAAGCTTCCAGGAATTGAAAACTCGATTAACTACTGCTCCAATGTTGACCCTACAAGAAGGTACAGAGGGTTTTGTCGTCTATTGTGATGCGTCTAGAGTTGGGCTTGGTTGTGTATTGATGTAAAAGGGTAAGGTGATAGCATATGCCTCCAGACAGCTTAAGATTCATGAGAGGAACTACCCAATTCATGATCTCGAGTTGGCAGCAGTAGTCTTTGCTCTCAAAATATGGCATCACTATCTCTATGGTGTTCATGTGGATGTGTTCACAGATCACAAGAGTCTCCAGTATGTTTTCAGTCAGAAAGAGCTCAATCTTAGGCAAAGGAAGTGGTTAGAGTTGCTCAAGGATTATGACATGAGTATCCTCTATCACCTAGGTAAGGCTAATGTTGTTGCTGATGCTTTGAGCAGGTTGTCCATGGGGAGTACAATCCACGTTAAAGAAGGCAAGAAGGAGTTAGCTAAGGAAGTCCACAGGCTGGCACAACTGGGTGTTCGCTTGTTGGATTCCAAAGAAGGCGGAGTTGTTGTGATGAACGGAGCTGAGTCCTCATTAGTGGTAGAGGTGAAAGAGAAGCAAGACCAAGACCCCATTTTGCTTGAGTTGAAGGCAAATGTGCATAAGCAGAAAGTGATGGCTTTTGCACAAGGGGGAGATAGAGTGTTGAGTTACCAAGGAAGATTGCGTGTTTCAGATATAGATGACCTCCAAAAGAGGATCATGGAAGAAGCTCACAGTTCCAGATATTCAATTCATCCGGGTTCCACAAAAATGTACCACGATTTGAGAGAAGTTTATTAGTGGAGTAGTATGAAGAGGTGCATCGCTGGCGGAGCATCAGAGACCGTGTGGTGTAGCCCAGAATATACCCCTTCTAGAATGGAAGTGGGAGATGATCAATATGGACTTCATCATAGGTTTACCACGATCTCGCAGGCAGCATGATTCCATTTGGGTGATTGTGGATCGGATGACCAAATCAACCCACTTCTTACCGGTAAAGACGACCAATACATCAGAAGAGTATGCAAACCTGTACATTCGCGAGATAGTTTGATTGCATGGAGTCCCCTTGTCCATCATCTCAGACAGAGGTGCTCAGTTTACCGCGCACTTTTGGAAGTCATTTCGGAAAGGTTTGGGCACAAAGGTGAACCTTAGTACTGCTTTCCATCCTTAGACGGATGGTCAAGAAGAACGCACCATTCATACCTTGGAGGATATGTTGAGAGCCTGTATTCTTGATTTTAAAGGTAATTGGGATGACCATTTGCCTCTTATCTAGTTCGCATACAACAATAGTTACCACTCCAGCATACAGATGGCTCCATACGAGTCTTTATATAGGAGGAGGTGTAGATCTCCTATTGGCTGGTTCGAGGTTGGTGAAGCTGAATTGATAGGACCAGATCTGGTTCATCAAGCTATGGAGAAGGTGAAGTTAATTCAAGAGAAGTTGAAGACAACACAAAGTCATCAGAAATCCTACACAGATGTTAGGAGAAGAGATTTGGAGTTTGAGGTTGATGATTGGGTATATCTGAAGGTCTCACCCATGAAGGGTGTGATGAGGTTTGGCCAAAAAAGGGAAGCTCAGTCCTCGCTACATTGGTCCTTATAGAATATCAAAGAGAGTTGGCAATATAGCCTATGAGTTGGAGCTACCATTAGAGTTAGAGGCAGTCCATCCAGTATTTCACTTATCTATGTTGAGGAAATGCTTGAGTGATCCTTCCCTTGTTGTTCCTACTGAGAATATTGGCATCAAGGATAGCCTATCTTATGAGGAGATCCCCATTCAGATCCTTGACTAAAGAGGTTGCATCGGTGAAAGTTTTGTGGAGAAATCAGCTCGTTGAGGAAGCTACTTGGGAGGCTGAGGAAAACATGAAAAAGAGATATCCATATCTTTTTGCCACCAAAGCAGACCCAGAGCAAGGTACTAACTCTTAACGAAGTACCGTTTTAAGTTTAGCATGTTGAGTCCTTGAGTTTTTAAATTTAATTAGCATGTGTTGCTTGGAATTGTATTGTGTTGGGTTGTTGGATGTCCCCATCCCTTACAGGCTTAGTATGGGCTCATTTGAGGACGAATGTTCCCAAGGGGGAGATATTGTAACACCCCATAACTCGGAGTTGGAGAAAATGTAGAAACTGCTGCGGTACTAGTTCTACGGGACCGACCTACGGACCGTAGGAAGGCAACCGTAGAAACCAGGTTGAGGTTGGAGAATGTCAAGTTTCAGGAGTTGATTCTACGGACCAAAGGTACGGGTCGTAGTCTGATCTACGGACCGTAGATAGGACCCGTAGGTTCCCCTCAAGACTAAGTCAAATTTCAGTTCTCAGGGCCTGATCTACGGTGGCCATGTACGGACCGTAGATCGGATGACGGGCCGTACATGGGCATCGTCAGTTCGAAGGCCAAAGTGGCAAACTCTCTGAATCAAATGACGGAGGAACATGACGGACCGTAGGTCGACTTACGGACTGTAGGTCCCGACCATAAGTCGCGCCGATAGTTTTTATTAAGGGTATTTTAGACCTTTCCCCCTCCCTTCTAAACCCAAATCCCGACTTTTCCCTATTATTTTTGGGCTAAAAACAACAAAAACAGTCTGGAAACATTATTGCACTTAGAAAAATTTGAGAGGAGGTTTAAGAGGAGAAAAGGCTAGGGTTCCAAGAACTTCAATCAAGAGCTTGCGATTTCGCCAAGATCTTTGATCTTCCAGGTATGTAAGGCTTCCCTCAGTGTTGGGCTAGTACGTTCACACGCCAATGTACATTCAGAAATTCAGAATTATGAAATCTAGGGTTTCATCCCATGTTCTTGAGAAATATTCTAGTTTTCTGCCTATTTTAACAAATTCCAGTTAATTCTTGAGTATTGTATCCATGTTCTTGAGTAGTTATCTTACTATGGTTAGTGCGCAGATTCTGGTATGAACCCTAATTATTGAGTTGGCTGTCCATATTTTATTTTCTGTAAAGAACTCTATAAATTGAGCATTTACTGAATATTTTGAGAATTTCTTGAACTGGACTTTAATTTAAAATGATCTTGCATTTGAGAGAGATAAAGGGGAGTTGTGAGTAGAGTTAAAGAGGCTGTTTAAGTAACTTGTTAAATGAACTTCGATTTCCCAACTATCATTTTGAGTGAGAAAGAGGACTTTGATTTTGAGAAAATAACTAAGAGAGTTTTGAGAAGAGGAGTTGAGGCACTGTTTCTTAAAGAGTATCTTTTGAGTAATTACCTCAAAAACATAGAAAGAATTATATTTTTACTTATTTGAGCATGAGTATATTTATTGGGAGTAGTATTGAGCACCGATATGGGAATGAGTTCAGAAAACTCAAACTCCCCATATACCATGTATGCCAACATGGGTAAAGGATTCATACTTTTTAGATGATTTCCTTATGCCTTTGGGCAGAGCTTAGTGGATCCACTTAGTTGAGGATGTATTATACTCCGGCAAGGTATATGACAGTTCTGGCAGCGTGGGCGAGACGCTGTATCATCATTTAGCTCAAAGTTATGGTTGTCGGTTAGAGAATCTCCCAAATATGAGTAAACACTTACTTTATGATATTTTATGCATATTCTTGAGGTTGCTTTTGTATTTTTGAAAGATTTATATTGAGTTACTTTTGAGTATCACTTTTACTTGAGTTAGTTATGAGTTGTTTTGTTTTGAGTTGAGTTGAGGTGGGTACTTCCTTGAGCCTTCTCTTTTCTACTATTGTTATATTCAGCCAATTTACTTACCAGTGCATTCAATGTACTGATGTCATTCAACCTGCATCGTTTCATGATGCAGACACAGGTGTTCAGGGTCATCAACAGGCGCTTCGTTGATATCGTTTGCACTCCAGATAGCAGTTGTGGTGAGCCTCCTAGTACTTTCGGAGGATCCTTCTTTTATTAAGTTGTTTTAGTTTTGTTGAGGTGTTGTGGGGTCTGTCCCGACATCCGTATGAGTTATTTAGAGGCTTCATAGACAAGTCTAGAGTTGATGGGTTTCCCCGTACTTGTTCATAACTTCCCATGTTTGAGTCTTTCTGATGGTTTCAGTATTTGAAGTTTGAGTATTTTCAGCATTTAGCTATTTTATTCTTTCGTTTGAGTTTATGAGTTTATTCATGCTATGATAGGAGCCTTTTAGGCTCGAGTTAAGTCTTCCGCTGAGTAGTGAGCCAGGCCAAGGGTTCACTTGGGGATCAGAAATGGTTCTTAAGTGCCGGCCACGTCCAGGGTGTAGAATCGGGGCGCGACACAACCTGTTAACTTGCCGGTCTAAAATCTCAACCGAAATCTCTTCATAAGAAAGGCTCTCCTTTACACCAAGACTATCCAACGGTACTATAGATATCGGATCACCAACACATTTCTTCAATAAGGAGACATAGAAAACCGGATGAATCGAAGCCAAGTCATTAGGAAAATTAAGTTCATAAGCAACCTTGCTAATACACCTCCAAATCTGATATGGGCCCACATAATGGGGAGTAATTTCCCTTTCTTTCCAAACCTTATTACACCCTTCATAGGTGAGATTTTCAAGTAAACCCAATCATTAACATCAAAATCTAGATATCTTCTTCTAACATCGACATAAGACTTTTGTCAACTTTGAGCCATTTTCAACCTTTCTCTAATAAGCCGAACTTTCTCCATAGCCTCATTGTAACACCCGCACTTTCGGAATGTTTAAGTTAAACCGTACCTTCATGGAAGATGAAGAGTGATTAATAAATTAATAATGATGTGGTATGTCATATTTTAGGCTTTCAAGGGTCGTATCTCAAGTTTAGAAGTCAAGCGAGTTGTGAAATAAAAGTTGGTGAATGTTATTGTGAGTTCCTTCTAAAGTTTTCTTTGAAATTTGGATCAAATGTTTCGGTGCTTTTCTCTCAATATATAAAGAGTTATGGAGACCATAAACTATCAAATCGAAGGTCTATGAGTCTAGTTTCCAACGCATTAAACTGTTCATCCATACAACTTCATAATTGGGAGATATTCACGTTTTTACGAGATGACGCAAGCTGGCACGTGGATGGGCAAGCAAGCACGTGGATGGGTTCCACGTCGGTGGTACTTTATATTTATCATCTTCTTCGATTTTTCTTCATTTTTTTTGTGGAGAAACAGAAAATCCAGCAACCTAGTCCCTAGGATCACCCAAACTATTGATTTTCTCGGCTTAAGTCCTTGACGGAAGTCGTTCTACGCGTCGAGCTCATCATCATGGTATAGTTTGTTTTGTAAATTTCATGGTGTATCTCAATTGGGGTTTTGGCAGCAGTTGTTTTTCTTCATTTTGAGGGTTTGAGTTCTATTTCAAGCTTAAGATCAAGGTAAGATCCTCCTTTCACTAATTCTATCATCGTTAAGCCGCAAATAGTTAGTTACGGCAAAAATTCATATCTTTTGTTGGGTTATCAT
This sequence comes from Solanum appendiculatum, assembly GCA_018342035.1. Lineage (NCBI taxonomy): Eukaryota > Viridiplantae > Streptophyta > Magnoliopsida > Solanales > Solanaceae > Solanum > Solanum appendiculatum. The sequence goes on along the minus strand of JAGDQO010000627.1, from coordinate 268,109 downwards.
ATTACCCTCCATTCTTGTGTGTTGATTGTGGTGCTGCCTATTGTAGTATCGATGGAGGGTTTCTAATAGAAGTCTATAGGCCACTGGAATTCATCGAAAAGTATATGTTAAGGCTATTCCCTTTGTGCGGCATGTTTCCTTAAAGCTTAGGAGCGATATAATAAGATTTTTATCATTGGTGAACTCATAGATATACTTGTGAGTGGTTGGTTGATTGAGTGGTTATAATCCCTCATTGTCGAAACTCATAATCTGTTGATAACAGCCCTATGTTGGGACTGACTTAGAGGCTATTCGTATAGATTGTTTATATCCGAATTGCTCGCCTTTAGCCTATTGAATTGTGTGTTATTGCCCTTGGGGCTTTTGTGGTTAGCTTCAGAGCTATGAACTACCTACGGGGCTATATTGATGTCAAAGAGGGCTATGTGTTGCCTACGGGGATATATTGATGCCAAAGAGGGCTATGTGTTGCCTACGGGGCTATATTGATGCCAAAGAGGGCTATGTGCTGCCTACGGGGCTATATTGATGCCTAGGAGGGATGTGAACTGCATACGGGGCTATGTTTTGCCTAAGAGGGCTATGGGCTACCTACGGGGATATATTGTTGCCTAAGAGGGCTATGTGACTTTCTACGCGGACAAGGGGCTACCTATAGGTGTATATAGATTGACTTGGTACCTCCTGGGCTTATGGGGGCCTAGGTAGGTGGTGTTGTTTGTTGTTTGTACCTGCCGAGCTTATGGGGGCTTGGTTTGGTTTTGTTTGATTATTTGTGTGTGGTTAGACTCCGTTGCAGGTCAGAATGCTTATATAATTCTTGATTTCCTTACATGATTACTTTCAGTATATTTCGATACCTGCACATTTAGTCTATTGCCTCTTTTACTCGGTACATTATTTCGTACTGACGCCCCATTGCCTAGGGGGCGCTGCATTCATGACTATAGTTGAGTTCCAGTAGGTTGGACAACCCCTTTCTTCTGGAGCTGCCAGTGTTTAAAGGTTTATTGGCTCTTGTTGTATATAGTTTTTGGGTAGGTCGGGGCCCTGTCCCGACCAAACTTTACTACTCTTAGAGGCTTGCAGACTAGCATGTTGGGTTGTATAGCTGCGTTTTTGGCCATGCCGGTCTTGTGTGTTTGTTGGCTTGAGTTTCATAGTTGTTTTTTTTTTATCTTGATACTTAGCTATCTCTAGCTTTTATATAGAGATATTTGTGTCTTTGACGGCCCACATAGCATTTATGCTTTCCTAGATACCATGGTGGCCTCGACGGCCCAAGCAGGTTTATATGCTAGCTTGTTATTGTTTTATATAGACTGTTGGGAAAAATGGTTTTCGTTATAAAGCTATTGACAGGGGCCTTGCCGGCCGATGACTTATTTTTAAGCTGAGATATAATTGTTCATTTTCTTGATTGTGCGAGTGGCTGCCACACGCCGTTAGCAAGTGGTTTAGCAGGGTTGACTCATGCCTAAGTTTTGGCATTAGGTGCCAGTTGCACTCCTTGAGTCTAGGGTGTGACACTCATGTACCAATTCGGGACCTATCAAGGCAACTTCACCAACTTCAAACCAACCTATAGGAGATCTACACCTCCTACCATAAAGAGTCTCAAATGGAGCAATACCAATACTTGAATGATAGCTATTATAATAAGCAAAATCAATCAAAGGCAAATGATCATCCCAATTACCCTTGAAGTCAATTACACAAGCTCTCAACATATCTTCTAAATTTTGGATAGTAAGCTCTGCTTTCCCATCAGTTTGAGGATGAAAGGCAGTGCTAAGCTTAACACGAGCACCAAGGCCCTTTTGGAAAGATTTTCAAAACTTAGAAGTGAATTGGATACCACGATCGGATATAATGGATAGGGGCACTCCATGCAACCTAACCATCTCCCTGAGGTACAACTTAGCATAGTATTCCACCAAGTAAGAACCTTGACGGGAATGAAATGAGTCGATTTCATCATACTATCCACAATAATCCAAATTGAGTCATGTTGTCACCAGGTGCGGGGTAAACCAACAATAATGTCCATATTCAAATCTTCCCACTTCCAAGTAGGGATACTAATGTCTTGAGACAAACTTCTTGGCTTTTGATGCTCAACTTTGACTTGTTGACAATTAGGAAACTTAGCCACAAATTCCGCAATATTTTTCTTCATCCCATTCCACAAATAGACCTTCCTCAAGTCACGGTACATCTTGGTGGCTCCCGAGTGAATGAAATATTGAGAACTATGGGCTTTCGATAAAATTTGCTCTCTCAAATCATCAACATTTGGAACACACAAACGACCTTGATATTGAAGCACACAATCTCCCCTTGGGAGAAAGCCTCAATAGACCTTTTAAGCACCGCTTCCTTCAATTCCATCAGGATCAGGTCAAGACCTTGCTTTGCCTTTACATTTGACAAAAAAGACAATTCTGAGCCATTATGAACCATAACACCACCTTTAGTAGAATCAACCAACTGAACACCCAATCGGGCCAATCGATGAACATCTCGAACCAATTCCTTCTTATCCTCCATAACATGAGAAACACTACCCGTGGATAAATGACAAAGAGCATCTGCCACCATATTCGCCTTACTAGGGTAATAGAAAACACTCATATCATAATTCTTTAGCAACTCTAGCCACCTACTTTGGCGAAGGTTTAGATCATTTTGCTTGAACACATATTGCAAACTCTTGTGGTTGGTAAAGATGTCAACATGAACACCATATAAGTAATGCCTCCAAATCTTCAAAGCAAAGACAACTGCCGCCAGTTCTAAATCATGGGTTGGATAGTTCTTCTCATGGATTTTAAGTTGCCGTGAAGAATAAGCAACAACTTTCCTCTTTTGCATAAGAACACATCCTAGTTCAATCCTTGAAGCATCACAATAAACCCCAAAACCATCAGACCCTTCTCACATGCTTCAGACGATATGAACTTAACTTTCTTTTGGGTCAGTGCCATCAATGGAGAGGCAATCGAAGAAAACCCTTCTATAAATCTTCTATAATAACCAGCCAAACCCAAGAAACTTTGAATATCTGAAGGAGATAGAGGTCTAGGCAAACTCTTAACCACATCCGTCTTCATAGGATCTACCTCAAATCCTTTACTAGAAATAATGTGATCAAGAAACGCCATGAATCTCAACAAAAACTCACTTTTTCTAAACTTTGCAAAGTGTTGTTGGTCGTTGAGGACTTGCAATAGAATCATCAAATGATTGGCGTGTTCATCTTCACTCCTTGAGTAAATCAAAATATCATCGATGAGCACAATCACAAATATATCTAGGTATTGTCTAAACACTCTATTAATCAAATCCATAAATGCAGCCGGAGAATTTATCAAACCGAACGTGCAACACCTCAGATTCAAAAAGAAGGAAAATTTTGGTTTTTTTAGAACTGGTGCCAGTAGTGACGGAAGCCACCACCATAGGTTGACTTATGAGTCATAGGGGGGAATCGTAGATTGCAGGGTAAATCTTTTCAAAATGTCATGTTTTAGGATCCTTTGTACGAATCAATAGGACGGTCTGTCATTGCTTCTACAGAGCGTAGATAGGTCTCGTAGGTCTCTCCCAGACTTAGTTAAATTTTAAAGCCTTAGGTTGGGATCTACGATTGCCATGTACGGTCCGTCAGTGGTCCTACGAACCGTACATAGGTCCCATCATTTGAAATCCAAAATAATTAGTTTATGAATCTTTGTACGGTTGACTAGGACAGTCTGTAGTTTGACCTATGGACCGTAGGTCTGAATTGTAGGTCGGAGCCCGGCAGTTATTTTTAAGGGCTGTTTGATCTTTTCCCTAATTGATCTATTCTTAATCTAAGTCGGTTTAGTCCTAATCCTAGACCCTATATAAGCCTTCTAAGCCTAAATTCTACCCTTTCTAATCACTTTTCAAAGTTCCCCAAATCCCTCCAAAGTTTTCCTTTCATATATTTCTCTCTCTAAGGCTTGAAGAAGAAGATCTAGGGTTTTCAAGTCAAGTCTCCTAATTCACCATTGATTGTGGGCTTTTGGTATCAAGGTATGATAGCTTTCACCTATGGAGTCCTTTCCTCCATAGGGTTCCTAAATTCTCTAATTTTATAAAGGTAGATTCTTCAATTGAAATTAGGGTTTTCTTCTATATTATGGGTTCTTTCAAATTATGATCTAATTGATTGATTTAAGTCTTTTATGCATGAATTGAATTAATTGCATGTTTTGAAGTTGAATTCTCATGAACCTATATGAAGTCCATGATTTCTATACTTTGATCTTATGATGAGGGTTTGAACTATGAAAGGTGAAATTATGAAAATTGCATGATTTATGATTTCTAAGCTATTATTCCATAATGAAGTTATGAATGATCAAAAGATGGATTTTATGAAGATTTGCGTGTTCAATTATGAAATTTATGATGATTTAAGATTGCTTGAGAGTGAAGCATTGATATTTTTGTGAAAGGATTTTCTGACATAAAGGATTCATAAGGGTTGAAAGGTTTTCTAAACTAAACTTTGAATCAAAATTAAGGAGCTATTCTAATGATAAGACGAGAGGCAATACCCATGTCTTCTAATGATGAGATAAGTTATGAATTATGATTAATTCATGGGAATTATGCTTAGCATCGAGAGGATACGGAGATGGAAGCTCTCTCGTAGTAGAGGCCAGGTTTCTAGTAGCAATCTCCTTATCCCATAACTATGTGCCACTATTGGTTTGTCTTAGATAGACATTAGCTAGTGGATCCACGTAAGCTAGAAGTTATGATTCTTACCAAGTAAGGACACCTCTTTTCGGTGTGGGGTAGACACCAGATTCCATGTTATGGCTCACATGGTCTATGTCGGTTAAGGCTCACTTCCTACTATAATGAACTAAGGTTACTTTCTAAAGGTATTTCAAGCATGTGTTGTTTTAAAGATGATTTCCTTGCATTGACCATGGCTTTTACCTCAAGTTTTTTATCATGTCATCATATGATTTAAATTGGTCATTGCTTCTTATGTATAGCCTTTTTAGCATGATTTTATACTCTCTATGCATAGTTATCATACTTGGTACATTCTTTGTACTAACACATACTCTTGCCTACATGTTCTCACAAATGTAGGATCCGACTCTTCTCCATCCACTGGTCGATATATCATGATATCATGACTAAGAAGACTTGGTGAGTCCTCATTCTTTGACGACAACACCACATTTACAGTTTCATGTCATTTCATTTAAAAACTTGTAAGGGTTACGTCCCACTTTCATTCTATTGATGTATTAGCTGGCTTTGAGACTATGTTTAGACTTCTGCTACTTTTGTCAACTCTTGTAGTATATAGATTGTCTTAGAACTATAACTACTATTATCTTGTATGATGTGTGCTAAGTGGCTTGTATAGGGCCTTTCGAGGTCTTGTACGCCATGTCACGTCTAGGGGATACTTTAGGTCATCACAAAACGACATTACCAAGAACTTGTAGTGGCCATACATAGTTCAGAAAGTCATCTTTGGAATATCATTTTCCTTTACCCTCAATTGGTGATAACCCGACCAGATGACAGTCTTAGAGAAGTAATTCGCTCCTTGGAGTTGATAAAACAAATCATCTATCCTTGGAAGAGGATACTTATTCTTAATAGTTACCTTATTCAACTGACGATAGTCAATAAACATATGAAGTGAATCGTCTTTCTTCCGAAAAACAAAACTGGAGCACCCCAGGGAGAGATACTCGATTGGATGAAACCCTTATCCAACAAGTCTTTCAATTGCTCCTTTAATTCCTTAAGTACGGCTTGAGCCATTATGTAAGGAGGAATAGAGATAGGTTGCATATCTGGGAAAAGGTCAATACCGAAGTCTATTTCCCTTGCAGGAGGAATACCAGGTAAATCATCGGGAAATACTTCCAGAAACTCATTAACAATGGGGACCGATTCAAAGATAGGGGTTTTAGAATTCATATCCCTAACACGAACAAGATGGTATATGCAACCCTTAGAAATCATCTTTCTAGCTTTAAGATAAGAAACAAACTGACTCTTAGGCATAGAATTTCCCCTTTTCCACTCTAGAATGAGTTCATTTAGAAATTGAAACTTGACCTCTCAGGTTCTACAATCAATAGAAGCATAACTAATATTAATGAAGCCAATCCATCCCAAGAATAACATCGAAATCTAACATATCAAGCGCTACAAGATCAACATGAGTGACTTTATGGGATATGGAGACGAGATAATCTCTATAGACTCTTTTAGCCACAATAGATTCACCAATAGGAGTAGAGACAGAAAAAGGGTCTATCAACACATCCAGAAGAAGATCAAAACTCATAGCCACATATAACGTCACAAAAGATAAGGTAGCATCGGGATCAAGCAAAGCATAAACAGCAAGATTAAAGACTTTCAACGTATCGTTAATCACATCGGGAGAACCCTTTTGCTCATAACGAGTTTGAAGTGCATAGAATCGGTTCTGCTTCTGATTCCCACAAGGACCTAACGAAGGATAAGGTTGAGCCCGCTGACGGTTATCTCCATCATTTTTAACAACTGAGGGACAATCCCTTATCTTATGGTCTGTTTTGCCACAACCAAAACATGCATTGGAACTGACTAGGAATTTACCCTCGTGCTTTCTTCCACATTTAACACAAGTAGACAATGAAGACCCACTACCATTTCCTCCTTGAGGCTTACGATTAGACATACTTTCCTTGTTGAACTTAGTAGCTGGAGCATTAAAGGAACCTTGACCAGAGAATCTTTGTCGGAACTTAGAACGACCATGTCCATAAGACCTTGAGTGTGAAAAGTCACCATCACTGGTCATAGCTCTCTTTGTCTCCCTAGACTTCTCCTTTTGTTTCTCATCTTCGATTTGTTGAGCATGAGCCATTAGACGAGAAATGTCCATATCATTGATAAGCATAGCGGTACGACATTCCTTGACCACCATTTCAGACACTCATGAAAAAAACTTACTCATCCTTTTCTTAGGATCGGCAACCATAGTAGGAGTATACCTAGACAATTGTGTGAATTTCAAAGCATACTCCTTTACACTCATGTTTCCTTGATGTAGGTTAATGAATTCAAACACCTTGGTCTCCCTCATCTCAAGGGAAAAGAAGCTATCAAGAAAAGCAACCTTAAACTTTTCCCAATCAAGAGGACCCGCATCAACTGCCCATTATTATTTCCATTGGTTGAACCAAACTTGAGCAATACCCTTAAGTTGATAAGTGGCCAATTCCGCCTTTTCCACCGGTGTCACACCCATAATCATCAAAACCTTATATACCTCATCCATGAACTCTTGAGCATCTTCCTCAACCTTGGAATCATGAAACTCCGGAGGATTCATCATAGTGAAGTCCCTCACTCTAGCTGCTTCCGTACCCACATTTGGGTTCATGGGGACCATAGCCTCCCTATTGGCTTGAGCCATCATGGCTTGGGCCAACACTTGGAAAGCAGCCCTAAGCTCTGCATTAGTCACTTGCTTGAGCTTCTTGAGGAGCTTCTCGTTCCACATTCTCTCTCGCAATCCTTCGAGCATATGTCCTTCTAGTGGCCATATCTTGAAAAGCATCTGATAGGGATTAAGAGAGAGACATATAGAGTTACACTCTATCGCACGACTTTAGAATGATGAAAGAAGAGGAATTTCCTAAACGTCTTATAGCCTCTCATTCATAAGTGTGGCCCACTTCACACTTATGAACAAGACTCTACTCGACGTGGCTTATGAGACAACCTAGGACCTTTCTAAACCTTGTGATTTGAATACTTAGTTTGTCATAACCTAAAGTACACCCTAGACGTGACATGGCGTATAGGACCCCGAGAGGCCCCACACAATCCACTTAGCATACATTGTACAAGATAATAAAATCTAAAGAGAGTTCAAAGAAAAGCATATCATATGAAAGAGTTGATAGAAGCGGAAGTCTAAATATAAGTCTCAAAGCCATCTAATACATGGTACGAATAGTGATTGGGACGTAACCCATACATCACTTACAAAATCAAAAAAGGGAATGACATAAAGCTACAAAAGAGTCTCAGTCCTCGAATCATGAAGACTCACCAATCTCCAACAAGTCTCTAATGCAAACACTAGCCACAAATGGAGGGAGAAGCATCATATCCTACATTAGTGAAACAATGTAGGCAAAAGTATGCGTTAGTACATTGAATGTACCAAGTGTGATAGCAATGCATAAGATTTATGAAATCATGCAAAGAGGGGATTTATATGACATGCAATGACCAAGCTAATTCATAAAATAACATGTTAGAAAACATAAGCATAATCATTTTCAATGCAAGCTAAACATCTTTAAAACACATTTGAGATACATTTAGAAAGTAACCTTAGTTCATTATTGTGGGAAGTTAGCCTTAACCAACATAGACCATGTGAGCTATAACATGGAATCTGGTGTCTATCCCACATCGAAAAGAGATTGTCCTACTTGCCAAGGTAAGGACCATGAGTCTTGAGCTGAAGTGGATCCGCTAGCTAATGTCTATCTAAGACAAACCTATGGTGGCACATAGTTATGGGACACGGGTAATTATGACTTGTCCACTCGGTGCTAAGCATAATTCCCACTGATTAGCCATTAATATTAACTTGTCTTATCATTAGGGGACATGAGTAATCGCCGCTTTTCTTATCATCCATGGAAGGCACATTAAGTAGCCAATCAAAGCTAGTGTTCATTAGAATAACTCCTAGTTCTTGATTCAAAGTTTAGTTGAGAAAACCTTTCAACCCTATGAATCCTTTACGTGAGAAACCTTTTCACAAACAATAACAACAAAAACATCGATGCTTCACTCTCAAAGCAACCTCAATTCAATTATATCAACTTCCTGATAAAACATGCATATCCTCATAAATTTATCTTTCATAGTTCAAAAGCCTCATCGTATGTTCATAGTCTAGAAATCATGAATCATGCATGGGTTCATATGAATTCAACTTAGAAACATGTAATTACTTCAATTCATGCATAAAAAGATATAAAACAATCAATTGAATCATAATTGAGAAGAATCCATGAGATTGAGGAAAACCCTAATTTCAATATGAGATTCTAACTTGTAAAATTGAAGAATTTAGGAGCCCTATGGCGAAAGGACTCCATTGGTGAATACTATCATACCTTGGAGTTCAAAGCCCAAAAGCTATGGTGGAAATTTAGACTTGAATGAAAACCTATCTTTTCTTCTTCTTCCTTAGAGAGACAAATATTTGAGGGGGTGAACTTGATCAACTTTTAGGAATTTAGGAGAATGAATTCAATTGGGTAAATTTAGGGTTGAAAATCATTATATAGGGCTTAGGGTACAAGGAAAAATGACGTAGCATAGGGTTAAAATGATTGACAAAAAGACCAAAAAGCCCTTAAAAAACTACTAGACTCAACCTACGATTGGGACCCATGGTTCATAGACCTTCTACGAACCGTGTTGGCCAACCGTAGAAAGATTTAGAAACCCTAAATGTGGGCCTTCAATGATGGGACCTATGTACGGTCCGTTGGTCCACTTACGGACCATACAATCCAAATCGTAGGTCCCAATTTTGACCCTAAAAATTTCACCAAGTCTGGGACTCACTAACGAGACCTACCTATGACTCGTACATGGAATGACGGGCCGTCCTGGTGAACTGTCAAAGGGGTTATGAAACTTGATTTTCAAAAATTATTTCCCTACTATCTATGGATGAAATCTACGGTCTATAGGTACTCCTACCAACCATAGGTGGGAACCGTAGGTCATGCCTGTGACCCAAAATCTGTATTTTCCTTCTTTTCCCAAGTTCGAGTGTTACACTCGTAGACCACTGTCTTAGAGGAATTTCTGCACTTTTCTTTCCATTTTAATTTTCCAATTTTTAAGGTGTTACAATATCTTCCCCTTGGGAATATTCATCCTCGAATGGGGATCAATCTAGAATGAATAGAGTAGGAGAGAAATTAACAACCCAACATGAATGCAAGTCTCATCAAAATGCACATAAACATGGAAAATCACTCCAAGCAAAATCATAACATAAGAATAAAGTTTTTCATGAATATGTAAGCATATGGAAACATGAGAATGACTAAAATGCATGAATCCAAAAGAATGAACCATGAATAACTAATACCTCAAGCTAGAGTAGGACCAAAAGGAAAGAGATGAGGATACCGGGACATCATATCAGCTTCGACCTCCCAAGTAGCACCCTTAACTAATTGATTCCTCAAAAGAACCTTCACGTAAGAAACTTCATTGTTTCTCAACTTCCAAACTTGCTGGTCAAAAATCTCAACCAAAATTTCGTCATAGGAAAGATTCTTTTCGACTCCCAAGACTTCTAAAGGAACAATAGACGTCAGATCTCCAATACACTTCTTCAATAAAGAGAAATGGAATACTGTCACGACCCAAAGTACCCCTAGGTGTGACATGGCGCATAGGACCCCGAGAGGCCCCACACAAACCACTTAGCATACATATACATACGGTAAATACAAGAATGAGGAAAAGATAGATAATCTCATAAAAGTAAAGCATTTACAAGCGGAAGTCCTGACTATGTCTCAAAAGCCATCTAATACAATAGAATGATCGAGACGTAACCCGTACATCATATACAAGTCTGAAACTGAAAAGTAAAGAAAAAGCAATAAAGTCTCTTAGTCCCCGAATGCATGAGGACTCACAAATGCTGATAGCTCGAACACGAAAAGCAACCAACCACGAAAGGGTGAAGGATGACTGTCTAACCCTACATTATAAGAGAATGTAGGCACAAGTATGCATTTGTACATGGAATGTACTAAGTATGAAGAAAATGCATACAAACACATAAATCATGCCAAAAAGAAGCTTTCAAATAGGAAATCACGCTAGTGAGATATCAATGTGAACATGCAATGACCAAACTAAATCATGTGACAATAAGGTTAGAAACTCAATGCATAAACATGGTCAATGCAAGCTAGTCATGTTATAAGCCTTGTGAGATACTTCTAGTACCTTAGTTCATTATTATGGGATTTTTACATTTAACCGACATAGACCATGTGAGCTATAACATGGAATCTAGTGTCTGCCCCACACCGAAAAAGGGAGTGATATCTACCCTACACCACTAGAAGGGGTGTCCTACTTGCCAAGGTAAGGACCATAAATCTGTAGCTTATGTGGATCCGCTAGCTATGAGTCTATCTGAGACAAAACCTATGAGGCACGTAGTTATGGGACTTAGGGATTGCTACTAAAGGTCTATGGACGCTAAACGAAAACCTTCATCCCAAAAATCCCGCTCGGTGCTAAGTAAAATCCCAAGAAATAGTCAATTAAGCTTTTTCATATTCTAACCAAGGAGAAGGTACATCTAGGGTTACCAAATCCAATCTAAGATCATATCAAGACGTTTCAACTATCATGGGCTTGCCCAAGCTTACGTCATGATAATAGCTCCTGATTGATTCGTAGGTGAGAAAGCCTTTCAACCTTATGAGCCCTAAATTATGTGAGAAAACCTTTCACATTCATATGCTTAGCTTAGAGTGAAGAAAACCCTTTCACAACTCATGGATGCCATCATCTATATGCACCCTAGCAATTATAAGCATAATTCTCATGAGACATGCATATCTTATGCAAGCTATTCATATTCATGCATCTCTTATGCAAAGCTATTCATATTCTCATAAATCATGATCTAGTATGGGTACATGTCAATTCATCTTAGAATCATGCAATAAACTAGAATCATGCATATTTCATAAGTTCATAAATGCATGGATCATGCTTTATCGTGAATTCAAAGCTAGGAATCATGGCTCATGCATGGGTTCATACAATTTCTACTCAAATCATATAAATCATGCTAATTCGTGCACTAAATTATGTTATCACGCTAGTTTGTGCACTAGGAATCATAAAATTAACAATTAGAATCATAATTGAAGAGCCCATAAGAATTGATCAAAAACCCTAACTCAATTTGGGGAAATTATCCATGAAATTGGGAGAAAACTAGGGACCCAATGGAGGAAAGGTCTCCATTGGTGAATGCTAACATACCTCAATAAAGCCCAAAAGAAATTGCTAAGAATTGATGACCTTCAATGGAGAATCCTAGCCCTTCTTCTTCCTTGAGAATTGAGAGAACTTTCTAGAGAGAGAAATATTTTGGTGAAGTTGGAAATTTGACTATGAATTAATGAAGGAAGGTTTGGGAGGAAAGACATATATAGTGGGTCAATTTAGGGGCAAAGTCGTAATTAAAAGGACTTAAAAGAATTGGGAAAAGACTTAAAGACCCCTGAAAAATAACTGTCTGGTAAGGTCTACGGCTCCAACCTACGGTTCGTGGGTGTTCCTATGGACTGTCCTGTCGAACCGTAGACAATTTTAGAAACCCAGATTTTTAGGACACTTTTGATGACTTCGTTCTACGGCCCGTAGACCATTCTACGATCCGTAGATCCAACCCGTAGAACCCAACTTGACCCTCAGAATATTTACTAAGTTCGGAACAATTGACGGGACCTTTCTACGGTCTGTGGAAAGAACTACGATCCGTCCTGCTAACTCGTACACTCGACTTTAGAAACTTGATTTTCAAAACTTTTTAACCCTCTTTCTACGGATGCATTCTACGGTCCGTCAACTGATCTATGATCCGTAGCTACGTCCGTAGAATTGACTCTGGGCCCAAAACTGAAAATTTTCTCTTTTGAAAACTGAGGTGTTACAATATCTCCCCCTTGGGAACATTCGTCCCCGAATGAAATTCAGCTAGCAACAACAAGAGTAGGGGAAACAACAATTCTATGATTCCAATCATGAATGCAACTACATAATGCACATATCCGAGGAGGAAAATCAACTCCAAGCTAAAGCATGCTTTTATCACAAAATGCCAAGCTATAAACACTTAATGAATAACAAGCCATGAAGAGCTAAATACCTCAAGCTTGGGAAGACTCGGAAGAAAAGAGATGAGGATAACAGGACATTATATCGATCTTGACCTCCCACGTAGCACCCTAAACTAACTGATTCCTCTAGAATACCTTAACGGAAGCAACTTCCTTGTTTCTCAACTTCCGGACTTGTCGGTCTAGAATCTCAACCGGAACCTCTTCATAAGATAAACTCTCTTTGATGCAAAGACTTTCTAAAGGCACTATGGATGTCGGATCTCCAACACATTTCTTCAAAAGAGACACATGAAAAATCGGATGAACCGATGCTAACTGGTTAGGCAATTCAAGCTCATAAGCAACCTTGCCAATATGTCTCAAAATCTTATATGGGCCTACAAACCGGGGACTAAGATTCCCTTTCTTACCAAATCTCATGACACCCTTGATGGGAAAATTTTTCAAATAGATCTAGTCATCAACCTCAAATTCAAGTTCCATTCTTTTAACATCGGCATAGGACTTTTGTAGACTTTGAGCCGTTTTCAACCTTGCTATAATAAGTCAAACTTTCTCCATGGCCTCATGCACTAATTCGGGACCCATCAAAACAACTTTACCCACCTCAAACCATCCTATAGGAGACCTACATCTCCGACCGTAGAGAGCCTCAAATGGAGCCATACCAATACTTGCATGGTAACTATTATTGTAGGCAAACTCAGTCAAAGGCAAATGATCATCCCAATTATCCTTGAAATCAATCACACAAGCTCTTAGCATATCCTCTAAGGTTTGGATAGTACGCTCCGCTTGCTCATCGGTTTGGGGTTGGAAAGCCATGCTAAGCTTAACCTTGGTATCAAGACCCTTTTGGAAAGACCTCCAAAATTGAGAAGTGAATTGGATACCTCTATCGGAGATAATGGATAGGGGCACTCCATGCAACCTAACCATCTCCCTAATGTACAACCTAGCATAATCTTCCGCCAAAAAGGACACCTTGACGGGAATGAAGTGAGTCGACTTCGTCATACGATCTATTATAACCCATATAGAATCATGTTACTGGCGAGTGTGGGGTAAATCCACTATGAAGTACATATTAACATCTTCCCACTTCTAAGTAGGAATAACTATATATTGGGATAAGGCTCCCGGCCTTTGATGTTCAACCTTAACTTGTTGACAATTTGGGCACCTTGCCACAAATTCTGCAATATATTTCTTCATTCCATTCAACCAATAGACCTCCTGCAAATCGCGGTACATCTTGGTGGCTCCCGGATGAATAGAGTATCGGGAACTATAAGCTTCTTCTAGAATTTGCTCCCTTAAGCCATCATCATTAGGCACACACAAACAACCTTGATATCTAAGGACACCATCTCCCCCTTGGGAGAAAGCCTCATTTCCCTTCTTTAGAACCGCTTCCTTCAATTCAACTAGTATCGGATCAAGCGTTTGCTTAGCCTTAACATCCTCCACCAAGGACGATTCCGACCCATTTTGGACAAGCACACCTCCCTTATTGGAGTCAACCAACCGAACACCTAGCCAAGCTAGTCTATGAACATCCTGGACCAATTCCTTCTTATCATCTTCTATATGTGCAACACTATTCATTAACAACCGACTCAAGGCATCTGCCACTACATTAGCCTTGCCCGGGTGATAGAGGACACTCATGTCATAGTCCTTTAAGAGCTCTAGCCATCTACGCTGTCGAAGATTTATATCCTTCTGCTTAAACACATATTGCAAACTTTTGTGGTCAGTAAATACATCAAATTGGACACCACACAAATAGTGCCTCCAAATCTTTAGGGCAAAAACAACCGCCACAAGTTATAAATCATGGGTAGGGTAATTCTTTTCATGAACCTTGAGTTGCCTTGAAGCATAAGCAATCACCTTCCTATTTTGCATAAGGACACACCCTAAGCCAACCCTTGAAGCATCACAATAAACCACAAAGCCATCGGGACCTTCCGACAATGTCAATATTGGAGTGGAAGTAAGCCTATCTTTTAATTCTTCGAAGCAATCTTCACAAGCCTTCGACCACACAAACTAGCCTTCTTTTGAGTCAACGAGGTCAATGGAGAGGCAATAGAAGAAAACCCTTCCACAAACCTTCTATAGTATCCGGCCAAGCCCAAAAAACTATGAATATCCGAAGGAGATAAAGGTCTAGGCCAATTTCTAACCACATCCGTCTTCTTAGGATCTATCTCAATACCCTTACCAGACACAATGTGACCAAGGAAAGCCACAGATCTCAACCAAAACTCACATTTATTGAACTTAGCATATAACTCACGATCCTTATGTACTTCCAATACAATCCTCAAATGATCGGCATGCTCTTCCTCACTTCGGGTGTAAATCAAAATATCATCAATGAATACAATCACGAACATATCAAGGTATTGTTTAAACACCCTGTTCATCAAATCTATAAAAGCCTCCGGATCATTAGTCAATCCAAACGACATAACCACAAACTCATAATGGCCATATCTTGTTCGAAAAGCCATCTTTGGTATATCACAACTCCTCACCCTCAATTGGTGATAACCCGATCGGATATCAATCTTAGAGAAGAAACTAGCACCTTGAAGTTGGTCAAACAAATCATCTATCCTCAGAATCGGGTACTTATTCTTAACAGTAACCTTATTCAATTGCCCGTAATCAATACACATATGGAGAGAACCATCTTTCTTACGAACAAACAACACCGGAGCACCCCATGGAGAAATACTTGGTCGGATGAAACCCTTATCCAACAAATCCTTCAATTGCTCTTTCAATTCCTTAAGTTCCTCCGGGGCCATACGGTAAGGAGGAATTGAGATAGGTTGTGTATCAGGAAAAAGGTCAATACCAAAGTCTATTTCCCTTTTGGGAGGAACACCAGGTAGATCATCAGGAAACACATTTACCATGGGAACCAACTCAAGACTAGGGGTTTCAGAATCTATATCCCTCACCCGACTAAGATGACAAACGCAACCCTTGGAGATCATCTTTCTAACTTTAAGACAAGAAACAAACCGACCTCTAGGCATTGAATTTCCCCCTTTCCACTCTAGGATGGGCTCATTAGGAAATTGAAACTTAACCACTCAGGTTCTACAATCAACCGACGCATAACAAGAATAAAGCCAATTCATCCCAAGAATGACATCAAAGTCTATCATATCTAGCTCTACAAGATAAACATAGGTGACTCTATGGAACAAGGAAATGGGACACTTCCTATAGACTGTTTTAGCAACCATAGAAGCACTAATAGGAGTAGAGACACAAAACAAGTCTAACAACACATCCGGGGGAATATCAAATCTCATAGCTACATATGGTGTCACAAAAGATAAAGTAGCACCGGGATCAAGTAAAGCATATACATCAAGATGGAAGACTTTCAACATATCGATAACCACATCGGGAGAACCTTCTTGCTCTTGGCGAGTTTAGAGTGCATAAAATCGGTTTTGCTTGGGAGTACTAGAACCCAAACAACTAGGAACACCTTGTCTACCGTCTTTCCCCTTTGTAACATTCGTTGGACAATCCCTCATTTTTTGACCACTCTTGCCACAAGTGAAGCAACCATCCGATCCGGCTAAGCATCTCCCCTCATACTTCCTTCCACACTTTGGACATGGGGAAAGTGGAGTTCTATGACCACCACCATTGCCTCCTTGAGGCTTAGGGTTAGACACCCTATTCTTATCAAACTTAGGCATAGGAGCAGTAGAAGACCCTTGGTTCAAAAACCTTTGTCGAAACTTAGGATGGCCTTGTCTTCCTGTCCTTTGGTTTGAGAAGTCGCCATCACCGGTCCTAGCCCTCTTTCCCTCTTTGGACCTCTCCTTTAGCTTCTCTTCCTCAATTTGTTGTGCATGTACCATCAACCATGAAATATCCATTTCTTTAATAAGCATGGCAGTCCTACACTCCTTGACCACCAAAGTCAGACACTGCCGACACAAACTTACTCATTTTGGCCCTTGAATCGGCCACCGAGGAAGGCGCATAGTTTGATAATTGAGTGAACTTCAATGCATATTCTTTGACACTCATACCACCTTGCTTCAAGTTAATGAACTCGAGAATCTTAGCCTCTCTCATCTCAAGAGGAAAGAATCGATCAAGAAAAGCTTCCTTAAATTTCTCCCATTCGATAGGACCCGCATCTATAGCCCTCTCACCTTTCCATTGGTTAAACCACACTTGGGCCACACCCTTCAATTGGTAAGAAGCCAACTCCGCTTTCTGTTCTGGCATCACCCCCATGATCATGAGAATCTTGTAAAACTCTTCAACGAACTCTTGTGGATCCTCCTCCATCTTAGAGTCATGAAATTCTGGAGGGTACATCCTTATGAAATCTCTCACCCTTGCCACCACGTACCATCATGTGGGTTCACGGGGACCATAACTTCCTTATTGGCTTGGGCCAATGCGTAGAAAGCGGCTCGAAACTCCGCATTAGTAATCTCTTCGGTCAAAGGAGAAGCCGAAACTTGGTTAGGCTCTTGTTCCACATTCTAATTTGCGTTCCTCCTTGCAAAAGCTCTTCCAGTTGCCATATCCTGAAAAAGCGTAGGACATGGATTAAGAGAGGAACGTATAGAGTTAAACTCTAAGGCACGATTCTAGAATATGAAAGAAGTGGAATTTCCTAACATCTTGTAGCCTCCTATTCCTAAGTGTGGCGTGCTTCACACTTCTGAACAAGACTCTACTAGACGTGGCTTTAAGACATCCTAGGACCTTTATAAACTTTGTGCTCTGAATACTAAGTTTGTCACGACCCAAAGTACCCACCCCTAGGTGTGACATGGCATATAGGACCCCGAGAGGCCCCACACAAGCCACTTAGCATACATAAACATAAGGTAAAGACAAGAATGAGGAAAAGATTGACAATCTCATAAAAGTAAAGCATTTACAAGTGGAAGTCCGGACAATGTCTCAAAAGCAATCTAATAAAATAGAATGTTCGGGACGTAACCCGTACATCATATACAAGTCTTAAACTGAAAAGTAAAGAAAAAGCAATAAAGTCTCTTAGTCCCTGAATGCATGAGGACTCACCAATGCTGATTGCTCGAACTCGAAAAGAAACTAACCACGAGAGTGTGAAGGATGACTGTCTGACCCTACATTTTAAGAGAATGTAGGCATAAGTGTGCATTAGTACATGGAATGTACTAAGTATGAAGAAAATGCATACAAACACATAAATCATGCCAAAAAGAAGCTTTCAAATAGGAAATCACGCTAGTGAGATATCAACGTGAGCATGCAATAACCAAACTAAATCATGTGACAATAAGGTTAGAAACTCAATGCATAAACATGGTCAATGCAAGCTAGTCATGTCATAAGCCTTGTGAGATACTTCTAGTACCCTAGTTCATTATTATGGGATTTTTACATTTAACCGACATAGACCATGTGAGCTATAACATGGAATCCAGTGTCTGCCCCACACCAAAAAAGGGAGTGATGTCTACCCTACACCACTAGAAGGGGTGTCCTACTTGCCAAGGTAAGGACCATAAATCTGTAGCTTACGTGGATCCACTAGCTATGAGTCTATCTGAGACAAAACCTATGAGGCACGTAGTTATGGGACTTAGGGATTGCTACTAAAGGTCCATGGACGCTAAACGGAAACCTTCATCCTAAAAATTCCGCTCGGTGCTAAGTAAAATCCCAAGAAATAGTCAATTAAGCTTATTCATATTCTAACCAAGGAGAAGGTACATCTAGGGTTACCAAATCCAAGCTAAGATCATATCAAGATGTTTCAACTATCATGGGCTTGCCCAAGCTTATGTCATGAGAATAGCTCCTGATTGATTCGTAGGTGAGAAAGCCTTTCAACCATATGAACCCTAAATTATGTGAGAAAACCTTTCACATTCATATGCTTAGCTTCGAGTGAAGAAAACCCTTTCACAACTCATGGATGCCATCATCTATATGCACCCTAGCAATTATAAGCATAATTCTCATGAGACATGCATATCTTATGCAAGCTATTCATATTCATGCATCTCTTATGCAAGCTATTCATATTCTCATAAATCATGATCTAGTATGGGTATATGTCAATTCATCTTAGAATCATGCAATAAACTAGAATCATGCATGTTTCATAAGTTCATAAATGCATGGATCATACTTTATCGTGAATTCAAAGCTAGGAATCATGGATCATGCATGGGTTCATATAATTTCTACTCAAATCATATAAATCATGCTAATTTGTATACTAAATTACGTTATCACGCTAGTTTTTGCACTAGGATTCATAAAATCAACAATTAGAATCATAATTGAAGAGCCCATAAGAATTGATCAAAAACCCTAACTCAATTTGGGGAAATTATCCATGAAATTGGGAGAAAACTAGGGACCCAATGGAGGAAAGGTTTCCATTGGTGAATGCTAACATACCTCAATAAAGCCCACAAGAAATTGCTAAGAATTGATGACCTTCAATGGAGAATCCTAGCCCTTCTTTTTCCTTGAGAATTGAGAGAACTTTCTAGAGAGAGAAATATTTTGGTGAAGTTGGAAATTTGAGAATGAATTAATGAAGGAAGGTTTGGGAGGAAAGACATATATAGTGGGTCAATTTAGGGGCAAAGTCGTAATTAAAAGGACTTAAAAGAATTGGGAAAAGACTTAAAGACCCCTGAAAAATAACTGTCGGGCAAGGTCTACGGCTCCAACCTACGGTTTGTAGGTGTTCCTATGGACTGTCCTGTCGAACCGTAGACAATTTTAGAAACCCAGATTTTTAGGACACTTTTGATGACTTCGTTCTACGGCCCGTAGACCATTCTACGATCCGTAGATCCAACCCGTAGAACCCAACTTGACCCTCAGAATATTTACTAAGTTCGGAACAATTGATGGGACCTTTCTACGGTCCGTGGAAAGACCTACGGTCCATCCTGCTAAATCGTACACTCGACTTCAGAAACTTGATTTTCAAAATTTTTTAACCCTCTTTCTACGGATGCATTCTACGGTTCGTCAACTGATCTACGACCCGTAGATGGCGTCCGTAGAAGTGACTCTAGGCCCAAAACTGGAAATTTTCTCTTTTTAAAATTGAGGTGTTACAAATACCAGATGTACTGATGCTAAATCAGTAGGCAACTCTAGTACTTAAGCAACTTAGCCTACATGCCATAAAATTTTATATGGGCCCACATAACGGGGACTAAGTTCCCCTTTTCATTCAAAATCTCATCACACCCTTCATGGGTGAAATTTTTAAGTAGACCCAATCATTAACATTAAATTTGAGTTCTATTCTTCTAACATCGGCATATGACTTTTGTTGACTTTGATCCATTTTCAACCTTTCACAAATAAGTCAAACCTTTTCCATAGCCACATGCACCAACTTAAGGCCTATCAAAGCAACCTTACAAACTTAAAAAATACCTAAAGGATACCTACACCTCCTACCATAAAGAGCCTCAAATGGTGCCATCCCAATACTAGAATGATAGCTATTATTATTTGCAAATTCAATCAATGGCAAATGATCATCCCTATTTCCCTTGAAGTCAATTACACAAGCTCTTAACATATCTTCTATGGTTTGAATGGTACGCTCAGCTTGTCCATCAATATGAGGGTGGAAAGCCGTGTTAAGTTTCACTTGAGTACCAAGACCCTGTTGAAATGACTTCCAAAAATAATATGTACACTGAGTACCATGATCGGAGATAATGAACAAGGGCACTCCATGCAACCCTACCATTTCCCAAATAGAAATCTTGGCATACTCTTTACCTAAAAATGAAGTCCTTATGGGAAGAAACTGAGTCGATTTCATCATTCAATCCACAATAACCCAAATGTAGTCAAACTGATGCTGAGTACGAGGTAAACCCCTAATAAATTCCATATTCAAGTCTTCCCACTTCTATGTAGGAATACTAATGTTTTGAGCTAAACCGCCTGGTTTCTGATGCTATGTTTTCACTTGTTGATAATTCAGACATTTAGCCACAAATTCTGCAATATCCTTCTTCATCCCATTCCGCCAATAGACTTCCTACAAGTCACGGTACATCTTAGTGGCTCTTGGGTAAATAGAATACCGAGAACTACAAGCTTCTGTCAGAATCTGATTCTTCAACTCATCAACATTCGGAACATATATCCCACCTTGATATTGAAGGAAACCATCTCCCTCTTGGGAGAAAGCCTCAATGTCTTTTTCGGAAAAAAACTTCTTCAACTTAACTAGTCCGAATCAAGATCTTGCTTAGCCTTTATATTCAATACAAAAGATGATTCGGAACCATTATGAATGACTACAACTCCTTCATTAGAATTAACTAAGCAAACACCCAATCAGGCCAACCTATGGACATCACGAACTTACTTTTTCTTATTATCCTCAACATGAGCAACAATATCCATCGATAGTCGACTAAGAGCATATTCCACCACATTCGCCTTATCAAAATGATATAGGACACTCATGTCATAATCTTTCAATAACTCAAGCCATCTCTTTTGGCAAAGATATAACTCCTTTTGAATGAACACATATTTTAAAATCTTGTGGTCAGTAAATACATCTACATATACACCATACAAGTAATGTCTCCACATCTTTAGAGAAAATACTACCACCGCTAACTCCAAATCATGGGTTAGATAATTCTATTCATGCACTTTCAACTACCTTTAGGCATAAGCAATAACTTTCACATGTTGCATCAAAACACATCCTATACAAATCCATGAAGCATCATAATAAACCACAAAACCATCTGATCCTTCTGGCAATGTCAAAATAGGGGCCGAAGTGAGTCTATCTTTCAACTCTTGGAAACTCTTCTCACACGCTTACGACTACAGGAATTTCACTTTCTTTTGAGTCAATGTCATCAAAGGTGAAGAAATAGAGGAAACTCCTTCCACAAACTTCCTTTAGTAATCGGCCAAATCCAAGAAACTCCATATTTCTTAAGCAGACAAAGGTCTAGGCCAATTCTTAACTTCCTCAGTTTTCTTAGGATCGACTTGAATACCTTCACTTGAGACAATGTGGCCAAGGAAAGAAATGGACCTTAACCAAACTCACACTTGCTAAACTTAGCCTACAATTCCTGATCCTAGAGCATTTGCAACACAACCCTCAAATGCTCAACATGCTCATTCTCAATCTGTGAGTAAATCAAAATATCATCAATAAACACAATCACAAACACGACAAGATGTTGCTTAAAGACCCTATTCCTCAAATACATAAATGCCACCAGGGCATTAGTCAAACTAAAAGACATCACCAAAAACTCATAGTGACCATATCGAGTTCAAAAACTCGTCTTCAGAATATCATTCAATTTCACCCTCAATTTGTGATAACTTGACCGGAGGTCAATCTTGGACAAGTAACTCTCTCCTTGGAATTAATCAAACACATCATCTATACTTGGAATAGGATACTTATTCTTAATGGTAACCTTAGTCAATTGTCGATAGTCAATGCACATTCAGAGAGAACCATCCTTCTTTTGAACAAACAACACCGGAGCACCCTATGGAGAGATACTCGATCTAATGAAATCCTTATCCAACAAGTCTTTCAATTGATCTTTTAACTCCTTAAGTTCTATTGGGGCCATACGATAGGGAGGAATAGAGATAGGTTGCATATCTCGAAGAAGGTCAATACCAAAGTCTATTTCCCTTTCGTGAGGAATACTATGAAGATCATTGTGAATCACTTCTGAACACTATTTTACAATCGGAACTAATCAAGAGTAGGGGTTTCAGAATCAGTATTCCTAATCCAAACTAGATAATAAATGAAACCCTTAGAAATCATTTTTCTAGCTTTAAGACAAGAAACAAACTAACCCTTAAGAACACAATTTCCCTCTTCCAATGACATGATAGGTTCATTTGGAACCTTGAATGTAATTAACCGGGTCCTACAATATATGGAAGCATAACATGCATGGAGCTAATCCATCCCAAGTATAACATAAAAAATATCAAGCTCTACAAGATTAACATGAGTGACTCTATGAGAAACATAAATAGGACAATTCCTATAAACCCTTTTTGCAACAATAGATTCACCAACAGGAGTAGAGACATGAAAGGAATTAGAAAGGATTTCGGGACCAATATTAACTCTCAGGGTCATATAAGGAGTAACAAATGACAATGTCACACTCGGATAAAGTAAAGCATATACATTAAGATGAAAGACTTTAAACATATCGATCATAACATCCGGAGAATCCTCGTGATCCTATCGAGTCTGAAAAGCATAGATTATTTTTTGCTTCGGAGCATCCCAACAAATCCACTAGGCTAGACTTTCCTACCATCTCTTCCCTTAGTAGCAAGAAATGGGAAATATCTCATCTTGTGAACATTCTTTTCATAACAAAAGCAACCATCTGTACTGGCTAAGCATTTTCTCGAGTGACTGTTACCATGATAAGTAATAGAGTTGCACTCATTTGAGGTCATTTAGCTCAGCAATTAGTATCCTCAATTCCTAATTATTTCCTATTCTAATGATAACCAAAGCAACCATCGGTACTGCTAAGCATTTTCTCGAGTGACTTTTACCATGATGAGTGATAGATTTGCACACATTTGAGGTCTACTTAGCTCAGCAATTTGTGTCTTCAATGCCGAATTATGTCTTGCTCTAATGATATTTCGATGATTTGTAGCTATGAAGGCTAATGGAGAAGGCAAGGATGAATGTTTGAAAGAATGGCAAAAAATATAAAAACAAGTGCAAACTATACATTGATGATCGCCTAACAAGAAGGGAAGATAACCTAGTGATCATGACCTCACCCAAAGTGATAATGTAGTACACCTATGTTTATCGTGGTAGCTCAACAAACTCCAAAAGAAAAGGTGACTCGTTGAACGAGAAGGGTGACGTTGTTGACCATCACCGAAAGCGACAGTGCAAGGAGAAAAATTAAAGGCTTTAAAGGCGAACTAAGGTGGTACTCGGAAATAGGCTGAATGTAAAAGGTAGACTCGAACAAGCTCACTGAATGAGGTTCAAACACTTGAAGCCTAGAATAAGAGAAGGCGGGATGAAGCATAAATGACGACTTACCGAATGTCATCAGTGAGCCCGACTAACATTGCCCAATGGGTAGAGTGTTGAGTTTTGGGCTAAATTTTAGGAAACTATAAATAGCCCAAAGGAGAGAGAAAGTTAGAGAGTTAGAGAGTGGGAAAGGAAGGAATTTACAGGAAAGAAACAATTTACCTTGTGAAGAACACTTTTCTAGTTTTTTGGGGGTTTTCCTACTTTGTTCTTAAAAATGATAAATTGAAGTTTAATTCAAAGAAGGTTTTCTTGTAATTGCTTAATTCCATGTTACCCACGGCTGCTTTCATGAAAAGTATACTTTAATTGCTTTTTGTGATGGGTGGCTAAAACTCCAAGACCTAGGGGTGCAATTATGGAATTGGGTATTAATTTAATGTAGTGGGTATTTTGTTATGCTCTGTAAAATAGCCCAAAGGAGAGAGAAAGTTAGAGAGTTAAGAGTGGGAAAGGAAGGAATTTACAGGAAAGAAACAATTTACCTTGTGAAGAACACTTTTCTAGTTTTTTTGGGGGTTTTCCTACTTTGTTCTTAAAAATGATAAATTGAAGTTTAATTCAAAGAAGGTTTGCTTGTAATTGCTTAATTCCATGTTACTCACGGCTGCTTTCATGAAAAGTATACTTTCATTGCTTTTTGTGATGGGTGGCTAAAACTCCAAGACCTAGGGGTGCAATTATGGAATTGGGTATTGATTTAATGTAGTGGGTATTTTGTTATGCTCTATTTTACTGCTGTTCATACATGAATTTGGGCTGATTCGCATGGGGTTAACTTATGGGTTAAAGTTGCAAACTTAATTCCTACTTCTGATCTCCGGTCGATGCTCGAAAGAGATTGATTGCAGTGGGTAATTAGTCCGATATTAGCAATATAAACTTGATGTCTATAACTTGCTTGAAAGTAGAGGTTATGGGTCAAATCTATCTACTCTATTTCTACATCAAAAGAGAGAATAAAGTAAGGTATTGGGTTGTTAAGATTGGCATATAGATGAGATCGAAAGGAGATTCTATGAAAAGATGATACGAGATCGAAACAAGATTAGCGTCATTGAAGATGAACTAGACTATTCATGAATGTTCATCGCTATAGAGCAGCACAATTACCCCTATGTGACATTGAAATCCAATCCCTGCACCCCTAGATTACTTGTTAATTCTCAAATTTTCCAATCTTTAGTTTAATTGTGACAATTGATAACCAAATATTTTTGATTAATTGGTGGAATCATCCACCCACCAGTTTTTACTATTACAAATGAATGGCTTTACAATCCAAATTTCTTGATATAATTCTCTATGATATACCATTCCTTGAGGGATTCGACCCCGACTCTTTGTTGGGTATTTTTACTGACTACGACTGTTGTCTCTATTAATTGGTTTTAAAGGGTACATTTGAGCATTACAAAAATGGCACCACTATCGGGGTATGGTGGCTGAGAATTCTATTTGAGAAATTAGTTTGTAAATTTATTGAGTTATAGTAGATTTTTTTCCTGTGTTGTTGTTAGCTGATTTGCATGTTTAATACAATGAGTGACCATGATAGTGACAATGATAGGCACTATGGTCTAAACTACAACATGGATGGTTTGAATGATATGCATGAAAATATTGTTCAAACAATGGGAGCCATCTGGATACCTCCCACAACCGGAAGGGTTGTGTTTCATATAACCAGAACAATGCTATAATTTCTCAAACTAAGAAGAATGTTTGGGGCTTTAGCTCATGAAGATCCCCATAAACACCTTATGAATTTTATGGAGGTGTGTGGGCCGTCTGTTTTCAAGAACATCTCGCAAGAGTCCGTTAGGTTGAAGTTATTCCCGTTCTCTTTGACGGGTGATGCTATAAGATGGTTGGCGAAATTGCCAAATGAATCTATTACTTCTTGGGAGGAGTTGAATGAAGCTTTCTTGAAGGGATTCTTTCCCGCCTTGAAGATAGTGAAACTTAGAACCGAAATCTAAAATTTCAAGCGCATTGGAGGTGAACCTGTACATGAGTCATGGTTGCGGTTCAAGAAACTACTTTCGCAATGCACAACACATGGTGTTCCGGAAAATTTTCTGCTACAATACTTCTATTGTAGCCTTGACTCAGTCAACAAAGGTGCGGCTAATCAGTTAGTCCAAGGAGGATCAATGAGACGACTGTATGATGTGGCTGCTTTGTTGCTAGATGACATGACCAAAGTTAACCGAATATGGCATACTAGAGAAGACCAAGTGTCAAATCTACAACTAAGTTTGAGCAAAGAACAAATCGAGAAGGACAATGAACGAGATGAAAACATGGCCAAAATGATGACCCAACTCGATTTGTTGTCTAAACATGTCATGGGAGGTGGCCTTAAATAAGTAAATCCGGTTTGAACTAATAGTGGGCAGTGCCCAGATGATGCCAAGTTTGAGGCATTATATAATGAAGAAGTTCAATATTTGAGAAATCAAATAAGGGTTCTCACCCGAATTATCAACGACAAGGTGGGAACCACAGTTGGAACAAGGATGGACATAATTGTTGGAAAGATTAGCGAGGTGGAAATTGGAGAGATACGGAGAGTGAAAAAGATAGATATGTTCCTCCCTATGATCTTTAACGACCAGGGGATCCAACTGGGCCAGAAGAAAACCAAACCGAGGAAATGCTTACAAGGATCTTCAACAAGGTTGAAGGGTCCGATAAAGTATTGAAGGATTTGACAAATGACTTCTCTACTTTATCCCAAATGGTGACCTCTCATTAGGTATTTATCAAGCAGCAAGAGACCCAGTTGTGCCAGATCTCCATTCATCTCAATCCAAGGCAAAAGGGAACGTTGCCTACTGACACCGTCCTAAACCCCAAAAATGAATGTTGAGTAAATAAGAACTATGTTGTGCCATGAAATTAACTACGGCACTTCTTAGGAGGCAACCGAAGTCTTTAATTTTGTTTTATTGCTTTCAATAACGTGTGTTGTGAGTGCATGTTGAAAAGAAGTCAAGGTTGGAAAAGGAACATATGGCGATGCCAAAACCAACACGGCGATCCGCCAAAGGAGTTGTGCGGACTCATTCTTATTCCACTTCTGAGCTAGAGAATATGGAAAAGTGTACTGTCAATTTTGATGATCTGAGCTCCAAAAAGGCGATCCACTGAAGTACACTATGTGGACTCCATCGGGTCTGCCGAATTAGCCTTCGGGTTTGGTGTTTGTTTAGGCATGTTCGATGAGCTTCGAATCCAATCGGTGATTCACCGAACAGACTCAACAACGTTAGTCGTGACCGCCGTGTTTGCCTGATATAAAAAGGCCAAGGGTCTTTTCAAATTTAAAAAGAAAACCCTTTGAAATCTTTGAGCCTTTTTCATCCCTTTTTCTTGCATTACCTTGTTTGAGTGCTTAACACTGCCGTGTGCTCAATATTTTAGTTAGTGGAGTGTGTTTACTTTCTAGATTAGTCGACTCAGCCTTGTTCTCCTATTATTTTCGAGTCTTTCTTCTAGTTGAGGTTGGTTTTTGATTTTTATTGTGCATTTTGAGCTTGAAATCGTGTTTTGTGTATGGGTTATAAGCCATTTGATCCATGTGATTATTTGATTTCATTGGGTAGAACCATAATGATCATATTGAACTGTACCCATGAATTGATTGTGTTTGTTTCTGCCGAGAAAATCCTAAAGTTTAATGTGTTGGTTAATTGTTGGAATTGAACCCCTATATTTAGTGGGTCTTGATTGAATTTGATGTGGGTGAAGTCTGAGTAACCCAGTGTTGGCCAGATTGCATGATTTTTCCTAATGATAAAAAGAGTGAACTTTCTTAAGGGCAAATTGTCAATTTGAGCAATACTTTGCGATATTTGGGGGAAGTCTTTCTACCGATGGGTAGATAAGCATGTGGGTGGACAATAATTATGTTGGGAAACCTGTTATGTTGCGTATTTTGGGTTTGTCTATGAAAATTAGGCACTGGGCTAAACATCTCATGTTTGGGAGGCTTTTCTTACCTCGCCAAGGACGTTAGGCGAATCACTGAGTGGGTAAGAAACCCCAGAAACATATTGCCAAGAAACAGACAAATATCCATTCCAAGCTGTTATCACCTCCTCAAGATCTAACCCCCTCTTCTCGTGTTCTCCCAATAATAGCTCCAAGAACCCTCAACAGGCTCAAGGAATATGGAGAAAGAACTATTCTTAAAGAGAAAAGGCTTTCAATTGTTGGGGTGATGAGTGATTACCCGTCGATATGGGAGACAATCAAGTTTCACAAATTTGAGCAGTTCACAAAACCAAGGCAACCTTATGTGCCAAAATGGGTTAGAGAATTCAATGACACCTATGCTAACGCACTGCCTAAGAAGAGGAAGGGCACAATATGGAAACCCCTGAAAGAAATTAAAGTGTGGGGCAAAATGGTACGATGCCATGCGGGTGAAATAAACTCTGTCTTATGCAGTCCTTCCACTCATGCTAGTACATACCATACCTGGATGTGCAAGGAGTTAGACACTTTAAAATGGTGCAATAATTGAAAAGAAGGACTTGAACTTTGTGGCCTGACATTTTTCAGGTTTATAAGACGCAACATTATGCCATCCCAGAATGAGTCTATCCTCCGACATCCTAAGGCAGTGCTAGTGGGTACTATAATCAACACGAAGCAAATCAATGTAAGAGCAATTATTGTCAAGGAGATGTTGCTACGAGCTAGGCAAGAACAGACCTTCCTGCTATTTCCAGTCCTCATTAACCAGCTTTGTGAGAGAGCTGGAGTTCCCTTTCGGGGGAAGTTTGATGTACAGGTCACACCAGCCTCTTCCAATGACGTTAAGAGGATTAAACCTGACTATTTAAAGGATGATGTGGCTCGGAAGAAGCTGCCACCACCAGATACTACGCCCGTAGTTGATCCAACTGCACTAGCTTTTGAGGCTAGCACACCTGCTCCTTCTGTAGAGCAGGCAAGTATATCTTCCTCCACTGTTGTGCCTTCATTATCTGCACCTCCTCCTACTACTATTGCTACCACTGCTGTTGCTATGTCTCCTACTACCCGTCTCCCCATTACCCAAGCTTTGATATATCAAATAGACAGTCTTGCCCAGTCTGCTGATGTTAGAGCCGCTAGGGTTGAGAAGGATATGCCTGGGTTGATTGATAGGGCAATTGAGAGTGCATTGGCCCCTTTGAAGGATAGGGTGACCAAGTGTGAGGGGTTGATTGAGGCCCACAGTGTGAGGTTGGATAACCTCACTACGAGATTAGAGGCTCGAGAGAAGGCCAATGGTAGTTTCGGTGTGCTGGACACCATGACAGGTGAGCTTACTACCTTGTGAGTGGATGTAGACATGCTGTGGGGAAATTTCACCCTACCTGATGCACCTGCCTCCCGGACAACGGCAATGCCCAGCAGTGAGCCTACTCCTAGTGTGTAGAAGAGTAGGTTAGATGAGTGAGTTGCGTAGACACTTACGGAGATGGAGGATGCTGAGGAGCTTATTATCCAAGCCACACTAGAGAGATCTCTTCAGTTGACTTCAGCAGTTGGCACCAGTGGAGTCTCTTTAGAATCCACCATGCCTCCTAGTGATATGAAGGGCACTGATGCCCCAGCTGATACCACATTGCTGCCTTTAGTGATCTTATTGCTGGTTCCGTCAAGAGACTCTGGATGAGAGTGCTCCACATGCTAAGCCTGTCAGGGGACCTTTTTACCCTTCCTCCCGTACTTTATTACTATTGCATTAAGGACACTACACTTTTCTTGTTGGTAGGGTGAGGGCCTTTGTGCCAATATTCTCCTTTTTGTTTTATATTTTGTTATTTTTTAAGGTTTGGATGATTGTAGTAGTTTACTTTAATTTGTATTAGAGTGTTTCATTTGGTTTAGTGTATCTCTTTTTGCCCTTTTTGTTTTCTCTCAATTTTGCAACTCCCCCGTGAGTTTTGAAAATCGTGAAATGTTTGAGTTTTCATTGATAATAATTCGAGAATCGATTGTGTTCAATATGGATGTCTTGAATAGTACTCATGATAAGCATGAAGTATAGTGTTGATGTTTCAAGAATGAAATCGATCTGGGTGTTCTTTTGAGCTATCTCTTTGAATCTTTTATTGACTAGCTGTGTTGTGATGTGAGCTTTGCAATGAACATCGCACATACACTTTTGATATTTTTGGGCTGTGCTAAATGAGTGCATTTCGAAGTGCCATGTGTGGTGAGTTCTTACTTGAAAGTATGTGTGTAAAATCCTAGAATTTGTCTTGTTAGTCTAAATGTCTAAACCTTGGTGATTGTAAGGCATGATCTTAGGCAAAAATTCTAAGAGGGAACCAAAATTCTCATATCCTTTGTGACTATCTTTTGAGGGTGTGCATCCATTTTTGCACCATTTGAGTTTAAATCATTTGTTGACAAAACCAAACTAAAACCTCTTGAGCCAAATTGTCCCTACCTTCTCACCCAAAATCCTTTTTGAAGCATTGTTATGTTTAAATAGCCAACTTAGGCCAAAAGCCTAAGTTGGGAGTGTGGAAAGGAAGGAGGAATGAAAGCCTAGTGAATGGCAAAGAAAGATGAAATGAGACTCAACTTTGAAGTTTGTTGCAAGAAGAAGGAATCCCTCCTTAGAAAAAAAGAGAAAGAATCATTGTAATGAAAACATTTTGAAAAATGGAAATGAAAAAGACAAGTGATGAAATAAAGGGGATTCCAAATAAAGTGAGTGAAAAGTCAAAGTGTAAGTTCTCAAATGAAAAAGAATGAAAAGAACTTGAGAACAAGTGAATATGATTCCAACAATGCTTTGAAAAGGGGAATTCACTAAGCCAAATGTACCATAACTTAATCTTCAACCCCATTACAAGCCAAAAAGACCCTTGAGATCTTGCATGGACTAGGTTCTGTGATGATTGGAAAATATGAGAAAACCTATGGGATGAAGCTTGCATGTATTTCTCTTTTGAGAGTGTGAGAGTTACATTGATTCCTTATTTCTTTGTTGATTTGATTTGTGAGAGCACATAATCATTCTTGATGTGAGGGCACTTGAATGAATTTTTTGAAACATGGTCTTATATTAGAGAAGAAGCTACAGCGAGCTTGAGCTTCTGTTGAAACTGGCTAGTCATTATTTGAAGCTTTTTTATTATGATTGAGTGTGGCATGTGTTGAGAATAGTCTTGTATTGGAACTTGCATGTTAGCTCCCATTGAGTACTATTGTAAACACCCTTATTGAGCTAATTGTGTTCTTGATTTACTTGAGGAGAAGCAAAAGTTTAAGTTGGGGGTGTTTAGGAGTGGTAGATTTGCACTCATTTGAGGTCTATGTAGCTCAACAATTAGTGTCCTCAATGCCTAATTATGTCATATTCTAATGATATTTTGATGATTTGTAACTACAAAGGCTAATGGACAAGGCAAGGATGAATGAAAGAATGGCCAAAAATGTAAAAAGAAGTGCAAACTATACATTGATGATCGCCAAACAAGAAGGGCGGATCACCTAGTGAGAATGACCTCTCCCAAACTGACAATGCACTACACTTGTGTTTATTGAGGCAAGCCGGTGAACTCCAAAAGAAAAGGTGACTCGATGAATAAGAAGAGTGGCTTTGTTGACCATCACCGAAAGCGACAGTGCAAGAAAAAAATTGAAGGCTCAAAAGGTGAACTTAGGTGGTACTCAGCGATACGCCAAATGTGAAAGGTAAACTGGAATGAGCTCGCCGAATGTGAAAGGAAAACTGGAATGAGCTCACCGAATGAGGTTCAAACACCTGGAGCTTAGAACAAGAGCAGGCGAGCTGAAGCATGAATGGTGACTCGCCGAATGTGATCAGCGAGCCTGGCTAACCTTACCCAATGGGTAGTGTATTGAAGTTTGGGCCAAAGTTTGGGAAACTATAAATAGCCCAAAGGAGAGATAACGTTAGAGAGTTGGAAAGGAAAGAATTTACAAGAAAGAAACACTTTATCTTGTGAAGAACACATTTGTAGTTTTTTGGGGGGTTTTCTACTTTGTTCTTGAAATTGATGAATTGAAGTTGAATTTAAAGTGGGTTTGCTTTTAATTATTTAATTTTATGTTACCCAAGGATTCTTTCATGAAAGATATACTTTCTTTGCTCTTTGTGATGGGTGGCTAAAACCCCAAGATCTGTGGTGCAATTATGGGGTTGGGTGTTGATTTAATGTAGTGGGTATTGTGTTATGCTCCATTTTGATACTATTCATACATGAATTTTAGCTAATTAGCTTGGGAATAACTTATGGGTTAAGGTTACAAACTTAACTCCAACTTTTGATCTCCCGTCGATGCTCGAAAGAGATTGATTGGAGTGGGTAATTAGTCCGATACTAGCAATTTAGGTTTGATGTCTATAACTTGCTTGAAAATAGAAGTTATGGGTTGGATCTATTTGCCCTATTTCTGCATCAAAAGAGAGAATCGAGTAAAGTATTTGGTTGTTAAGATTGGAATATATTTGAGGCCGAAAGGACATTCTATGAAAAGATGCTATGAGATCGAAAGAAGATTAGCATCATTGAAGATGACCTAGCCTATACATGAATATTCATCACTATAGAGCAGCACAGATACCCCTTTTTGACATTGATTTCCAATCCCCGCACCCCTAAATTGCTTGTTAATTCTCAAATTTTCCAATCTTTAGTTTAATTTTGACAATTGATAACCAAATATTTTAATTAAATTGATGGAATCATCCACCCCCTAGCTTTTACTATTACAAATGAATGACTTTACAATCCAAATTTCTTGATATAATTTTCTATGATATACCATTCCCTGTGGGATTCAATCCCGACTCTTAGTTGGGTATTTTTATTGACTATGACCATTGTCTCTTTTAATTGGTTTTAAAGGGTACATTTCAGCGTTATCATACCACACCTTGGGCAAGCGGGAATAAAAGATCCATTACCACCACCTCCTTGGGGTTTAGGGTTAGATACCCTATCCTTGTTGAGCTTGGGAGTCGGAGCATGTGAAGATCCTTGACAAAAAAACTTTTTTCGAAATTGAGGATGCCCATGTCCACCAGACCTAGAAAGAGAAAATTCACCATCACTGTCCTTGCACTCTTGGACTCTTTTGCCCTTTTCTTGAGCTTTTCCTCTTTAATTTGTTGGGCATGTATCATCAAGAGATAGATATACATCTCCTTATTAAACATGGTAGTATGACACTCTTTGACAACCAAGTCGGAAACACCCGACACAAACTTACTCATCCTTGCCCTAGAGTCAACAACCATAGTTGGAGCATAGTCAGACAATTGAGTAAGCTTTAAGGCATACTCCTTCACACTCATATTCCCTTGTCGAAGGTTTAAGAACTCAAGCACTTTTGCCTCCCTCATCTCAAGAGGAAAGAAGTGATCAAGAAAGCTTCTTTGAATTTCTCTCAATCAAGAGGACCTGCATCAACCACCCTCTCTTCCTTCAATTGGTTGAACCAAACTTGAGCAACACCCTTAAGTTGATAAGCGGTTGTAACACCTTGGAGTTTGGAAAAGGTAAGGGAGGTTAACATACAAGTTCACAAGCCTAAAACCAGCAATGAACCCTTAAAGTAAGCCTAAACAGCCCGCTTAGGGGTTCACTGGCCGTTTAGGGGCAGTGGACTGGCCGTTTAAGGTAACCTTGTAGAGGGTCATCTGGTCGGTTCCCTATACGGCCAGTGGTGCCTTATACGGACCGTTTAGGGATCCATATAGGTCACCCATCAACTTTTTAAGTTAGGCCTATTTTAGTCTTTCCCTATGTGTTTGATACCTAAGCTATGCCATTATAACCCCTATTCTAAGCCCTATATAAGTTATTTCATTCCTAAAATTACCCATTCCAAATCATTCTCTTAAAATGATAAATTCCCTCAAAGTTCTTCCCCAAAATTCTCTCTCTAGGGCTAAGGAAGAAGAAACTGGGTTTCACTTCAAGGTCTCCAATCCACCATAGCTTCTGGGACTTTTTTCATCAAGGTATGTTAGTATTCACCTATGGAGTCCTTTCCTCCATAGGGTTCCCAAGATCTTGCAATTTTGCAAGTTAAATTCTCAATTCAAAGTTAGGGTTTTATTCAATCCTCATGAGTTCTCTTCAATTTTAATTTTATTGATTAATTTCTAACTTTTGATGTATGAATTAAAGTAATTATATGATTTTGAGTAGAATTCACATGAACCCATGCATGGTTCATGATTTTAAATTATGAATCCATGATGAAGCTTATGAACTATGAAATATGAATTTATGAATATATGCATGCTTTTATGGAATTGATGTAAATGATTTGAGGATGCTTTGAGAGGAAAGTATCAATGTTATTGTGAAATTTTTTCTCACATGCTTCTATGATCATGATTGTGAAAGTTATTTCTCACATATGGATTGACATTGGTGAAAGGTTTTCTCATCTATGTTGAAATGTTGTTTTACAGAGCTATTCTATGTTTTGATCTTAAGAGGTGGATTGGTTTTCCTTTCCTATGTTATAATCATATTTTACTTTTATCTATTCCATTAGGATTTTTACTTAGCACCGAGAGGGCTTTGAGGTGGAGGCTCAAATAGGGTAGTCTCTAGTAACAACCTCTAGTTCCTAACTACGTGCCCCCATAGGATTGTCTTAAATAACCTAGCTAGTGGATCCAGTTTAGTGAAAGATGATATGTACGGGTTCTACCATGACAAGTAGAATCCCCTTCTTTCAGTATGAAAGATATACCAGATTCCATGAAATATCTCTCATGGTTTTATTGTTGGTAAAAGCTAATATCCCACAAAACGAGTATGTTTTCTTCAAAGCTTTCCAATGTCTCTTATTTTAAATATGTTAAGCTTGCATTGATCATCATTGTGAATTATGATTTCTAACCTTTTATCTTATGATTTTTTGGTCATTGCATGTCATGAAAAGTCCTTTTAGCATAATTTCATACCTTTTATGCATTACTATCATACTTAGTACATTTCATGTACTAATGCATACTTGTGTCTATATTGTTTCACTAATGTAGGGTCCGACGCCTCTACCTCTCACACTCGTGGCTAGTTGATCATTCTACCGGATTGAAGAGTTTGTGATTCCTTATATTCCAAGGATAGAGACAACGTTTATATGCTTTCCTTTATCATAGTTTTTAGACATTATACGTGATATATGGGTTACGCCCCAATCACTTCTTTTGATGTATTAGATGGCTTATTGAGACTATGTTAAACTTCCGTTATGTCAAGCTCTTTATATATTAGAAGGCTACTTTTTGAAATCATTATTTCTATTATATTGTATAATGTATGTTAAGTGGCTTGTGTAGAATGAATTTCAAAAAGTAGAGGAAGATCTCCCGGAGTTTCATGATTCCAAGGTTGAGGAAGATCATCAAGAGCTTATTGATGAGGTGTTTATGGTTTTGATGATCATAGGAGTGAAGCCGGTGGAATTGGCCGCTTATCAATTCAAGGGTGTTACTTAAATATGGTTAGAACAATGGAAAAGTGAGAGGGCGGTTGATGCGATTCCTCTTGATTATAAGAAATTTAAAGGAACTTTTCTTGATCATTTCTTTCCCCTTGAAATGAGAGAAAAGAAATTACTTGAGTTCATTAACCTTCATTATGGAAATATGAGTGTGAAGGAGTATGCTTTGAAGTTCACCCAATTGGCTAGGTATTCTCTAACTATGATTACCGATTCTAGGGCAAGGATGAGTAAATTTATTTCGAGTGTGTCTGAAATGGTGGTTAAGGAATTTTGTACCGCCATGATCATTAAGGAAATGGATATTTCTCATTTAATGACTCATGCTCAACAAATTGAAGAGAAGAAACCTAAGGAATGATTTAGGGAGGTAAAGAGGGCAAAGACTGGTCATGGTGACTTTACGCACTTAAGGTCTGATGGACATGGTCTCTCTAGATTCTGACAAAGGTTTTGTGGTCAAGGTTCCTCTAATACTCCAGTTCCAAAGTTCAACAAAGAGAGGGTATTTAACCCTAAGCCTCAAGGAGGAAATGGTGGTGGAAATAGATCTTTGGTTTTCACATGCAAAAAGTGTGGCAAGAGTCATATGGGAAAATGCTTGATAGGTATGGATAATTATTTGGGTTTTGGTAAAAGTGCTCACCGTTTGAGAGATTGTCCATCTCGAATCGACAAAGGAAAATATATTAGACAAGCTGTGCCTAGTGGTTTGAGTTCAAGTGCTCCAAAGAAAAACCCATTCTATGCACTCCAA
The DNA here is from genome assembly GCA_018342035.1 of Solanum appendiculatum. Classification (NCBI taxonomy): domain Eukaryota; kingdom Viridiplantae; phylum Streptophyta; class Magnoliopsida; order Solanales; family Solanaceae; genus Solanum; species Solanum appendiculatum. Next base: position 231,712 of record JAGDQO010000627.1, on the reverse strand, counting down.
ACTCGTCATGATCAAGAGGGTACTCCTGATGTGTTTACCGGTATGTTAAAAGTCTTTCATCTTTATTTTTATGTTTTGCTTGATCCCGGTGCTACTTTTTCATTTGTGACGCCATATGTGGCTATGAGATTTGATGATTCTCTGGATGTTTTGTTAGAACCTTTTTTTGTCTCTACTCCTATTGATGAATCTATTATGACTAAGAGAGTCTATAGAAAGTGTCCCATCTCTTTATCCCATAGAGTCACTTATGTTGCTCTTGTAGAACTTGATATGTTGGATTTCGATTTTATTCTTGGTATGGATTGGCTCCATTCTTGTTATGCTTCTGTTGATTGTAGAACCTGAGTGGTTAAGGTTTAGTTTCCAAATGAGCCCGTCCTAGAATGGAAAGGGGGAAATTCTACGCCTAAGGATCAGTTTGTTTCTTGTCTTAAAGCTAGAAAAATTATTTCTAAGGGTTACATATATCATCTTTTTTAGGTTAGGGATGCAAATTCTAAAACCCCTATTCTGAAGTAGTTCTCCATTGTAAATGAGTTTTCAGAAGTGTTCCCTGATTATTTACCCGGTGATCCTCTCAAAAGGGAAATAGATTTTTGTATTGACCTTCTCTGAGATACGCAACCTATCTCTATTCCTCCTTACCATATGGCTCCGATAGAACTTAAGGAATTGAAGAAACAATTGAAAGATTTATTAGATAAAGGTTTCATCCAATCAAGTATATCTCCATGGAGTCCTCTAGTTTGTTTTGTTCAAAAGAAGGATGGTTCACTTCACAAGTGTATTGATTACTGGCAATTGAACAAGGTTACCATTAAGAATAAGTATCCTCTCCCAGGGATTGATGATTTGTTTGACCAACTCCAAGGAGCAAGTTACTTCTCTAAGATTGACCTCCGGTCAGGTTATCACCAATTAAGGGTGAAAGAGAGTGACATACCGAAGATGACTTTTTGAACTCGGTATGGTCATTATGAGTTTTTTGTGATGTCATTTGGGTTGACTAATGCTCCAGTGGTGTTCATGAATTTGATGAATAGGGTCTTCAAGTAATATCTTGATAAGTTTGTGATTGTGTTTATTGATGATATTTTGATCTACTCACGAAGTGAGGATGAGCATGTTGAGCATTTGAGGATTGTTTTGCAAATTCTCAAGGATCATGAGTTGTATGCTATGTTTAACAAGTGTGAGTTTTGGTTGAGGTATGTTTCTTTCCTTGGCCATATTGTCTTCGGTGAAGGTATTCAAGTCGATCCTAAGAAAACTGAAGTGGTTAAGAGTTGGCCTAGACCTCTATTCCCTTTGGATATCACTACTACAATAATGAACTTTAGCGACAATTATTTTGCAGCAATAAGCAAATTGCCGCTAATATATTCTTGAGAGGCAAAATATTAACGGCTAATGTATAATGGCCAGCAATATGTACACTTTTAGTAGCAATTCAAAAAAATAGCCACCAAAAGGCCTTGTTTTTCCTGAAAATAAGAACTCCTGCTTTCTACAAATTATCTCTTTTCCCGCCATTCTCAATATTCTGGGGAAAAAAGGAACTCCTAGGCAATAAGGAAAAATTACTAACAAAAAAAACCGTATATGCTGCTAATAAGGAAAAAATTCCTAAAAAGATCTCCTACAGACATAAGGATTCTTCATTCTATATCGATTAGAGCTGCGATCCAGCACCATATATTCACTCATAGTAGCAACCTGCCCTCATCTTATATTGAATCACAACAGCTTATATTGAATCACAACAATTACGTCCATCAGCTATATTTCAATCGCAGCAACTACGTCCAGGAACAACTAAGTTTTCAGGTCGGTAGGTCGTTCCTCTCCACTCCTTTGTTTCTATCATCTTCTATTACCCCTGTTGTTCTGTCGTTCAGAATTAGCCCTATAGTTTATTTACTGTTATGTTCTATTACCCCTGTTGCTCTGTTGTTCAGCCTGGAATTATTCTACTATTTTCATTAATAAGTATTTACGCATTAACTGGAAAGAAAAACTAAAAGTATACTTGATGAACTAATCATATTTAGGTATTAACTGTTATTTCCAATTTATTTGAGATTCGTAAAAGTATTTGTGTTTGTGATCTCTTGCTGCTATTATTTTGAATGCAATTGATTGAATCGATCATTCTGTTAATATGCATTAAGGCATGTGGTTGTTACATTAAGGAGTGTGGTTGTTAATATATTAAGGCGAGTGGCTTTTAGTTTATTCTAGCAGAATGAACCTCCGAGGAGACTGATACCACACACTAGAACAATCACAATAGAATCCATAAACAAGCTCTCTAAATGGAATTATGGTATTACATATATAAATACTTCTTTCTGCGTTTTTGATTATTCCTTTAGTGTTTGGACCTGTGGGTTACTGAATTGTTGTTGATCAGTCCCAGACGTAGTGCTTGAAATAGCCATTAATCTAGTTCCCTTTCTCTTATCACCTGGAATCGAATGCTTGGAACTTGTTATTTTCTGTGTTCAGAATCTTTTTAGCTTCTGATGGGAGTTCCTTAAACTTATTGCACTTAAACATTCAGAATCTTTTTAGTGGCTTCAGTTTGGGAGAGTAGTCAGCTTTCCACCATTATGTTGTAGCTTGATTTAACTTAATAAATGGGCCATTAATACGAGGTGCTGCAGCAATGTGTGACTTGATGCTGTTAGCGTATTCTCCTGTTAAGAACAAATATACCACACACTAGAACAATCACAATAGAATCCATAAACAAGCTCTCTAAATGGAATTATGGTATTACCTATATAAGTACTTCATTCTGCATTTTTTTTATGCCTTTAGTGTTTGGACCTGTGGCTTACTGAATTGTTGTTGATCAGTCCCAGACCTAGTGCATGAAATAGCCATTTAATCTAGTTCCCTTTCTCTTATCGCCTGTAATCGAATGCTTGGAACTTGTTATTTTTTCTATGTTCAGAATATTTTTAGCTTCTGATGGGAGTTCCTTAAACTTATTGCACTTAAACGTTCAGAATCTTTTTAGTGGCTTCAGTTTTGGAGAGCAGTCAGCTTTCTACCATTGTGTTGTAGCTTGATTTAACTCAATAAATGGGCCATTAATACGAGGTGCTGCAACAATGTATGACCTGATTCTGTTAGTGTATTCTCCTCTTAAGAACAAATGTAGCATAGTTTCTTAATGAGATATCTCACAACACCTGCACCTGGACACAATAGATACCAAACATGTTGATGACCATCTCCTGTATTGCACCCTACGTACTAATAGGATGGATATTTATCTAAAATACATTTTTGATTTATTTTCTCTTTTTTTACTAACGTATTTTCAGCTCCTACAATAATTGCAGAAAATAAAATCATATCTTGAACGTCATGAACAATTCTAGAAATAAAAGATGGATGTCTTTTGATAGACTTAGTAAAGAACACTTGGACGGAGTAGAAGATTTTTTAAACCATGCATTTTCTAAAAAACAAGCAGGAGAGAAAGTTTTATGTCCTTGTATTGAATGTGTACTTATCCATCAAGTAAATCGAGCTACAACTTATGATCATCTTGTTGTTAATGGTATTATGCCGTCATATGATAATGGTTTTTTCACGGAGAGTCTCTAAAGGGATCAGGCAATACTGAAGTAAATAATCAGAGGCAGTCAACTGTAAGAGGTGATGATATGAGAGGAATGATACATGATGCCTTTGGAGGCTTTACAGAGTTCATAGATAGTGACATCAATGAAAGAGGTGAGATGAAGCCAAACCTACAAGAAAATGCTGATCATCCATCTGGAAAGCAACCTCATCCAGAGATGGATATGGTTGAACGCCTCATGAAGGAGGCAAATGAAGAATTATATCCTGGATGCAAGAAGTTTAGCAAATTATCCTTTTTGTTGCATATCTATCGTACAAAATGCATGTTCAAATGGTCAAATGAATACTTTAATTCATTGCTTGGACTACTGAAGGATGCAATGCCTGAAGGATATTAATTGACTTCTTCTTTCTATGAGACCAAAAAGATAATTGAAGGTTTGGGTTTAAAGTATGAAAAGATCCATGCTTGTCCTAATGATTGCATGCTTTTTAGGAAAGAATTTGCCAGTAAGGATGTTAATGAATGCAAAATTTATGGGGCTTCTAGACGGAAAAATAATGCTGAAAAAACTCCAGCCAAGGTCCTAAGGTATTTTCCTTTAAAACCAAGGCTGCAAAGTATGTTTATGTCATTAGAAATTTCTAAAGCAATGAGATGGAATCATGAAGAGCGCAACAAAGATGAAGTTCTACGACATCCAGCAGATTCTGAAGCTTGGAAAAGTTTTGATAGTAAGTATCCTAAATTTTCCAAAGATCCTTGCAATGTACTCCTAGGATTAGCTTCTGATGGGTTAAATCCATTTGGCACAATGCGAACTATTTGTAGTACTTGGCCAGTGATTTTAATGCCATATAATCTTCCACCATGGATGTGCATGAAGAAAGAGTTCTTCATTCTATCTATGTTGATACCTGGACCAAAAGCTCCCAGAAATAATATTGATGTATTTTTACAGCCTTTAATAGAAGAGTTGAATGAATTATGGGATGTTGGGATAGAAACATATGATGCCTCTAATAAGGAGACATTTAAGATGCGAGCAGCTCTCATGTGGACTATAAACGATTTTCCAGCATATGGTACTCTATCTGGATGGAGCACTTCTGGTCAGTTTGCATGTCCTTCTTGCAACATAAATACTCATTATAGAAGGCTCAAACATGGTAAGAAGTTTTGTTTCATGGGTCATTGACATTTCTTGAAGTGGAACCACAAATATCAAAATGATGCTAAATCATTTGATGGAACTAAAGAAACAAGACTTGCACCTTGTACAATAACTGGGTCACAAGTGTTGAATCAAGTTAAAGACATAATGTTTACTCTTGGCAAGTCGAGTGAAGGGGTAAGTGGGGTGATGAATAACACATGGAAAAAGAGGAGCCTTTTTTTTATCTTCCTTATTGGGAGTATAACTCGGTGCGCCATAATCTTGATGTGATGTACATAGAAAAAACTGTGTGTGACAACATAATTTATACACTATTGGGTATTGATAAAAAGTCAAAAGACAACTTACATGCTCGATTGGACTTGAAGAATATGAAAATAAAACCACGTTTATGGCCTCCATATCGAGCTAGTTAGAGGACATATCTTCCTCCTACTTATTGCACAATGTCTTTGAAGGAAAATGAGTTATTTTATGAAGTTTTGGAAAATGCCAAGTTTCCACATGGCCATGCATCTAATATTGTACGTTGGATTCGCAAACGAAGATATCTGGATTAAGAACTCATGATTGTCATGTTATAATGCAAGAACTTCTTCCTCTTGCCTTGCGAAGATCAACAGATAAGAGAATCAGTTCTGTTTTAATTGAACTATGCACATTCTTTCATGTTTTATGTAGCAAAGTGCTAAAACTAGAAGAGTTAAAGTTACTAGAAGAAAGAATCCCATAAATATTGTCTACTATAGAGAAACTTTTCCCCCCTTGATTCTTTACGATTATGGTACACTTGCTTACTCATTTAGCAACAGAGGCTAAACTTGCAGGGCCAGTACATTATCATTGGATGTATCCAATTGAGAGGTACAAAGAATATCATTGAATCTTTATTGTATTTCTTTAGTTCTTAAATCTTATAATATCAAACTAATAATATTACCTAATTCTATAGGTACTTGGGTACTTTAAAATCATATGTTTGTAATCGTGCATGCCCAGAAGGTTCAATAGCAGAAGCATACATAGCAAATGAGTGTTTGACATTTTGCTCACGATATTTGGATGGTGGAGATTCAAAGTCTTATTGTTCAAGAAAATGTGATGATCAAATTGAAAATGATACCAGTAAAGAAGAATTTCTTTTTCCTACTGTTAGGGAATCAGATGGTGGAATAGATGTATTTAAGTTGAATGAGAAAACATGGTTACATGCACATAGACATGTGTTATTCAATTGTGAGTCAGAGGTGGTTGAGAATTATAAAAAGTAAGTATTATATCTATCTATCTTTCTATCTATCCATCTATCTATATATATAAAAGTCTTATTTGATAACAAAATTGATAGATACGAGTTATGTGAATAGGAACATATTGCTAAAATCAAGAGATCACATCGTAAATGTCGTTTGAATCAACATCAACTTGACTGTCTGCATTTTGATACATTTCAGGAGTGGTTCAAGGAAAACGTTAGTAGTAGGTCTAAGTCATTGGTCAATCTAAATTCTTATCCTTGTACTTATATTGTATTTATAATTGTATCTTTCAATTTTGTTAGGTAAATGAGTTAGAGGCTACATCTAACATCATTAAGGATGTTAAAGTCCTTGCACAAGGGCCGTCTTTTAATTCAAGACGATTCAATGCATTCAATGTAAATAATGGGTATCGATTCCGAACTAAACAAGGTGAAGATTTCAAGGAGACACAAAATAGTGGTGTTATGGTTGTTTCAAAGACTGAAAGTTATGCAAGTACAAGTGACAATGTTCCAAAGTCAACAAATATCACATATTATGGTCGATTGAATGATATTGTGGAGTTAAACTATTATGAAGTATTTAAGGTTTTCTTATTTAAGTGTGATTGGGTTGATGTAACTAAAGGTAGAGGAGTTAAGGATGATGAATTGGGTTTCACACTTGTGAATTTCTCACGCCTGGCAGACGCTGGAAATCGAGAACGTCATGAGCCTTTTATTTTTACAGAACAAGCTCAACAAGTAATATTTTATCAAGATCCTGTAGATCATGAATAGTTTGTCCCTAGGTTAATTAAACCTTGAGACATTTTTGATATGGGAGATGAAAATAGTGTGCTATCTGAGTCAACAATGCAAAGTGATGTCACTGACTTGGCTCTCTTTGAAGCTGCTTGTGTTCCGGAGTATGAGTGTGATGATTGGGTAAGAAGTGGTGTCGATGGGATAATAATTGAAACGGACTTACATTCTCAAGCTTCTACGAATGATGGTGAAGCTAATGCTGAGGGAGGAAATGACATTGAAAATGAAAGTGATTCTTAATAAGATAGGTGGTACTTATAAAAAAAAAATTTTGCAAGTTTATTGAAGAACTTCTATGGATTTGTTTAATTAGAAATTTAAATAAAATTCTTTGTTGCTTCCGGTTTAAGTCATTTATAGAAGATACATGTTACTCAACTATGGATTTTCCATGTCTGAATTGGTTGATTTTTTAATATTTAAGTGCATTTTATGTGCTTTTCTTTGCTTATATTTTGTTGATTATAGTTCTTGGATTGTGATATGATAAGGTGTTCTTATCACTGGATAACTTTTTTTCCTGGTACACCAACTTCTCTTATAATTAGAATTATTTTTGTCGCTATGCTGTGTTCGTGTGCACAAATCATTATTTATGTGTTTTTCATAGCTTGAGGTGATGAAGCTTCCTCCTGTTTTTCATGTGACCTGTAATATATGTTTGAGTTAATCTGAACCTAATGCTGCTTGATAGTGGCTTCACTTATGAGAAGGAACTATGCAAACTAGAGGTCGCAACAGATTGGTTATTGAACAACATGATGAAGCTTTGTGACATTATATTTAGCAACTGAGTGATGGTCAAGATAACTCTGCAGCCTAACCTTATCTTGAGCAATTGATAGATAATCAGAACAACTTTGTAGACCAAGCACATGATGGTGAATCTAATGAGTTGAATAGTTCTGTTGGTGGCACTGAGGTTCAGCCTAATGATGAATTAGGTAACACTATTTTTTCTCTGTATTGTTTTAAGATCTTACTTGCTAGGTGTGTGTGTTTGTATTATCCATCTGCCCTTCTGGGATGTTCCACCATTGTGTTTCTTGTTGATATATTTCACAGCACCTGCACCTTCAACTTCCTCCCTAGGGTGTCAACTAAAACACCTGCACCTGCAACTTTTTACAACACCTGCACCTGTAACTTCCTACAACACCTACACTTGCTGCTCAACACCTGCACCTACAACTTCCTGTACAATTAGAACAAAAATGGCAGGATAAGTTACAACATGAATTAATCTTAAAAAAGGACTCTGCCATTTCCCATTATGATTGACCACCTTAAGTGAAGGCTAATATGCAGAAAACATTAACTTTTTAAGTGCTAGTATTAGTAGGATGAACAAGTAAAGAAAATCAAGAGATGATAAAAGAATTCTCTAAGGACATGCTGAAAGAAAAATAAACTTAAGTCATCCTAAGACCAAGGAAGAATTATGTGAAGATTGAAAGGAAAAAACTGAACAATCAAGAGATGTGAGTTGTTCTCTTCTTTAATCTTTTTCTTTTTTGCTTTCTGCTAGGTGTCTGTGGTTGTATTGTACGTTCATTTTGCTTTTCAATAAAAAACATGGAGCGTAATGAGTGAGTATACAACTGTGGAACTCTAGTTAATGTTCTGACTCGATTTAATAGTTATTAGCTTCCACATCAGAGAGTTAATGAAGAATTTTGACAACAGAATAGGACCAACTCACACTTAAGAAACTATGCTTATTTACTACAATTTAGTGCATATGTAATATGGCATTCTCAATAAATAGGGGATTTCCTTCCTGCTAAGTGTGTGTAGTTTTATTACCTGCTCAATTTAGGAGTGAAAATAGGGGGTACTTATGAAAAGTTTTATTACCTGCTCAGTTTGGGGGAACATCTAGCTTTCCACCATTGTGTTATAGCTTGAATTAAGTGTCAGTTCTTGTTGATATATCTCACAACACATGCACCTACTACTCAACACCTGAATTGCCCTCTTTCTTGTTTTAATCACATCTAGCCAGCTTTCTACCATTGTGTTTCTTGTGGATATATCACACTACACCTGCATTTGCAACTTCCTCCCCAGGGCATCAACTAATGTGCACCTCATCGTAGGTTTGCTCACTTTTTTGTAGAGAAAATAGGGAGTATTCACAATTACACACGCAGCTAGAGATAAACCAAGATAGATTACATAGAGAGTGGGAAAACTGGTACCAAATCCACTCACTTAAGAATCCATTAGAATAAACTCATAAGTTTTTAGCCTAGTGTTTCAACTAACTTCTCGTTGGCTAGTAGTACAAGTTCTAAATGATCCTCTTATAAAAATAACGAGAAGAAAGACATACATGGGAAGGTTAATCAATATAACTATATTATCCATTTTTATACTCAAATCCACATTTTATCCAGAAAAGAAAAAATGAAAAATACTAGTAACCACAAAAAGAAGCATGATTATATAGCTCATCGCCTAGTAGAATTGAAGTGTCATGGAGTGTAATGAGTGAGTATACGACTGTGGAACTCTAGTTATTGTTCTGACTCCATTTAACATTTATTATCTTCCTCATTGAGAGTTACTGAAGAATTTCGACAACATAATAGGACCAGCACACACATAGGAAACTATGCATATTTACTACAATTTAGTGCATATGTAATATGGTATTCTCAATATTGCACACAACTCGATATAAACAACGACATATAACATAGAAGAGTGCTAAATGACCTGAGTGTATGATTTTAGAGCATCTTTTAGGCATTTAACCATATGTGTTTTCCATTTGATGACTTTCAAATCTTTTTTCATTCTAGGTAACTTAGAGACATGAAAGCCTCGTGGTCCTACTTTACTAAAAGATATTTGGAAACTTCCTCCGGGAAAGACAATTGATGTGCTGTTTAATAGTCATAACCAGTCTATTGGGAAAGAGGGCCGAAAGCTTGCTAGCTTTCTAGGAATTATTGCGAGAAATCCAGAATTAACACCTCTACAAGTAGATGATTGGAGAAATTTTGACAATAAGCAAAAGAAGAAATTGGTGGATTTTGTAAGGGTATGAGTTAGTATTATTATTATGTGAACAAGCTCAATTTGTACATGATATTACCTTTTATATATTTACTTTTATTTTGCAAAAGAAGTTCTCTTTTCCAAAATGTCGAGAAGCATTTGTCATGACCCAAGGTACACCTTAGACGTGACATGGCGTACAATACCCCGAAAGGCCTCATTCAAGCCACTTAGCATACATACATACAACATCATAGAGATTTAAGAGTTCAAAAGGCAATTTCATATCAAATCTTTTAAAAAAATAGCGGAAGACTACATCAAATGTCTCAAAGTCAATCTAACATAAGAATAAGAAATAACATTTGGGACGTAACCCAATACAATGTCAAAAAGGAAGAACATAAAAGTAAGAACATAAAAGTAAGAACAACAAGGCTATGTCCTCGAATGGATGAGAACTCACCAAGTCTTCAACAATCCTTCTACTAAGCTCTAACCACGAATAGATGGAGAATCGCCAAGCCCTACATTATGAGACAATGTAGGCAAAAAGTATGCGTTAGTACAGGGAATGTACTAAGTATGATAGCAAAGCACCAAATCATATAAAACATGCAAAACGGGACATTTTCGTAAACATGCAATGACCAAGCTAAAACATGAAGAAAAGGTTAGCAACACAAATCATAAATCATGGTCAAAGGAAGCTAAACATCTTTACATCACTTAAGCAAATATCTTAAAGACTCTTTAATTCTTTGTTTTTGGGAAGTAACCTTAATTGACAAATAAGACCATGTGAGCTACCAACATGAAATTCGGTGTCTAACCCCACACTGATAAGGTCATCCTACTTGCCAAGGTAGGACCCTTTACTTAACTTGTAGCTTACGTGGATCCACTAGCTAGTGTCTATCATAGACCATCATCCTATAGTGGTACATAGTTTATGGGACATGGGTAATCGCCCCTTGTCCACTCGGTGCTAAGCATAATTCCCACGGATTAGACATAGTTCATTTATCATAAGTAGACATGGGTAGTCGCCTCTTGCCTATCCTTAGTGATAAGTTCATTATTAGCAGACATGGGTGATCGCCTCTTGTCTATATTAGAATAGCCTCTTAATCATTGATTCAAGTTTAGTTGAGCAAGCCTTTCAACGAGTTATGAATCATTACATGTACGAAAACCTTTCACCTTCATGGGTTCAGTAATATATGAGAATTCCTTTCACAACTCAACAACAATATCAACATATCATAAACTTTGATGCTTCAATCTCGAAGCACCCTTAATTCATCTTTAGCTTCATAAGACACATGCATGATTTTATCTTTACATAGTTCATCATGCTCATAATTTGCAAATCATAGGGTTTACATGGGTTCATGTGCATTCCTCTTAAATGATACAATTCAATACAAACTCATGCTTAGAAAACCATAAACAAGGCAATTTGACCTTAATTGAAGGAACCCACATAATAGAGGAGAATCATAGTATTTGATTGAACATGCTTACTTCCATAAAATCATTCTTATGTCATTCATAATCTCATCACGAAAGTTTTAGCTTAGAAATCATAATTCATGCATAGATTCATAGAGATTTCATATAATTCATGACTTTATAATTCAACCCACCAACAAAAGAATAATTTCGAAATTGTGGGAATTGGCATGGGTTCATGGGGATTCATCTAAATTCATGAAACTCAACTCAATTTGTATTTCAAAGTTCATAAAACAATCAATTAAAACAATTTTGCAAAGAATCCATGACATGGAAGATAACCCTTAATTCAATTGGGAATTTCTAACTTGAAAATTGGAGATTTTAGGGATTCCATGGAAGAAAGGGCTCCATGGATGAAGACTATCATATCTTAGATTCTCAATTCCTCAAGCAATTGATGAAGAAAAGCTTGATTTCTTGAACCCTAGCTTCCCCTCTCCTTCCTCTTCTAACTTCAAGAGAGAGAAATATATTTGAGGGGAAAGAGTTTGGGGAAATGTTGTAAAGTGATTGGAAAGGGTAGATTTTTGGATTAAAAGGGCTTATATAGTGTTAGGAGTTGAAGGGAACCGACCTTGATTAGTAAATAAGCCATTGGGTGAAAAGACCAAATGATCCCTTTAAAATATTACTGCCAGACCCTATTGACGGTTAGACCTACGGTCCATAGGTCCAACCACGGACCATCCGGGTCAACCGCCGCTGGGTTCAGAGACTGTCCACTTGGACCCTGCAACAACGGGTCCCATCTATGACTCGTACCTAGAACGATGGCCCATCCTGGCAATCCGTCGTTGGGGTCCTGAAACTTGACATTTTGAAAACTTTGGCTTGCCACCTACGGTTCCCACTTATAAGCAAACTCAATCAAAGACAAATGATCATCCCAATTATCCTTGAAATCAATCACACAAGCTCTCAACATATCTTCCAAAGTTTGGATAGTACGCTCCGCTTGCCCATCGGTTTGAGAATGAAAGGCCCTACTAAGCTTAACACGGGGACCAAGGCCCTTTTGGAAAGATTTTCAAAATTGAGAGGTAAATTGTGCACCACGATCGGAGATAATGTATAAAGGCACTCCATGCAACCTAACCATTTTCCTAAAGTACAACTTAGCATAGTCCCCCACCGAATAGGAAATCTTGAGGGGAATGAAATGGGCTGATTTCGTCATTCGATCTACAATAACCCAAATCAAATCATATTGTCACCTGGTGCGCGGTAAACTGACAATAAAGTCCATATTCACATCTTCCATCTTCCAAGTAGGAACACTAATATCTTGGGTTAAATCTCCCGGCTTTTGATGCTCGACTTTCACTTGTTGGCAATTAAGACACTTAGCCACAAATTCCGCAATATCCTTCTTCATCCCATTCAACCAATAGACCTCCCGCAAATCACGGTATATCTTGGTAGCTCCCGGGTGAATGGAGTATCGAGAACTATGGGCTTCTAATAAAATTTGTCCTCTTAAGTCATCTACATTAGGAACACACAAACGACCTTGATATCGAAGCACACCATCTCCCCCTTGGGAGAAAGCCTCAATGGACTTTTTTAGCACCGCTTCTTTTAGTTCAACCAAATTAGGATCAAGATCTTATTTATTCTTCACATCATGCACAAAGGATGATTCAGAACCATTGTGAATCATAATACCACTCTCATTAGAGCCAATCAACCGAACACCCAATCGGGCCAAACAATGAACATCATGAACCAATTCTTTCTTACCATCCTAAACATGAACAACACTACCCATTGACAACCGACTAAGAGCATCTGCCACCACATTAGCCTTATCGGGGTGATAGAGGACACTCATGTCATAGTCCTTTAACAACTCAAGCCGCCTTCTTTGGTGAAGATTTAGTTCTTTTTGTTTAAACACATATTGCAAGCTCTTGTGGTCGGTAAAAATGTCAACATCCACACCATACAAATAATGCCTCCAAATCTTTAAAGCAAACACAATCACCGCTAACTCTAAGTCATGAGCGGGATAGTTCTTTTCATGAATCTTGAGTTGCCTTGAAGCATAAGAAATGACTTTTCCATTTTGCATAAGAACACACCCTAACCCAATCCTTGAAGCATTACAATAAACTACAAAACCATCGGACCCTTCCGGTAAAGTCAATATCGGGGCCTAGGTAAGTCTATCTTTCAACTCTTGAAATCTCTTCTCACACGCTTCAGACCAAGTAAACCTAGCCTTCTTTTGAGTCAAAGCCGTCAACGGGGAAGCAATCGAAGAAAGCTCTTCAACAAATCTCCTATAATAACCGGCTAAACCTAAGAAACTACGAATATCCGAAGATGATAGAGGTCTAGGCCAATTCTTAACCGCATCGTCTTCTTAGGATCTACCTCAATATCCTTACCGGAGACAATGTGACCAAAAAATGCCACGGACCTTAGCCAAAACTCACATTTACTAAACTTCGGAAAGAGTTGTTGGTCCTTGAGGACTTGCAATACAATTCTCAAATGATTGGCATGCTCACCCTCACTCCTTGAGTAAATCAAAATATCATCTATGAACACAATTACCAACAGGTTAAGATATTGTCTAAACACCATATTCATCAAATCCATAAATGCAGTCGGAGCATTTGTCAACCCAAACGACATCACCAAGAACTCATAATGGCCTTATCTAGTCCGGAAAGCCATTTTCTGAATATCATCTTCTTTCACCCTCAATTGGTGATAACTCGAACGAAGGTCGATCTTAGAGAAGTAACTAGCCCCTTGAAGTTGGTCAAACAAGTCATCTATTCTTGGAAGGGGATACTTATTCTTAATGGTAACCTTGTTCAATTGGCGGTATCAATGCACATACGAAGTGAACCATCCTTCTTTCTAACAAACAAAACTGGAGCACCCCATGGAGAGATACTTGGTCGGATGAAACCCTTATCCAACAAATCTTTCAGTTGCTCCTTTAACTCCTTAAGTTCTGCCGGAGCCATTTGATAAGGAGGAATAGAGATAGGTTGCGTATCGGGGAGGAGATCAATACCAAAATCTATTTTCCTCTTGGGAGGAACACCAGGTAGATCATCGGGAAACACTTCCAAAAACTCATTAACAACGGGACCCGACTCAAGAGTAGGAGTTTCGGAATCCACATCCCTCACCCTAACAAGATGGTATATGCACCCCTTAGAAATCATCTAAATAGCTTTAAGACAAGAAATAAATTGACCTCTAAACATAGAATTTCCCCTCTTCCACTCTAGGATAGGCTCATTCGAAAATTGAAACTTGACCATTTGGGTCTTACAATCAATAGAAGTATAACAAGAATGCAACCAATCCATCCCAAGGATAATGTCAAAATTTAACATATCAAGCTCTACAAGATCAACATGAGTAGCTCTATGGGATAAGGACACGGGACAATTTCTATCGACTCTCCTAACCACAATGGATTCACCAATCGGAGTAGAGACATGAAAAGGATGTGACAACACATCTGGAACAACATCAAACTTCATAGCCACATATGGCGTCACAAAAGACAAGGTAGCACCGGGATCAAGTAAAGCATAAACATCAAAGTTAAAGACTTTCAACATACCGGTAACCACATCGGGAGAAACCTCTTGCTCTTGGCGAACTTGAAGTGCATAGAATCAGTTTTGCTTATGATTTCCACTAGAACTATATGGATTTTGAGGTTGAGTTCGTCGATGGTTATCCCCTTCATTTTTAGCCACTAAGGGACAATCCCTTATCTTGTGATCCATCTCACCACAACCAAAGCATGCATTAGAACCGGCTAAACATTTACCCTCATGCTTCTTCCCACACTTAGCACAAGTAGTCGATGAAAAACCACCACCATTCCCTCCTTGAGGCTTAGGGTTTGACACCCTATCCTTGTTGGACTTAGGAGGAGCATTGGAGGAACCTTATAACTTTTGTCAAAATCTAGAACGACCATGTCCATCGGACCTTGAGTGTGAAAAGTTACCATTACTGGTCCGAGCCCTCTTTGCCTCTCTAGACCTTTCCTTGAGTTTGACCTCCTCTATTTGTTGGGCATACACCATGAGACGAGAAATATCCATGTCATTGACAAGCAGAGCGGTACGGCACTCTTTAACCACTATTTTGGACACTCCCGAAACAAACTTACTCATTCTTTCCCTAGGATCGGCAACCATAGAAGAAGCATATCGAGACAATTGTGTGAATTTCAAAGCATATTCTTTCACACTCATGTTTCCTTGATGAAGGTTGATGAACTCAAGCATCCCTGCCTCCCTCATCTGAAAGGGAAAGAACCTATCAAGAAAAGCAACCTTAAACTTCTCCCAATCAAGAGGACCCGCATCATCCGCCCTCTCACTCTTCTATTGCTCCAACCACACTTGAGCCACACCCTTAAGATGATAAGCGGCCAACTCCGCCTTTTCCTCCGACGTCACATCCATGATCATTAGCACCTTGTACACCTCATTAATAAACTCTTGAGGGTCTTCCTCAACCTTAAAACCATGAAATTCCAGAGGGTTCATTCTAGTGAAGTCCCTCACCCTTAATGCCGCCGTACCCACAATTGGGTTCACGAGAGCCACAACCTCTCTATTGGCTTGAGCCAACGCTTGAAAAGTGGCCCTAAACTCGGCGTTAGTCACTTGTTCGGCCAAAGGGTCGGCCGAAACTTGAGGAGCTTGAGGAGGGGCTTGTTGATCCACATTCTCTCCCGCATTACTCCTAGATTAAGCTCTTTGGGTAGCCATATACTAAGACGCGTAGGATACTGATTAGTTAAGAGAAAGAGATATAGAGTTACACTCTATCGTACGACTTAGGAATAATGCAAGAAGTGGATTTTCCTAAACATCTTATAGCCTCTCATTCATTAATGTGGCACGCTTCACACTCATGAACAAGACTCTACTCGCTGTGGCTTATGAGACATCCTAGGATCTTTCTAAAACCTTTTGCTCTTAATACCAAGTTTGTCTCAACCCAAGGTACCCCCTAGACGTGACATGGTGTACAAGACTCCGAAAGGCCTCATGCAAGCCACTTAGCATACATACATACAAGATCATAGAGATTTAAGAGTTCAAAAGGCAATTTCATATCAAATCTTTTAAGAAAATAGCGGAAGTCTACATCAAATGTCTCAAAGCCAATCTAACATAAGAATGAGAAATAACATTTAAGACGTAACCCAATACAATGTAAAAAGGAAGAACATAAAAGTAAGAACAACAAGGCTATGTCCTCGAATGGATGAGGACTCACAAAGTTTTCAACTATCCTTCTACTAAGCTCTAGCCACAAATAGATGGAGAATCGCCAAGCCCTACATTATGAGACAATGTAGGAAAAAAGTATGCGTTAGTATGGGGAATTACTAAGTATGATAGCAATGTAAAAAATTATATAAAACATGCAAAATGGGACATTTTCATAAACATGCAATGACCAAGCTAAAAGATGAAGAAAAGGTTAGCAACACAAATCATAAACCATGGTCAAAGCAAGCTAAACATCTTTACATCAGTTAAGCAAATATCTTAAAAACTCTTTAATTCTTTCTTTGTGGGAAGTAGCCTTAGCCGACAAGTAAGACCATGTGATCTATCAGCATGAAATTCGGTGTCTAACCCCACACCGATAGGGCCATCCTACTTGCCAAGGAAGGACCCTTTACTTAACTTGTAGCTTACGTGGATCCACTAGCTAGTGTCTATCATAGACCATCATTCTATGGTGGCACATAGTTTATGCGACATGGGTAATCGCCACTTGTCCACTTGGTGCTAAGCACAATTCCCACGGATTAGACATAGTTCATTTATCATAAGTCGACATGGGTAGTCGCCTCTTGTCTATCCTTAGTCATAAGTTCATTATTAGTAGACATAGGTGATCGCCTCTTGTCTACATTAGAACAACTCCTTAATCATCGATTCAAGTTTAGTTGAGCAAGCCTTTCAACAAGTTATGAATCATTACATGTGAGGAAACCTTTCATGTTCATGGGTTGAGTAATATATGAGAATTCTTTTCACAACACAACAACAACATCAACATATCATAAACTTTGCTTCAATCTCAAAGCACCCTTAATTCATCTTTAGCTTCATAAGAGACATGCATGATTCATCTTTACATAGTTCATCATGCTCATAATTTGCAAATCATAGGGTTTACATGGGTTCATGAGAATTCCTCTTAAATGATACAATTCAATGCAAACTCATGCTTTGTAAACCATAAACAAGGCAATTTGACCTTAATTGAAGGAACCCACATAATAAAGTAAAATCATAGTATTTGATTGAACATGCTTACTTTCATAAAATTATTCTTAGGTCATTCATAATCTCATCATAAATTTTGCAAAGATCCCATGACATGGAAGATAACCCTTAATTCAATTGAGAATTTCTAACTTGAAAATTGGAGATTTTAGGGATTCCATGGAGGAAAGGGCTCCATGGATGAAGACTATCATACCTTAGCGTCTCAATTCCTCAAGCAATTGATGAAGAAAAACTTGATTTCTTGAACCCTAGCTTGCCCTCTCCTTTTTCTTCTAACTTCTAGAGAGAGAAATATATTTGAGGAGGAAGAGTTTTGGGAAATCTTGTAAAGTGATTGGGAAGGGTAGATTTTTGGATTAAAAGGGCTTATATAGTGTTAGGAGTTGAAGGGAACCGACCTTAATTAGTAAATAAGCCATTGGGTGAAAAGACCAAATGATCCCTTTAAAATATAACTGCCAGACCCTATTGACGGTTCGACCTATGGTCCGTAGGTCCAACCACGGACCGTCCTGGTCAACCGTCACTGGGTTCAGAGACTATCCACTTGGACCCTGCAAGGACGGGTCCCATATACGGCTCGTACCTAGAACGACAGCCCGTCCTTGCAATCCGTCGTTGGGGTCTTGAAACTTGACATTTTGAAAACTTGGGCTTGCCACGTACGGTTCCCACCTACGGCCCTTTGGTCCGCCTACGACCCGTAGATGGCTCCCGTAGGAGCTGGCACCAGATGAAAACCTGAAACTTTCCACCTTTTCGAATCCGGGGTATTACAACGTTTGTTTTAAAGTCACTGGGAAAGATATGGAAAGACTACAAGTGTGAAATTAAAGGTAAGTATATGTCAAAATATAAGACCAAAGATGCTTTGCTGAAAAATAGACCAAGTCGCATACCGAGAGATCAATGGAGTGGTGTAGTCTCTTATTGGCTTTCTTATAAAGCAAAGGTATAAAGAAATCTTGAAAACACACCTACTTTCTTCTTTTTACTATGTGTTGATTTTAGTTATGCTACATTTGTTTTATAATTTGTAAGATATTATCTAAATCTTTGAACAACAGAGGCGTACCCAAGCAAATAAAAACAATAGGGCCAATCAAATGATGCCCTACACAGGAGGATCCAAAAGTATTGCTACATTGATGCATGAGCAGGAAAACCTATGAAACTATAGTATTTTCAAACCTTTTTTGTGACGCATATCTGACATCAATTCTATTGCTTAGGCTAAAAATGGAATAGAGCCTACACGAGCAAAAATTTTCTTATTAACTTATAAAAAATGTGTGGATGGTAGACCACTGGATGATAATTCTGCCAAGCAATTGTAAGATTTCTTCTTTACTTTATTTTTTTAAATCGGGAAACAATTAAAAATAAACATTACAAGTGAATAAGCTAATTTCAAATTGCATTTATTGTGTATTCTATGATAAGGACATGATAAATGAAAGGATGAACAATAATGAAAGATCTACTGACCAACCTCCTTACAATGTTGCTTGGGAAGGTGATGTGTATTCTCAAGTGTTGGGAAATGAGAAAAGTAGGTATGTTCGTGGTTTAGGACTTGGTCCAACTCCTTCAGTTCTATGGGGTAGTAAATCTTCCCTACAAAATATTGTTGTAGAAGATTCATCTAATGAGGTTGTACAACGGTTAGAACAAGAAATAACTGAGTTAAAGGAAAAACAAAATGAAGAAATGGATCTGATGAAACACAATCACAAGAAGATGCAATCAGAATTACTCCAAATGAGACAATTCATGCAAAAGTATGCTCCTAATGAATCTCTTCTTCAAGATATCAATGGCACCTCAAATGAACAGGTAACTAAATTTTACAAGTCTTAGAAATTTTTAATGAAATTTTAATCCTATAAAATATTGTTAACTAACGTCTTAATACTTACATGTTCCTGGCCATAATAGTGGTCAAGAATGAGTACCACAATTATCAAGGATATCTAGTAATGAGGAAAACTCTACCTATCGGTACTACTCATCTTTATCATTTGACGCAATTATTTGAGTTTTCTTGCTTTGTAAAATTTTTGGATTGATGAATCAAAGTGCTTATGTTGCACTTCTTACTTCCTTAATTTAGTGAATGCTCTTACTTTATTTTGATGAATGCTCTTACTTTGTTTTGAGCAGTAGAATTCGAAGTGACAAAAGATAATCAGGAGAGCATGTGAACTTAATTATTTTGGATGTGAGTATAGTTCACATGTATAGATGTTTATTTAGTTGCTGTCCATTTACATCGACTAAAGCTCTAGCAAGAGCTCTAACTATGGTTGATTTCATTACAAGTGTTTCATGTCTCTGTTTTTTATAAATCTGTCCGCCAATTGAACTCGTAATTCGTAGTAGTAGTCCTTCTTCTACAAGTATAGACTATAGTACTCTCAGAATATGTTATAAACTTGTGTCTCTATTCCAGTAAGGAAAATTTATTATATAAACTACCAAACAACAACTAGCTAGCTACACCACCCTTTTTGACTTGTTAGAAGTACCAATATTTCCAGTTAGCTAACTTTGTTTGATGATGAACCTTTCTTCTTTCTGTATCGTTGGCTTCAGTAGAGGTCGCATATGTTGGTTGCCAGGGAAACCTAGTAGTTTTATCCTTTGTCCTTGAATCTTCTATTTAATACTCTTGTCGTTCGTTTAACTTTCAGTTTTAGACGTTTATTAGAACATGTCTTTGTTGGCCATAAAATGTGAAATATTACCATAGCAACAAATGACATAGTACACCTGAGAGTATCTATGATCTGGTTACAAACTAACTTGCATTAGATTAGTAGACCTAGGGCCTACAAGGTCACAAAGATGAGGATACTAAATTATGAGAATGAATCACGATCCTTTTTGTTATTAGTCACCTATTCTCCCTTCTTCATAACTTAGATACCAACATTGTTGCGACAAATAGAGAATCTCTGAATGTGTGACCATCTAAATATATATTCCTCAAAATAGCCAAAAAACTTGCATAACAATCTCTATTAGCTTCACTGATATGTATGTAAATGGTGGTATATGGAGCAGGGGTATAACTGCAGAAGATATATCCACTCTAGTCTGTTGGCAGGTTTGGGATTTTGACTGTAAAACCAATTCCAATGTACTGGTTAGATCTTCTGCATATTAGTTGGTGATGGATATTTTTACAACATAAAACTTGGAGTAGCTTTGTAGTTGGCCATGCTGGCTGAAGTCTTCATTTGTGCTTCGAAAGTGCTGCTCTCTGGTTGTCTTTTCTTTAGTTGCCTGAGCTGCTCAAGCGACCTTATCCTTTGTAGCTTGAGCTGCTCTACTCATTCTATCCTTGGTTGTCTGGGCTGCTCCACTTATCTTATTGTGCATTGTTTCTTTGGCTAAATGAACCATCTCGAAAGTACCATTCTTTGCTACTTGGGCCTTGTCTTTCATGCATTCCATTATTTGACCACCATAGTGTTATAGCTTGATTTAACCGAATAAACGGGCCTTTAAGCTGCTGTAGCAAAGTATTTCCAGATGCTATTAACATAATCTCCTGTTAAGAACAAATGTAGCATAGTTTCTTGTTGATTGATATCGAGAGAGAATTCCACTTTAAAGAAGAAAATCATGTCTGAATTATAAAAGAATACCACCTTAGTGATAGTAAACTAAAGGCCGCTACAAAAGAAGAAGAATACTTTGTTAGTTTACTTGCAAAAGGACCAAATGTGACCTAATTGCCTGCTGTAAAAGATAGGAAAAACTGATGATGTCAAAAGAATAAAATAAGTAGTTTCCTCTGATTTGAAGGACTACATTAGTAGCATGAAGAGAATTAGGTATAGAGTGCCACCCATTGAGCCTAAACTTATGTGGGTTTCTCTACGCCAATCAAGAAAGCTTTTTTTAAAAAGAAAATTGGACAAAATCTGACTATTCTCACTAGCAAAGTCTCTATAGTCTATCAATCAACCTGTTAACCAGTGCATCTTCACTCTCCGTCACCAAGAACATAAACATTGCAAAATTTTTCAAAATCCTCCTCAATGTTGCTGCACCTTGTATATCAACTCTAAACACTATATCCAATCCTATATATTTGGCTAATGCTAAAAACATATATCTTAGCAACTCACCCTTTGTAAAAAAGTTAGTAATATGATCAACAAGGCAGTGAGCTAGTTTCTATCTTAGCAACTCATCCTCTAAAAAATAATTCACTTCTTTGATGTTGTCATCTCTTTGATTTGATGGCACCACATGAATTTGGATACTTCTTGCTTGTAATTTTTCATATTAGTCACAGTACTTGTGATATTTTTATACTTTGCATTTCATCTACTGATACATTTCTTTTTTATTTCAGGTCATAAAATCTTAAGTTCGCAAATTTCATATGTCGGTGATTTCAACGACAAATTTGAAGAAGAGTAACAAAACTTATTTGAAGACATTATTTAATAGGATAGATATTAGTTCGACCAATATAAGTTTATTTTTATAAGTTGTGACATTCGTATTTTTGATCAGTACTTTCTTTTGTTTGTCTAGATTGAAAGAGATATATTTTATTTTATGGATTAATAGTAAGATATATGTTTTTAGCATGAGCCAAATTTTGTTGTTACTATGAGGCTCTCTTTTGCCAACATATTTGTTGGATTTTTATATATATATTTTATCGATAAATGTAGTAGCTATTATTAATGGCGGCTAAAAAATTGCCGTTATGTATTATGATATTTAGCGGCAATTCCGTTGAAATTATTAGCCATAAAATGGACGCTAAAGGGGCAAACTAAGACGTTTTTAGAAGGGATATTGTAGCCATTACTCACCATGGTAAAATTGCCGTTAAAACTGCTACCTTTTAGCAACTATTTATTCGGATTTATCGACTAAAATATTGAACGCTAAAGGACCACAGATAGCCGATATGAATTACCTTTAGTAGCTAGCATTATTGCTGCAAACAATTGCCATTAAAACTACTACCTTTTAGCGGCTATTTATTTAGATTTATCGACTAAGTCAGTGGATACTAATAAACCATAGTTAGCCGATATGAATTACCTTTAGCAGCCAACATAATTGCGGCAAACAATTGAAATTAAAAATACAACCTTTTAGCGGCTATTTATTTAGATTTATCGACTAAAACAATGGACGCTAAAAGACAATAGTTAGACAGTATGAATCACCTTTAGCAGCCAACATAATTGCCGCAATCAATTGCCGTAAAATCTAATGGTTTGTAGCGGTAACTCATGCTACCATTTACCAGCATTTCCCACAATGGTCGACAAAGCCTTTGCCGACCCCAACATTGCCGGCTAAAGTGCATTGGCCGGTATAGGGTATCGCGGCAAATGTTATTGTCGCTAAAGCCATATTTTATTGCCGCTATAGGGCCTTTTTGTAGTAGTGTATTAGAAGTTTCTTGGGTTTGACCGAGTTTTATAGAAGGTTTGTGGAAGGATTTTCCTCTACTGCTTCGCCTTTGACAACGTTGACTCAAAAGAAGGTGAAATTTCTATGGTCGGAAGCATGTGGAAAGAGTTTCTAAGAAATGAAGGATAGACAAACTTCGGCTCTTATTTTGACACTACTAGAAGGATTGGATGGTTTTGTGGTTTATTGTGATGCTTCATGGGTTGGTCTTAGTTGGGTTTTGATGTAAAATGGGAAAGTTATTGCTTATGCTTCAAGGCAACTTAAGATTCATGAAAAGAACAATTCTACCCTTGATTTGGAACTAGTGGCGGTTGTTTTTGCCTTAAAGATTTCAAGGCATTATTTATATGGCGTTCATGTTAATGTCTTTAGCGACCACAAAAGTTTTCAATATGTGTTCAAGCAAAATGATCTAAATCTTCGGCAATGTTGGTACCTAGAACTCTTGAAGGACTATGACATGAGTGTCCTTTGTCATCAGAGCAAAGATAATGTGGTAGTCGATGCCTTAAGTCGGTTGTCAATGAGTAGTGTGACTCATGTTGAGGATGAAAAGAAAGACTTAGTTCATGATGTTCATAGATTGGCCCGACTAGATGTTCAGTTGGTTGATTCAAGTGAGGGTGGTGTAGTTGTTCATAATGGTTCGACATCGTCTTTTGTGTCAAATGTGAAAGCAAAGCAAGGTCTTGATCCAATTTTGATTGAGTTGAAGGAAGTGGTGCTTAAAAATTCCATTGACGCCTTCTCCCAAGAGAGAGATGGTGTCCTTTGATATCAAGGTCGTCTATGTGTTCCTAATCTTGATGACTTAAGAGATCAAATTTTATCGAAACTCTATAGTTCTCGATATTCCATTCACCCAGGAGCCACCAAGATGTACCTTGACTTCTGAGAGGTCTAGTGTTGGAATGGGATAAAGAAGGATATTATGGAATTTGTAGCTCAATATCCTAATTGTCAACAAGTGAAAGTTGAACATCAAAAGCTGGGAGGTTTGTCCCAAGATATTAGCATTCCTACTTGGAAGTGGGAAGATTTAAATATGGACTTTATTGGTGGTTTACCCCGCACTCAGGGGCAATATGACTCAATTTGGGTTATTGTGGACAGTATAATGAAGTCGGCTCATTTCATCCATGTCAAGGTTTTTTATTTAGCAGAAGATTATGCTAAGTTGTATCTAAGGGAAATGGTTAGGTTGCATGGAGTGCCCCTATCAATTAGCTCTGATCATGGTACCCAATTCACTTCTTAATTTTAGAAGTCTTTCCAAAAGGGTCTTGGTACTCGTGTCAAGCTTAGTACGGCCTTTCATCCTCAAACCAATGGGCAAGCAGAGCATACCATCAAAACATTGGCAGATATGTTGAGAGCTTGGGTAATTAACTTCAAGGGTAATTGGGATGATTATTATCCTTTGATTGAGTTTGGGTATAATAATAACTATCATTCATGTATTAGTATGACTCCATTTGAGGCTCTTTATGGTAGGAGGTGTAGATCTCCTATAGGTTGGTTTGAAGTTGGTGAGGTTTCTTTGTTAGGGCCCAAATTGGTTCATGAGGCTATGGAAAAAGTTTGACTCATTAGAGAAAGGTTGAAAATGGCTTAAAGTCGACAAAAGTCCTATGCCGATGTTAGAGGAAGAGAACTTGAGTTTGATTTTGATGATTGGGTTTACTTAAAGATTTCACCTATGAAGGGTGTCATGAGGTTTGGTAAGAAAGGGAAGCTTAGTCCCCCTGATGTTGGTCCTTATCAAATATTGAGGCGTATTGGATGGGTTTCTTGTGAACTTGATTTGCCTAGTGATTTAGCATCACTACACCCGGTTTTCTATGTGTCCTTATTAAAGAAGTGTATTGGATATCCGACATCTATTGTACCATTAGAGAATCTTGGTATAAAGGATAGCCTTTCGTATGAAGAAGTTCCAGTTGAGATTTTGGACCGGCAAGTTAAAGAGTTGAGAAACAAAGAGGTTAGATCCGAGGCTGATATGATGTCCTAATATCCTCAACTCTTTCCCTCCATTCCTACTTAGCTCGAGGTATTTAGCTACTCATGGTTCAATCTTTTGGTTTCATGTGTCTTAGAAATTTTCATGTTTCCATATGCATGCATGTGTGTTTTATGAAATGATGTGTGAGTATTTTTTAGCTTAGAGTTGAGTTTCCTCCTCGGATAAGTGCATTTTGATGTATTTGCATTCATATTGGGTTGATAATCTCTCTACTACCATCTTTGTTCTAGTTTGAGTTCCATTTGAGGATGAATATTCCCAAGGGGAAGATTTTGTAACACCTCGGAATTTTGAAAATGTAAGGGAGGTTAGCGGACAAGTTCACAAGCCTAAAACCAGCCATGAACCCTTAAAGGGAGCCTAAACGGCCCATTTAGGGGTTCACTGGCCGTTTTGGGGCTGTGAACTGGCCGTTTAAGGAAATCTTGCAAAGGGTCATCCGGACGGTTCCCTATATAGCCAGTAGCATCTTATACAGACCATTTAGTGATCCATATAGGTCACCCGTCAACTTTTTAAGTTAGGGCTATTTTAGTCTTTCCCTTTGTGTTTGATACCTGAGCTATGATGTTTTAACCCCTATTCTAAAAGCGCTATATAAGATATTTAAGTCCTAAAACCACCCATTCCAAATCATTCCCCTAAAATCACAAATTCCCTTAAAGTTTCTCCCCAAAATTCTCTCTCTAAAGCTAAGGAAGAAGAAGAAGAAGGGTTTCACTTCAAGGTCTCTAATCCACCATAGATTTTGAAGCTTTCTTCATCAAGGTATGTTAGTATCCACCTATGGAATCTTTCCTCCATAGGGTTCCCAAGATCTTTCAATTTTACAAGTTAAATTCTCAATTCAAAGTTAGAGTTTTATTCAATCCTCGTGAGTTCTCTTCAATTGTAATTTTATTCATTAATTTCTATCTTTTGATGAATGAATGGAAGTAATTACATGGTTTGAGTTGAATTCACATGAACCCATGCATGATCCATAATTTTAGATTATGAACCCATAATGAAGCTTATGAACTATGAAATATGAATTTATGATGATATGCATGCTTTTATGAAATTGATGTAAATGATTTTAGGCTGCTTTGAGAGGAAAGTATCAATGTTATTTTGAAAGGTTTTCTCACATGCTACTATGATCATGATTGTGAAAGTTATTTCTCACATATGGATTGACATTGGTGAAAGGTTTTCTCATCTATGTTGAAATGTTGTTTTAAGGACCTATTCTCTGTTTTGATCTTCAGATGTGGATTGGTTTGCCTTTCCTATGTTATAATGACATTTGAGTTTTATCGATTCCGTTGGGATTTTGACTAAGCACCGAGAGGGCTTTGAGGTGGAGGCTCAAATAGGGTAGTCTCTGGTAGCAACTTCTAGTCCCTAACTACATGTCCCCGTAGGATTGTCCTAAATGACCTAGCTAGTTGATCTACTTTAGCAAAAGATGATGTGTACGGGTTCTACCTTGGCAAGTAGAATCCCCTTCTTTCCGTATGAGGGATATATCGGATTCCATGATATAGCTTTCATGGTCTTATTGTCGATTAAAGCTAATGTCCCACAAAACGAGTATGTTTTCTTTGAAGCTTTCCTATGTCTCTTATTTTTAATATGTTAAGCTTGCATTGATCATGATTGTGACTTATGTTTTCTAACCTTTTATCTTATGATTTAACTTGGTCATTGTATGTCATGAAAAGTCCTTTTAGCATGATTTCATACCTCTTATGCATTGCTAATATACTTAGTACATTCCATGTACTAAAGCATACTTGTGCCTACAATGTTTCACTAATGTAGGGTCCAACACTCCTACCTCTCACAGTCATGACTAGTTGATCATTCAACTGGATTCAAGAGTTGGTGAGTCCTCATGTTCCGAGGACCGATACACTTTTAAATGCTTTTCTTTATCACAAGTTTTAGATATTGTACGTGATGTATGGGTTACGTCACAATCACTTCTTTTGATGTATTAGATGCATTGTTGAGACTATGTTAGACTTCCGCTATATCAAGCTCTTTTGATGTGTGAATGCTACTTTTTGAAATCCTTGTTTCTATTATTTTGTGTGATGTATGCTAAGTGGTTTGTGTATGGCATTTTGGGGTTCTATACGCCATGTTACACCTAGGTTATACTTTGGGTCATGACAGTGGCCAACTTTACCTTCTCCGCTGTAGACAATCCCATAATTTTCACTATCTTATACAACTTATCAATAAACTCTTGAGGATCCTCATCAACCTTGAGACCATGGAACAGAGGGATTCATGCTAGTGAAGTCTCTTATCATTGTCGCCATCGTGCCTACTTTTGGGTTCACGGGACTAATGACTTATCTTTTATCTTGGGCTGTTATTGCATGATCCAACACTTGAAAAGTGGCTCGGAATTCGGCATAAGTTACTTGCTCGGCAAAAGGGTCAATCGAAACTTGAGGAACCTCGACCTCCACATTCTCACCCGCATTCCTTCTCACATAAACACTTCATTGGGTCATATCCTAAAAATTATCGAATACGATTTAGGAGAAGGATCTTTATAAAAATAGACTTTATTGCACGACTTTAGAGTAATGAAAGAAGTGAACTTTCCTAAACTCTTTGTAGCCTCCTATTCATAAATATGGTGTGTTTCACACCTATGAACAAGACTCTACTCAACGTGGCTTGTCAAACATCCTAGGACCTTTTTATAAAACCTGGCTCTGATACAAAATTTGTCACGACCCAAATTATACCCTAGACATGATATGGTGTATAAAACCCCGAGGGGCCTTACACAAGCCACTTGACATACATATACACAATATAATAGACAAAAGAAGAAAACCTCATATATAGAAAGAGTTTGACATAAAAGCGAAAGTTTAATCATAGTCTCGACAAGCCATTCTACTATCTCAAAAGAAGTGGTTGGGACGTAACCCGTACACCACGTACAATGTCTGAAAAAAAAACATTAAAAACAAATAAATGTGACATGGTCCTCGAAATATGAGGACTCACCAACTTTTCAAATTTCAAGTTATCAAGCAACTAGACACGAGCAGGAGAAAGAAGATCGTCGGATCCTACATCAGTGAAATAATGTAGGCACAAGTATGCATTAGTACATGGAATGTACTAAGTATGAGGGATATGCATAAAACGTGAAACATGATCATAAGAGGACATAAGGGGAAAACATGATGTGCATGACCAAGCTAAAGCATAGTAAGATCTTTAAAGAAGAGTCATAAATCATGAACATAATCAATGCAACTTAAAATTGTAAGGAAAGCTTTATAAAATCTGTAAGGAACAACTTAGTTCATTTTGTGGGATATTTACTTTTAACCAACATAGACCACGTGAGCTATAACATGGAATCTGATGTCTTCCTCCCACACCGGAAAGAGATGTCTTTTCTTGCCAAGGAAAAGACCTTAAACTTCTAGCTTAGGTGGATCCACTAGCTATGTCACTTAAGGCAAACCTATGGAGTCACGCAGTTAGGGACAAGGAGATTGCTACTAGAGACCCAACCTCTACTTACGGGAGAGCCTCCATCTCAATATCCTTATCGATGCTAAGTAACATCCCAATGGAATTTTCATAAACATAATCATATCATCATACATGGAAAATCACAATTAAGTTACTAATCCAAGCTTAAAACATCATAGAAGAGCTCCTTAAATCTTGAATCAAGCATGTGTGAGAAATCCTTTCACCAATTATAATTCCTAAATATGTGAAAAAATCTTTTCACAAGTTCATTGATGCTTATGTTAAAGCAACCTAGATCATAAAACAATTCCTTTTCATAAATCATGCATAACTTTCGTGAGAACTTCATAGATTCATAGCTTCTTCATAAATAGATGCCCTTTAAGAACTCAAAGTCAACACCATGGAAATTACATGGGTTTATGTGAAATCAATGGGAAAGCATGTAATTGAGTCAAAACAATCATAATAAGATCAAAATAAAACAATTGAATCCACACAATTTGAACCCATGAAGAAATGAATGAAAACCTAATCAATTTTGGTGAAATTGAACTTGGAGAATTGAGAAACCTTAGGGCTCAATGGGTGAATGGAACCCATTAATGAAGCCCTACATACCTTGAGGATCAAATCCCAAAAGCAATGGAGAAATAAGAGACTTGAAGATTGAAACTCTAGCTTTTTTCTTGGACTTGAGAGAGAGTTAGAGAAGATGAATGTAGATGGGATTTGGGAATTTGAGTGAATGAGGGAGTTGGAGAAAATTTTGGGGCAGAAAGGTAGTTATACGATTTAGAAATAGGGGGTAAAACCACATGGTATAGGAATTAAATGCACAAGAAAAGAGCCAAATATCCTTTAAAATAATTATCGAATGGTTCCTATGGTTTGGACGGACGTCCATAGGACTTCATACGGCCAGTACTGGTCAACCGTGGAACAAACTTCAGAAATCCAAAATTTTAATCATTTCCCACGAGACCTTTCTACGGTTCGTCATCCGGTCTACGGTCAATAAAGTCCGTCCATAGAACTCCAATTCAGGTATGAAATTTCTCTAAGTTTGGTGCCTTTCTACGAGACAACCCTATGAACCATAAAACCAACTACGAACAACCAAAACATTCTGTAGACCTGAGGTCATAAATCAATTCTTTGAATCCATCCTATGAGTGCCATCTACGGCTTGTCAAAACTCCTACGGTTCATCCTGTCAAGTTGTGGGTCAAACTTAAAAAACTTAATTTTACAAACTCAACTTTAGGTCTTACGATTCCCTTCTACGGCCCGTAGGACTTCTTATAGTCAATAGGTTAGTCTTGTAGACCCCTGCCTCTGAGGAATTTTTGCACTTTTCTTTCCTTTTCAACTTTCCAATTTCAAAGGTGTTACAGTTGTGAAGCTTTTCCTTTTCTTGGGAAAGTAGATGTAGGTCTTTCTCACCCCAAATGAGCTTCTGTCCCACGACCCTCAGCCTAAATTAACTTATCACCCTCTTTTCACGACAAGGCCATGGGACAGTATAGGACATACCACTCCCTAACATATCATGATCACAAAAAGTCATAGAAACAAAGCAAAAAGAAAGTAAGGAAAACTATTCACAATTTAGATAGAAACAAGTAAACTAAAAATCTAACAAAAGAGAATAACACTCAATTTACCCTCAAAACAAGTAAGAGAATAAGCGGTCAATAGCAATAAAAATCTAACAAAGGAGTCGGGGTCAAATCCCACAAGGAACAATATGTCAACAATTGAAGAGACAAAGGATAAATAGTTACAAGTTTGAACCTAAACACACAATATAAAAGATTATCAAATCAAGAACGATTTTGGTAATTAAACAAAGGATTTGGGCAAAGACACTATCAAGCAAGGGATATATGGGAATCAAGAAATTTGGAATTCAATCACTCATTCAATGATCCATTGCAATTCAACACATGCTAAATCAATCATAGATAGGCTAGATCATCATCAATCAATACTAATCTCCTTTCGGTCTCAAAGTGTTATGTCACAAAATCTGTTTTTGGTCTCAATCATGTTCAACCATAAAGCAATCCAATACCTTAATCTAAACCCCTATTTTCGGCAAGTTTAGCCTTTAACAAAGTAGACCCAAATCATCTACTTTCAGTCTCAAACTTTGGACTTAAAGTTGAAGTATGATTATTAACCTAATTTTCCACTTCACGAATTCTGTTTCAATCAATCCACAAAGATCAGAAGCTAGATTCAAGCTGCACTCTCAAATTACAGATTAAAACAAGAGAACTAGATAAAACCCAATTCATGAATTTAAGCATGGAATCAAGGAATTACAAAAGCAATAGAATGATAAATAAAATACCCAAATGGATTGTCTATTTCTAGCACAAAACTCCTATTTCATATACACAATTAAACGCACAATTCTAGCAATGTAAACCAAGGAAAGAAGAAGGGAACAAGAGATTTTACTATTAAGCACACAATCATTAAACCCAAAATGAATTGTGATGCAACTTGTCTTCAAAGTCTCAATCCAAATTAAGAAATCTACAAGTTTTTCTCCAAGCTAAACTAAGAAGATGAACTACTTTTTATTCTATCTTGCATAATTTGAATAATGACTTCTGGTGAGTGTAAAAAGGATTTTTGGGATCAATTTGGTGAAATTTCCATTCTACCTAGGGGCATGAAACCTGACTCTCCACGTTCGCAGAGTGTTATCCACGTTCAAAGACTTGAATTGACCAGATTGCCGCATCTGCAGTCCTTTGGGTGCGTTAGTGGTCCTCCAATGACCAGGACTCCACGCTTGTGGTCCTTTGGGCATGCTCACTGTCCTTTGTTGACCAGGACTCCATGTTCGCAGTCCTTCGAGCGTGTTTATGAAGGGTACTTTCTCTGCCAGAAATTGTATTTTTCAGGCCTTGACCTCTTTTTGCCTCAAGTTCACTTGGTTCCTTCAAATGTCTTCTAAATCAACTCTCCATTTCTTTTTCCTGTAAATATAAAGAAAACTACATTAAAAGCACCAATTCTATCCTAAAGCAAGCCAAAACTAATAAGAAAAGAGCATCAAATGAGTAGAAATTCTCCACTCATCCATCCCTCATGGGTTCCGGTCTGAGATTCAGTGAATGTATATCCTTAGATTAGATATGCACCACCTTACCTGACATTGCACTGAATTGCACCTTATTTATCATTTGTGAACTTGTGATTACTTCTTTGGTGACCTTGTGATTGATGGACATGATGTTGATGTTTATAATGTGTACTTTTGAAGTGTTATTAGAAATATTAAGTTGGGATGATTTCCGTGCAAGTTGTAGTTTGTGGAGGATCGGTAGGGTATGAAAGGAGTACTCGTATTTGATTTTGCTTTACCTTGCATTTAGTAGTTTGCTTGCTAAGTACCATGTTGTTTGGTACTCACTACTTGCTATTACACTTGTGTAAGTTATGAGCCTGAATCCCCATGATTATTCTTCTTCTCTATTTCGTCCGAGGCTTTTTGTGGAGACTTGAGAGATAGCTGCTTGTCGGTTTAGTAGGCCTTCTTGTTCCTTTGTTATGTTCTTATTCTAATTTAGAAACAAAGACATTTGAGACTTGTATTTTCTTTGAAATCAGTTGTAATACAATAGAGGCTTGTACACATGACAACTAGGATTTGAGGGTATTTATGAGATTAGCTAAATTATCTGCATTTATGTCATTAATAGTTAATTTTTCAAATTTCTATTGTTATGTTTTGGGTTTTAGGCTAACTTATCTTGGTGGAATAATACGAGTGCCATCACAACCATTATTGGGTCGTGACATATAGAGTACTCCTTCTTAGTTTAAGAGATGGAATACACCACTCGAGTATCGGCATATCCTGCCATTTTTTATTTCATTGACCTGTGGATTATTCTCAGGTTAGAAAATGACGTAACTTTTCTTCATTTACAAAAACATTTTCTAAAAGCTCTTTTTAAAAAAAAATTTCATCAGATTCCCTGTATTGCACTGTGACATGTGCATTGCTTGAAGGTAGAGATTATTCCTATGAGTGTGTCACAAATAAGTAATCATATGACAATCACATGAATCATTTCAAATAATTATTAATCAATAAGAAACCGTGTACTACATAACTCAGCATACTCATGAAATGCATGTGCCGTGTTTCTAGTTCTAAAAACTTATCAACTTTTTTATACTGCTCCCTCTATTTCAATTAATGTGTCTAGCTTTTTTCTTTAATCTGCTTAAAAAAAGTTGCTCCAATATTTATTTAAAAGACACCAGAGTATAACATGCTACTTAGTAAATAATATGTGATAATGTCTTTTAATTGTGATGTAGGTACATCAAGTATTAGAACTTTTGGCATGAATGAAATCTGGCATTGGTGGAAGAAAATAAAATGATTAATTAGTAATTGTTTGTCTATCGAAAAGAAATTGTATCAACTATTAGTCCATGTTTTCTTATATAACATCTTGAACTAAATTTTATTTGATAAATGACAACACACTTAAGTAATATGAGAGAATACAACAATCTTGATCTCTTCGAACTTTTATTATGTTAAACTCAGACAAAGGAAGCAATAGTACCCTTGATTTATTGGAATTTAAAAAACAAAAAGCCACATGAAAAGCAGAAAAATTGATAAATGTAACATTGAAATAAAAATTTGAAAAAAAAAGAAAGTGGAACAAGAAAATAAGGAATATGATGAAGTATATGATGTTTAAAGGTCCTACAGTCAAATTAGACACTTCAAAGGCATAAAAATCATGCAACATCTCCTATTAGTAACTTTTTCTTAAGGGAATCTAATGAAAATATTTTCCAGAGGAGTTGCTTTAGCAAAATTAAATTGTAAAGAGATAAAAAACTTTCCTCATTTTCTTACCCTAGAAAAAGCAATCCCATATATAATGCAAGAAGATATTCATAGGCCACATCTATCATGAAAAGTCACAGGATATACCGCTACTCTAGTGGTTTATACCATCTCCTAGACAGAGAATGAATGCTCTATAAAAGCATGGAAGGCTCTGTTGTGATGAACCAGAAGCAGAAAAATGAGAAAGACAAGTTTGTGAATGACTAAGGGAAATAGTGATAGGGCAACTCCCTATTGGCATGCAGTTATATACGTATAGTGACTCATCTTCGCTTACTCGCTGTCAACTAACATGCCAAAGGAGAGCTGCCCTGTTACTGTCTCTGCTTAATCGCCACACTTTGGCTCTCAATACCGCATGTTGTCTAGAAGGTGTTATTTTTTTAATTTTCTTAGACATCTACATTTTTTTCTCCTTCCTTTTGTGGTAAGGTAGGAACCCATTGATTACCACACCAGCTCGATCTGTTTCTTTTTTTTTCGTTTTAACAAAAGTCGATGAGATGAGCTATTGGTTTGTGGCGTTGGAATGTTTGACATGGACTCCTACCTTTTTCCAATACATATATTGTATCATTCTTTTATATATAGAGAAATAATAAGAAATAGTGTCTCATATAGTGAGATGGTCGGGAGTAATATGTTAGTGGTATCACCATTGGTTATCTAGTTTTACTTGATGTTCTGGCTATTTAGGATTTTATCTGTAGTGGTATATTGGTCTCCACGGAAGATATACTGTGAAATACTTATCATATTCTTGTCATCAACGACGTGCTGAGTTATAATGATAGGAAACATTCCAACCAAATCTGAACACAAACTCTTGTTTTGTAGTCCTCACTCGATCCTTGCGTAAAATCCATATATCATTTATTAATGGAGGCATAAGCTATTTAACCCGAGTTACAAGAATTAAGACGACTCCTTTTTAAACGCTGAATGTTGAAATATAATCATAAACAATCTATTCAACCTAGGAAATTAAAACACCTATAAATATCAAAACACTATCCAGACATAATGTTCCAATACACCCCCTCAAGTTACACGATAGGTCACTAAGCCTAACTTGAAGAGGATACTCTAAAATGTAGGCTTATCTAGTGCTTCTGTGAGGAAGCTAATACGATTATGAACAAAACGAACCTTTTTGTCTTCGACATAGTGATGGACAAAGTGAAAATCCACTACAACATGTTTGTTAGTGTTTAACAGAGGAGAAAAAAACTGATTGAAGAAGAAAAAGGAAAAGTGTATCCTATTGATAATGTGAGACTGAATAAATACATCATAACTTAACTAAAGACATTATAAAGTAATGCTAAAAAATATACTAAAACTATGTTACTTCTTGCTGAAATTGAGAAGTAATACTTAACAATAGCTAACAGAATTTTAAACAAACTAGGAAACAAAAAACAGCTAAAATATAGCAATTTATTCTAGTGTTCACTTCCTCAACATTCTTCTGCCCTACATCATCTTCTAGCTTGAATTTAGGTCATGTAGTTCTAGAAGACAATTGCAACACTCCCTACTGGCTCAAGAACTGCATAGTCCAAGCTTCATTCTAAGGAATTCAAAGCTAGTAACATGAAGTGTCTCAGCAATTTTATCTTCCAACTTGCAATAAACCAATTTTACCTCTCCACCTTCTTGCACTTCCCAGAGAAAGTACAATTTCATATTAAAATGTTTTTCTTTTCCAAGAAAAACTAGATTATGAGAAATTTCTATGGCTGCTTGATTATCCACAAACACTTCCATGATTTTTTGTTGCTCCGGATCAAGATCTAACATAATCTTCCTTTGCCAAAGAGCTTGATTAACATATGTTGTTGCAGCTATAAATTCAGCTTCTGCAGTTGACTGTGCCACGATGCTTTGCTTTTTTGCGCACCATGAAAAACATCCTGAACCAAGGCTAAAATAATAACCTGAGGTTTTTTTCATGTCATCATCTGAACCTACCAAATCACTGTCATAGTAACCTTGCAACTTGAAGTTCTGACTTTTCCCGAACCTAACACCATAGTACAAAGTTCCCTTGACATACATTATCACTCTTTTGGCTTCTTTCATGTGCATTTCACTTGAACAATTCAGAAATCTAGACAAGGAACTTATTGCTTGCAGAATGTCGGGTCTCGTGGGAGTGAGATACATGAGACATCCAACCATACTTTTATAACTTGCTTCGTCAACCTTGTCACTACCATCATTTTTAATCAGCTTTTCTTTCTGATTCATTGGAGTATTCATAAGTTTGCAATCTTCCATTTTGAACTTCTTCATTATCTCCCTTGCATATTTATTTGGGAAAATGAACACTTCATTTTGGGTTTGATAGATCTGCATTCCAAGAAAGTGTCACGCCCCGAGTCTACACCCTAGACGTGGCCGGCACTCGAGAACCATTTTTGATCCCCAAGCGAACCCAAGGCTTGGCTTAATATGACATCACCTAATTCTAGAAGATATGCGGAAGCTTAAATAGAGGAGCATTTTAGACATTTAGAGAAAAGTCTTAAATCACTGTCTTGAAATACTTAGCATAAGTTATAAGTTAAATAAACATCTTAAGAAACAATGGAAACATCTAACTATGTCTGTCTATGAAGCCTCTAACTGTTTAAGATAGATGTCAGTAAAAGACCTATGACACCTCAAATGCAACTAATATTGAATATGGAAAATAGATGTGAAATCCTCCTGAAGCAAGGAGGCTTACCAAAGCTATCTGAAGCGCAAAATGATCTCAACAAAACGCATGTTGAAGATACTGAACTCCTGTATCTGCATCATAAAAGGATGTAGGTCGAACGACATCAGTACATGGAATGTATGAGTATGCAATATGGCTGAAGTGAACTAAATAACTGAACTGGGTGATGCAATAGATATAGCATGAACTCAACTGAATGTAAAGAATTAAAGGAATGAAATCATTTAACTTTACAAAAATACTTACTCATCTCTGAACTCAACATAAGAAGTGTTATGTGAAAATATACTTTAACTTTATTGGGAGATTCTGTAACCAACAACCATCACTGTGAGCTAAGTGATGATACAACGTCTTGACCACGCTACCAAAATTGTCCTATATCGTGTCGGGTATTGAACACTTGAACTAAGTGAATCCACTATGCTATAAGGATTCCTCTAAAAAGTATGATCCTGAACCCATGCTGGTAAGACATGGTTTATGGGGATTGTGAGTTGTCTGAACTCTCCCTCATATCGGTGCTCAATACTACTCCCAATGATATATATATATATACTGCTGCTCAAATGTATAAAAACATTACTTTTTCTCTGGTTTGAGGTAATTTCTCAAACTATCATCTTAAAAGAGGTAACTGCTCTGGAGTATCTCAGTATTCATAACTCAATTAGAAAGCAAAGTTTCTCATTTCTCAATTTAAAACCGTTATCTTAGGGAATTACTTAGTTCCCTATACTTTTCTCGAAACTCATCTTTTACTCTTTCTCAGAATCAATTTTTAAAGACAAAGCATTTGTTCTAAAAAGATTCTTAAACTTCTCTTTACTTGATCAATAATAGCTCTTGACTCTTCTCTTAAACTAACTTTATTTTTGAAAATGCATTAAGACATATGAGTAGAATAATGCATGAGTTTACAATGATAAGTGGAGCCTATAGGGGCTAATATAGAGTGGTAAAGCATAGCCACAACTTAAAGGAACACGCCTGAATGAGCAGAGAAGAAATGGGCCCTAGCGACCCCCTAACGTACTGCTAGCATGGGGCGCCAGGCCCCAAACTACTGAAGAATGTTTGGGGCGTACTACTGGCGTGGTGTGCGAGGCCCCAAACTAGTGAAGGTAAACTTTGGCGCCTTCATGGGGTGCCACGCCATACCCCTGTCCAGAATTTTGACAAATTATTTTGCTCAATTTCGGGTCCTAACTCATCTAGAATCGATTGATTTCTTCCAAACTCTCTTTGATTCACTACCCCAACACAAAATTATTAAAATCCCACTAAAATTCTATCAAGAACCACCACTCATTTTCAAGAACTCAAAACCTTCATTAATAAAGAACGAAGCTTAAAACTCAAGAATCCTTCAAGAATATTTACATAAACGATTATATGTGTGAATTAACGAAAGAATTGCATGTTTGGTGTGAGGACGAACAAGTTCTTCACTATAGGAAACCTCACATACCTGGAAAGAATGATTGTTCTTGGCAAAATTCCTCAACCTTTGAATAAACGCTTGAAAACTCTCTTTTCCTCTTCTTGAAACTTCGCCCTAAAATTCTAAGTGTTTAGGAATATGAAAAATAACTTAGCGTCTGATTAGACCCCTGAATTGGGTGAGTAAAAAGGTGGGTAGGCCTATAGGGGTAAAGAAAATACCAAAATACCCTTTCCTTAAATGGATGAAAAGCCTTAACTAGAGAGGCTTTACTCAAATGGTCATACCTTCTAACTTGGAGATCGAAATTTAGCAAACTTGGTGGCGTCGAAAAGAGGACTCAAAGGCCTTCGATTCGATACCTCATGGGCCACTTAACTCTTTATGTTCTAGAAGACATGGTCATTTGAAGTTGGTCTAAAAATTGAAAACTGATCCAAGTTTGAGGTGTTACAATATATCCCCCTTGGGAACATTCATCCTCGAATGAGAACGCACTAAGTAGAACAGGGGTGGAAAGCATTTGACAACCCCAACTCAAGAACACAACATGCAATTAACATAACTTAGTGTATCGACTTAAAGAGTACTTTACAAAGAGTTAGTACCTTGGTTTGGAATTTCTCCGGAAGGAAAGAGATGTGTGTATCTCCTCTTCATATCCTCCTTAGCCTCCCAAGTAGCTTCCTCAATGAATTGATTCCTCCATAAGACCTTGACTGATGCAACCTCCTTGGTTCTCAGCTTGCGAACCTGACGATCAAGAATCTGAACAGGCATTTCCTCATAGGATAGGATGTCCTTAATACCAATATTCTCGGTAGGCACTATAAATGCAGGATCGCCTATACACTTCTTCAACATGGAAATGTGAAGTACCGGATGGACTACTTCTAACTCTGACGGTAGCTCCAACTCATAAGCTACATTGACAATTCTCTTGGATATCCGGTAAGGGCCAATGTATTGGGGACTGAGCTTTCCCTTTTTACGAAACCTCATAACACCCTTCATGGGCGAAACTTTCAAATAGACCCAATCATGAACCTCAAATTCTAAGTCTCTTCTCCTAACATCTGTATAGTATTTTTGACGACTCTGTGCTGTTTTCAACCTCTCTTGAATTGTCTTCACCTTCTCCATGACTTGATGAACCAAATCTGGTCCTATCAACTCGGCTTCACCAACCTCAAGCCAGCCAATGGGAGATCTACACCTTCTCTTATAAAAAGCCTCATACGGAGCTATCTGAATACTGGAATGATAACTATTATTGTATGCGAACTCGATAAGAGGCAAGTGGTCATCCCAATTACCTTTGAAATCCAGAACACAGGCTCTCAACATGTCTCTAAGGTCTGAATTGTGCGCTCTGCTTGACCATCAGTTTGAGCATGAAAAAAAGTACTAAGGTTAACCTTTGAACCCAAACCTTTCTGAAATGACCTCCAAAACTGTGTGGTAAGCGGAGTACCCCTATCTGAGATGATGGACACGGGAACTCCATGTAGTCCAGCTATCTCACGAATACATGTTTGCATACTTTTATGTTGTATTGGTAGTCTTTACTGGTAAGAAGTGGGCTAATTTGGTCATCCGATCCACAATCACCCAAATGGAATCATGCTGCCTGCGAGATCGTGGTAAACCTGTAATGAAATCCATATTAATCATCTCCCACTTACATTCTAGAAGAGCTATGTTTTGAGCCACACCACCGGGTCTTTGGTGCTCTACCTTGACCTGCTGGCAATTTGGGCATTTAGCAACGAACTCTGAAATGCACATCTTCATACTACTCCACCAATAGACTTCTCTCAAGTCATGATACATTTTTGTGGAACCAGGATGGATCGAGTATCTCGAACTATGTGCCTTGGACATGATCCTCTCTTAGAGTTCATCCACCTTTGGTACACACAATCTACCTTGATATCTCAACACACCATCTCCCCCTTGTTCAAAAGCCATCACTTTCTCTTATGAACATTTGCTTTCAGTTCAAGTAAAACATGATCTTGGTCTTGTTTCTCCTTCACTTTAGACATTAGTGATGATTCAACCCAATTCATCACCACAACTCCACCTTCGCTGGAATACAAATAGACGAACTCCCAAACGGGTAAGTCTATGAACTTTCTTAGCCAGTTCCTTCTTGCCTTCCTCAACATGGGCAGTACTTCCCATAAATAACCTGCTCAAAGCATCAACAACAACATTAGCCTTACCTGGGTGATAGAGGATACTCATGTCGTAATTCTTTAGCAACTCTAACCACATCTTTTGTTTGAGATTAAGCTCCTTCTGACTAAAACATACTGAAGACTCTTGTGGTCTGTGAACACATCCATATGAACGCCATAGAGATAGTGGAACCATATTTTCAAAGCAAATACCACAACAGCTAACTCGAGATCATGAGTCAAGTAGTTCCTCTCGTGAATATAAAGCTTTCTTGAGGCATAGGCTATAACCTTGCCATTTTGCATCAATACACAACCAAGTCCAACTCTTGACGCATCCCAATAAACAACAAAGCCCTTTGTACCCTCTGGTAGTGGGTTTTCAATTCCTGAAAGTTTTTCTCACAAGCTTCAGACCATTGAAACTTAACTATTTTCTGAGTCAACTTCATCAACGGGGATGAAATAGATGAAAACCCACCTCGACGAAACTTCTATAGTAACTAGCCAATCCCAAGAAATTCCTTTTGTCAGTTGGATATGTGGGTCTGGGCCAGTTCTGCACTGCTTCAATCTTTTGAGTGTTAACTTGAATCCCTTCACCAGATACAATGTGGCCTAAGAATACCACAGACTCAAGCCAAAATGCACACTTACAAAATTGAGCATACAACTCTCTATCCTTGAGAGTTTGGAGGATTATTCCGGGATGACTAGCATGATCCTCCTCACTCTTCGAATAAATCAGTATATCATCAATGAATACGATAACAAACATATCAAGATACGGCTGAAACACTCTATTCATAAGGTCCATGAACGCTGCAGGAGCATTAGTCAAGACAAAAGACATAACAAGAAACTCATAATGACCATAACGGGTCCTGAATGCTATCTTCGGGATGTCACATTCTCTTACTTTCAACTGTGATAGTCGGATCTGAGGTCTATCTTAGAAAAACAAGTGGCACCTGAAGTTAATTGAAAATATCATCAATTTTGGAAAGGGATATTTATTCTTTATGGTAACCTTGTTCAACTAGCGGTAATCAATACACATTCTAAGAGAACCATCTTTCTTCCTCACAAATAAGACCGGAGCGCCCCAAGATGAGACACTAGGTTGAATGAAGCCCTTATCAAGAAGATCTTTCAAGTGTTCTTTTAGCTCAGCTGGAGCCATTCTATATGGTGGAATAGAGATATGTTGAGTATTAGGAAGAATGTCTATTCTGAAGTCTATTTCTCTCTCTGGAGGGACTCTTGGAAGATCGTCTGGAAAGACCTCTGAAAACTTACTCACAACTGGAACTGACTGAATAGGCGGTGTCTCAACACTAGAGTCATTAACTCAGATTAAGTGAAAGATACACCCCATAGAAACTAACTTTCTGGCCTTACGGTATGAAATGAAATGACCCTTAGGCAAAGATGAACTACTCCTCCACTCTAAAGTTTGCTCATTAGGAAATTGAAAATTGACTACTCGAGTTCTACAATCGACTGAGGCATAACAAGCATGAAGCAAGTCCATACCTAGAATAACATCAAAGTCCACCATGTCTAGCTCAGCTAAGTCAGCTATGGTGTCCTTCTGATAGACAGAGATGGTACAATCACGATAGACTCTTTCTACTAGAATAGACTCACCATCAGGTGTGGAAACACTGAAAGGATCAAGAAGTTATTCGGGGGAAATGCTAAACCTCATGGCTACATAAGGAGTCACAAAAGACAGACTCGCACCAGGATCAGTTAAGGCATACACATCAAAAGTAAAGGCTTTAAGCATACCCGTGAAAACATCTGGTGAGTTATCCTGATCCTGGCAAGCAGCTATAGCATACAAATGGTTTACTCCTCCGCCTGTCCCTGAAGTAGCTCTTCTCTGGGTATTTCTATCCGCTTGAGCTGCTAAAGAAGATTGGGCTCTATTGCCCCCATTACCCTGCATGTTCTTGGGCACTCTTTCATAATGTGACCCGTGTGACCGCACTTGAAGAAGCCATTGGAGCCATCATGACACTCTCCTGGATGGGTCCTACCACACTTAGCACAAGGTGGGATCTGAAACCCCCGTGCCACACTACCTTCAGACTTAGTACCTTGAGCCCTGAAATTTTGAGAACTCTTATTCCTGCGATCATTCCTGTTTCTTGGTGCAGGTGCACAAGCTGAAGATGGAGCTGGTCCAGATGACCTCTGCTGAAAAGATGACCAGCTCCCATTCCCGATCTTTTCCTGGCCAGTCTCGTTAATTGTTGTCTTGGCCCTCTTGTTGCAAAACTCTTCTCTATCCTTTAACTTATCCTCCTCAACCTGCTGCACGTGAATCATGAGTCTAGCTATGTCCATGTCCCCTATCCACATAGCTGCCTTACCTTTCTTGTTGGATGGGCGGGATAGCCCGGACATGAACAAACTCATCTGCTCCTAATATCTGCCACCATCTCCGCTGCATAGCGGGATAGCTGAGTAAACTTGAGACTGTACTCCTCAACACTCATCACTTTGTGTTTTAGATTAGGGAACTCTCTCACTTTAACTTACCTCAGCTCTCGGGCAAAGAAGCACCCCAAGAAACTATCCTTAAACACAGCCACACGTAAGCACAAGTTCGAAGAACATTTATAGAGTTGAACTCTATTGCATGAAAAGGAGTAAGAACAAAGTGAAATGTTCCTCAATGTTGCAGCCTCCTAAATATAAATGTGGCGCGCTTCACACCGATAAGAAGGACTCTACAGACACGGCTTCATAGACAACCTAGGACTCTTGAACTTTGTGCTCTAATACCAAGTTTGTTACGCCTCGTGTCTACACCCTGGACGTCCTCGACACTCAAGAACCATTTTTGATCCCTAAATGAACCCTTGGCCTGGCTTACTATGACATCATCTGACTCTAGAAGATATGCGGAAGCTTAAATAGATGAGCACTTAGACATTTAGAGAAAAGTCTTAAATCACTGTCTTGAAATACTTAGCATAAGTCATAAGTTAAATAAACATCCTGAGAAACTATGGAAACATCTAACTATGTCTGTCTATGAAGCCTCTAACTAGTTAAGATAGATGTCCGGAGAAGACCCACGACACCTCAAATGCTACTAAAATTGAATATAGAAAATAGTTGTGAAATCCTCCAGAAGCAAGGAGGCTCACCAAAGCTATCTAAAGTGCAAAGTGATCTCAATGAAACGTCTGTTGATGATCCTGAACACCTATATCTTCTTTATAAAAGGATGCAGGTCGAATGACATCAATACATGGAATGTACGAGTATGTAATATGGTAAAAGTGAACTAAATAACTGAACTGGATGACTGCAATAGATATAGCATGAACTCAACTGAATGTAAAGAATTATAGGAATGAAATCATTTAACTTTACAAAAATACTTACTCATCTCTGAACTCAACATAAAAAGTGTTATGTGAAAATATACTTTAACTTTATTGAGAGATTCTTTAACCAACAACCATCACTATGAGCTAAGTGATGATACAGCGTGTTGTCCACGCTACCAAAACTATCCTATATCATGCCAGGATATAGAACACCTGAACTAACTGGATCCACTAAGCTATAAGGATTCATCCAAAAAGTATGATCCTGAACCCATGCTGGCAAGACATGGTTTATGGGGGCTGTGAGTTGTCTGAACTCTCTCCCATATTGGTGCTCAATACTACTCCCAATGATATATATATATATATATATAAATATACTACTGCTCAAATGTATAAAAACATTACTTTTTCTCTGGTTTGAGGTAATTTCTCAAACTATCTTCTTAAAAGAGGTAACTGCTCTAGTGTATCTCAGTACTCATAACTCAATTAGAAAACAAAGTTTCTCTTTTCTCAATTTAAAACTGTTATCTTAGGGAATTACTTAGTTCCCTATTCTTTTCTCAAAACTCATCTTTTACTCTTTCTTAGAATCAATTTTTAAAGACAAAGCATTTGTTCTAAAAAGATTCTTAAACTTCTCTTTACTTTATCAATAATAACTCTTGAGTCTTCTCTTAAACTAAATTTAGTTTTGAAAATCCATTAAGACATATGAGTAGGATAATGTATAGGTTTTCAATGATAAATGGAGGCTATAGGAGCTAATATAGAGTGGGAAAGCATAGCCACAACTTAAAGGAACACGTCCGAATGAATAGAGAAGAAATGGGCCCTAGCGACCCCTGGCGTACTGCTAGCGTGGGGCGCCTGGCCCCAAACTACTAAACAAAGTTTGGGGCATACTGCTGGCGTGGAGCGCCATGCCCCAAACTACTGAAGGCCAGCTCTGGCGGCTTCATGGAGTGCCACGCCACACCCTTGCCCAGAATTTTGACAAATTATCTTTCTCAATTCCGGGTCTTAACTCATCTAGAATCGATTGATTTCTTCCAAACTCTCTTTGATTCAAAAACTCAACATAAAATTGTTAAAATCCCACTCAAATTCTATCAAGAACCACCATTCATTCGCAAAAACCTCACCTCAAGAACTCAAAACCTCCATTTATAAAGAATGAAGCTTAAAACTCAAGAATCCTTCAAGAATATTTACATAAAGTATTATATGGGTGAATTAACGAAAGAATTGCATGTTTTGGCATGAGGACGAACA
The DNA here is from genome assembly GCA_018342035.1 of Solanum appendiculatum. Classification (NCBI taxonomy): domain Eukaryota; kingdom Viridiplantae; phylum Streptophyta; class Magnoliopsida; order Solanales; family Solanaceae; genus Solanum; species Solanum appendiculatum. The sequence continues at coordinate 187,167 of JAGDQO010000627.1, read as the reverse complement.
AGTCCTTCACTATGGGAAGCCTCACATACCTGGTAAGAATGATTGTTCTTGGCGAAATTTCCCAACCCTTGAATGAACGCTTGAAAACCCTCTTTTCCTCTTCTTGAAACTTCCCCCTAAAATTCTAAGTGTTTAGGAATATGAAAAATAACTTAGCGTCTGATTAGACCCCTAAATTGGTTGAGTAAAAATGTGGGTAGACCTATAGGGGTAAGGAAAAGACCAAAATACCCTTTTCTTAAATGGATGAAAAGCCTTAACTAGAGAGACTTTACTCAAATGGCCATAACTTCTCACTCCGAGCACGAAATTTAGCAAACTTTGTGGCGTTGGAAAGAGGACTCAAAGGCCTTTGATTGGATACCTCAAGGGCCACCTAACACTTTATGTGCTATAAGATATGGTCATTTGAAGTTGACCCAAAAATTGAAAACTGATCGAAGTCTGAGGTGTTGCAGAAAGTAAGACATTTCTCCCACATCTTTCATTTCGAACACTTTCTTCATCTCTACCTTGAATTCATCTATCATTTCAATGTTGTTGCCTGTTACAAGAAGATCATCAACATAAAGTGATATAACCACTATATCAAAATCTTTTTTTAAATAAATAGACTTGATTCGCTTAGGCTTTTCTTAAAACCTAAGCCTTTGCAATTGATCATCAATTCAACTATACCAAGCCCTTGGAGTTTGTTTTAAACCGTAAATGGCTTTCTTCGATAGACACACTTTGTCGTCATGTCCCTTTACAAAACAACCTTGAGGTTGCTCCATATAAATTTTCTCATGTGAAAAACCATTTTAAAAGGCTAACTTGACATCTAATTGAAAGATTTTCCAACCTTTTTGAGCAACAATAGCTAGTAGCAGCCTTATAGTATCAAGCCTAGCAACTGGAGCAAAGCTTTCTGAATAGTCAACTCCCAAAATTTGTGAGTAACCTTTCACAATAATTCTTTCCTTGAGCTTGTTGATAGATCTATCAGCACTCAATTTTGTGTGATAAACCCACTTCACACCAATGATCTTCCTATGTTGTAGTTTTTCCACAAGCGGTTAGGTCTCACTCTTCTCAATCATTGCATGCTCCTCCATTGCAACTTGCCACTTGGGATCTGAAATGGCTTCTTCAAATTCAAAAGGCTCTAAAATGGCCACATTGCATATCTAGTATATGCCAGAGAGTGACCTTGTTCCTCTCACAAGTTGATCATCAATATTTTCCTCTGAATCTAGTAGATTGCTTCTAATCTGCTTCTGGTTAACTTCTTCCCAGTCCCATTTCTCATTCTCCATAAAAAATACATCTCTTCTTACCATATTTTTTCTTGTATGAGGCTAAATATTGTTGTAAGCTTTGGAGATTGTACTATAACCAGTAAAGACTCCAGGTTCAGCTTTCTTGTTTAACTTGTCCCTCTTAACCTTTGGAATATGAGAGAAACATAAACAACCAAATATTATTAAGTTTTGTAAGGGCGGCTTATACCCGTGCCATGCCTCAAAAGGTGTCTTTTTCTTCATGGCTTTGTAGCTAACTTGTTCAGCAAAAAAATAGTAGTTTTAGTTTCTTCTGCCCATAACTATTTTTGTAGGCCCTTCTCATATAACAAGCATCCCAACATCTCCATTATCGATACACCATTTTGTTGCGAAGTATATGGAACAATGAGTTGATGCTCAATTCTTTCATTTTCACTAAATGTCACACCCCAAAGTACACCTTAGGCGTAACATGGTGTATAGGAACCCTAGAGGCCCCCCAAAAACCACTTAGAATACATCATACAAGATAATAAAATTTTAAAGAGTTCAAAGAAAGCATTTCATACAAAGTATTTGACAAAAGCGGAAGTCTAACATAAGTATCAAAGCCATCTAATAGATCATAAGGAAAGTGATTGGGACGTAACCCATACATCACACACAAAGTTCGAAATGAAAAGACATAAAACTATAATGTCTCTTGGTCTTCGAAACATGAGGACTCACCAATCAACTGATTCACCTGATAGATATATATCCACGAGTGTGCAAGGTAGGAACGTCGGACCCTACATTCATTAGATAATATAAGCACAAGTATGCATTAGTACATGAAATGTACTAAGTATGAGACAATATTCATAAACATGAACATGATAGTAAAAATGACTTAAATCAAATAGGTATGATCATAATGAGATATTTAATAGCTTTCTAGAGAGGAAATGACATGAAGTTCATAAGACATAATACAGTACATTAGTGTAAAGGACATAAGAAAAGCATTGAAGAAAATATAATCATTTTTGTGGAATATTAGCTTTAACCGACAATAAGACCATGAGAGCTACTATATCATGGAATTCGGTATATCCCTCATACTGAAATAGGGGAAACTACTTGCCAGGGTAAAATCTGTACATATCATCATTAGTTCAAGTGGATCCACTAGCTAGGTCATTTAAGACAATCCTACGAGGGCACATAGTTTGGGACAAGAGGTTGCTACTAGGGACTACCCTATTTGAGCCTCCACCTCAAGCGCTCTTGGTGCTAGGTCTAAATGCCAACGGAATAGACAAAAGTCAATAGTAATTTAACATAGGGAAAGGCAATGATCAATACCAATCCACACTTTTGAAATCAAAACATAGAATAGCTCCTTAAACATAATTCAATCATAGATGAGAAAAGTTTTCACCCAAGTGAATTCATTTGTGAGAAAACACCTTTCACAGTCATGATCATCATAGTAAGTGAGAATCCTTTCACCATAGCCTCAATGCTTTCCTTTCAAAGTATCATTTATTCATTTACAATAGCTTCATGAAAACATGCATATCTTCATAAATTCATAATTCATGGGTTCATCATAGGATCATGGTTGAAAATGATAATTTGGGAATGGGTCAATACAATTTCAACTAAATATCATAGATTAGCATCAATTAATGTATTAGAATACTTAATTATTCAAAATAAATCATAATTGGAAGAAATCCACATTCATTGGATTAAAACCCTAACTTGATCAATTAGAAATTGAGTTGGAAAATTGAAATCTTTGGGGACCCAATGGAGGAAAGGAATTCATGGGTGAATACACACATACCTTGATGCTAGCGGACAAAAAAGAATGGAGGATTGGAGACTTAAATCGAACCCTAGCTCTTCTTCTTCCTTAGGCTTGAGAAGATTTCAGAGGATGAATTTGGTCAAGTTTTGGGAAATTAGGAGAATGAGTTGAGAATGGGTAATTTGGGGGCTTAAAACCTTTATATAGGGCTTAGAGTAGATGAAAAAACAACATAGTATTGAGTTAAAGCAAAAACAATTAGGAAAAGACCCAAAAACCCCTTTAAAATAATCGACGAGCCTCACCTACGGTTTAGACCTACAGTCTGTAGGTCCTACTACGGACCGTCCTAGTCAACCGTAGGTGGATTCAGAAACTAGATATTTTTGGACCATCAATCGACGGGACCCAAGTACGGTTGGTAGGTCAACCTACAAACCGTACATAGCCACCGTAGGTCCTCACCTTTCCCTTTAAAAATTTCACTTCATTCCCCACTACCTATGGATGCCATCTACGGCCCATATATGTTTCTACCAACCGTAGGTGGGAGCCATAGGCCATGCCTGCAACCCAAAATAGCTACATTTTCCTTCTTTTCCAAGTCTGAGGTATTACACAAAACTTCTTAAATCGATCAGATGTGTACTTGGTACCATTATTTGATCTAAGCATTTGAATCTTGCAACCACTTTGATTTTCTACCAAAGCTTTGAACTTCCATAACACTTCAGGTACTTTAGATTTGAACCTTAGAAAGATAATCTAACACTTTCGTGTCATATCATCAATGAATGCTATAAAATATTTACTTTTGTTAAGAGAGGTATATGTGGTTGAAACAAATAAGTATGGAATAATTGAAGCTTCGCTGATGCTCTCCAGGTTTCCTTGACAAAAGGCATCCTACTTTGCTTTCCCATTGACATGTGTTGTAAGTTGCGTGTTTGTCCTCCATAAGGGGTAGTCCTCAAAACATATCTTTCTTCAGCATCTACAAGAGTGCCCTGTGATGGAAATGCCTGAGTCTCTTGTGCCATATATTTGTTGTCAACTCTTGGCTTAGATAGGAAACCAACTTTTCCTACATTGGATCAAAGGAAAAACTCTTTCCTCTCATTTTAACTTGACAGATTTGTTGGCCCTTTGAATCAAAGATCACACACTTCTTTTCCTCAAACAAAACCTTAAAACCATTCTCCAAAAGTTTCCCTATGCTCAACAAATTTTGATCAAGTTCAGGAACAAAAAGTACATCTGAGATTAACTTTGTACCTGTGTAGCTTTCAATAGCTACTGTGCCTTTCCTTTTGGCAGGAAGATAATCTCCATTACCAATTCTGACTTTAGAGATTATAGATTTATCTAACTCTTTGAAAATCTCCTCATCATGAGTCATATGATTTGTACATCTGTTATCAACTAACCAGCTTTCGCTTGAACTTCTACATGCAAAACAAGTAGCCATAAACAATTGATATTCTTCTTGTTCCTTGATAAAGCTATAATCACCCTCTAAAATAAATCCAAAGAGTGAGCGGACGTCGTCAATAAAAATCCAACAAAGATTCGAGGTCGAATCCCACAAGGAATGATATATGATTAAGAATTTAATTAGAGAATTAACGAGTAATTAATTCAACTGAAGTTGAAATAAAAACAAATGGGTGGAGAAGTCCATCAACTTTAATAGCAATAATTCAGACACCCAATTAACAATATGGAAATAGTTGACGATTCACAAAACTAAAGGACTCTAGGGGTGTGGGGGATTGAATGTTGATTTCACTTGGGGTATAGTAGAATTTCTCATTACAACTAATTAATCACAAATAAGCTAGGTCATCATCATTAATGCTAATCTTCTTTCAATTTCAAATATCATTGCATAGAATCTCATTTTGGTCTCATCACTATGCCATTCAAAACTGTAATGGCCCAGCTCGCTAGTGATATAGTCCGCTTTGGGCCTAGAACTACACAACTTTAAAATGCATCACTAGTTGGTAAGGCCTTCTTACTTAAATACCCAACATCTCTCCTGTGTTTTTCCGATGTGGGACTTCTAATCTTAAGCTAAGGTATCACACACATCCCTTCTATGGACTCAGAGTCCTCGCTGAGGTTTGCCCCACCGAATAAGATTTGCCTAGACTCAACATTGAGGTTTGTCCTGCCTTACTGGGATTTTTGTAAACTTAGTTGTACTCAAGCCCACATCGACAAGGCTGACATAGGAGTAACTCTGATACCATTTGTAATAGCCTAGCCCACTAGTGATATTTTCCTAATTGGGCCTAGGCCCACACGACTTTAAAATGTGTCACTAGTTGGTAAGACATGCTTACTTAAATACCCAACATATCTCTTGTGTTTTACCGATGTGGGACTTCTAACCTTAAGCTAGGGCGTCACTAAAACAATACAAAACCTTAGAAGTACAATCAAGTAACTTAAACTACAACTATTGAGCACATTACCACTTATCTTAGTCTCTTACGAGCACCATTACAAGATTGAAACTTGACTTAAGTTGGCCACCTCAATTCATGAATTTATCACTTAGCAATCAGTCAAATTTCTAATTAATAGCAAAAAATAGAGAAATTCAACTGACCCACTAAATTAAATCAACACCCAACCCATAATCACATCCCAAGAGTTTAGGGTTTTAGCCACACATTGCAAAGTGTAAATAGATTATATCTTGCATGAAATTAGCCATGGGTAGCATGACTTTGAGTATTTAATAGCAAACCCACCCACTTTGAATCCAACCTCAATTTCCCAAATTAAAGTTTAGACAATTGAAAGCTTCAACAATAAATGTGTTCTTTTTTAAGGCAAAATGTTTCTCTCTCTAGAATATTAAGAATATTTTTCTCAAATTTTTCATCACATCTTTCTCTCTCCTCTGGGCTATTTTTAGTTTCCCAAAATTTTACCCAAAAATTAGTTCTGTGTCCCTTTCAGCGACGTTAGCTTAGGTTGCCCACTACATTCGGCTAATCGGCCATCTTCCTTTGGTGCGCCTTTTTCTTACTTCAAGCTTCAGGTGTTTGAGTCTCCTTAGGTGATCCCATCTCAGTTTGCTTCTGTAACGTTTGCAAATCACTGATTTCCACCTCATATCACCCTTTGTACCATCATTTTATCTTTCAACATTGTCAGATTAGGCGACATCTATTCACTACACCTTATATCTTTCAATTGATCGCCCTTTTTTCTTTGCCTCGCCGATTGACGTTAAGGGCTAACTCAATGCACTATCAACTTAGGCGGTCTTAGATCTCTTTGACTACTCGCCCTTCTTGTTAGGCGACCTACACTGCGTGATTTTGCACTTCTTTTTATACCTTTGGCCATTCTTTCAAACATCAGTCCTTATCTTATCCAATTTCCTTCATAGCTGCAAATCATTAACATTCTATCAGAATAGGACAAAATTAGGCATTGAGGATACTAATTATTGAGCTAAATTAACCTTAAATGTGTGCAAATCTACCACTCATCAATACCGCAACTTAAACTTTTGCTTGCCCTCAAGTACATCGTGAACACAAAAAGCTCAATAAGGATGTCTACAACAGTACTCAATGAGAGCTAACATGCAAGTGCCAACGCAAGATTACTCTCAATAACATGTTACTCTCAATCATGATAAAAAAGCATCAAATAATGACTAGCTAGTTTCAAAACAAGCTCAAGCTCACTTTAGCTTCATGTCTAATGCAAGAACATGTTTCAACAAATGCATTCAAGTGATCTGACATCAAGAATGATTCCACGCTCTCACAAAGCATATTAACAAAGGTATAAGGAATCAAAGCAACTCTCTGTCTCTCAAAAGAGAAACATATGCAAGCTTTGTCCCATAGGTTTGCCCATATTTTCCAGTCATCACACAACTTAGTTCATGCAGGATCTCTAGGTCTTTTAGGCTTGTAATGGGATTGAGGGTTAAGGTATTGGTACTTTAGATTGGTGACTTTACCTTTTCAAAGCATTGTTGCAATCATCATCACCTCCTCTCAAGTTCTTTTCCTTTCTTTTAATTTCAGAACTCAACTCTTGACTTGCCACTCAGTTTGTTTGGAATCCCCTTTAATTTCATTCGCTTCTCTTTTGATTTTCATTTCTCCAAGGCATTTTCATCATAATGATATTAATATTTTTAGAAGGAGGGGTTCCTTCTTTTTGCTAACATTTTCAAAGTCAAGTCTCATTTCATCTTTCTTTGCCCTTCACTTGGCTTTCATTCTTCCTTCCTTTCCACACCACCAACTTAGGCTTTTGGCCTAAGTTGGCTATCCAAACATCACAATGCTTAAAAAGGATTTTTAGTGAGAAGGTAGGGATAATTTTGTTCAAGAGGCTTTCTTTTGGTAGCCAATAAATAGGTTCGGCTCAAATGGTGCCAAAATGGATTCTCACCCTCACAAGGTAGTCACAAAGGATTTATGGATAATTTGGTTCCCTCCTTCAATTGTTTCCCAAGATCATGTCTCACATTCCCCAAGATTCACACAATTGGACTAACAAGGCAAATTCTAGGACTCCACATGCATGATTTCAAGTAAGCCCTCACCATGCATGGCACTTCGAAATACACTTATTTAGCACATGTCGAAAAGATCAAGAGCGTACGTGCGATGTTCATTGCAAGGCTCACATTGAAATGCAGCTAGTCAACAAAAGATTCAAAGAGATCACTCAAAGTTGCAACCACATCGATTTCATTCTCGCAACCCCAACACTACGCATCATGCTCATCATGAGTACTATTCAAGACATTGATATTGAACAAAATCGGTTCTCAAATTTTTATCAATGAAAACTTCAAGCATTTCACGATTTTAAACTCATGGGGGGTTTCAATCATCAAGAGAGAACAAAAAAGAACTAAAGAAAGAATAGTAATACTACAACTATTTAAAACTCTAAATAACAAAATCTAAAAAAAAAATAATATTGGCTCGAAGGCCCTCACCCCACCAAAAAAAGAATGCACTGTCCTCAATGTAGGAAATGTCATAAAGAGTTTAAGGTATGAGAACTGCCTGAGCAATCACTAGTACTAATAATCACCGAGTTTAATCGGCGAGTCGCCAATTAGACTCAGATCGCCTATCGGGGCTATAGGTGTAGGACAATATGTCCTTCACTTCAGCAGCCTACACTGTGATCGCCCAATATGCATGGGCGCATTGTCTTTTCTGGCATGAACATCGCTGAAATTACCAGTGTGTTTCCCATTTTTTGTGTCTAACTAGGCGAACTACATCAGATTTGTCCAATGATGTCGGTGCATCACCTAGTAGGTGATGAACATCGCCGAAATAGATTATGAGCACCTAAAGTTGAACCTCCCAAAGGGTGGGCTCATTGGAGCTTTGCCTATTGTACTCGGTGAATCACCGAGTTGCCCATACCATCGCCTAGTACTCCATACCTACACATGTGAACACCCACGTTATTGAAAACAGCTAACACTTCGATTGCCTCCCAAGAAGCACATAATTTAACGTAGCGCCATGACGTGGATATGTTCTTCAAACATCATCTAGATACATCACTTCAATAACCCTCACATGATTTCCTTCTCCAAAGTATACTTTCAATATTTTTCCATTGACTGTGAATCGCACCCCCCTTGCATCATCAATTTCAATCGGACCATTGCCATACACCTGTGTGATAGTGTGCGGACTAATCTACTTGGATTTGAGTTTTCTTGGGAAGAGTTTTAACCTAGAATTGAACATTAGGACTAATTCCCCTACCCAAAACTTGTTTGGTAGTATCTTAGCATAATTCCACCTTTTAACTTTCTCCTTATATAGTGTGGAGCTTTCGTAGGCCTATAAATGAAATTCATCCAGCTCAAGGATTTGATGTACACGGTCTCTGGAGGCTACAACCCAATTCATATTTATCTTTTTAAACGCCCACAAGGTTTTGTGTTCTAATTCAACCGGAAGATGGCAAGCTTTCTGATGTGAGGCCAAAAATATATATGCTTATCATTATTTGTCTCAAATTTAATATTTATATTTGTCCTTTTTGAGCATGGATTTAATGGATTGTGCTAAATAGTGTATTTTATGTGTAGGATTAAATTGATATGAAGATGAAGAAGTTTGGAGCTAAACCGAATTAAAGATGGAAGGTTGAAGAATAGAAATCAAGCAGACAGCTTAATGGATTAAAGTTAATATTATAATATATACATTATACATATATGAAAGTGCCGAAGAAGAATGTTAATTGAAAGAGGCATTATGCCACGTGTCAAGTTTTGAAGATATCCACAATATAATTTTAGGCAGTGCACTGTTCACGTTGGAATCCAATTTCATTTCGGTTTTGGGTTCCTAATTTGTTTTGGACTCAGTTATTTTATTCAGGGTTTTCTACATCTATAAATAGTCCATAGAAATAATTATTGGAGAACACTTTTTAAGGAAGACACTTTGTAAGGAAAAATTGTCAATACTTTTTAGGGTTCTTTTCTTCTTCTTTTTCTTAGGTATTAGTAGCTAAAGACCCTTGTTCTGGGGCTGCGGCCATGGGTAATTGTTGAACATCGATTGTTTTGAATTAATGTTGGTTATCGTTTAAATTACTTTTGTATTCTTGTTTTAGTATTTCATGCTTGATCACCATAGAAATAAATCTATTGTCTATTCTTGGACTCGAGAGATAAAGAGGTAGATAGACCAAAGAATGCAAAGAGCTTGTTCTAACTTTGTTTAGATTCGTGTTCAGGAGTGATGCCCGGACGAACACCTCGCTTGGTTACGAAACAGGATGAAATATAAATGCTCACCAATTAGGACTGCCTATCCCCGCTCAACGATGTAGTTAAACAGCTAGTTGGAGTAGGTGATTAGATGATCATGATCATAAAATCAACCCTGTAAATCAGTAATTTGATAACCTTAGTTAATTCATTACATGAGATGCGATACATGAAACCCTATGCATGTTGCAGCACTGGAATTGTCCCAATCACTATAAGTTAATCTTAGTATTTAATTTTTGCATTCTTTTATTTCTTTTGACACTCTTAAATAAATAATTAGACTAGTATAATTTAGTAAATAGTTAATTGACAAGTCTCTGTGGGTTCGATATTCCGGTTCTTAAAGAGCCACTTATTACTTTTGCGACCACGTACACTTGCGTGTGCAATTGGAAGCAGCAAGTTTTTTTGGCGCCGTTACCGAGGACTTAGAAATTAACTATTCTTCTAGGTTATACTTTTTCTTTTTTATTTATTTATTTATTTATAATTTTTTTAGTTGATTTTTTTTTCTTTCTACACAATTAATTTTTTTTCCTTTGAATAATTTGGTACTCCTACTGATATGACTGATTGGGATAAATCGTGGTTGGGTGAGAAGTATCCTTGTAATTATTGTAATGGACCCCACTTGGATATCGAGTGTCCTATTTGTCATATATGTGGTGGTCAATTTGGTCATTGGAATGGTTGTCCTAACTCTTATTCCCCTCCCCCTCCCCCTATTATGATTCTTCTGTTATCTGTGATGTTGACAGGGGTGATGAAGTGGGGAATGCCCAAAGAGGTGGAGGTACGCAGAATTATGGGAACACGTATAACTCAAGTTGGAGGAACCACCCCAACTTCTCATGGGGTGGAAATCAGAATCAACACCAAAATCAGGCTCAAGGGCAGAACCAATACAGACCACAAGGTAATGGACAACAATTTCAACAGCCAAATAATCAAGGTCCGAAGCAAGGGGGCATGACTAATGAGGAGCTGTTCCAAAAGCTAAGTACAGAAATCAACAACAAAAATGAAGAACACTATAGGAAGTTGGGAGAAGAGTTGAGAAGCACCCAGTTAGCGCAGAAAAATCTGGAAAGGCAGTTCGCACAATTGGCTAATGCAGTCAATGTGCGTCCTCCTGGAGGTCTTTCGGGTGACACGGATCCTAACCCAAGGCAACTGAATGCGGTGAGCACAAGGAGCGGATTACAACTGGAAGAACTAGCTCCAAAGAAGAGAAGTTCTGAGGCGGTGAGAGAAGAAAAGAAACCCGAAGAAGTGGTTCAAGATGCGAATGTTGAGAGGATTGTTCCTCAAAGAAAACCACCCCCTCCGTTTCCTCAAAAGTTCAAAAAGCAGAACGAGGACGAATGCTTCGGTAATTTTTTGTCTCTCCTTAAACAAGTTCACATTAATCTCCCTTTGGTTGATATTTTGTAGGGAATTCCTAAGTACGCCAAGTATGTGAAGGAGATAGTGGAGCAAAAAGAGGAATTCCAACCATTCAACTATACCTTATTCCTTAATGTCAATGTTGAGAAAGAGTACAAAAGTGAGAATGTTGTAAATAATGTTGCTTTGGAGTTGAGGCATTTTGGATCTCATTCAAAACACTTGACTATAGATGAGGAACAAGGCCCCGACATCCTAAAGTTTTCTAATCCACATAGACAAAATGACATTCCTCACATAAGGGCCAAGAAGTGCAAGATGCGACATTTATTACTTAGTTCTTTTATCTTTATACCACAACCCCTAGAGAGGAGCAGAAAAATTGATGCAAAGTTAGGGGTACAATTCATAAGTTCAAAGTGGAAAGAAAAGTGGTGAACTTAATTAGGTCGTGCCGCGACGTTAAATTAGGCGCTTATTGGGAGGCAACCCAATTGGTAGTGTAGCTTATTATTATTTTTTTTTTATATTGTCATTTTTTTTCTTCTTTTCTTTTGGTCTTGGTTTTGCAGATTAGGGAAAGTTTGAGTACCCAAGAATATGGAGCTAAGGAGCACGTTTGAACTTAAGGGTGGGGTAAAGACCCTTGATGAAAATTAAGAGAACATGCTACTGGCTAGGCCTAGAGGCCTCAGGGAGTTTTCCTAACCCTTGTTTTAAATTTTATTTGATGCTTTGGGGACATAGCATCTTTTTAAGTGTGGGGTGGATGAATGAATTCCTAGTTTTTACTGCTTTATAGAGTCTTTTTGTATTTTTAGGTGGGTTCCTCGGCTTTTGTTTTCTGTACTTTTCCTGAGGATAGTCCCTTTGAACCGATAGAGAGTAAATTTTTTACTTTTTATTTTAATTTTTTAGAGAAAAGAAAAGACCCTTTTGAGTTGTGTGATACTTGCTATTTAGGCCTAATTTTGAGTAATACTTTCTTGTCATGCTTGATTGCTATTGAAATTGCAGACTCTTTGATACCAAGGTTCATGGTTGTGACTTTGTTTATAGCTTATTTTATTTTGTAGTTTGTTATGATCTTGTCTCTTTTAGAAGTAGAACTGATTCATCTTGATTGATACTTGTGCCATGTGTGGTGAGAATTTGTTTATTCCATGTTTTGCATCTTAGTCTAGAACTTGCCCTGCATGTTATTTAAGCGAAATAAAAAGTGTTGCTCAGCTTAGGAGATGATAATAGGCTTTCTTTGATTTGTCTTGTAAATTTTAGCCTTTTCAGATATTATATCACTAGTTAGTCCTTTTGAGACTGTAACCTTTTCTTGGTAGCCATATTTTGCCCTTAACTATTTTGTTGAATCCCTAATTTTTGCACCTTGCTTCCTTGAGCACTATAGCATAGACTTATTATGATTGGTAAATCTGAAGAAAAAAAGGGATGGTTGAATGAAAAAGAAATCAATGATGGCTACAAAGTGGTGAAAAAACCCCTATTCGAAAGAATGTGACATGAAAAAGAAAAAGAAAAAAAAAAGGGAAAAAAAAATTCTTTGAGAAAAAAATATATTATTGTGAAAGAAAAAAAAATGATTGAAGCATTCTTGAGATGATGAGAATTACTTGTGAAATAATTGTTGAAGAGAAGGCTAAAAATAAAGAGAAGAAAATAATGGGTGATGAAGTCTAAAATTGCAAAGTTCTTAGGGAAGTGTAAGTCACTCTTATATAGTTTTCATACCCGTCCCCTAGCCTACATTACAACCTGTTAAAGTCCTATTTGATTCTATTCGAGCATGCTTAATTAGTGGAGATGTACATAATGGGCAAGCATATGGTTCTTTGAGCATACATGTGAGTTTTATTTGGAGTGTGAGATTTGATCTTTGATGTGAAGTCCTTAATTTATATTCAATCTTTTGAATTGAGTGTGTGGACTATTTCTTCGTGTGAGGGCACTTGTTTCATGATAGATAGGTGATGTTATTAACTTTCTTTGATGAGAGTAGGTGAGCAATCTTAAATTTGATGAGTTCAGAGTCTTTCCTTGAGGTTAGTAGGTTAGAGGTTTGTTGATTATTTGTTTATCTTGCATAATGAGCGGGAATTGTACTTGATGTTTTGAAATTTGAATAAGGTCTAATTGTTTGTATCAATAAAAGTGATGGTGTTCCTAGTATGATTTTTTGAGATGAGCTTTAATGCTTACTCGAGGACGAGCAAAAGTTTAAGTGTGGGGTGTTGATGTGAGGTCAAAAATATATATGCTTATCATTATTTGTCTCAAATTTAATATTTATATTTGTCCTTTTTGAGCATGGATTTTATGGATTGTGCTAAATAGTGTATTTTATGTGTAGGATTAAATTGGTATGAAGATGAAGAAGTTTGGAGCTAAAACGAATTAAAGATGGAAGGTTGAAGAATAAAAATCATGCAGACAACTTAATGGATTAAAGTTAATATTATAATATATATATTATACATATATGAAAGTGCCGAAGAAAAATGTTAATTGAAAGAGGCATTATGCCACGTGTCAAGTTTTGAAGACATCCACAATATAATTTGATGTGGTGCACTGTTCACGTTGGAATCCAATTCCGTTTCGGTTTTGGGTTCCTAATTTGTTTTGGACTCAGTTATTTTATTCAGGGTTTTCTACATCTATAAATAGTCCATAGAAATAGTTATTGGAGAACACTTTTTAAGGAAGACACTTTGTAAGGAAAAATTGTCAATACTTTTTAGGGTTCTTTTCTTCTTCTTTTTCTTAGGTATTAGTAGCTAAAGACCCTTGTTCTGGGGCTGCGGCCATGGGTAATTGTTGAACATCGATTGTTTTGAATTAATGTTGGTTATCGTTTAAATTACTTTTGTATTCTTGTTTTAGTATTTCATGCTTGATCACCATAGAAATAAATCTATTGTCTATTCTTGGACTCGAGAGATAAAGAGGTAGATAGACCAAAGAATGCAAAGAGCTTGTTCTAACTTTGTTTAGATTCGTGTTCAGGAGTGATGCCCAGACGAACACCTCGCTTGGTTACGAAACAGGATGAAATATAAATGCTCACCAATTAGGACTGCCTATCCCCGCTTAACGATGTAGTTAAACAGCTAGTTGGAGTAGGCGATTAGATGTCGAGAGATCATGATCATAAAATCAACCCTATAAATCAGTAATTTGATAACGTTAGTTAATTCATTACATGAGATGCGATACATGAAACCCTATGCATGTTGCAGCACTGGAATTGTCCCAATCACTGTAAGTTAATCTTAGTATTTAATTTTTGCATTCTTTTATTTCTTTTGACACTCTTAAATAAATAATTAGACTAGTATAATTTAGTAAATAGTTAATTGACAAGTCTCTGTGGGTTCGATATTCCGGTTCTTAAAGAGCCACTTATTACTTTTGCGACCACGTACACTTGCGTGTGCAATTGGAAGCAACAACTCTTCATATTGGAAGCAACAACGCTTCATAGTGTGCGGACCAATCCACTTGGATTTGAGTTTTCCTGGGAAGAGTTTTAACCTAGAATTGAACAATAGGACTAATTCCCCTACCCAAAACTTGTTTGGTAGTATCTTAGCATAATTCCATCTTTTAACTTTCTCCTTATATAGTGTGGAGCTTTCGTAGGCCTATAAATGAAATTCATCCAGCTCAAGGATTTGATGTACACGGTCTCTAGAGGCTACAACCCAATTCATATTTATCTTTTTCAACGCCCACAACGCTTTGTGTTCTAATTCAACCGGAAGATGGCAAGCTTTCCCAAACACTAACTTGTAGGGAGACATCCCAATGGGAGACTTGAATGTCGTACGGTAGGCCCAAAGTGCATCATCATGCTTGCTAGACCAGTCAGTACGATGGACATTCACTGGTTTGACCAAGATGCTCTTATTTCTCGATTAGACACTTCAACTTGTGCGCTAGATTGTGGATGGTATGGTGTTGCCACTTTGTGCTTGACCCCATATTTAGAGAGGAGGGCTGCGAATTGACGATTACAAAAATGTGATCCGCCATCACTTATAATAGCCCTTGGGGTACCAAATCTTGTGAATTTGTTTTTTGAGGAACTTTGTAACATTTTGCGCTTCATTGTTTGGTAATGCTATTGCTTCCACCTATTTGGAGACGTAATCAACTGCTACAAGGATGTACTTATTCCCAAAAGAGCTAGGAATAGGGCACATGAAATCAATCCCCCAAACATCAAACAATTACATCTCAAGGATTTATGAAAGTGGCAATTCATGTCTTCTAGATATACTCCCTTATAATTAACATTGGACACAACATTTGCAAAATGTGTGAGCATCCCTAAACAGTGTAGGCTAATATTAACCACATTGTAAAACTTTAGAGGCTATATGAATGCCCCCATGATGACCACCTGTTCGGCGAGGCATGACATACTTCAAGGATCTCATTCACTTCCACTTCTGGCACACAATGCTGAATGATGTTATCAACACATTCTCTAAAAAGGAAAGGTTCATCCCATATATACTTCTTAACATCAAATTGGAATTTCCTCTTCTGATAGCTACTCAAATCATCAGGTAACAACCCACACACAATAAAATTTGTAAAATTAGCATACCAAGGAACAGAGGGTGTAGAAATTACCATTACTGATTCATTCGGGATAGCATCATCAGTGTCTTTCTCTTCAACCACTCTAGCTTCTGCCTCCAATCTTGAAAGATGGTCAGCTACTTGATTTTCACACCCATGACTATCTTTCACCTCGAAGTCAAACTCTTGAAGAAGTAAGACCCATTAAATCAGTCTTGGCTTATCCTTTTTTAGCTATTTGGTACCTTAAAGCTGCATGGTCTGTATGAAAAACAACTTTGGTACTTAACAAATAAGCGCGAAACTTCTCAAACCGGTATACCACAGCCAATAACTCTTGCTCCATTACAGTGTAATTTTTTAGCACAATTTAGTGTCTTGCTAGAATAATAGATAGGAAGAAAGAACTTGTTCTTATGTTTCTCAAGAACAGCTCCTAGAGCCAAGCCACTAGCATCGCACATCATTTCAAAAAGGGGATTCCAATCGGGGGCAATAATTATTAGGGCTGAGATAAGTTTCTCCTTGAGTGTTTTGAAAGCCACCATGCAAGAGTCATCGAAAACAAATATGCTTTCTTTCTCAAGGAGTCTACACAATGGGATATCAATCTTTGATAAACCGTCCATAGAACCCGGTGTGACCAAGAAAACTCCTCACACCTTTTACCGAAATTAGGGGAGGTAACTTCTCGATTACTTGGATTTTAGCTTGATCAACTTCAATACCATCCTCGGATATTTTATGCCCAAGCAAAATTCCCTCTTTTACCATATAGTAACACTTTTCATAGTTGAGGACTAAGTTTGAGTTCACGCACCATTTTAACACCATTTCCAAATGCTTCAAATATTCTTCAAAGGAATCCCCAATGACAGAGAAATCATCCATGAACACTTCCATGGAATCCTCCACCATTTTGGTAAAGATTGAGAGCATACATCGTTGAAAGGTAGCTGGAGTATTACATAGCCCATATGGCATTGGGTTGACTGTGAACGTGCCATAAGGGCATGTAAATGTTGTCTTTTATTGATCCTTCAGTACAATGGAGATTTTGTTGTACCTGGAATATCTGCCAAGAAAGCAATACCACCCCTTTCCAGCAAGCCTATCAAGAATTTGATCAATAAAAGGCATGGGAAAATGATCATTTTCGGTCTAAGAATTAAGCTTCCGATAGTCCATGTACACACGCCACCCGGTGATGGGTCGAGTGGCAACTAATTCAGATTTTTCATTGGGAACTAACGTGATACCACCTGTTTTTGGTTGACATTGCACCGAGCTTACCCATTGGTTGTCCGCAATTGGAAAGATAACTCCCGCATCTAACCATTTGATAGTATCTTTCCTCACCACTTCTTGCATTGGAGGATTTAATCTTCGTTGGTGTTCAATGCTTGGTTTATAATCTTTCGCCAAATATATTTTGTGAGTGTATATGCTCGGTGAAATACCCACAATATAGGCAATTGACCACCCTAAGGCTTAAATGTACCATTTCAACATTATAATTAACAACTCCACTTGCCATGGTTTAAGATCACTTACAATAAATACCGAAAGTGTGTTATTGGTCCCCAAGAAGGCATATTTGAGATGAGGTGGGAGCTCTTTCAACTCTAATTTCGGTGGTTCAGTGATGGATGGTTTGGCCGGTGGTACTTCTCGACTAGACAAATCAAGGTCTAGTTTAGCTTGGAAATAATTGTGTGAACCCACACCTACAAGAGAAGACACAATCGCATCGTACTCGCTAACCTCGTCTTGATCATAATTAAGTAGCACTTGAGCCAAAGGTTCCCAACAATAAGCTGCACTTCCAATACTTTCTACGGTTTCATCAATTTGATCCAAGTGAGACACAACATGCATATCACTTGGGTATTTCACGGATTTGTGAATGTTGAAGCTTACTACTTCGTCGTTAACTCGGAACTTCAACTCACCACCGTCCACATCAACCAGCGCTTTGCCCGTAGCCAAGAATGGTCTACCAAGAATAACCGGAATTTTGATATTAATTTCACAATCAAGCACTACAAAATCAGCGCGGAACACAAATTTGTCAACTTTTACATGCACATCATAAGCCACACCCACCGGTTTCTTTATTGAGCAATCAGCCATAAGAAGTCTCATGTTTGTTGGTTTTTGTTTCTCAAGCCCAAGTTTATCAAATACCATCATTGGCATCAAATTTATGCTTGCACCAAGATCACATAAAGCTTTCACTAAAGTACACGTACCAATGGTGTATGAAATTGTGAACGCCCCGGTTCATCTATCTTGAGGACATCAGTCTTTGCCATTATTGTACCACATGTTTGTGGGATTTCAATTGTTTCACAATCTATCACCCTTTTAATAGTCACCAATTTTTTCATGTATTAAGCATAACCCGGCATTTTGGTCAAGGGATCCACCAATGGGATATTCACTTTCAAATCCTTCACTATTTCCACAAACTTTTGGAATTTTGCATTGTCATTTTTCTTCTTTAATCTTTGAGGGAATGAGGGTGTAATCTTGATTTGCGGTAACGTAGATGAAGCCTCAACACCACTTTTTGTCACATTTGTCTTTGGCTCACCTTCCAATTCTTATTCTTTATCTTATTCCATGTCCTTAGGTGATTCATTATTGGAAACCACCCCTTGATCATTTGATTTGTTGGGCCTTGTTACTTCTTGCAATGCCTTACCACTTCTAGTAACAACAGCTAAAATTTAGAGCGAATCTCCTGAATTTTCCTTTGCATGATATGTTTCACACTCATAGGAATTAGGATACACAAGTGCGGTCAGCTGGTTTATCTTTTCTTCAAGTGTTTGGATGGACAATGCATGTGAGACCACAGTAGTAGACAAAGCTGAAACGTCACTCTTCATCCCTTGCAAAATCACATCTGCCCCCTCCACCTTGTTTAGGATTTTTGTCAACAAGTCATCAATTTGTGTCTTCTTTGGTTCATGTGAAATGAAGGGTTGCTCATTTCTACTTTCTTTCCATTCCCTTTCATGACACCTATCATTATTACCATTGTTCCAACCTTGATTTCTGATATGTTTTTAATAACTTGGTCGAAAACCCTCAGATCTTCCACTTCTCCTGTACATCTCATCCTTATACCCACATCGGGATATTGCATTTATCGAGTCCTTTCCTCCTCTGATAACACGCTCAAATAAAAGTTCAATTTCAGCGATCAATTTAGCAATGCTTCTTTCACGCTCTTGGTTCGTTTCTTCTTGTTCCTTGAGTGCCCCCAAATGTGAAAGGGACACATAATCATCACTCCTATACCAAGCATGATTTATCTTAGTCATCTCATCAAGAAACCTTATCGCCTCAGTGAATGGTTGTCTCATGATACACTCTTGCACCGAATGATCAACCAATCTCTTATTTAGAACATCAAGACTATGGTAGAAATATTGCAATAGCAGCTCATCCGGGAAACCATGCCTAGGACATTGTAACAAGACTCGCTTGAAACGTATCCAAGCTTTATGTGCAGGTTCCCCACTCATTATTTCAAAATTTTTGATGTTCTTTCTCAACTTCATGAATCTAGATGGAGGAAAGAACCTCTCAAGGAAGTTTTCAACCAAACCTTCCCATGAGATAATAGAAAACCTTGGCAGTTCAATCAACCATCTAGTTGCCTCCCCTATTAGAAACAAAGGGAATAACCTTAGCCTCATTATCTCTTATGAGATACCTTTGGCTGAAAAAGGCTTACATACATTTACAAATTTGCAGAGATGCTCATTAGGATATTCTAATCTAGACCCCCAAATAATCCTTCCACTTTGATGAGCTTCAACATTGATTTGGTTATCACAAAAGTAGTTTCCTTGTGCGCCGGTGGTAGAAAAATTGCTCCCACCTCATGGGTGGTGTGAGAAACCACCTCATCTTCTCTTCTATCATCATTGTCTTGCCCATGGCAACAAGAACCATTACCATGATGTGTACTCATTTTTCACCTATCAAGAGATCACCACAAGAATTCCAAGCGTAAGACTGTTCAACTACAAAACAAATTAATATGAAAATTACTTCTTAAACTAAATTCCTAAATACCATTCCTTGGCAACGGTGCCATTGTTGATAATGCTCAAATCACCCTCTAAAAAAATCCAAAGAGTGAGTAGCGGTCGTCAATAAAAACCCAACAAAGATTCGGCGTCGAATCTCACAAGAAATGGTATATGGTTAAGAATCTAATTAGAGAATTAACAAGCAATTAATTCAATTGAAGTTGAAATAAAAACAAATGGGTGGAGAAATCCATTAACTTTAAAAGCAATAATTCAAACACCCAATTAACAATAAGGAAATAGTTGACGATTCACAAAACTAAAAGACTCTAGGGGTGTGGGGGATTGAATGTTGATTTCACTTAGGATATAGTAGAATTGCTCGTTAAAACTAATTAATAACAAATAAGTTAGGTCATCATCATTGACGCTAATCTTCTTTTTATCTCAAAGCATCCTTGCATAGAATCTCCTTTCGGTCTCATCAATATGCCATTTAAAACAACCCAAAACTTTAGAACTACAATCAAATAACTTAAACTACATCTATTGAGCAGATTACCAACTTATCTTGGTCTCTTTCGAACACCATTACAAGATCGAAACTAGAATTAAGTTCGCCACCTCAATTCATGAATTAATCACCCAGCAATTAGTCAAATTTGTTATTAAAAGCAAAAAATAGAACAATTCAACAGACCCACTAAATTAAATCAACACCCAACCCAATAATTACACCCCAAGAGTTTGGGGTTTTAGCCACACATTACAAAGTGTAAATAGATTATACCTTGGATGAAATTAGCCATGGGTAGCATGAATTTCAACATTTAATAGAGAACCCACTTCTAATCCAACCTTAATTTCTCAAATTCAAGTTTACACAATTGAAAGCTTCAACAATAAATGTGTTCTTCTTTAATAGAAAATGTTTCTCTCTCTAGAATGTTCAGAATATTGATATGTCAAAACTTACACCTCAATAAAGAAGTATAAATAGTCGAAGTCAATTTGTAGAACTCAACTGGAGTTGAGGTCGATCCCACAGGGAATTTGCTACAAAAATAGTTTTATTGGCGCTTCTATTCAATTGTGGTTGATACTTATGAAAATAAGAATAAAACTACAAGAAAGTAAATAATGGGAGTTTAATGTTTAACAATAGTTGTTGAGTTATTAACACTTTAATTGAACCGGAGAAATAATGATTGTAACATTTTATCAAATTGTAAAGGAGACTAGGGTTGCGTTTCACATGACACTATTGTACTCGTATGGTTTAACTCGAATGATTTCTGCTTATTTAAGTCTAATGTTCCTAGCAAGATAGTTTCATCTAACCACTTCTCAGTCTTATTAGATGCTTTTTTACTCTTTTCTTCTTAGCCTTGGAGTGTCTAAACTCTAACATTCGCTGCTTTAGTGTAACAATTATTTTCTCTCGAACTCTAACAATCTACACCACTATACGGAGTTTGTTTTCGCTTTATTCCAATCGTTACTTTTCTCTTGAACAAGTAAAGAATATAGGCTGCCTCTAATGCGTGCATTCATTAGAGATTACTTATTACGAAAGCAAAAACACATAGACCATTCACAAGTAAAATCAATCTTGCTAAATCTAGAGTTACATTCATGTCATGATGTCCACAACCCTAGCTGTGGAGTTCAGCTTCTCATTTTATCGAGGAAAAATAGGCAGAACAGTATTGAAAGCATATTAATACGACTTACAATAATAGATATCCAAAAGTTCCTTGAATATAGATGCTAAACCAAGAACAACAAAATCCAAATCCAACAATTTCAGTAATCAAGATTAACTAATGTTTTGAGTTTCGAAGATAGAGTTTCTCTGCTCACAAAATACAAAAATAGTCGATAATGAAAGATACCCTCAAACAATAAACTCTGAATAATTTAAATAGTCTGTGAAAACAAGTCATGTTCTAGTTAGGACTCTTCTGTCGCCAGCCTCCACGAGTGACTTCACGAGTTGTGTACTACTGTACGGTTCGTACAATGCTCCTTGGTCTAGACTTTGACTCTCCTGTTTGTACGTCTCCACGAGAAGGATCACAGTTCATCAAATGCCCCACGGCTCGTGGAGTGTATCGTAGATCAGTGTTTGGCAAAATAGACTCAACCTTCACTTGGTTCAACTTCACAAGACATCATACGACTCGTACTTTGCTTCACGACTCGTCAGACTGGTCGTGGTCTTCACTTGGGTACAAATTCCATAACTTCACCATGAGTCATCAGACGACTCGTGGTCCTGATCACGGCTCGTAAAGAGCTTCGTGATAGCCTACTTTCATCTCACTTTCCTTCTTTTTTTTATCTTTTGATGGAAAGTGTTTTACTTATACTTAACACCAAAGAAAACATCATATCCACATGGAAACACTTGATTCCTAGCTTTAATCTTTTGTATTGAGCATCAAAAGTGCTGTGAAATCGCGACACATAACACCATCAACTTTGATCATTGCTTGTCCTCAAGCAATAAAAACATAACACTCGATGTTCAAAACACAAAACACCTACAAATATGTAGCAGCTCTTTGAACAACAACCTTATCTGGACTCAACATGCAAGAATCAATGGATGACATCTTATTACACAAAGTCGGTCATGCTTATGCTAGTACCCACAATTAGTTTACTTAATCAACTATCAAATGCAACCATAGTGCCCTCACAATAAAGAAACCCCACATACATGATATTTATTGATTAATGACTACTCTTTCTCTCCAAAAGAACTTCTAACACTGCAAATAGTTAGACTATAGGCTTGCCCTTGTTTTCTTCGCTTCAACCATCAAACAACTGAAATAGGATCACTATAGGACTTTTATTGGCAGCGTTGGCTCGGGTTAGGGATTGGAACATTTGGTTTACAAGTGACTAAATTACCCTGTTTCTCCAAAGTTCTTATCAGCACAAAACTCTTGCTCGAGTAGTCTCCTATTTTCTCACTTCAGTCATTCTGGTACTCACACCCTTCCTTTTATACTACACAACAACTTTTGTTTTTTAACTACTATTAGCATATTTGGTTTTGTGCGTTCGGAGTAACCAAGGATAAGATCCCGCTATGCCTTTTATTCAGTTTATCAACACCCTCAACTTAAGCTTTTGACTTGAATTCAGCTCATGACCACCCTCAACTTAAGCTTTTGACTTGAGTTATGGCATCGTGCCTTCGGAGAACCAAGGGTACGATTTCACAAAGTGACCACAAAAATTAGCATCCAAGCTGAAATAGGGTTCAAGGGTCCGTCATTTCATTTGGTAGTGTTTTTTGGTTCAAGTGGACTAAATTCAAAATGGCCTATGATCCCTTCCTATCTAGTCATTCAACTATTTTAGCAAGACTACTCAGGCAAGTTCTAGCTTCTACGTACATCATTAGTCTTCAAACAAACCTTGCACCCACATGGCACATGTTTACAACTCAAGTATTTCAACAAACTAACTTGGGTCCTAACTAGCAATGCTAAACACACATAAGTATGAGATGTCACACAAAGAGCCTAACAGTCAAATCTTAAACTCATGGTTGTTTCATGTAGGTTCACCCACATACAAGATTCAACTGCTAATCAAAACACACAAAGACTAAACAACAACTGAGATACTACTACGTTCATAAAAAAAATAAAAAAACAACTTTCCAAAACAAGAGTCAACCTCCATGTACTAACAACTACTGGCAGGTTGCTCGACCACCCCCCCTCCAACAAAATAACTTTGTCCTCAAAGTACAAAATACAAGGGCTATGAGGAGCGGTCATACCAATGACGCCTTAGGTGTCGGGATCCGGAGTGACATTGGCACCCTCAGCACTGGGTGCACTTTCAAGTGCAGACACTGGAACTGGACAGCTGCTCTCCGCAAGAGTGGGAGGCTCACTACCAGAGGCTCCAGACCTCATGGCATCACACTGTTGTTGCTCCAATTCTTCCTGCTCTCTATCCAGTCTCCTGGGCTCCCGTCAAGCTCTTTGTGCTCTCCTCTTCTCCTCTCTGGAAAGGTCACCATGCTCCGCTATCGAGCTTGTGTCCTTTTCTTTTCCTTTGGCCGTCTCAGGTTGAATGAAGTCACCTCAAATGTCTCCAGCTGTCGATACTACCAGGGGCATGCAAAACAAATTCATCAAGGACTCTGGTCCAGCTGGTGGGGGAACAACAATTGGTTTCTCTTTCAATTTAGCAATTTCAGCATTCATGGCAGCTAACTGTGTCTTCAGAGAATCAGCTTCTACAGAACTGAAATCATTCAACCTTCTATTCACATGAAATTCTAAGCCATCCATCCTATTTTTAAGTACTGAAACCTCCCGCCTTAGCTCATCTCGCAGGCGCTGCTCTGCAATCTGGACTTGACCCTGTACTCCCTGTGGTAGTCTTGCCACTACCTAATCTAGTATAGCCCGCATCTGTCTTTGCTCTGCAACCAACCTCTCAATAAATATAGTAGGCAACAACACAAATGTACCTGTCACTGTAGTAGATGGTGATGGTGGGGGCTGCACTCCTGAAGCTGCCTGAGTTGACCCTTCTCCTTGTTCACTAACCCCCTCAGTGTACAGGGGATCAGTCGGAGCATGTGGCAATATTGCCAACTGTGCTGTTGGTCTTCCTCTCGAGCCATACATTTGGTTCGCCACATCTCTGATCTTAGTTACTGCAGTAACTTTAGATGCTTCGACATATCGATCCACAAATCTATTAGATGGGACCATGGCATATTGCACAGTCACCTTATTAGACAAGGGAAAGGTAAACCTGCTCTCTCATTTAGTGCACTATCTCGCATCTCAGTAGCAATAATCCTCCCTACATTTAATGCATACCCAACCATAATGAAAGCAATTAGGGAAGCTTGCGAAGGTGATAAAGTGTTGTCATTGCCCGTTGGTCACAACTATGTACGTACAAATGCCCACCAGATTTTTGTCGAAAATGACAGTGATGCCTTGGTTATGTGCATCTGTGGATTAGTGACCCATGCCGCTGCTTCTCCTTCAATTGCAATCAGCCCAATAATCAATTTCATGATGCTCTCCCTAGTAGTTGGATCTCCCATCTCAACTTCACTAGTCACGGAGTGGTGGCGACCCTCATATAGTCCTACAGCTGTAGGTGCCGTGTACTCAGGCCTATGTAAAAACCTATTTATTGTTGCCTCTGAAATATCTACCCCCTGGCCTCGAACGATCACCTCCTCTAGTGGTCCAAACTTCAATGCTGCTGCTTTCTTCTCCCGTTTAGATGATTCTGTAGTGGCCATAATCATTAACATGGCTACATATGAAGCGTAGAATTCTTTTGTGAGATGCCTTCTGAATTGTCCTGGCTTCTTCGTCATCCATTTATAGTGGTGCCGCTTGAATAAGTTATAAACTTCTGGGAACTCCTGCAAATCAGCCTCTACAACTCTTCTCTCTGGGATAATAGGTATTTGACCCATACCACTTAATCTTGACACTATCCCCCTATCAAAGATATCCCGCGAACCCAGAACTGCCCAAATGTTTCTGATGACCTCAATGAGTTGCTATTGAGCTATTGGGCCAGCTTCCCATTTTCTTACAAAGTTCACTACCGAGTCATCGGTATCACTTGTATCATTATCCTCCTGGCTATCTCTTTCTACCCCCTCAGCCTCAACTGCAGATTGATCATTAGCGGAGGCTCGAGATGTGCTGTGGGAATCCTGCTCACTCCCAGAGCCACTTCCTTCCTCTTCAGACTGGGAAGGGGTGGTGGTACGCTGGTCCACTCCTCGGGCTGTTCGAGACGTAGTCGCGCGTGGGGAGTGTTGTTCTATCTAAATGTTAACTTGGACCCCAGAACTACCAGATTCTTCGATACTAGAACTTGATTCAGGAGAAGCAGGAGGTGATGTCCGTGCTGATTTTCGCCTTGCTTTCGCCATTGTACCTTATGGTTCATGATGAGCTTCACGGGTTGTATAATGTTAGATGGCCTATAATCCCTGTCGTGAGCCTTACTTACCTTTTAGTTCAGAACACCTTGCCTGTAGCACACCACTTCACGAGTCGTATAACATTGAATGGCTCGTGTACTGTGTCGTGGAATGCACCTAGGAACTCAACTATTCCTGCATACATGAACAAACGATGACACTATAATACTTAAGCTATGCATCAATTTAAACTACTTATTACAATTACATTTTGGGTTGCCTCCCAAGTAGCGTACAATTCACGTCGCGGTGCGATACAGGGTCCTTGATTACTCAGACTTCATCAACTTTACATTCCTTAATGATCTTCACATATTCTGGAGCCCCCATGTATGCTTTGACTCGTTGACCATTTGCCTTTCCCCTTTAACCTTTCCGTTTTCAAGCTAAATGGCTCCTGATTGAAACACCTGAGTAACTTTGAAAGGTCCAGAGAAGTTGGACCTCAACTTACCTGGAAATAAGCGCAGCCTTGAGTTAAACAACAATACCAAATCACCAGGACTGAAAGATCTCTTCTCAATGTGTTTGTCGTGGTATAGCTTCATCCTTTCCTTGTTTAAGGCAGATCGCTCATATGCTCTCAACCGAAATTCATCCATTTAATTTATCTGCTCCAATCTCATGTTCGCTGTCTCACTCCAACTCAAATTTAACTTCTTCAGTGCCCAAAGTGCCTTATGCTCCAAATCTACACGCAAATGACATGCCTTTCCAAACACTAATTGATATGGTAACATACCAATGGGTATTTTGAAAGCTGTCCGGTATGCCCATAAAGCATCATCCAACTTACGTGCCCAATCAGTTTTATTGGCATTTAATGTCTTTTCCAATATCACTTTTATTTCCCTGTTTGACACCTCCACTTGACCACTTGTTTGTGGATGATAAGGTGTCGCCACTTTGTGCTGTTTCACTCCATATTTGGCCAAAAGTGTGCTAAAAACTTTGATGCAGAAGTGAGAGCCGCCATCACTAATAATAGATCGAGGTGTGCCTAACCTAGAGAAAACGTTCTTCTTCAGGAATCCTGCTACGCTCTTACCATTGTTCTCTGCCAATGCTACTGTCTCAACCCATTTGGAGACATAATCGACTGCCACCAAAATGTACTTTTGCATGTATGAGCTCACAAATGGTTCCATGAAGTCAATCCCCCATACATCAAATAACTCAACCTCCAAGATAGGTGTCACAAGGAGATCATGATGACGAGAGATACCTCCTTGCCTTTGACACACATCAAACCCTTTCACTAAGTCGAAAGCATCCTGATGAATTGTGGGCCAATAGTATCCACTTTGGAATACCTTGTGGGCAGTACAGGTCCCTCCATGGTGTCCCCCGATGGGAGATGAATGACATGCCTCTAATATGGTCAACATCTCAGCTTCAAGAACACATCGCCTGATAATGTTATCAGCACACACCCTATATAAGTAAGATTCTTCTCAGAAGTACTTACTAACATCGTGCAGAAATTTCTTCCTTTGTTGGAAGATCAGACCTTCCGGCATCAAGTCACTAACAAGATGATTTGCAAAGTCATCAAACCAAGGAATAAGATCAAGAGTAGCGGCTAATACCTGCTCGTCTGGGAATGAGTCATCAATATCTAACTCAGCTTCTTTGTTCTTCTTTGCCTCAAGTCTAGAAAAGTAATCGGCCACTTGATTTTCACTGCCCTTCCGATCTTTAACTTCAAAATCAAACTCCTATAACAACAGTACCTACCTTATCAATCTCGACTTTGCATCTTTCTTCGCCATCAAATATCTCAATGCTGCATGATCAGTGTGGACTATCACTTTAGTTCCCAAAAAATATGCTCTAAATTTTTCAAAAGCATACACTACTGCGAGCAGTTCTTGCTCCGTAACAGTGTAATTTCTTTGAGCTCCATTCAGTACCTTGCTTGCATAGTAGATCGGATGGAACATCTTATTCCTCCTCTGTCCTAAAACAACCCCTAGTGCAACACCACTTGCATCACACATTACCTCGAATGGTTCCGACCAATCAGGATCGATGATCACTAGAGCTGAAATCAGTTTCCCTTTCAAACTCTCAAACGCTTTGTTGCATGCTTCATCAAAAGTGAACTTCACCTATTTTCTAACAATTTACACAGAGGGTGTGCAATTTTAGAAAAATCTTTTATAAAACGCCGATAAAAACTTGCATGACCCAAGAAACTCCGAACTCCTTTTGCAGAAATAAGTGGTGGCAATTTTTCGATAACCTCAATATTTGCTTTGTCCACCTCCAAACCTTTCTTAGACACCTTATGGCCTAGGAATATTCCCTCCTTGACCATGAAGTGGCGTTTTTCCCACTTCAGCACTAGGTTCGCCTCTTCACACTGTTGTAGTGCCCTGCTAAGATTCAACAAACAGTCATAAAAAGTGTAACCTACCACATAGAAATCATCCATGAATACATTCAGAGTGTCCTCGACCATATTCAAAAAAATAGACATCATACACCTCTGCAACGTTGCTGGTGCATTACACAGTCCAAATGGCAAGCGCTTGAAAGCAAAAGTGCCATAAGGACATGTAAATGTCATTTTCTCCTAATCCTCTGGTGCAATGGATATCTGATTGTACCCAGAGTATCCATCTAAGAAACAGTACCACCTTTTCCCTACTAGCCGATCTAGCATTTGGTCCATAAAAGGCATTGGGAAATGGTCTTTCAAGGTCCATTTGTTAAGTTTCCTGTAATCCATGCACACTCGCCAACATGTAACCGGCCTTTATGGAACCATTTCATTCTTAGCATTTGCCACTACTGTCATTCCCCCCCTTTTTTGGGGACACATTGCACTGGGCTAACCCAAAAACTATCAGAAATGGGATATACCACCCCTGCATCCAACCACTTGATAATTTCTTTCTTGACCACCTCTTGCATTGGTGGGTTTAGCCTTCTCTGGTGCTCTATGCTCAGGCAACAATCTTCTTCAAGCTAGATTTTACGGGTGCAAATACCAGGAGGAATCCCGATGATATCTGCAATGGTCCACCCAATCGCTTTCTTGAATCTCTGCAACACTTTCACTACTGCTTGCACCTGTTCATCGCTAAGATCTTAATCCACAATCACAGGCAAGGTGTTATTTTCTCCCAAAAATACATACCTCAGATTACTAGGTAGCTGTTTCAACTCAAGCACAGACGGTTTCTCAATAGATGGTTTCGCTGGGGGACTCGGCTTGTTTTTCAAATCTAAGTCTAACTTCTTAGGGGTATGTGCATACGACCCCATCCCTTGCAATGTATTTATAGTCTCCACATAGTCTACTCAGAGGTCTTCATCAAAATTCATTATCACTGCGGCCAATGTCTCCATAACAAGTCTTTCCTCTATGGACACTTTCATGTCACCATCTTCCACAAGACTAATCGCCGATACTACACTCATGTCCTATGGAAGCCTCATTGACTTACACACTTTAAATTTTTCTTCCTCACCATTTAGTCAAAATCTCAACTCTCCTCCACTACTAAACAAACTGAATTTAGCGACGGATAAATTTTGTAGCTAAACAGGAAATCCGTTGCTAATCCTACTTAGCGATGAATTAGTAATAAATTTTTGTTAGCTACGAGAAAAATAGTGACGGACTAGTAACGATGTTCGTTGCTAAATGCAATGTTTTTAGTAGTTCTCTTTCCACATCAACTAATGCTCTTCCTGTGGCCAGAATTGGTCTCCCCAGAATTATTAGAACCTCAAAATCCACTTCACAATCCAAAATCATGAAATCAGCTGGGAAGATAAACCTTCCCACTTTCACAAGTACATCACACAAAATACTCACAGGTCTCTTAACCGATCTATCTGCCATCATCAACCTCATAGTGGTGGGCTTTAGGGTTCCTAACCTCATCTGTTTGTATATAGCCAAAGGCATGAGATTAATACTTGCCCCTAGATCACATAACGCCTTTGCAAACTCAAAATCGCCAATGGTACACGGTATAGTGAACGCACCTGGGTCCTCTTTCTTTTGCACCAAAGACCTTGTAGCAATCGCGCTACAATGAAGCATATTATCTGCTGGATCAAAACTAGCAGTTCTCTTCTTCGTTACCAAGTTCTTCATGAATTTGTCATACCCTGGCATCTGCTCCAGAGCCTCCACAAGTGGAATATTTACTGATAGTTGCCAAAGCATGGATATAAATTTCACGAATTTTCCATCTTCTTCTTTCTTCTTAAGCCTTTGAGAAAATGGAGGAGGAGGTCTAGGTATCGGTTGTAAAGGAAAATTTGCTTCTACTTCCACTTTGATTGTCCTTGATGGCTTCTTCCTTTCTTTGTTCTTAGCTATTTTGTCCTCCACTTCAACTTCAACTTCATCTTCTTCACTTTTTTCACTGCTTTCTTCCTGCTCAATACTTGCAGCTTCTAGCTCAGGAAGTTCCTTACCACTTCTAGTAGTGATGGCCATACAATGCCCATCTTTCTTTGGGTTTTGAATGGTGTCACTAGGCAATGTTCCATTCTTTCTTTAATATAATGGTGTAGACAATTGCCCCAATTGTTGCTCTAGCTGCTTAATAGATGTTGAGATTGAGTCAATGGTCTGGTTCAAGCTTGAAAAGTCATTCTTCAACTCTTTCACTCCTGCATCTGTAGATTCAACTTTTTGGAGAACCTTAGCCAGCTTTTCCTCCATTATGTTTCTGCTAGTACCACCTCTTGCTCGATCTCTATTTCCTGGGGGTACATATACATCTCTGCGATCATTCTTATAACCCTACTTGTTCTGCCAGTTTCCCTACTCTCGGTAACCTGATCTATCATATTGTCCATCTCTAGGATAGTTCCAACCTTGATTTCCAGAATTATACCCTTGATTTCCTAAGTTGTAATTCTAGAAACCCCCTAGTTGTTCAAATATTTTGCTTCCTCATCTAACTCCGCCTCCTGTTCATCATATCTATTCACAGCAACGACTGTATTTACCTTGTTATGCCTAGCAGTGAGGTGTTTAGTGATGATATCCATCTGGGTTTTCAAGTGAGCCATATCCTGATCCCGTTCCTCCTCTCTCTTTATTTGTTCGGCTGAAAGTTTGAAAGTGAACCCAAGATCTCCAACCTCTGCCACCCTAGTGTGCAATGCTCTATTGTTCTTTGACACTTTGTTCATGATTTCCATAAAGAGGTATGATTGGTTGAAGTCAATTTATAGAACTCAACTGGAGTTGAGGTCGATCCCATAGGGAATTTTCTACATAAATAGTTTTACTGGCACTTCTGTTCAATTGTAGTTGATATTTCTGAAAATCAGAATAAAACTGCAAGAAAGTAAATAATGGGAGTTTGATGTTTAACAGTAGTTGAGTTATTAACACTTTAATTGAACCGGAGAAATAATTATTGTAAGATTTTTTCTAATTGTAAAGGAGACTAGGGTTGCGTTCCACATGGCTCTACTATACCTGTATGATTTAACTCAAATGATGTCTGCTTATTTAAATCTAATGTTCCTAGCAAGATAGTTTCATCTAACCACTTCTCAGTCTTATTTAGATGCTTTTTCACTCTTTTCTTCTCAGCCTTGGAGTGTCTAAACTCTAACATTCGCTGCTTTAGTGAAACAATTATTTTCCCTCGAACTCTAACAATCTACACCACTTATATGGAGTTTGTTTTCACTTTATCCCAATCGTTACTTTTCTCTCGAACAAGTAAAGAATACAGGCTGCCTCTAATGCGTGCACTCATTAGAGATTACATATTTCCAAAGCAAAAACACATAGACCATTCACAAGTAAAAATCAATCTTGCTAAATCTAGAGTTACATTCACGTCATGATGTCCACAACCCTAGCTGTGGAGTTCAGCTTCTCATTTTATCGGGGAACAATAGGCAGAACAGTATTGAAAGCATATTAATACGACTTACAATAATAGATATCCAAAAGTTCCTTGAATATAGATGCTAAACCAAGAACAACAAAATCCAAATCCAACAATTTCAGTAATAAAGATTAACTGATGTTTTGAGTTTCGAAGATAGAGTTTCTCTGCTCACAAAATACAAAAACAGTCGATAATGAAAGATGCCCTCAAACAATAAACTCTGAATAATTTAAATAGTCTGTGAAAACAAGTCCTGTTCTAGTTAGGACTCTTCTGTCGCCAGCCCCACGAGTGACTTCACGAGTCGTGTACTACTGTACGGTTCGTAAAATGCTCCTTGATCTAGACTTTGACTCTCCTGTTTGTACGTCTCCACGAGAAGGATCACGTTCGTCAAGTGCCCCACGACTCGTGGAGTGTATCGTAGATCAGTGTTTGGCAAAATAGACTCAACCTTCACTTGGTTCAACTTCACAAGACATCATACGACTCGTGCTTTGCTTCACGACTCGTCAGATTGGTCATGGTCTTCACTTGGGTTCAAATTCCATAACTTCACCATGAGTCATCAGACGACTCGTGGTCCTGATCACTGCTCGTAAAGAGCTTCGTGATAGCCTACTTTCATCTCACTTTCCTTCATTTTTTTTATCGTTTGATGGAAAGTGTTTTACTTATACTTAACACCAAAGAAAACATCATATCCACATGGAAACACTTGATTCCTAGCTTTAATCTTTTGTATTGACCATCAAAAGTGCCGTGAAATCGCGACACATCAAATATCCCTTTCAATGTTTTCACCACACCTTTCTCTCTCCTATGGGCTATTTATAGTTTCCCAAAAGTTTGCCCAAAAATTAGTTTCATGTCTCTTTCGGCGATGTTAGCTCAATTCGCCCACTGCATTCGGTGAATTGCCCGTCTTCCTTTGGTGCCCCTTTTTATTACTTAAAGCTTTAGGTGTTTGAGCCTCATTAGGTGATCCCGTCTCAATTCACTTCTGTAACTTTGGTGAATCACCAATTTTCACCTCATATCGCCTTTTGAACAATCATTTTATCTGTCAACACTGTTAGATTTAGCGACATCTATGCACTACACCTTATGTATTTCAGCGGATCGCCCTTCTTGCTGTGCCTTGCCTATTGACCTTAAGGGCTAACTCAATGCACTGTCAACTTAGTCTGTCTTAGTTCTCTTTGGCGACTCACCTTTCTTGTTATGCGACCTACACTGCGTGGTTTTGCACTTCTTTTTGTATTTTTAGCCATTCTTTCAAACATCAGTCCTTGCATTATCCAATTGACTTCATAGCTGCAAATCATTAACATTCTATCATAATTGGAAAAAATTAGGCATTGAGAACACTAATTATTGAGCTAAATGGACCCACGACGCCTCAAAAACAACTAAACTAAAAGTAAATGTGAAGTCCTTCGAAATGCTAGGAGGCTCACAAAAACTATCTCGAGTGTAGAGTGATCTCAATGGAACACCTTTTGATGACCCTGAACACCTATATCTGTATCATAAAAATATGCAGGTCGAATGACATCAGTACATTTTAATGTACGAGTATGTAATATAGCAAAGTGAAATAACTGAATGAAAAGACTACAATAGATATAGCATGAACTCAACTAAATGTAAAAAATTAAAGGAATGAAATCACTTATCTGTACAAAAATACTTACTCATCTATGAACTTAACATAATAAGTGTTATATAAAAATACACTTTAACTCTATTTGGAGATTCTCCAACCAACAACTATCACTATGAGCTACATGATGATACAATATCTTGTCCATACTGATAGAACTGTCCTATATCGTGTCGGGATATCGGACACCTCAACTAAGTAGATCCATTAGGCATTGGCCAAATGCACTAAGAATTCATCTAAAAAGTATGATCTTGTACCCATGTTGGCAAGACATGGTTTATGGGGGCTGTGAGTTGTTTGAACTCTCCCCTATATCGGTGCTCAATACTACTCCCAATAATATATATTCTTGCTCAAATGTATGAAAACATACTCTTTCTCTTGTTTAAGATAATTGTTCAAACTATCCTCTTAAAAGAGGTAACTGCACTGAAATATCTCTGAAACTCATTGCACATTTAGAAAACAAGGTTTCTCTGTGCTCAATGTAAAAATACATTTTGGGTTGAGATAATTACTCAAAAGGGACCTCTTTAAGAGATAACTGCTCTGTACTTAATCTTTCTGAAAACTCTTTCAACTTTTCTAAAAAAAAATATACTCTTTTCTTCATCTAAAAATGAAACATTTGAGAAATACTTACTTCCCTTATACTCTTTCTCAAACTCCTATTTACTCCTCAAAACTCAGTTTAAACAATAATGTTTTGTTTAAAGTATTCTCAATAAGAATTCAATGAATACTCAAGAATAGGGTTCATGCTAAAATATAGATATTAACAATCAACTCAAAAATCACAATACACAATGTATGACAATTCAATGATTAGAAATAGGAATTCAATAATCAACAACTTAAGAACTAAGAACTCAATGTCAACACATCTCAAGGATACTCAAATCTAAGGATAGAACCCTAGATTACTCTTTTAGTGATTTTAAAGTACATGTAGGGTGTGAGGATGAACTAGTCCAACACTATGATAACCTTACATACCTGAGAAGAATAAACTTCTTGGCAAAATTGATGAAACTCTAAGAAGGCTCGAAACCCTAGATTTTCTCCTCTTGGAACCTTGCTCTATTGTCTTGAAGTGTTAATGAACATAAAAGAATTTACTAACACTTTCTAAGCCCTTAATTTGGTGTAAAACGCCGTGGTTTAGGCTTAGAAAAGGGGTTAAAACGATGTAGTTTAAGTACCAAATGCATATGGGAAAGACCAAAACAACCCCTTCTTAAAAGATAGATGAGGTGCCTTAAAAGGGAGGCTTCACGCACCATTTAAGGCTTTACGGCTCGTGAAGTACTTCAAGGGCCGTATATCCAGCCGTGAAGCTTTACTTTCCTGACATGGCTTCACTAAAATGTATATAATCTTTTTCTCCGAACTCGAAATGAGGCAAACTTGGTGGCGTTGGAAAGAAGATTCAATTACCTTTAATTTGATAAGTCATGGGCTACCTAATTGATTAGGTGCTGAGAGATATGGTTATTTGATGTTGACCCAAGTAAAATCTCATATTGAAACTAAATCGGTAAGAAAGCTTTCAACTCAACTTTGTGCTAGGGGATTCTACCTTAATTCATATCCAAAATCATTCCCACACTAAAGAATTGACCCTAACACCTAAGAACAATTAAAAATCACTTGGTACAACCTTATACACAAATGAAGAATGGTTCGAGTCTTAACTTAGAAAATTTTTGGGTGTTACAATATCTTACCCTTGGGATCATTCGTCTTCGAATGATGGTTAAAATAAGAATGGAAGGAAAAGGAATTACTCTTACTATATTTTTGACTTCTAAACTTGTCTACCAACATAGGAAGAAGTGATTCATACTGAGAATTTTCAAACTGGACTCGAGCATCCTTGGCACGAAGCTCACCTAAGACTTCAGGATTAAGGACCATGGCATGAAACCAGGGTATCCAAACACAAAGTAAGAATATGACTACTATGCCTTGGTTGATATGACTAGTAGATTTTAAGCTTAGCAACACTTCTCAACTATGCTCTCCTTTCTGATTACTACACTTCAATAGTTGCAACTCCTAGCTCCTACTAGAGTATATGACTACTCTTACCAAGGTCTAAGTTACACTGTCTGCTCTTACTGTGTTAAAGCCTAATATCTAAATCACAAGATGCTAAACATGAGATGTTTATACTAATCTAAACCAAAAGATTCATGTTTTATGCCTTTATAGGAAATCTCATTCCATGAATACTACTCCTTACCACTACATTCGACAAAACTTTGAGTCCTAGTCAAGAAGCATCTAATGCATCATGTATTCATCCACATGTAAACACCACATTCAAGCCTAGTGCTATAGCAAATCCATGGTTTCCTACTAGCCAATCCTTCTAAAAATTCCTCCTCCTCTCGTCATCTCTATCAATTGAAATTTCATGCATTACTATTAGAAACCAACTAACTACTCTCACCTGACTATTACTCATAGTAAAACTTCGTTCATCCTTCCTCTACTTTTATAACCTTAGATGGAATAAGCACACTACTACTACCAACATAAGAAACATCAACCTTTTCCTTCTATCATCACTCAACTACAACCACCAACATCACTCTCTTAACTAAAAAAGGATCACTAAAACAGCTTAGGGCGAAAGATCATAAGTGTGATTCATTCAAGATATCTGATATAAGAATATGCATGACATAACATTATGTTGCTAGCCATTGAGAGTAGATCATGAATTCGCGAAACTGAGCATATTATGAGACATGAGTGCTTATATGAGTAGATTCATATCATGAGGCTGATATCCATCACTTTATGGAGTAAGATTGAGATCAATGGGATAAAGTCTTTGCCCCTCATTCTGGGAACTGAGCATAGATGTGAATCTCTCTGAAGTGTATGAGCACAGGTTATGGACACAATTATGATAATAGAAACATCAATAAGATATTGGAATGACTGAACTTTGAGGAATACACAAGATTATGAATAGATTGATATATCACTTTAACTCTTTCTGAACACATCAATATCTGATTCTTAACACTTGACTTGATTTCTCATCGTATCATCTCCCCCTTAGGTCTGAAGCTTACACTTTAAAGCTATGGATCTATTCCATTATCTCTAAACTGATCTACATTCGCTTTGCTCTAATACTCGGGAAAGGCTTATCTCATGGCTTTTGAACCCTCCATGTGAAGGTACTAGGGTTCCTTCTATGGCTTCTTTCTAAGATGCTCCTCTTAACCTCTTCCCATTGGTTTATAAGGCCACTTCATCTAACTCTTAAGGAAAAAAATAATGCTTACATCAGCCTATTCCACATTGAGAGCTCAATTATATTATTTAGGCACATATGAAAAATCATTATCTTAATTAGAATCTCGTCTGACTACATACGATCTCAGGTACACCTCTTAATGCTCTTGTTAATCTAATGACTTAGACATACTCCCTCGCTCTCATCTAAGAGTGATAATACAATACTTGTACCACCCACACTTATCAAAAGTAACAACTTAATTTCTCACCTAATTTATGTCAAACCTACTAGATCAGATCTAGAACTAACATCATCACCCTCATGTTGCCATCCTTGTGATCACGACACTAATCTCAAATTCAAGCCTAGTGTCTATTACTAAACACATATATCAATATAATTGCTCGCTTACTATACTAGCTTACAACTACTAGATAAACTTAAGAAACACTCACCCACTAAGATCTAATGACAAGTAATCAATCTCTATTTCTCAGTCTACCTATTTATAGATTACTACCACACTTGCATTTCACAACTTATGTACTACTTATTCATTCACTACACATCATTGCCTAATTAGTTCTATAACCCTCTAAATATCATGGGGCTCTCCTTTTAAAAAAATCATACGCCTAGCTTAAATCTATCACATCACAAATACTCGGCTCTTCTATTCAACATTTATACTTGGTCAATATTAATGGATTAACACCTCATCATAAACTTCCCTTTGGTTAAAGTATACTCTAACTCATCCATACTAGTAACTCTTACTCTACCTTCTATCATGAAATCTACACCAACGTAACTAATCACTTCTTAGTCTACCTATAAGAAAAAATTTCTCATTAATAACTTACTGGGTGCATGACTGCAACAAGGTAATTTACCTCATCGATATCTTCCTTTCTTAGATTACTATACCTCTGTATGAATTCTTCTAACTCTAGGCACTTCTACTACTACTAGCTCATAACATCGTAACACATACTATCTTTTTGAGTGAAAATACCACCCAAATTCTAAAACACACTTCCTCATAAGGGTCTCAACTGAAACAAGGTTTAGAGAAGAGAGTCTAGGAGTACATTTAACTTTTAGCTCAAACGCATGATTCATATGAATAAGAGTGCATTCTTTCAAATCTCAACACTTAAGCTCACTCACGGGCTTCTCTCAAGACCCTCTGCAATCTCATGACTTTCTGAAGACTTTTGCAGAGAACAACTTATCTATAAGGATCTGGGATTTGGTTTTCAACCACCTTAGTATGAGGGGTAGTCGAATGGATCTAAAAAATGCACGAGCTTGAATAAGTTCCTTATGATGCAGTTCTAGTGCATGATTTAGAGTATGAAAGAAGGGAAAATTTTCTTAAATGACTATAGTCTCTCATTTATAGAAGTGGGTCCCTCACAACCATAAATAAGATCCTACTGATATGGCTTTCTAGACACCCTAGGACACTTGAACTCTATGCTCTGATACCAAGTTTGTCATGCCCCGAGCCTACACCCTGGACGTGGCTGACACTCGAGAACCATTGCTGATCCCCAAGCGAACCCTTGGCCAGGATGACTACTTAGCGGAAGACTTACTCAAACGATGAAAGGCTTAAAATTAGAATATTTGAACATATAAACTCAATGTGAATACTCAACTCAAACTTTCAGTAAAATACTCAATAACACAAGTATAATAGTTTGCAAAAACATCTCAAGGAAAAGTACATATTGAAAGACTCCTAAACTCTATATATCTATGAGGCCTCTACTGTTTAAGATAGGTATCGGGAGAAGACCCACGACGCCTCAAAAACAACTAAACTAAAAGTAAATGTGAAGTCCTTCGAAATGCTAGGAGGCTCACAAAAACTATCTCGAGTGTAGAGTGATCTCAATGGAACACCTTTTGATGACCCTGAACACCTATATCTGTATCATAAAAATATGCAGGTCGAATGACATCAGTACATTTTAATGTACGAGTATGTAATATAGCAAAGTGAAATAACTGAATGAAAAGACTACAATAGATATAGCATGAACTCAACTAAATGTAAAAAATTAAAGGAATGAAATCACTTATCTGTACAAAAATACTTACTCATCTATGAACTTAACATAATAAGTGTTATATAAAAATACACTTTAACTCTATTTGGAGATTCTCCAACCGACAACTATCACTATGAGCTACATGATGATACAATATCTTGTCCATACTGACAGAAATGTCCTATATCGTGTCAGGATAGAGGACACCTCAACTAAGTAGATCCATTAAGCATTGCCCAAATGCACTAAGAATTCATCTAAAAAGTATGATCTTGTACCCATGTTGGCAAGACATGGTTTATGGGGGCTGTGAGTTGTTTGAACTCTCCCCTATATCGGTGCTCAATACTACTCCCAATAATATATACTCTTGCTCAAATGTATGAAAACATACTCTTTCTCTTGTTTAAGGTAATTGCTCAAACTATCCTCTTAAAAGAGGTAACTGCACTGAAAAATCTCTGAAACTCATTGATCATTTAGAAAACAAGGTTTCTCTGTGCTCAATGTAAAAATACATTTTGGGTTGAGATAATTACTCAAAAGGGGCCTCTTTAAGAGGTAACTGCTCTATACTTAATCTTTCTGAAAACTCTTTCAACTTTTCTAAAAAAAAATATACTCTTTTCTTCATCTAAAAATGAAACATTTGAGAAATACTTACTTCCCTTATACTCTTTCTCAAACTCCTCTTTACTTCCTCAAAACCCAGTTTAAACAATAATGTTTTGTTTAAAATATTCTCAATAAGAATTCAATGAATACTTAAGAATAGGGTTCATGCTAAAAAATAGATATTAACAATCAACTCAAAAATCACAATACACAATGTATGACATTTCAATTATTAGAAATAGGAATTCAATAATCAACAACTCAAGAACTAAGAACTCAATGTCAACTCATCTCAAGGATACTCAAATCTAAGGATAGAACCCTAGATTACTCTTTTAGTGATTTGAAAGTACATGTAGGGCGTGAGGATGAACTAGTCCAACACTATGATAACCTTACATACCTGAGAAGAAC
This sequence comes from Solanum appendiculatum, assembly GCA_018342035.1. Taxonomy (NCBI): domain Eukaryota; kingdom Viridiplantae; phylum Streptophyta; class Magnoliopsida; order Solanales; family Solanaceae; genus Solanum; species Solanum appendiculatum. The sequence goes on along the minus strand of JAGDQO010000627.1, from coordinate 147,359 downwards.
AAACTTCATGGCAAAATTGATGAAACTCTAAGAAGGCTCGATACCCTAGCTTTTCTTCTCTTGGAACCTTGCTCTAATGTCTTGAAGTGTTAATGAACGTAAAAGAATTTATTAACACTTTCTAAGCCCTTAATTTTGTGTAAAACGTCGTGGTTCAGGCTTAGAATAGTGGTTAAAACAATGTAGTTCAAGTACCAAATGCATATTGGAAAGACCAAAACAAATCCTGCTTAAAAGACGGATGAGTTGCCTTAAAAGGGAGGCTTCATGGCTCGTGCGTGAACCACTTCAAGGGCCATATAGCCGGCCGTGAAGCTTCACCTGCCCGACAGGGCTTCACTAAAATGGGCATAACGTTTAACTTTGAACTCGAAATGAGGCAACCTTAGTGGCGTTGGAAAGAGGATTCAAAGACCTTTTATTGGATAGGTCATGACCCACCTAATTCATTATGTATGTAGAGTTATGGTCGTTTGAAGATGAACCAAGTAAAATCTCATATTGAAACTCTATCAGTAAGAAAGCTTTCAACTCAACTTTGTGCTAGGGGATTCTAGTGACCTTAATTCATTTCCAATATCATTCTCACACTAATGTATTGACCTTAACATCTAAGAACAATTAAAAATCACTCCTTACGACCTTATACATAAATGAAGAATGGTTCGAGTCTTAACTTAGAAGTTTTTGGGGTGTTACAAATTGGAAAAGCAATTGATGAAAAATACCTTCACTTGCTTGCTTCTCAAAGTACGTAAAGTCATTATACAGCCAAAAAACCCTATTTTGCCTATTTACACCGGAATAGCCATCATGGCTGGCGGGTAGCCCCCTTTGGAGGATGCTCCGCTGCTATGTAATATGCAACCAGTGAATACCTTTGGAAAGATGTCATATGCAGCCACTCTACAACCAGTCGTATCAATTCACGCACCATTGCCTCAAAAGAACTTAACGTATTTGCATGGAGAACCTAGAGTAATATGGGAGGAAGATGAGGTGGAGAAAATGATTGTCAACGAGGATTTGGAATATGCAGTAGAGGGTAATTTTTCATATGGATGACAAGACATCCAAGAATTAAGGAAGATCTTGCCCAAACAATGCGAATTGAAAGAAGATGTTAATATAGGTCTACTATGCAATAGATTTGTATTGATAAGGGTGTCTAGAATGAAGGACTAAGTGAATCTATTATCAAAGCCTATTTTTTATATTGCACATCAGAATTGGTATTATCTTATGCGAACACTTAAATGGGATCCACTTTTTGATCCGAAGGAGGAAACATCAATTGTGATAGGATGGATCTCATTACTGGCATTGCCTCCTAACTTTTTTGGAAAATAAATTTTTTTCTCTCTTGCAGCTGCTATGGGCAAACCCTTCCAAGTGGATCTGGTAACAAGTAACAAAATGAGACCAAGTTGTGCTACGGTGAAGGTAGAGGTGGATTTACTTGGTGATTTTCCTAAAAGATTTAATGTGGGGATCAAGAAGAAGACTGGGGAGATAATAGCAAAGTGGATTGATATAAAATATGATTACTTACCTAAATACTACAAAAATTGCAAACTACAGGGACATAATGAGAATGAGTGCTTTGTACTCCATCTGGAATTATATCCGAAGTGAAAAAGACAAGGAGAAGGGAGAAAAAAACAAGGAAGTCGTCAATGTAAAGGAGCCATGGCAGAAGAATGGGGCGAGAAAAAGGAGATCATGGTATCGAGGCAGAATGACTCAATGATGGAACCCAAAAGAAAGGACTATGAGTGGAGAGGGGCTGATCAAGGGAAACAAATATAATGCATTACATGAAGAGGATAAGCCAAAAAGAAATGAAGAACAACAGGAACAAGGAGGAGTAACAAGAACACCAGTGATTGAAAATTGTCAACGGGGTAAGAAGAAGGAATGTGCGAAGAAGTTGGTAGAAGGTATTTTAGTAAACAAGGGAAGGGAGGTGATTTATAAAAGGAGGAGGGGGATCAAAATACTAATGTGGAGGAATGTTTGAAGGGAAAGAATCAATCAACAGAGGAGAATACAAAGGAGAGTAGGACTGAGAAAGCCACAATCAATGCAGAGGATGATCAAAATGTCATGGAGAATGGGAATTTTCAGGAGCCAGAGAATGAAGGAATGAAAGCGGGTGAGATTGATGGATGTCATGAAGCAACACCTCAGTATCATAATACAGTGGCACTACCCAACATGGAAGATGAAGGTTCGTCAAAAAATAAACATTGGATGGATAACATAGGAGAATATGAACATGATACAAGCAAATCACATGAGGTACATGTCCCAAAATCAATTGAGGAGAGAAAGAATGATGAGGAAGAGGAAGATATTCAAGAAAATATTAAGGAGGTAAGTGCCAAAGGGGATTTATCCCCAAAACATACCAGGGAATTGTGCACATGCAATAAAGTCATCAACACTGAAAGGTCATAAATACAAGTTGTCGCTTCGCAAAGCCCAAAATGTCTAAATGATGATGGACAAACTTTTTTTTGGAACATTAGATCAGTCAATACTCAAAATGGTTTTGAGGGGCTGGTTGATTTTTTTTTAAAAAAAGTTTGCACATATTGTCCTTCTAAACCTTTCAGAGGGCCACAAGAATTAGAAGCATATATAAAGAAATTAGGAATGGAAAAAGTTGTTGCAAATTGTTCGTCCAAAATTTGGGTGTTCTGGAATGGGGAATGGAAAGGAAACATTGTAATGGATAAGCAACAACAAATTACTATTCAGTTTACACATCAATTGATTCAAAAGATCATTTACATCACGGCTGTGTATGCAAGGTGTGGTACATTGGAAAGGATGGGACTATGGGAAGACTTGGAGGAGATTGGTGATGGTACGGACAATCCATGGTTGGTAAGGGGAGATTTTAATGTCATTCTAGACTCGTCAGAAAAATTGGGTGGTCTACCACTGACACTTCAGGAGACATTGGATTTTGCACAATGTATCAATAATTGTACTTCTGCAGAATTGACATTCTGAGGTAGCAATCATACCTGGTGGAATGGTATAATTGAGAGTGATTATATATTTAAAAGACTGGACAGGATATTGGGGAACTTAGAATTTATGCAGAATTTTCCCACGTTAGATGTACAACACCTGATAAGGGAAGGTTCAGATAATTGTCCTCTACAAGTTCATTGCAACACAAATAAGGAAAGGGTCAGCAAGCCTTCTAGATTTCTGAACTTCTGGACAACACACAAGAAGTTTTATAATGTGGTAAAAAAGAATTGGGAGATCGAGGTGTGATACGCCCAAATTGCACCTTCATAAAGAAGTATAAGTTGTCGTTGTCAAATAAAGAACCTAACAAAATTTAGGGTCGATCCCACAAGGAATATGGTTTAGACTTAGGCCAATTTATGGTTATTTTTACGTTCACCCAAGTTATCTCTGTAAAAGGGGGGGGGGGTTTGTAAACTAAAATTATGATTGATTGATTGTGTAGTAACAAGTAAACAAGTAATCACAATTTGCAGTTTGTAATATCAATATGAGAATGAAACTAGGGCACATATGTTCCCCACAAATTCTTAACTAAGTAAAACTAATAATAGTAACTCTTTTCTAATATTTAGCATGCATGATCGGTAAGTTAGGTATCGCCTAAGTGATTGGTACTCCAAATAGGGAATTTCACCATGCAACTTGGTCCGTCTACGGGTGTATGCTTTACTCACCCTTACCTTTGACCCAAATTATCCCTCTACGTATATGGTTCAGGCTATTAGATAGCGAAACATCTCACAAAATCTCTTTTGTTTGATCTCTTTCTCATTCATTGCTTCCTTGGTCTGGCAAATAGGAATGAGGCGAGTTCTAACGTTATGCACTGTTAAAAAGCATTCAAAACGAAGAGATTAACAAATACATGCATAAACGTTTTATCAAGAATTACTTTATTATTAGCTTCACTTTGTTAATTAGTCAAGGTTCCCATAACCCTAGTTGTGGATTTAGCTACTCATGCTTGAAGATTCACAATTCATATTAGGGTTTGGATAATAAATCATAAACTTACAATTATAATAGATGAAATCCAAAATCTCGAATTGTAGAACAAACGCCAATTGCATAAACCAACTTCAACAATTAAATATCAAAAGTGTTTGATTAAATAATTCTCAAAGCTAAAATAATGTATCACAAATTGTCTATCACCAAAATCTTATAAAAAATGAAAATTACAACTTCTATTTATAGAAAACAAAACCTAAACTAAGTAGGAAAAGAAAATATTAGGAAATCCGGCTTGAGCAGTGTCGTCTACGGTTGGTGACCTACAGCTCGTAGCTACCATCCGTCATTCAGCAGTTAGTCAATATCTTGGAGGTCACTTTCTACGGGCATGATCTATGTCTCGTAGACCTTAGTACGACCTGTCATGTTCTTCCTTCAATCAAGTACTGGAGTTGACCTCCTCTGAAGTTTTCTACGGCTCCTTATCTACGATTAGTAACAGGAACTATGGCTCGTCATCTTCAACCGTTGTTCCATACTTAGCAAAAATCCTCAGTTCTTGAACCTACAACTTCAACCTACGGCTTGTCAAAGGACTGACGGTTCGTAAGTTGACTCATACATCACCAAAATCCTGCTGCTGCAATACTTTAATTACCAACTTCTTCAAAAACCTATTTCTTGTCAAATTAAATACAATTCCCATCACATCTACTACTAAAATGCTTAAGAAGTATCGAAACTCTAAGTTTAATAGATCAAAAGTACTGTAAATTCACGGTACATCAACAACCTCAACTTAAAATCATTTCTTGTCCTCAAGCGACACAACAAACTCTAAACGACACTTGTATATAAGCAACCCACAATTCAAGCAATCACACATCATTTTCTCAATCATCATCCTCCTTATTCACTCTTAACGTAGTGCAAATTTCTTTCAAAACTCAACGAACTAACTCATGCGGATCAGTATATGACATAGACAGACAATAGACACATTCACATACACAGACAACAATCACCAAGATACCGACTTTTTAACAATGCAACTTGTGCCCTTACCACAAAGAAATCCTTTTTCACACCAAATTTTACATTTGAGTTAGGGACTCAGTATTCACTCACACTCAGAACGAATTCAGTACAATTTGTGCTCAATACCATAGGCTTGCCCTTATTTTCACAGCTTTGACTTCCCAGACTGGTAACTTAGGATCATTATAGGACTTTCTTAGCTTGTAACGTAGGCTCAGGTTCAACTGTGGTATTTTTAGATATTAAGTGACTTTTCTGCCCTCCTTGTCATTACATTGGCCAGTTAACCTCTTTTTCAACCCATCTTTTATATCTTCATGCTTTATGCTCTTTTCCTTATGATTTACTTAAGCTCGAGTGTGACTTTGACTTGATCATCTTGCGTGATTCATCTTTTCTTCATCTTTTTTGTTTAAGCATTTGATTCATTTTGCTTCTTTTTGTTTAGTCACACTATTTTCATCATCTTTTTTTTCAGTTTGCTTTCTTTGCTCTACACACGACTCTTTTAGTACCCTTTCTTTCTTGCTTTCCTTAATAATAGCCACCCTCAACTTAGATGTTTAGTATGAGTTGAGGTACACAATATCCTAGGAAGGACCAGGGCTAGAATTTAGGTAGCTTTGCAGTAGCCACCCTCAACTTAGGCTTTTAGCCTAAGTCGAGGTGCACATTGTCCAAGGAGGGACAAGGGCCAAAACAAAGTTTCACAATAGTATTAGGGAAGGTGAATTGGGTGTTAGAAAGAACAGTCTCTTTTAGGCTCAAACATTTGGATCAAAGGGAGAAATTTATCTTTTTGGTTGGTTGTTTTAAGGCTTAAGTGAACTTAGTATCAACAATGGCCTATGATCATCTCCTAGTTTCAAGTTCAAATCACCTTAGCAAGACCAATGGGGAAAGTTCTAGATTGGCACGTACCATACAAAATATACAAACAACCTTACACACACATGGCACCTTGTTGCAATTATTAAATTGTCAATGAATTTGGTTAATTTTATAGCTTAAGGGATAATGTCATATCGATATTTATCATGTCATACAAATATCCTACACATTCAACTTATTGAATTCACAGTCATAGCACAAATAATTTTTTTGGAGGGATATCAATTTCATGCTCTATTTCCATCATGCTTTTATTTCCAGGTTACTTCTACACATTCACTATCCAAAACATGTCGGTTCAACATAAATTAAAAACAGTTCCTAGGGGAAAAAGAACACAGGCAAGAAAACCCCAAGGAGGGATTGTGAGTTGAGAGTTACTCAGACTTCACCTCAACACTCACAATCCATTCACCCCACCCCCACAAAAAAGGTAGTGAAATGCCCTCAATGCACAAGTCAAAAGTAAAAACATCGGGTGAGGCAAACCTGTGGCGCATGTGCGCTTAAGACCAATCAAGAAGCGGGTGGGTCCGGTTGCCCGGAACCCACTGGATCAGCATGTAGGGCGCCCTCAGTAACGCCCTCAATAGTAGTCTAAGGAGCACCATCAATAGTGCACCCCGATCCGAAAGCTCCCACAGCCAACTCTCGCATCCGCGCCTGTCTCTGCTGCTCATCTATAATAGACTGTCGCTGGGTAGCTTCTTTAGCCCATTGCTCTCTCTTGCGGGCCCTCCGTGCCTCCTTAGGGTCTATGATAGTTTCCTCCTCAGTCCAAATGCATTTTCCCGCTGCCTGGGAGGACTCAGCAGCCTGCTGCTCAGCACCAAAAAGTGCATGAAGCATTATATGATCATCATCAACTTTTCGGGCAGGTGCTGAAGCAGAAGTGTCGACGCTGGTCAAAGTAGTAAAATCAGCACGGAGACTAGCGAACTCCATCTGGAAGGCAGAAATATTTATCATGGGCCCATGCTGGGACCTCTCCATCATTCGACTCTCAAAAGTATCAATGTGTCGATTAACTGCCTGTATCTTCAACTCCATCATTCGCTCCCTCCGTGCCTCAGACTCCTCCACTGATTTTAGCATCCAAGGCCGAATATTTTGTAACAGAGCCACCATTTGAGCCTCTAACTTTCTGACTCTAGCAATCGAAAGCACGGCTGACCCTGTTGGAGCGGGAGCACGTGGTGTGCTCACGGTCAAACCTGAATCTGTGGAAGGGAGAATAGACCCCTTTGGCTTCATAGTAGAAGCTGGGAAAGTGTCTTCATCAGCCTGCTCGGGGACTGATGCTTCGCCCATAGGCGATAAGTCAATCTGTATACCCTTGCGTGGTGCTGCTGGGTTAGCCTCATCAATGGTAAGACCGATATCCACAGTCTTAGTCACCTCAATATACAAGTCAGAAAAATATACTAATACAGTCACCTCATGACATAGTCTGAAAATAACACAAGGGAAGGGCAAGGTAGTCTTCTTTCGAAAAATCCTCTCATGCATCTTTGAGATAATAACTCTGGTGAAATTAATCTCGTTCCCCGCCATCAAGCACGCTACCATCACTACACATTCCCATGTCGGTTGGTTGTCTGCCATCGTAGGAGACAACCGGGTGTGAATAATAGACCACCAAAACTCAGCTACGAAGTTCAATGTGGCCTTCTTGATCGAAAGGGTCATATCTCTGACCCACTCTACATTGACCCCCTGGTCAGGGATATAACCAGCCACCCATTTCAGGAGTGACTCCCTCTGCTCCATATCTCACATAGCTTCTATGTTGTGGACCATCTGCATCCTGTAGTAAAACTAAGCCATGTTAATTGGCTGAACGTGACGGGGGTCATAAATAAAACAATGGAGGGTGGCCTCAGATATGTCGACGGGAATATCCCATATGCGAGTAAAGAGGAGCGGAGGCTGCTCCAATGCCTTTGCTCTCCGGGGTAGGTTCTGCTGGACCATGGATGCATATGAAGCGTAGAACTCATGCACTATGATTGGGCTATACTTATTCAACTTCTCGGCCATCCAACCACATCTATATCTTTTGAATAGCTCATGTATATACGGAATGGTGTGGAGTATGCCCATAAGAACTCACCGCTCCTCCTCAGTCTACCTGGAATGTTTATTCTGGGCTTTTTGGCAAATGGCCTCAGTGTAGATGTGACACATGCCTGGGACATACCACAAGTGAGGCTCACCTGTAACTCAAATGGGTTGTTCCACTCTGGGCTTTGTGTCACTCGAAGCAGAAGTAGAAGTAGAGCTAGAGGCAGACTCTTACTCTGAATCAGAGACGGGCTCTGACTGAACTGTAGGCTGGGTACTGGGGGCAGCTATAGGCTGAGACTCTTCCCCACCCCGTCTAGAACTCTGTACTTCCTTCTCAGACTGGGAAGCACCATCATTGTCATCGAAAGTTGATCTCTCCCTCATCGGAACTATGGCCAACTATTTCACCTATTGCCGAGTTGCACAGGGTGATTTGGGAGAGGCATCCCTCAAAGGAGGGCCATACTCGGTCCCGTTGCGCTCCTCCTCAGAAGACTCATCAATAAGCCTCTATCTGGCTGAAGGTGTTGTAGATGTGTCCTTACGCTGGTATGACCGAGTGATCTTAGGTGGCATGGTACGTGTAAAACCATGTTAGTACCTAACCATGAAAAGAAAAACAAGAAAAAAAGTAAAAGAAAATAAGAAAAATTCTACACAGCTAATGTTTTTTGGTACCTACGATTTCTACTTACAAGCAGTAGAAGAATCTATGGACCTTAGGTCCTAACCGTAGATGAGGAAGCAAAATTTAGGTTTCTGAAGTCTAAATGACGGTCTATCAAAGGACCTATGGTCCTTACATCAAATCTTCAATAACAACTTAAGCTATAGTTGTGCACTTCAGACTGACGGGAGGTGACCTACGGTCCGTAGGTTGCCCTATGAGCCGTAGGTCATGGTCGTCGACCATCACGGTGTCAGTTTAAATAAAAACTTTACCCAACTACACAAGTGCAACATCTAACGTATCAAATCACATCTAAAATATACATTTCAACATATAGTCATGTTATTCCTTCGTTCCTAAGGTTTTAATTATGCAATTAGGTTCGTGATCAATAAATGTTATTGAAACCCTAAGTCCAGAACACAACTAGAAGCAGTACATACATAATTCACATCAAATGGAACAACACCCACAACACCATCATCCCACGGGTTATTTTAAACTTAGCAAACTCAATAGTTACATTTATCTCTCTCCGAGGTCAAGTAGCATACATATAAGTACAACTTCAAACTAAATTTGGTGCAAGAAATGAATACCTGTAGTAGTAAAATGAAGTTGGAAGTGTGGGATGCTATAAACAACTACTAAGCCAACACCAAACTCGTGAATTATTAACTTCGAAGGACTAACTTTGTTTGGGAAAAAAATAAAAAAAAGGGGAGTGTGGTGAAGAAAACGGAAGGGAAAAAGAATATATAGGGGGCAGGGAAGATCAAAAGGGTGATTTGGGGAGCGGGAAGGGATGAATCAACTGATTTTTTGATGGGGGAATGTTTCCAACAGTTGGAGAAAAGAGGGAAAGAGGGAATGATTTAAAAAATAAGGGGTTATATTAATTTATGTCGCGGGTCGGGTTGAATTTAAACCCCTGTCTGAAACTACAATTCCCCATCTACGGTTCGTACATGATTGTACGGCCCTTAGGTCAGTTCCGTCATTACTCCAAGCACTTGGTGAACTTTAGAAACATACCTGGCGTCTACAATTGCAGACTACGGTCCATCAATTGACATACAGTTCGTACAGTGCAACCGTAAACTTAAATTAAGGTTGCAGCTATTTTTGTAAATAAAGGTCTACAGATGCCATTTATGGTCCGTCGAGTGAATGACGACTCATACATGGGACTCGTATGTCACGACCCAATGTACCCCCTAGCCGTGACATGGCGTACGAGACCTCGAAAGGCCTCATACAAGCCACTTAGCATACATAGTCCAAGATCATAGAATTTAAAAGAGTATAAAGATCAAGTTCAATTCATAAGAGTTTGATAAAAGTAGCGGAAGTCTACATAAAGTGTCTCAAAGACAATCTAACATAAGGATCAAAATAGCATTGGGACGTAACCCAATACAATGTCAAAATGAAAGAACATAAAAGAACAACAAGGCTACATCCTCAAATGGATGAGGACCCACCAAGTCTTTAATAATCCTTCTACTAAGCTCTATCCACGAATAGATGGAGAATCGCCAAGTCCTACATCAACAAGTCAATGTAGACAAGAGTATGCATTAGTACAATCAAGTACCAAGTATGATAACAATGCACAAAATCACTTAGGCATGCCAAAACGGGAAATTTTCATGACATGCATTGACCAAGCTAAAACTTGATAAAGGTTAAGATGCATAAAACATAAACCATGGTCAAATCAAGCTCAACATCTTTACTTAATTGAGGAACATCCTAAAAACAATTTAGTTCATTGTTGTGGGAAGTGATCCTTAACCGACATAGACCATGCGAGCTGTGACATGGAATCCGGTGTTCTCCCTACACCGAAAAATGGTTGCCTTACTTGCCAAGGTAAGACCATGATATTCTAGCTTATGTGGCTAGTGTCTATCTAGAAAAACCTATGGTGGCACATAGTTTATGGGACATGAGGGATCTCCTCTTGTCCACTTGGTGCTAAGCATAGTTCCCACAGATTAATAATCGTCGTAATCTTATCATATCATATCATTAGAAGGCATGGGGGGATCTCCTCTACCTTATTATCGGTATACTTGAGGGATCTCCTCTTGTCCCTTCCATTAGAATTGCTCCATAGAAGACATGAGGGATCTCCTCTTGTCTTGTCATGGATAGACATGAGGGATCTTCTCTTGGCTATCATGGGGAGGGGGAAACATGAAGGATTTCCTCTTGTTCCTTCCATTAGAATAACTCCCTATTCTCCTTAGTTGAGAAAATCCTTTCACAACCAAACATAAATCAACATATCATAAACTTTAATGCTTCAATCTCAAAGCACCTTTAAATCATCATTACTTCTTAAGAGACATGCATGATTTCATCTTCACATGGTTCATCATACTCATAACTTGAAAATCATAGATTTCACATGGGTTCATAAGAATTCATCTTAAATCATGCAATTCAATGCAAACTCATGCTTAGAAAATCATAAACAAGCTTATTTAATCATAATTGAAGGAATCCACATAATAGAAGAAAATCATAGATTTTGACTGAACGTGCTTACTTTCATAAAACCATCATTAGGTACTTCATAATCTCATCATGAAATTCATAGCTTAAGAATCATAGTTCATACATAGGTTCACATAGACTTCATGAAATTCACGTTTTCACAATTCAACCCATCAACACATTCATAATTTCAAAATTGGGGGCAATGGCTTGGGGTCATGGGGATTCATCTAAATTCATGAAATTCAACTCAATTTATACTTCAAAGTTGATAAATCAATCAATTAAATCAACATTACAAAGAACCCATGACATGGAAGAAAACCCCTAATTCAATTTAGAACTTCTAACTTGAAAATTGGTGATTTTAGGGATGCCATGGGGGAAAGGGCTCCATTGTTGAACACTATCATACCTTAGGGTCTTGATTCCTTAAGCAATTGATGAAGAAAAGCTTGATTCCTTGAACCCTAACTTGCCCTCTTCTTCTTCTTCTAACTTCTAGAGAGATAAATATTTGAGAGAGGAGAATTTGGGGAAATCTTGTAAAGTGATTGGAAAGGGTAGTTTTTAGGATTAGAAGGGCTTATATAGTGTTAGGAGAAGGTATAAACCAAATAAGATTAGTAAATAGGCCATTAGGTGAAAATACCAAACAACCCCTCTTTAAAAATCCACCAACGACCCCACTTACTATAGGACCTATGGTTGGTAGGTCAGCCTACTGCCCGTAGGTGGCCAACCGTAGGTCACACTGCCATAGGTCAAAAAAATTAAATAAATTCTTCCCTCAACCAGTAGCACCAACGACCTCCCCCCTCCCCTCGTGACCTACCATTAATAAGTCAAACGACTTAGGCAGACCCACCTACTACTCCTACCCCTCTTGACCTACTATTGGTAAGTCAAACGAAGGTTGGTAAGTCAAGTAGTAAGTCACTAAAGTTTCCAAAAATTTAAATATTTCGCCCTTTCAAATCCGGGGTGTTACATTATCTCCCTCTTGGGAACATTTTTCCTCGAATGAGAATCAAGACATCATAAGGAGAGTAAGAAACAAGAGCTAACAACCCAACCTAGAATGCAATCACATATATGCACATATCCGAGGAGGAAAACATCAACTCTAAGCTAAAGCATATTCAACACATCGTTTCATGGAGGCTTAATGCAACTCATACTCAAATGCACATAACTATGAAGAAATCAATTAAGCTAGCTCATTTTTTTCTCCAAATTAAGTCTCTTCATGGACATGCATAATCAATCAAGCTAAATCATATCTTTGAAAAGATCAAATTTTCATGAGCATGAATGCATGAGGAAACATGAGAATGACTAAGACACAAGAATCCTTAAGAGTGAACCATGAGGGGCTAAGGCCTCAAGCTAGACCAGAAGGTAGAAGGAAGAAGATAGGGATACTAAGACATCACATTGCATCCAACCTCTCATATAGCAAACCATAACAAGGAACTCTTTCCAAAAACTTAATTAGTCCCCACACTTACCAATCAAGAAACACACTATCTCCCCCTTGGGATAAAACCTCTCTAATCCTTCCGAATCCATATCCCTCAACTCAATCATAACCCAAAGTCTTAACAACCAAAAATCCATTGATACAAGTGAACACTTAAGAAGTTTCTACAAGGATTTCAAAGCGACCTTAAATACACTAACCACACAGGGAGTCTTATCATAGCCAACCAAACAACAAACATTAATCAATGCATAACCAGAACCTAAAGGATCATAACTTACCAATTTCCGCATTCGGGGAACCCTCTTGATCTTTTCGAGTTTGAAGAGCATAGAATCGGTTTTGGATTTTACTATTTTAACCCGAAAATTTTTGAGGTTGAGTCTATCAACGATTATCTCTCTCCTTCCTAACCACTAAGGGACTAATCCCTTATCTTGTGGCCCACCTTGCCACAACCAAAGCATGCATTTGAACCGGCTAGACAATTGCCCTTATGCTTCCCTCCACACTTAGCACAAGTGGTCGATGAGAATTCATCACCATTTCCTCCTTGAGGCTTAGGGTTAGGCACTCTATCTTTGTTGAACTTAGGTGGATCATTGGGGAATCTTGACCGAAAAACCTTTGTCGAGACTTAAAACGATCATGTCCATCGGACCTTGAATGTGAAAAATTACCATTACCGACCTTAGCCCTCTTTGCCTCTCTAGACTTTTCCTTGAGATTTTCCTCTTCTATTTGTTAAGAATGAACCATGAGACGAGAAATATCCATGTAATTTACAAGCATGGCGGTACGACATTCCTTGACCACCATTTCGGACACTCCCGAAATGAACTTACTCATTCTTGCCCTAGGATCAGCAACTATAGAAGGAGCATATCAAGACAGTTTGGTGAACTTCAAAGCATACTCCTTCACACTCATGCTTCCTTGACGAAGGTTAATGAATTCAAGCACATTTGCCTCTCTCATCTCAAGGGGAAAGAACTTATTAAGAAAAGCAACCTTGAACCTTTCCCAATCAAGAGGACCCACATCATCCGCCCTCTCACTCTTCTATTGCTCGAACCACACTTGAGCCACACCCGTAAGTTGATAAGCGGCAAACTCCGCCTTTTCCTCCAGTGTCACACACATAATCATTAGCACCTTGTACACCTCATCAATGAATTCTTGAGGATCTTCCTAAAACTTAGAACCATGAAATTTCGAAGGGTTCATTCTAGTGAAGCCCCTCATCCTTGATGCCACCGTACCCACATTTGGGTTCATGGGAGCCACAACATCTCTATTGGCTTGAGCCAACACTTGGAAAGCAGCCCTAAACTCCGCATTAGACACTTGTTCAGCCAAAGGGTTGGCTGGAACTTGAGGAGCTTGAGGAGGAGCTTCTTGTTCCACATTCTCTCCCGCATTTCTTCTAGCATGAGCTCTTCGGGTAGCCATATCCTAAAACGCATAGGATAGAGATTAGGAGATAAAGACCTATGAAGTTACACTCTATTGCACGATTTAAGAGTAATGAAAGAAGTGAAGTTTCCTAAACATCTTATAGCCTCTCATTCATAAATGTGGTGCGTATCACACTTATGAACAAGACTCTACTCGATGTGGCTTATGAGACAACCTAGGATCTTTCTAAAACCTGTGGCTCTGAATACCAAGTTTTTCACAACCCAAAGTACCCCCTAGCCGTGACATGGCGTACAAGACCCCGAAAGGCCTCATAAAAGCCACTTAGCATACGTAGTCCAAGATCATATAATTTAAAAGAGTATAAAGATCAAGTTCAAATCATAAGAGTTTGATAAAAGTAGCGGAAGTCTATATAAAGTGTCTCAAAGCCAATCTAACATAAGGATGAAAATAACGTTGGGGTGTAACCCAATACAATGTCAAAATGAAAGAACAACAAGACTACATCCTCGAATGGATGAGGACTCACCAAGTCTTCAATAATCCTTCTACTAAGCTCTAGCCACGAATAGATAGAGAATCGCCAAGTCCTACATCAACAAGTAAATGTAGGCAAGAGTATGCATTAGTACAATCAAGTACCAAGTATGATAACAATGCACAAAATCACCTAGACATGCCAAAATGGGAAATTTTCATGACATGCATTGACCAAGCTAAAACTTGATAAAGGTTAAGATGCATAAAACATAAACCATGGTCAAATCAAGCTCAACATCTTTACTTTACTTGAGGAACATCCTAAAAAAAATTTAGTTCATTGTTGTGGGAAGTGATCCTTAACCGACATAGAACATGTGAGCTATGACATGGAATTCAGTGTTCTCCCTACACTGAAAAAGGGTTGCCTTACTTGCCAAGGTAAGACCATGAAATTCTAGCTTACGTGGATCCACTAGCTACTGTCTATCTAGACAAACCTATAGTGGCACATAGTTTATGGGAAATGAGGAATCTCCTCTTGTCCACTCGGTACTAAGCACAGTTCCCACAGATTAATCATAGTCATAATCTTATCGTATCATATCATTAGAAGGCATGGGGGATCTTCTCTACCTTATTATGGGTAGACATGAGGGATCTCCTCTTGTCCCTTCCATTAGAATAGCTCAATAGACGACATGAGGGATCTCATCTTGTCTTGTCATGGATAGACATGAGGGATCACCTCTTCGGTATCATGGGGAGGGGGAAACATGAGGGATTTCCTCTTGTTCCTTCTATTAGAATAACTCCCTATTCTCCTTAGTTGATAAAATACTTTCAAAACCCAACATAAATCAACATATCATAAACTTTAATGCTTCAATCTCAAAGCACCTTTAAATTATCATTACTTCATAAGAGACATGCATGATTTCATCAATTTCATCTTCACATGGTTCATCATACTCATAACTTGAAAATCATAGATTTCACATGGGTTCATAAGAATTTATCTTAAATCATACAATTCAATGCAAACTAATGCTTAGAAAACCATAAACAAGGCAATTTAATCATAATTGAAGGAACCCACATAATAGAGGAAAATCATAGTTTTTCATTGAACATGCTTACTTTCATAAAACCATCATTAGGTCATTCATAATCTCATCACGAAATTCATAGCTTAAGAATCATAGTTCATACATAGGTTCACATAGACTTCATGAAATTCACGTCTTCACAATTCAACCCATCAACACATTCATAATTTCAAAATTGGGGAAAAAGGCATGGCTTCATTGGGATTCATCTAAATTCATGAAATTCAACTCAATTTATACTTTAAAGTTCATAAATCAATCAATTAAATCAACATTACAAAGAACCCATGACATGGAATAAAATCCCTAATTCAATTTAGAACTTCTAACTTGAAAATTGGAGATTTTAGGGGTTCCATGGAGGAAAGGGCTCCATGGATGAACACTATCATACCTTAGAGTCTTGATTACTTAAGAAATCGATGAAGAAAAGCTTGATTCCTTGAACCCTAGCTTGTCCTCTTCTTCTTCTTCTTCTTCTAACTTCTAGAGAGAGAAATATTTGAGAGAGAAGAATTTGGGAAAATCTTGTAAAGTGATTGGAAAGGGTAGTTTTAAGGATTAGAAGGCCTTATATATTGTTAGGAGAAGGTATAAACCGGCTTAGATTAGCAAATAGGCAATTAGGTTTAAAGACCAAATGACCCCTTTTTAAAAATCCACCAACGACCCCACTTACTATAGGACCTACGGCTGGTAGGTCAACCTAACCTACTGCCCGTAGGTGGCCAACCGTAGGTCACACTGCCTTAGGTGAAGAAAATTAAGTAAATTCCTCCCCCAACCAGTAGCACCAACGACCTCCCCCCCCCCTCTTGACCTACCATTAGTAAGTCAAACGACTATAGGTAAGTCATAAAGTAGGTCACTCCTTAGAAAAAAAATTTCAAGCTTCTTCCCTTAGGCAGACCCACCTACTAGTCCTACCCCTCTTGACCTACTATTGGTAAGTCAAATGAAGGTTGGTAAGTCAAGTAGTAAGTCACTAAAGTTTCCAAAAATTAAAATTTTTTGCCCTTCCAAATCTGTGGTGTTACACCGTAGACCTTCTGCACTTAAAATTTTTCCAGGTTTATCACTACCTTGCACATGCAGCAAGCATTAGGACTTCCATTTAGCTTTTATTGACTCTTTTTGGACACGGACCCTATTCTACCCTATTCTAGCCAATACTATGTCTCACTAAAACATAAAATTAAGAGCAAAAGTTAAAAAATTCATAAAAATAAAAAAAATTCCTAAATTTGGCTAGATTTTACATCATGGGTTGCCTCCCAAGTAGCGCTTGATTTAACATCATGTCACGACGCAGATCTCTTGATTACTCAGACTTCATCAGGGCTCCATTATTCAATCAACTCGTTGACCTCTTCCATTTGGCCCATATAGAGTTTGATCCTAAGGCCCATTGACTTTGAATTTCATTCCTTCCTTGTTCTCAAGCTCAACAGCTCCATGTGAAAATACTTGAACAACTCTAAATGGTCCCATCCACTTGGACTTGAGCTTGCTCGGAAACAATCGTAGTAGTGAGTTGAATAGAAGTTCCATATCACTGGGAGCAAAGTTTCGCTTTTCGATCTTTTGATCATGGTACTTCTTCATCTTCTATTTATACAAGGCTGAACTTTCATATGCTTTCAAGCGGACCTCATCTAGCACATTCAATTCATTCAACCTTTGATTTGATGCAACATCCCAATCTAGATTCAACTTCTTGAGTGCCCACATCGCCTTATGCTCTAGCTCTACTGGTAAGTGACATGACTTCCCAAAAACAAGTTGGTAAGGAAACATACCTATGGGAGTCTTGAAGGAAGTGCAATAAGCCCATAGAGCATCATCGAGCTTTCTCGACCAATCAGTTCTGTTTGCATTCACAGTCTTTGCAAGGATTTGCTTTATTTTTCTATTGGACACTTCAACTTGCCCACTAGACTATGGATGATAAGGAGTTACTACGCTGTGACGAACACCATACTTCTCAAGAAACTCCTTGAACAGTTTGTTACAAAAGTGGGAACCTCCATCGCTGATAATCGCCCTTGGGGTACCAAACCTGGAGAAGATATTCTTTTTCAGAAATGCAGTGACACTTTTACCTTCATTGTTGGAAAGCGCAACAGATTCCACCCATTTAGACGCATAGTCAACCGCTACAAGTATATACTTCATCCCATTTGAGATTACAAATGGACCCATAAAATCAAGGCCCCAAACATCAAAGAGTTCAATCACCAATATTGGGTTCATTGAGAGTTCTTGCTTTCGTGAAATACCTCCTTCTCTTTGGCATCGATCATAGGATTTGGTGAAATAATGAATATTGGTGAATGGTAGGCCAATAGTATCCACATTGCAAGATTTTATGAGTGGTCAAAATACCACTATGATGTCCATCAACCTAGACGCATGGCAAGCTTCCAGTATACTCATCATCTCCACTTTAGGCACACAGCGACGAATAATCCCATCAGCATAGACACGAAACTAGTAAGGCTCTTCCCAAAAAAACTTCTTCACATCAGACATGAATTTCCTTCTTTGATGGAATGATAGATCTGAAGGGACCACATTGCTTGCCAAGTAATTGGCGAAATCTGCAAGCCAAGGAATAAGATCACAAGAAGCAGCCAATACATGTTCGTCTAGGAATGTATCATCAATCTCGACTCCATCTTCTAGCTTCAACATAGCTTCTTCTTCTAACCTTTACAAGTTATCAGCCACTTGATTTTTTGTCCCCTTTCTATCTTTTACCTCTAAGTCAAATGCTTGTAGTAGTAGTACCCATCGAATCAGCCTCGATTTTTCGTCCTTCTTTGCCATGAGATACCTCAATGCAGAATGATCAGCGTGTACAATTACTTTAGTGCCCAGCATGTAGGATCTAAAAATCTCAAATTGAAAGACTACGGCAAGTAATTCTTGTTCGGTGACAGTGTAATTCTTTTGAGCAACACTTAAAGCTTTACTCGCATAATATATGGGATGAAGAATCTTCTCACGCCTTTGCCCCAATACTACGTCGAGTGCCACCCCGCTCGTATCACACATGACTTCGAACGGTTGTCCCCAATCCGATGAAATAATGATAGGTGCAGAAATCAACTTCTTTTTTAGTTCCTCAAATGCTTTCAGACAAGCATCATAAAATACAAACTTTATCTCTTTTTTCGAGCAATTTACACAAAGGGTGTGCAATTTTCGAGAAATCTTTAATAAATCTCCTATAGAAACCTACTTGCCCTAGAAAACTTCTAACACCTTTAACGAATATGGGGGGTGGTAGTTTTTCAATTACCTCAACTTTCGCGTTATCAACCACAATACCTTTTTTGTGAGATTTTATGGCCCAGAACTATACCTTCTTTTACCATGAAGTGACATTTTCCCAGTTTAGCACAAGATTGCACTCTTCACGGCGTTTCAGTACATCACCTAAGTGTACCAGGCAATCATCAAACGAGTCACCAATTACATAAAATCATCCATAAATACCTCAGTAGTGTCTTCCACCATGTCAGAAAAGATAGAGTTCATGCAATGCTGAAAAGTAGCCGGTGCATTACACAAACTGAATGGCATTCTTTTGAAGGTGAATGTCCCATAAGGACAAGTGAAAGTGGTTTTCTCTTGTTCTTCCGGGGCTATAAAGATTTGGTTGTAGCCCGAATATCCATCTAGAAAGCAGTACCATCCTTTGCCAGCAAGACGATTAATATTTGGTCCATGAATGGTATGAGAAAGTGATCTTTCTCCGTCCAAGCATTCAACTTGCGATAGTCCATACAGACCTTCCATCCAGTGACAAGCAGCATTGGAATGAGCTCATTCTTTGCATTGGGAACCACAGTGATTCCACCCTTCTTTGACACACATTAAACCGGGCACACCCAGTTACTATCAGCAATTAGATACACCACTCAATCATCTAACCACTTGATGATTTCTTTCTTCACCGCCTCTTGCATTGGTAGATTCAATCTTCTTTTGTGTTCAATACTCGGTTTGCAATCCCGTATGAGTTGGATTTTGTGCGAGCATATTCCCAGTGGAATACCAATAATATAAGAAATCGTCCATCCAATAGCCCTTTTGTACCACTTCAGCATTGATATCACAGCTTCTACTTGCCCTTCATTCAAATCAGTAACTATAATGGCAGGCAAAGTATTATTTTGGCCCAAGAACACATACATCAAGTGAGATGGAAGAGTTGTTCACTCCAACAGGTTGTCGTTCCTTGTACGGACTGTAGGTGTGTCTCGTGGTTGAGTCCTAGACTTAGAGAAATTTTAGGGTC
Organism: Solanum appendiculatum; assembly: GCA_018342035.1. Lineage (NCBI taxonomy): Eukaryota > Viridiplantae > Streptophyta > Magnoliopsida > Solanales > Solanaceae > Solanum > Solanum appendiculatum. The sequence goes on along the minus strand of JAGDQO010000627.1, from coordinate 127,383 downwards.
AAATGTTGGGATCTACGGCCCTGATGTACGGTCCGTGAAAGGACCCATGAGCCGTAGGTGGGTCCCGCCATTGGGGGTCTTGAGTTGATGGTCTCTGAACCAAATGACGGTCAACTAGTACAGTCTGTAAAAGGACCTACGGACCGTAGGTTGAGCCGTCGGTGGGGGTCAGCAATTATTTTTTTCTTTTTAGAGGGTCTTTTGGTCTTTTTCCTAATTAATCTATTCCTAATCTAAGTATGTTACCCTTTAATCCTAAGCAATACATATGTCATTTAAGCATAAATTCTACCCTTCCTAATCACTTTTCAATTTCCCAAAAACCTCTCAAAATATTTCTCTCTCTAGAAACTTGAAGAAGAAAAAGAAGAAGGAACCTAGGGTTTGAACATCAAGTCCCCCAATCCTCCATTGATTTCAAGCTTTTGGCATTGAGGTATGATGACTTTCACCTATGGAGTCCATTCCTCCATAAGGTCCCCAAATTCCCCAATTTTTCAAAGTAAGAATTCTCAATTGAATCTAGGATTTTCTTCTATCATGTGGGATCTTTCAAATTATTATTTAATTGATTGACTTATGTTCAATTATGCATGAATCGAGTTAAATTGAATGTTTTAAGTGGAATCCCCATGAACCCATATGAATTTCATGATTTCTGACTATGATCATAATATGAGGTTTTGAACTATGAAAGATGAATTGGGGAAATTGAATGATTTTGAGATAAAGATACATGAGCCCATGCATGATTTATGTCTTCTAAGCTATGAATTTCATGATGAAGTTATGAATGATCAAAAGATGGATTTTATGAAAATATGCATGTTTAATTATAAAATTTATGATAATTTGAGACTTGCTTTGAGATTGAAGCATAATTGACGTTGTTATTGCGTTGTGAAAGGGTTTCTCACATATTACTCAAACCATGAATATGAAAGGAGTTTTCTCACATATAGGATTCATAAAGGGTCGAAAGGTTTTCTCAACAAAACTTGAATCAAAGTTAAGGAGCTATTCTAATGAAAGGGACAAGAGGCGATTATTCATGTTCCCTAATGATAGACAAGAGGTGGTTACCCATGTCTACTAAAGATAAGATGAATTATGATTTTTGACTATTTTGTGGGAATTATGCTTAGCACCGAGTGGACAAGAGGCGATTATCCATGTCTCATAAACTATGTGCCACCATAGGATGATTGTCTAGATAGACATTAACTAGTGGATCCACGTAAGATAGAAGTTCATGGTCTTACCATAGCAAGTAGGACACCTCTTTTCGGTGTGGGGTAGACACCGGATTCAATGTTAATAGCTCACATGGTCTTAAATGCTGGTTAAAGATAATTTCCCACAATAATGAACGAAAGTGACTTTCAAAGTATCTCATAAGTGTTTTAAGCATGTTTAGCTTGCATTGACCATGATTTTATAATTTATATTTCTAACCTCTTTATCTCATGTTTTAGCTTGGTCTTTGCATGTAAAGTAAAGGTTCTCTTTTACTTGATCTTATGGTTTTATGCATAGTTATCATAGTTGGTACATTTTTGTACTAATGCATACGCTTGCCTACATTGATTTATTGATGTAGGGCGTGGTGACTCCTTCCCATCCACTCATGGCTAGAGCTTGTAGTAGAAGAGCCTTGAAGACTTGGTGAGTCCTCATATGTTCGAGGACATTGCTTTATTATTCTTTTATGTTTCTTTACTTTTGGACTTGTATTGGGTTACGTCCCAGCGTTCTTTCTCTTCTTTTCGTAGATGGCTTTGAGACTATATGTAGACTTCCGCTATACTTTGTAAACTCTTTGGTTATGAAGTTGTCCTTTGAACTCTTTAATTTCTATGATCTTGTATTATGCATACTAAGTGGCTTGTATGAGGCCTTTTGAGGTCTTGTATGCCATGTCACGTCTAGTGGGTACTTTAGGTCGTGACAAACTTGGCATTCAGAGCTCAAGGTTTTAGAAAGGTCCTAGGAAGTCTCATAAGCCACGTCGAGTAGAGTCTTGTTCATGAATGTGAAGCGCGCCACATTTATGAATGAGAGGCTACAATATGTTTAGGAAACTCCACTTCTTTCATTATTTTAAAGTCGTGCAATAGAAATTAACTCTATATCCCTCTCCTAATCCCTATCCTATGTGTTTCAGGATATGGCCACTCGAAGGACATATACTAGAAGGAACGCGAGAGAGAATGTGGAACAAGAAGATCCTCCTCAAGCTCCTGAAGCTCCTCAAGTTCCTCAAGTTCTAGCCGACCCTTTGCTGAGCAAGTGACTAATGTGGAGTTTAGGGCTGCTTTTCAAGTGTTGGCTCAAGCCAATAGGGAGGTTGTGGCTCCCGTGATTCCAAATGTGGGCACGGCGGCATCTAGAGTGAGGGACTTCACTAGAATGAATCCTCTAGAGTTTCATGGCTCTAAGGTTGAGGAAGATCCTTAAGAGTTCATTGATGGGGTGTACAAGATGCTAATGATCATGGGCATGACACCGGAGGAGAAGGCGGAGTTGGCAGCTTATCAACTTAAGGGTGTGGCTCAAGTGTGGTTTGAGCAATGGAAGAGTGAGAGGGCGAATGATGCGGGTCCTCTTGATTGGAAAAACTTCAAGGGTTCTTTCCTTGATAGGTTCTTTCCCCTTGAGATGAGGGAGGCAAAGGTACTTGAATTTATCAATCTTCATCAAGGAAACATTAATGTGAAGGAGTATTCTTTGAATTTCACACAATTGTCTCAATATGCTCTTACTATTGTTGCCGATCCTAGGGCGAGGATGAGTACGTTTGTTTCGGGGGTGTCCAAAATAGTGGTCAGGGAGTGTCGTACCACCATGCTTATCAATGACATGGACATTTCTCGTCTCATGGTGCATGCCCAATAAATAGAAGAGGAGAAACTCAAGGAAAAGTCTAGGGAGGCAAAAAGGGCTTAGACCGGTGATGTTAACTTCTCACATTCAAGGTCCGATGGACATGGCCGTTTTAGGTTTCGGCAAAGGTTTTTCGGTCAAGGCTCCTCCAATGCTCTTCCTAATTTCAACAAAGAAAGGGTGCCTAATCCTAAGCCTCAAGGAGGGAATGGTGGTGGAACCCTATTGCCTACTTATGCTAAGTGTGGGAAGAAACATGAAGGTAAATATCTAGCCGGTTCCAATTCATGTTGTTGTTGTGGTAAGATGAATTACAAGATAAGGGATTGTCCCTTAGTGGCTAAGAATGAAGGAGATAACCGTCGACGGGCTCAACCTTAACATCATACGGGCTCAAGTGGGAATCAGAAGCAAAACTTATTCTATGCACTTCAGACTCGTCAAGGGTAAGAGGGTTCTCCCGATATGGTTACCAGTATGTTGAAGGTCTTTCATCTTGATGTTTATGCTTTGCTTGACCCCGGTGCTACTTTGTCTTTTGTGACGCCATATGTGGCTATGAGGTTTGATGTTCTTCCGGATGTGTTGCTAGATCCTTTCTGTGTCTCTACTCCTATTGGTGAATCTATTGTGGCTAAGAGAGTCTATAGAAATTGCCCCGTTTCCTTATCCCATAGAGTCACTCATGTTGATCTTGTAGAGCTTGATATGTTAGATTTTGATGTTATCCTTGGGATGGATTGGTTGTATTTTGTTGTACTTCTATTGATTGTAGGACCCGAGTGGTTAAATTTCAATTTCCAAATGAGTTTATCCTAGAGTGGAAAGGGGTAAACTTTATGCCTAAGGGTCAGTTTGTTTCTTGTCTTAAAGCTAGAAGGATGATTTCTAAGGGTTGCATACACCATCTTGTTGGGGTGAGGGATGTGGATTCTGAAACCCCTACTCTTGAGTCGGTCCCCGTTGTTAATGAGTTTTTGGAAGTGTTTCCCGATGATCTACCCGGTGTTCCTCATGAAAAGGAAATAGACTTCGGTACTGACCTTCTCCCCGATACGCAACCTATATCTATTCTTCCTTATCGAATGGCTCCGACAAAACTTAAGGAGTTAAAGGAGCAATTGAAAATTTTGTTGGATAAGGGTTTCATCCGACCGAGTATCTCTCCATGGGGTGCTCCAGTTTTGTTTGTTAAAAAGAAGGATGGTTCACTTTGGATGTGCATTGATTATCGGCAATTGAATAAAGTCACCATTAAGAATAAGTATCCTCTTCCAAGGATAGATGCTTTGTTTGATCAACTTCAAGGAGTGAGCTATTTCTCCAAGGTTGACCTTCTATCGAGCTATCACCAATTGAGGGTGAAGGAAGATGACATTCCAAAGACGGCTTTCCGGACTAGATACAGACACTATGAGTTCTTAGCGATGTCTTTTGGCTTGACAAATGCTCTGGCCCCATTTATTGATTTAATGAATAGGGTGTTTAGAAAATACCTTAATATGTTTATGATTGTGTTCATTGATAATATTTTGACTTACTCAAGAAGTGAGGATGAGCAAACCAATCATTTAAGGATTGTGTTGCAAGTCCTCAAGGAGCAACAACTCTTTGCAAAAATTGACAAGTGTGAGTTTCGGCTAAGATCCGTGGCTTTTCTTGGTCACATTATTTTCGGTAAAGGTATTGAGGTAGATCCTAAGAAGACGTATGTGGTTAAGAATTGGCCTAGACCTCTATCACCTTTGGATATTTGAAGTTTCTTGGGTTTTGCTGGTTATTATAAGAGGTTTGTTGAAGGGTTCTCTTCGATTGCTTCTCCATTGACGGCTTTGAATCAAAACAAGGTTAAGTTCACATGGTCCGAAGCGTCTGAAAAGAGTTTTCAAGAATTGAAGAATAGACTTACCTCGGCTCCGGTGTTGACCTTATCGAAAGGGTCCGATGGGCTTGTGGTTTATTGTGATGCCTCAAGGATTGGACTAGGGTGTGTCCTTATGCAAAATGGGAAAGTCATTGCTCACGCTTCAAGGCAACTTAAGATTCATGAAAAGAACTATCCCACTCATGACTCAGAACTAGTGGCAGTTGTGTTTGCTCTAAAGATATGGAGACAATATTTGTATGGTGTAAATGTTGATATCTTTACCGACCACAAGAGTTTGCAATATGTGTTCAAGAAAAAAGATCTAAACCTTCGCCAAAGGAGGTGTCTTGAATAGTTAAAGGACTATGACATGAGTGTCTTCTATTATCCCGGCAAGGCGAATGTGGTGGCGGATGCTCTTAATCAAGTGTCAATGGGTAGTGTTGCTCACATTGAGGATTGTAAGAAGGAATTGGTTCAAGATGTTCGTAGATTGGTTCGATTGGATGTTCGGTTGATTGATTCTAGTGAGGGTGGTGTTGTCATTCATAATGGTGCATAATCGTCCTTCGTGTCGTATGTGAAAGCAAAGCAAGGTCTTGATCCAATGTTGATAGAGTTGAAAGAAGCGGTGCTTAAAAAGTCCGTTGAGGCTTTCTCCCAAGGGGGAGATGGTGTGCTTCGATATTAAGGTCATTTGTGCGTTCCCGACGTTGATAGTTTGATAGTTTGTTGAAGTCGAAGTCCTAGTACTCCATGGTTTATTGTTCTTTGAGATCTTTTCAAGTTTATCTGCAATTTCCTGGAATGTGTTTTCTCCATACGATCCTCCCGCAATAGTGTCTAGCACATCTTTTCAATTGTCATCCAGCCCTCGATAGAAATATTCCTTAAGCGATTCATCATCAATACGGTGGTTCGGCACACTTCTCATGAAACTTGTAAACCTGTCCCAAGAATCACTGACAGACTCCCCATGTAAAGCCACAAAATTATTAAGTTTATCTTTAAGTTTTAGCTTCACAGATAACGGGAAGTATTTTTTGAGGAACACTCTGTGCACCTCATTTCAAGAGGTAATAGAGTTGTACGGGAGTACGGACAACCATACAATAGCATCAACCATCAAAGATAGAGGGAACACACGCAGACCAATCGCATCCATATCTAGGTCCGGTCTCTCCACACTGATCTTACATGCGCTTATTACCTTACTTAGATGAGCATATGGGTCTTCCGATTGTAGCCCAACAAACAATCCTTGGGATGTCAGCATCTGCATGAGACTACTAGTAACCAAAAGTCCAGCTGGTAATGGAGGAACAACTATGGCTCCGGTCCATCCTACCACATTGTGGTCAACCTCATAGTTGAGGCAGACATTGGGTGCAGGTTGGTTCTGCACTCAAAAAGCATTATCAACAAGAGGATTCTGCTGAATGTTTCTTGGCACGTCCTCTACTCTCGGAGGTTGAATTCCAGGTATCTCTCGACGACCCTATCTGTTGGGATCATCTTCATGTCTCTCTTGTTGACTTGTTCCAGCCATTCTTTGCAGAGTTTTTCTTAATTTCGGGTCGTAATGAGTCATGGGAATGCCTTGACTTCGTGTATTTGGCATATACTGGAACTAAAATCTGTAGAGAATAAAACCAAAATAAACATAAATCTATAAATAATTGACTGCAGTGCAATAACAAAATTAGTCTAATCTAAAAGCCTTATTCCTCAGCAGCAGCGCCAAAATTTGATACACCCAAATTACACCTCCCTACAGAAGTATAAGCGGTCGTTGTCAAATAAAGAATCTAACAAAGGTTAGGGTCGATCCCACTAGGAATATGGTTTAGACTTAGGCCAATTTATGGTTATTTGTATGTTTAGCCAGGTTATCTCTGTAAAAAGAGGGGGTTTTGTAAACTAAAATTATGATTGATTGATTGTGTAGTAACAACTAAACAAGTAATCAGAATTCGCAGTTTGTAATATCAATATGAGAATGAAACTAGGGCACATGTGTTCTCCACAAGTTCTTAACTAAGTAAACCTAATAATAGTAACTATTTTCTAATGTTTAGCATACATGATCGGTAAGTTAGGTATGGCCTAAGTGAGTAGTCGTCCAAATAGAGAATTTCACCACGTAAATTGGTCTGTCTACAGGTGTATGCTTTACTAACCCTTACCTTTGACCCATATTAGCCCTCTACGTATGTGGTTAGGCTATTAGATAGCGGAATATCTCACCAAATCTTCGTTCTTTGATCTCTTTCTCATTCATTACTTATTTGGTCCGGCAAGTCGGAATGAGGCAAGTTCTAATGTTGCGCACCGTTAAAAAGCATTCAAAATGAAGAGATTAAGAAATACATGCGTAAACACTTTATCAAGAATTACTTCATTATTAGCTTCACTTTGTTAATTACTCATGGTTCTGACAACCCTAGTTGTGGATTTAACTACTCATGCTTGAAGATTCACAATTCATATTAGGGTTTGAATAATAAATCATAAACTTACAATTAGAATAGATGAAATTCAAAATCTCGAATTGTAGAACAAAAGCCAATTGCATAAACCAACTTCAGGAATTAAATACCAAAAGTGTTTGATTAAATAATTCTCAAAGCTAAAATAATGTATTACAAATTTTCTATCACCAAAAATTTATAAAAAATGAAAATTACAACTTCTATTTATAGAAAACAAAACCTAAACTAAGTAGGAAAAGGAAATATCAGGAAATCCGGCTTGAGCAGTGTCGTTTACGGTTGGTGACCTATGGATTGTAGTCAGACCTATGGCTTGTAAGTACCTTCCGTCATTCAGTAATTGTCAATATTTTGGAGGTCCCTTTCTACGGGCATGATCTACGACTCGTAGACCTTAGTGCAACCTGTCCTATTCCTCCTTCAATCAAGTACTGAACTTGACCTCCTCTGAAGTTTTATACAGCTCCTCATCTACGGTTCGTAGCAGGAACTATGGTTCGTCATCTTCAACCATTGTTCCATACTTAGCAACAATCCTCAGCTCTTGAACCTACGATTTCAACCTACAGCTCGTCAAGCTACTGATGGCTCGTAAGTTGACTCGTACATCACCAAAATCCTGCTGCTGCAACACTTTAATCACCAACTGCTCCAAAAATCTATTTCCTGCAAATTTAAACACAATTCCCATCACATCTACTACAAAATGCTTAATAAGTATGCAAAACTCTAATTTTAACGTATTAAAAGTACCATAAATTCACGGTACATCAAGGTGCAAGGTAGACATTTTCACAGAGTCCAGGAAAATATGAAGAACATGAAGAAGGTGCTGGCCAAATGGAGTAAGGAAACCTATGGAAACATCTTTCATAAAGCTGCAATGATGGAGGATGTGGTAAAGGTGAAGGAAATACAATGGGAGATTAATAGCATAGAACTAAACAAGTTGGAGCTCATAAGGGCAGAAGATGATCTTCAAAAATTTTATCAGTTGGAAGAAGAATACTGAAGCAGAAATCTAGAATGAGATGGTGATAGAAATAAAAAAAAATTTCATTCCTATGTCAAAGGTAGAAGATGAAGGCTTCAACTGAATGAGATATTAGACGAGCAAGGAGTATTACTCAAAGACACGAAAAACATTGGAGAAGCAGCAGTGAAAATCGTTGGGCAGTAGTTTAAGGAGAATGCACGTAGTGTAGATTATGCAATGATTGATTGCATACTTAAGCGAATTACAGTGGAGCAGGAGGAACATATGGATAGAATTCCTATGAAGGAAGAGTTAAAAGTAGTAGTTTACTCAATAAATAATGAGAGTGCATGTGGCTCAAATGGCTTCTCAAGTAAATTATTTCAATGTTGTTGGGAAATAATAAAGGAGGACATTGTGAAAACCGCAATGGCTTTCTTTTGTGGCATGGAATTACCAAGGTTTGTAACTCACACGAACCTGGTCCTTATTCCAAAAAGGAACATGTTAGGAGTTTTACAGATTTGAGTTCAATCAGTTTGAGCACATATATTAGCAAGATAATCTCGAAGGTGCTACCAGGAATCATATCAAAAAATCAAATAGGTTTTATGAAAGGAAGAAGCATAGAAGAGAATGCGTTGTTAGCCCAAGAGATCATCAGGGACATCAACAAGAGAAACAACTATCATAACATAGTGGTAAAGTTGGACATGAAGGCATATGATAGGGTATCTTAGATTTTTCTGAAAAAGGTAATGAGGAGATTCAGGTTTACAGAGAGAACTATTGATATGGTATGGAGGCTAATGTTAAACAATTGGTATTCTCGATTAGCCAATGGAAAATACCTTGGATTTTTTCATCATCAAAAGGGTTGAAACAAGGGGATCCTCTTTACCAAACTTGTTCATAATTGCAGCTGAAGTTTTATCGAGAATTTTGAATAGGTTGAATGAGGATGATCAATTCATTAGATATGGAATGCCAAAATAGAGTGAGAAAATCAGCCATCTATCATAGTGGATGTACCATTTTGTTTTCCTCCAGCCACAAAGGATCACTCAAGAAGATGATGAACGTATTGAATAAATATGAGAAGATTTCGGGTCAGCTCATAAATTAAACAAAGAGTTTTGTGTATTTTCATAAGAAAGTTCCTATTGCTGCAAAGAGTAGGATAAAGAGAACCACTGGAATTCGTGTAGGCTCTTTCCCTTTCACGTATTTGGGCTACCCATGTTTTATGGGAGAAAGAGTATTTGTCACTTTGAAGAACTTGTGAAAATGGTAAGTAGAAGGGTGATGGCGTGGCGTAGAAAGTTACTTACATAAGGGGGTAAATATGTATTTGTTTGTAATGTCTTACAATCAATACCTATATACCTAATGTCCTCTATGAATACGCCAAAAGGGGTGATTGACCAGATTCATAAAGTAATGGCCAAATTTTATTGGGGAAAAGTTGTTGGAGTCAAAGGGAAGCATTGGGAGGCTTGGGAGGATTTATGTATTCCAAAGGCAGAAGGGGGAATTGAATTCTAGTCTCTACACACAGTTGCTAATTCATTATTTATGAAATTTTGGTGGAATTTTAAAACTTCATCAGACTTCCTATGGAGCCATTACATGTGGAATAAGTACTGCAAGAAGAAACATCTAGTCATTGCTCAAAGGTCAGGAATTTCTCATATCTGGAGGAAGATGATTCAAATTTGAGAAGAGGTTGAGCACAATATCTGGTGGCAGGTTGAGGCAGGTGAAATAAGTTTTTGGTTTGACAACTGGACTAAGAAAGGAGCTTTGTATTATTTGGAGGATCAGAATCATGGGGAAGAGGAGATTGAGGTTAAGCAGTTCAAAAAATAAGGGAGATGGAATGGTGAGAAACTGAATCAATATGTATCGGTTGAAATGGTTCAGCATATCACAAATAATATCAACCCTACTCTAATAGAGAGAGGAGGAGATAAGGCATGGTGGATGGGAAATACAAGTGGCTAGTTTACTATTTAATCTACATGGGAGTTACTGTGACACAGAAGAGAGCAAAAGGAGATTCTCAAAATCATCTAGAACAATGTGATCCCCTTTAAAATCAATTTCATTTTATGGAGGGTATAGAAAGGAAGAGTCCCTATGGATGATAATTTTAAAAGGAAGAGGATCAACATGGTTTCGAGATGCTGGTGTTGCAAACAATATCATCAAGAGACCATGGAGCATTTATTTCTAATAGCTCTCAAATCTATTAAGCTATGGAAGCATTTTGCTAATTTTATAGGTATAGCAGTTGAAGGGAAACAATTACATCATGTTATGAAGATATGATTGTATATTTAGGCACCAAGCAAAGTGAAGGAAATATACAAGGTGGTACCGGCGTTGATTACATGAGCCCTATGGAAAAGAAGAAATGCAAGGAAGCATGGAGGAGAAAGATCTATACAAGGCATGATATACCAAGTGATCCAAAACATTCAGTTCATGATTATTTTTGTGATTTTCAATTTTCTCTAGTAGAATCTACTAAAAATGAAATAAAGATAAAAGAAAGAATAGATTTGAAAACAGATATTTAAAGTTAAAAGGTGTAATACGTAAATATGCCCTTTAACTTGACCTCAGATCATATTTATGCCCTCCAACTTTGGGTATGAACAAGTAGACACTTAAAATTGTATAAAGTTGAACAAATAGACACACATGTCCTACATGTATTATGCCACGTAGAACTCATGTGGAATAACATAAATATTGAATTAACATACAATGAGTTTTGGAATAAACTATGGAAAATCCTTCTCTCATACTCCTATCTTATTAATATGCAAATCTGAGATGGAAAGTAAATCTATAATTCATTATAATGGTGCAATGTTGAATTTAAAACTATGCTCGAGTCTTGTACCTTGTCCTGAATGAAGGTTTTATCATCCGGGGATGCCAGTTAAATATTTGTCTGCTCTAATAATTTAAGTTTTACACAACCCAAGATTTTGGGTTTTAAATTATCCGTATACTTAAATTTATTATTGATTGGCACGTTTTTGCTAATTAATTCATCTTGTCTCTAGATTAATAAATGCAAATTCTTATGACCTCTTTTCTTTTTTAATGCCTGTTCAAAATTCAAATTTCTGTTATTCATTTTTGCTGGGTTTTTTTCATTGCATCAAGGTAGGCTGCCTACATCACGCCCCTTGAAATGCACCATACCTCTCCTTTGGACCAGCCATTGAAGGATATATAGGTAATCTAAGTTTCAGCTTGGTGTTTGAGAATTGACAGATTTTGACAATTTCTTTAACTTGGTATGCCCCATAAATCACTTGTCTTGTACAAGATTTTAGTGCCACACATGATTGCAACAGGATATACATATATATATATATCTTTTGTGTTTATAAGCAGATATGTTTCAGTTTTCTTTATAAGATCCAATAGCATAAATGAAAGTATTAAACCCAGTCTCTTCATATCAGCAAAGCAAGTAGAAATAGTTGATATTATTACAAGGATCACAAAATCAAATTGCTATCAAGGAAACTAGTTGTGTAAATAACCATCCATGAACCTCAAGGTCTGGAGACCTCCTTTTAACCATTAGACGATGTTCTTAAAAATACTTCAATTTCAACTCTAGGATATGAAGATTATGAGAAGTATACTACTCAAATGAACTCTAAAGTAAGAACAGAACCATTAATTCTCAATTACAAATGTCTCATACACTCTGCTCTGGATCGATTAGAGATGGACTTCTCTTACATTAGATTATGACAATTATGTCTTTCATCAACTTGTTTTATTCAACAAAATGATCAAGCTTTTTAGCCACTGGGGACCAACATCGTGAACACATTTGCTAAAGGCACTACTGGTCGTCTTTCTCAATCTTAAATCTAACTTCAAAAATAGAGTAAGCATGTCAAGGTTATGCCAACAGAGGAAAGGGAACTGAGACAAAAATTCTAAAAGGACATTCCATCTAACTTCATGGTCTAAAAATGAAGCAACTGATACTATGATAGCTATCATTCTCTTTCTTCTTAACTTTGCCTAAAAGACACCCCTACGAAGTTATCTTATAATATGGGATATGAAAGATTCCATTTCCTTGCTTGCAAGTCCTCCGCGGCTAACATATCTCTTGATCTTATTGCTCAACTCCATTACCCTTTTCCTTATCACTCTCCCTTTTTTCATTCCCATGAAAGTCTTGACAGCTTTTCAATGTTAATGTTATCATGAATTCCTCCCGACATACCCAATTCCTGTCAGAGGTTCTAATCTTCCGCAAGTTGGTTACAGAAAATAGCTTTAAATTTCTAGTTGTGATTGATAGGATAATCTTGTAAGAGTTTAAGGGATCTCACTTTCTCTGCTCATTCAATTGTAACATAGACGTACATATTAAATAGATATAGTGGAGATAGACTCCTAATATGATAAGAAGTCGGGAAACAGAGGAAATAAACTCATAATGATATAAGGTTGCTATCCTGCAGATATCCTAACATCCCCCCTCAAGTGAAGATGTGTGTCATCAACAGCGAGCTTGTCATGCAGAAATTGAAATCTTCAAACCGGTAAGATTTTGGTCAATGTGTTTGCTACCTGATCAAGTGAGCTACTGTATCCGACCTCAAGATCCTTCGAAGCCACTTTTCTCTGACAAAATGAAAGTCTAAATCAATGTGCTTTGTGAGTGCATGAAAAATTTGATTAGCAATAAGATAAATAGCAGACATGTTCTCACATCAAAGCTTACGTGTCGAAGGTAGAGGAACATGTAATTCTTTAAGGAGATGTGGAAGCCATATGATTTCAGCCATAGCAGCAGCTAAACCTCTATATTCTGACTTGGTACTAGACAAAGCAATAACCCATTGCTTCTTGGAGAACCATGAGACTAAATTTTGACCTAAAAACACATAGTAATCATGTGTACAACGCCTATCATCTGGACAACTAGCCCAATCGGCATCAGTAAAACCATTGATTAGCAGCTTAGATGATCTCTTGAGATGTAACCCAAGATGTAATGTACCTTTCAAATAACTCATGATTCTTTTAAATGCTTGGAAGTGAGCTTGAGTAGGAGAGTACATAAATTGGCATAATTTATTCACACGCATGAATGATACATTAGGTCGTGTTATGGTCACATACTGAAGAGCGTCGGCAAGACTGCGATAAAAGTCTGGATCATCAAATGAGGTGCTACCAACTTTGGAAAGTTGAAGCCGGCCTCCCACCATAGGTGTTGAAATAGGCTTTGCACCCTTCATGTTTGCACATTGGAGAAGGTCTCTTACATACTTGGTCTGAGTTAGCATTAAACCTTGTGAAGTGGAGTGAACTTCTACTCCCAAGAAGTAATGTAATCTGCCAAGGTCCTTTAAAGAAAAGTTTGAGGAGAGATTATCAATCAGATTTTTGATGAAGGCATCCGAATTTTCGGTGATAATAAGCTCATCAACATAGACCAACAAAATGATGAATATATCACCAGAATGGAAAATGAATAGAGATGAATCAGACTTGGAGACAAGAAATCCAACATGAAGTAAGACACTACTTAGTTTCGCAAACCAATCTCGGGGGGCTTGTTTAAGGCCATATAGAGCCTTGTGAAGTCTACAAACACGTTTTGGATCAACAAGCCCATTAGGTTGAGTTATTTAGACGTCCTCGTGTAATTCACCATATAAAGATGCATTCTTGATGTCGAGTTCACGTAGTGACCAACCTTTTGATAATGCTAAAGTAAGAACCACTCCAATGGTAGTAGGCTTCACTACTGGACTGAATGTTTCATGATAATCAATGTCAACTTCTTGATTAAATCCTTTAGCAACTAAACGAGCCTTGTATCGCTCAATAGAACCATTTGAATGGAGCTTAAGTTTAAAACTCCACTTACTACTAACAATGTTCTATGCATTGGATTCGGGCATGAGGGTCCAGGTACCATTTTGGATGAGAGCATTATATTCCTCTTGGATAGCCTTTCTCCAACTTGCATCCTTATTGGCTTGATAGAAAAAGGTAGGCTCGATGGGTAGAGGAGAATTTGGTGGTCAAGTTGGCTTGAGATTGTGAGTGATTTGGTTTATTTCTAGTGACCATATGGTGTGGGATGTAAGTTGTCACGACCCGAGCCTACACCCTAGATGTGGCCGACACACGAGAACCATTGTTGGTCCCCAAGCGAACCCTAATCCTAACTGACTACAAGCGGAAGACTAAATCAAGCATACACAAGCATTAAACTGAAGGAACTGCTAAATTAATAGTGCATTAAATTTCAAAACTCTCATAATATACTTAGTATTAAACATAAGTATTAAAGAAAACCTCTGAAACTGAAAGACTCTCCAATAATGTCTATCTATAAAGCCTCTACTGGTCAAAGATGAGTGTCGGGACAAGACCCAAGACTACTCAAAATGCTACTAATGCTAAAGAATCATAAAACTAGAGTCCTCCGGAAGCAAGGAGACCTCAATCGAAAGCTGACAATCGAATGAAGGGATCTCAATGAAACTCCTGTTGAGGATCCTAAGTACCTGTATTTGCATCATAAAAGATGCAAGTTGAATGACATCAGTACATTGAATGTATGAGTATGTAATATAGCTGAATAACAAAATAACTGAACTGAATGAAAGGACTACAATAGATAAAATGTACTCAAGCTGGATGTAAAGCAATAAAGGAATTAAATTATTTAAAACTTTACAAAATACTTACTCATCTCTGAACTCAACATAAAAAGTGATATATGAAAATATACTTTACTCTATTTGGGAGATTCTCTAACCGACAACCATCACTATGAGCTACGTGATGATACAACATCCAATCCACGCTTCCAGAATTGTCCTATATCGTACCGGGATATAGAAAGCCTCAACTAAGTGGATCCACTAAGCTATAATGATTCATCTAAAAAGTATGATCCTGAACCCATGTTGGATAGACATGGTTTATGGGGGCTGTGAGTTTTCTGAACTCTCCCCCGTATCGGTGCTCAATACTAATCCCACTAATATATAATGTTTCTCAAATGTATAAAAAACATTGCTCTTTTTCTGGTTTGAGGTAATTTCTCAAACTATCCTCTTAAAAGAGGTAACTGCTCTGAAACTCGTTGTTCTTTTAGAAAACAAGATTTTTCTTTTATTAATGTAAAAATACATTCTGAATTGAGATAATAACTCAAAGAAGGGCCTCTTAGAGAGGTAACTGCTCCGTACTTAATCTTTTTAAAAACTCTTTTACTTTTCTGAAACTCTGCCTTACTTTCTCAAAAAAATATAGTTTAAAGCCATTTTTATTGCGATCTAATCATTGATGACTCGAGAAGTCATACTGCATAAACATTGATGGCATATCTAGATGCCATACTGCTTACACATTGATGGCATACTCGACTGTCATACTAATCATCAATCATAGTTCTCTTCTTAATGTAACAAATAATATGTTTGGGACTACTTAGTTCCCTTTTACTCTTTCTCAGAACTCATCTTTTACTCTTTCTCATAATCAATTTTAAAGACAAAACATTTGTTCTAAAAAGATTCTCAAACTCCTCTTTACTTTCTCAAAACTCAGTTTATACAATAATATTTTGCTTAAAAGGTTCTTAATAGGAATTCAGTGAATACTCAAGAATAGAGTTCATGCTGAAAAATAGTCATGAATAATCAACTCAATAATCACAATACACAATGTATGCCGATTGAATGATTCGAGATAGGAATTTAATAAATCAACATTTCAAGAATTTAGAACTCAATATCAACTCATCTCAAGAATACTGAAATCTAAGGATAGAACCCTAGATTACTCTTTTACTAGTTTGAAAGTAGATGTAGGGCATAAGGACGAACTAGTCAAACACTATGATAACCTTACATACTTGGAAGAACGAAGTTATTGGAAAAATTGAAAGAATGATTGAAAACCTAGCTTTCTCCTCTTGGATCCTTGCTCTAAGACTTGGAAGTGTTAATGAGAGTATTAGGGTTGATTAATATTGTTAAGGACCTTAATTAGATGTAAAAATGTCGTGGGCTAGGCTAAGAAGGGGTGGGAAAAGACTGAACTATCCCTCTTTAAAAGCTGATAAAAACTGTCCACATGAACATCTACGGTTCGTGGTTTGATCTACGGACCATAGATCCCATCCGTGGAATTGATGTTGAATTTTTATGGCTCAAAAGTCCACTTACAGGTCCAAACAACGGCCCGTAGTAGTACATATGGCTCGTAGATTAGATCCGTAGGTTTTGGGTCCCAAAAGTTGACTCTCAGTACTTTATCGATGAACTGACAGGACGGTTCGTCGTTCAACGGACAGACCGTAGGTAGGATCCGTCGTTCACAGACTCAGAAACTCTGATATGACAGTCTCTGGTAAATTGACCATAACCTTTTACTTCTAGCTCGAAAAAAGGAAAACTTGGTGGCGTTGGAAAGAGGACTCAAAGCCTTTTAATTTGATAGGTAATGGGCCACCTAATTCTTTATGAGCTCAGAGATATGCTCATTTGAAGATGACCTAAGTAGAATCTTATGTCAAAACTTAATCGATAATGAAGCTTTCAACTCAACTTTGTGCTAAGAGGTTCTTGTGACCTTATGTCATATCCAAAATCATTCCCACACTAAATAATTGACCTTAACACCTAAGAACAATTAAGAATCACTTGGTATGACCTTATACAAAAATTCAAGAATGGATCGGGTCTTAACTTAGAAATTTTTGAGGTGTTACAATAGTAGTGTTGTGTCGTTCAGACTGAAATTGGTAAAGGTAAAGGGACAACACTCGGTAATAATGGCAAGTCAACAGTGATATTCACCGTCGGAAGTGAATTTGATGACAGTGGTGGAGACTTGGGAGAAGTAGTAGCTTGAAGGGATTGTAATAAAGCACCTGAAGGGGTTGGCTTGATAAGGGATTTTATGGGAGTTGAATGTAAGGAATAAGGAGGTGTTGATGCTAAACAAGGGCCAATTACATGTAACATTGAAGGAACTTGTGAAGGAGGCAGTGAAAACTGACGCAAGCAGTGTACTCTTGTTTAGTGCAAACGGAAAAAATCGACTTATCAAAGACAACATGACGAGTTTCAGAATATGATTTTCTCAAATATTTGGGGATATGATGACTTCAAGGTTACATATAAAATCATGCATATTTTAAGATGATTTTGTTTCATGTATATCCTTCATGAAGATAGTTTTAGAATTCTAGTAATATAGTTTTGTATGATCACTGTGAACGAAAAAAACTAAGAAGCTGATCACTCGATTTATTTATATTATGAGCAACTCAACTAATTTGTATGCTCTTGATTTCTTGTTTAAGTAGATTTCATAACTCTATTATTTGCATAAATTAATGGAGCAAATACAAATAATGGAAAAAAATTGAAGAATCTACATACTGCAGGTAAAATGAGTTTTGTTGTGATACGCGATAAATTGGTTTGTTCTCTTCTTAATCATTAGCTAGTATACGCACTCGCGTGTTGCACAATTTTTTTTAAATGCAGAAAATTTTTAATTTTAAAAAAAGCCAATATGTATTATTGTTCAGTCACAAAAAGTGCATGTGTAATCATATATAATGTTTTTATTTTATATAAGCACTTGATGCTAATAAAATTTTACCCTAATCTATGTGAAGTGAAGATATGTTCTTCAAAGACACCAAACATTATTCTAATAGCTTCTCTTTTTTCTAGTATAATGAGGATCAGTAGCATATGTGGCGTGTAATGAATTGATATTTGTGTTAATTAATTAAAGGTTAAATTCATAGATCAGATTTGAGCCTACTATTAGAAATAATGACTCTATTTTTATCTAAATTCTTAATATAATTTGCAAAGCATATTGCAACCTCTTTAGCACACTCCTCTCTAGTTCAATCTTGCAAGATAATACGATTTTTATTTAATCAATATAATTTCACGAAAAAAGAATGCACAAAAAATTTTCAGTGACAAAAAAGTCATAATTAAATTAATATATACCACATAAAGATAAATTATTTCAGTGAAAAGAAAAATATGAGAGATGAAAAGAATGAGTCATCTCCTACTCCTTTGATTTACTCTGAGTCTTTTCTTTTATTTTATGGATTTTCATTTATTTATTTAACCTTTCTTAAATATGTTGTAGATTTTTAGTCATTAGTAATACCTATAACTTAACACTGATAGATAATATTAGAATTTAGTTTTAAAAATTTTTAAATTAATTCTATATAAACAATTAATATATTACCTTTTATATTAATAGGGTAAAGTTGAGAAATTATATGCACCATCAACATGCTATTATTAGTGAGACGTGAAAAAATATATATGACCATTTCAAGTAAATTTTAATTCAGAATTTTCAAAGCAACAATGTCAATTATTATCTTAGATTTAAATACATGTGAAGAGATTTTACATGGTAGAATGAAAATTTTTAAAAATAATGATAATAAAACTGATAAAAATGAAAATTTAAAACTAACACTTTGTAAGTCATCATCTATTTTATGTTTTATTATATACTCCAACAACAAAGAAAATAATAACTTTTATCCCTTATTAAAAATATTTGTATGAAAATGAATTACTATAAAAAGAAGAGAGAAACAAAGAAAATAGGAATATATACCTTTGCAAAATTTGAAGAACTTTTTTTTTATTAATCTTCTCAATAGGTTAGTGTCATGAACTGAAATCGGGTCATGATTGCGCCTACTATAATTCTCCAGCAGGCAAGCCAAAATTCCAAAATAATTGCAAAAGACAAATATTTAATAGAAGAGAATAAGCAGAAACAGGAATAGTAAAGATACATAACAGGATTCATAGCATCGATATGTAAATACAATACAAAATATACAAAACGAGACTGAAAGTGACTAAGAAAGACAAATTGTACATGAGAACTAATACCCAGACCTGGTGTCCTAGGTACAGTAGCATCTAAGTACAGAAAGGTCATGTACAACAAGTCTATCTAATCAAAATACAAAATACATAGACAAAAACAAAAGAAGGAAAAACAACAAGTTTCCAGATGCCTAGAGATCACCACGATCTGAATCTGCAATGGCCGCGGGAGATCCAATGTTCAATGAGGGTGGCTCGTACTAGAAGTTACATCACAAAAAGATGTAGAAGTGTAGTATGAGTACCAAAAAAAGGGGTACTCAGTAGGTATCATAGGTCAATCGAGCTCAGAAAGATCATATATATATATATATATAAAGAAGCACGCTAGTACTAGCATTGAGATTGATACAAAACTAAAGGTAAATACACACTACTGACGAGAAAAGACAACTACGTTCCCAACTATACAACTCTTTCAATCACAAACAATCAACAATACAATGTGATGTGATGCACATGTTGTCAATGCATGATTAAAGTAAGAAGTTTCCAAATTATTTTGACGGTTGTCCTATGGACCCCCAAAAAACTATGGAACCCGCTTCAGCTCAACTACAAATGTAATAATAGTAAAAACCTGGAATTTAGTCTATGGGCCGCCGGAGCTTATCAACATTGCATACAACTTTGAAAATCATGCATTTCTTTCAAAACACAAATTTCCATCAGTAAAACAATAATCTTGCTCCCTCAGAGCTAAAATAAATAGAAAATATAGTAAAACTAGTTAAATGTCTCAAAAACATCTTTTCTCTCGTATCCCGATACAAATATGCCAAAAGTAGGTGTCATGAGCATGATTTCACATAAGCACAGTCATATCATTCTTAAAGAAATCACACCACACACATAACCAGGTAAACACCCCTCACACCACAATCATACTAACCTGGAACTCCAACCAGTCCAAGTCCAAGGCTTCATACCCAAAACAATACAATCAAAAAAACAATAAACTCATAAATGGCCAAAAAGGCCCACAAACAACCAAATCAACCAACACATATAAAATCTAAGTTTCACGCCACCTAGGAGCATTCTGAGGATCTATAACGACAATCAAGGCTAAGAATCAACCTAAACTAAGGATTATCGGCTAAACAGTATGCTAAATAACCCAAAAATGGCCAAAATATCGACTAACGATCATACAAGCCTAAAGTCTAATCCTAAAACCTTCCTTCCTAACAATCAAATTATTCAATATATATATATAATTCATGCTAAGCCAAGTCTAAAAGAGAAATCATAACCTACCCCTTTCACGCCCCGAGCCTACACCATGGACGTGGCTGGCACTTGAGAACCATTGCTTGTTCCCAAGGGAACCCTAATCCTTGCTGAATATAAGCGGAAGACTAACTCAAGCATACACAAGCACCAAAACTGAAGAAAAGTTTAATACAACTTACTGAATCGTTAAACTATCTGAAAATACTGGGTATGAAACATAAAGTTTTAATTAAAATATATGTAACTGAAAGACTCTCCAAAACTGTCTATCTATGAAGCCTCTACTGTACAAGGATGTCGGGACAAGACCCACGACTCCTCAAGAGAACTACTACTAACAACTTATAAAATTGGAGTCCTCTAGAACCAAGGAGGTCTTACTCAAAGCTGACTAGCGGATGAAGTGATCTCAACGAAACTCCTGTTGATGATCCTAAGTACCTGTATCTGCATCATAAAAGATGCCGGTCAAATGACATCAGTATATTGAATGTACGAGTATGAAGAATTTCCTTATGACACAGTTCTATTGCACGCTTCAGAGTATGAAAGAAGGGAAACTTTTCTTAAATGTCTGTAGTCTCTCATTTATAGAAGTGGGGCCCTCACAACCATAAATAAGATCCTATTGACACGGCTTCATACACACCCTAGGACACTTGTACTCTGAGCTCTGATACCAAGTTTGTCACGCCGTGAGCCTACACCCTTACCGTGGCTGGCACTCAAGAACCATTGTTGGTTCCCAAGCGAACCCTCATCCTAGCTGACTATAAGCGGAAGACTAACTCAAGCATACACAAGCATCAAAACTGAAGAAAAGTTTAATACAACTTATTGAATCTCAAAATTATCTGAAAATACTGAGTATGAAACATTAAGTTTTAATTAAAATATCTGTGACTAAAAGACTCTCCAAAACTGTCTATCTTTGAAGCCTCTACTGTAGAAGGATGTCAGGACAAGACCCACGACTCCTCAAGAGAACTACTACTAACAACTTATAAAACTAGAGTCCTCGGAACCAAGAAGGTCTTACTCAAAGCTGACAAGCGGATGAAGTGATCTCAACAAAACTCCTGTTGATGATCCTAAGTACCTGTATCTGCATCATAAAAGATACAGGTCGAATGACATCAGTACATTGAATGTACGAGTATGTAATATGACTGAAGTGAAATAAATAACTGAACTGAATGACTGCAACAGATATAGCATGAACTCAACTAAATGTAAAGGATTAAAGGAATGAAATCATTTAACTTTACAAAAATACTTACTCAGCCTTGAACTCGACCTAATAAGTGTTATATGAAAATACACTTTAACTTTATTGGGAGATTCTCTAACCGACAACAATCACTGTGAGCTAAGTGATGATACAGCGTCTTGTCCACGCTGCCAGAACTGTCCTATATCGTGCCAGGATATAGAACAGCTGAATTAAGTGGATCCACTAAGCTATAAGGATTCATCTAAAAAGTATGATCCTGAACCCATGATGGCAAGACATTGTTTATGGGGGCTGTGAGTGGTCCGAACTCTCTCCCATAAAGGTGCTCAATACTACTCCTAATTGCTCAAACTATCCTCTTAAAAGAGGTAACTGCTTTGGAGTATCTCAGTACTCATTACTCAATTAGAGAGCAAAGTTTCTCTTTTCTCAATTTAAACTGTTATCTTAGGGAATTACTTAGTTCCCTATACTTTTCTTGAAACTCATCTTTTACTCTTTCTCAGAATCAATTTTTAAGGACAAAGCATTTATTCTAAAAAGATTCTTAAACTTCTCTTTACTTTCTCAATAATAGCTCTTGACTCTTCTCTTAAACTAATTTTAGTTTTGAAAATGCATTAAGTCATAAGAGTAGGATAATGCATGAGTTTTCAATGATAAATGGATCCTATAGCCACAACTTAAAGGAACAGCCCAAATGAACAGAGAAGAAATGGGCCCTGGCTGGCGTACTGCTGGCGTGGGGCGCCATGTCCCAAACTACTGACCATAGTTTGGGGTGTACTGTTGGCGTGGCACGCCAGGCCCCAAAATGTTGATCATTAATCCTTGCACTATGGTGGCGTGCCACGCCAGCCCCCTACCTAGAATTTCTGATGAATTTTCTCACTCAATTTCGAGTCCTAGCTCATCTAGAATCGATTGATTTCTTCCAAACTCTCTTTGATTCACAAACCCAACAAAAAATTATTAAAATCTCACTCAAATTCTATCAAGAATCACCAATCATTCGCAAAAACCTCACCTCAAGAACTCAAAACCTCCATTGATAAATAATGAAACTTAAAACTCAAGAACTCTTCAAGAATACTTATATAAACGATTATATGGGCAAATTAATGAAAAAAACACATGCTTGGTGTGAGGATGAACAAATCCATCACCATGGAAAGCCTTACATACCTGAGAAGAACAACGTTCTTGGCGAAAACCACAATTCTTGAAGAACGCTTGAACTTAGCCCTTTTTCTCTTCTTGAAACCTCGCTCTAAAACCCTAAGTGTTTAGGAATGTGAATAGGTGATTTAGAATCTGATTAGACCCTTACTTGGGTCCGGAAAAACGTGCTAAGCCTAGTGGGAAAAAGGAAAAGACCAAAATACCCATCCGAAAACGAATGAAGCGCCTTAAATAGAGAGGCTTCACTCAAACGGGCATAACTTTTTACTCTCAGTTTGTCACGCCCCGAGCCTACACCCTTGACGTGGCTGGCACTCGAGAACCATTGTTGGTTCCCAAGTGAACCCTCATCCTGGCTAACTATAAGCGGAAGACTAACTCAAGCATACACTAGCATCAAAACTGAAGAAAAGTTTAATACAACTTACTGAATCTCAAAACTATCTGAAAATACTGAGTATGAAACATAAAGTTTTAATTAAAATATTTGTAACTGAAAGACTCTCCAAAACTCTCTATCTATGAAGCCTCTACTGTACAGAGATGTTGGGAAAAAACCCACGACTCCTCAAGAGAACTACTACTAACCCATTATGTGCTGAAAGATATGGTTGTTTAAAGTTGACCTTAGTAGGATCTTAGGTTAAAACTCACTCGGTACGGAAGCTTTCAACTCAACTTTGTGCTAGGGGATTCTAGTGATCTTAATTGATATCCAAAATCATTCTCACACTAATAAATTGACCTTAAAATCTAAGAACAATTAAGAATCACTCGATACGACCTTATACAAAATTCAAGAATGGTTCGAGTCTTAACTTAGAAATTTTTGGGGTGTTACAACCTCGAGGACGAAACATCACCGGAACCTCTAAATCGGAGCTTTTCCCTTCCAAAAGGCCTCCGAGTGATTCCACATTATCAAATTAGTGATGAGAATGTAAAAACAAAAAAAATAATACGCATATCAATAAAAGAATTCAAAAATGAGAAATTGAGTAAAACATACAGTCACGGGACCCGCGTGTGGAATCAAAAAAATGACTCTGTCACAATATCCCAACTAACTTATGGAACTTGTGCCTCGAAAATAGACACAATTCAAGCACCAGAAGAGCCTAAAATAGTCCTACCAATTTAAGACTCAAAGATGATCAAAAAGGGTAATTAAGAGGGAAATTGACAGTACCTTACAATGTTAAGGTTGCCTTTCCTTCCGAACGGGCCAATGAACCTAGGGCTAAGCTTTCTCTTCCTCTGAACCTCATCATTCCCTTCATGGGCCACACTTGCAGGAATACTCAGTCGCCAACCATGAAGTCTAAAGGTCGCACCCTCCGATCAGCATAGTTCTTCTACCTACTCTAGGCAGTACATAGTCACTCCTAGATCACACGAACATTATCCATAGAATCTCGTAGCAAGTCGGTGCCCCATGGCCTAACCTTGAAAGCATCAAGCAAGCCCACCAAAGATTGACAACTCCTATGATGCAATGCCTAGAATGAAGTAATGTAAATACTCAAATGGTAGCTATTATTATACATAAACACAACCAAAGCCAAGAACTTGTCCCACTGACCTCTGAAGTCAATAACACAGTCCCAAAGCATGTTCTCCAAAACATGAATAGTCCTCTCTAACTAACCGTTTGTCTACGAATTGAAGGTTGTGATAAGCTAAGCTCGGGTATCCAACTCCCTTTGGATAGATCTCAAGAAATAGGAAGTGACTGAGTGCCATGATTTAAAATGGTAGATACCGGCACCCCATGCAAACGGATAATCTCTTGAATGCAGATCTGAGCTAACCTCTCCAAACTATAGGTGGTCTGCACCAACATAAAGTGAGAAGACTAATTGTACAATCGATCAAAGATGACCCAAATAGTATCAAACTTCTAAAAAGTATGGGGTAATCCTACCAGAAGTCCATAGCTTTGTGCTCCCACTTCCACTTTGGAATGGGTAGTTGCAGGATCAAACCATGTGGCCTCTGGTGCTCATACTTCACCTGCTGAAAGTTCAAGACCCTAGCCACAAGCGCTGCAATGTCCCTCTTCATGCCACACGATGAGTAGTGTTGTCTCATATCACGATACATCTTCGTAGCATCGGATAGAGTATCTAGAGCAAAGGGACTCCTCCAGGATTAGCCTAACAAAATCTCCAACTCGAGGAACACAAATATGACCTTCATTCCTCAAAACCCCCTCAGGATCTAAGCTTGCCTTCCTAGCCTCACTGCTAAGCACTCTGTCTCGAATAACCCTCAACCTCGGGTCCTCAAACTTCTGTGCCCAAATTTGCTCCATCAAAGAAGATCTAGTCTCTACACAAGTAAGCACCCTATCGGGATAAAATATATCAAACATCCAATTGGCTAAGGATGGGATTTGTTAAGCCAAAGGTCGCTCCTCCATGGATAGAAAGGGAAAGCTCCCCATACTTACCATCATACGGCTCAAGGCATATGCTCAACATTAGCCTTGCCAGGGTGATAAATGATTGTAATATCATAATACTTCAGAGCCTACATGTCACGACCTAAAGTAGACCCTAGATGTGACATGGCGTATAAGACCCCGAGAGGCCCTATACAAGCCACTTAGCATACATCATACAAGATAATAGAAAATCAAGAGATTTAAAAAGACAATTTCAAATCATAAGAGTTTATCAAATGTAGCGGAAGTCTAACATAGTCTCAAAGCCATCTAGTACATCAAGAGTGATCGGGATGTAACACATACATCATATACAATACTAAAAGTAAGTAAAGAAATTAAGCAATAAAGTTCGATCCTGGGAACATGAAGACTCACCAATCTTCATTATCTACTAAGGTAATCTCTAGCCACGGGAATGTGAAATCAGAGCGTCGGACCCTACATTTTTAAAAGAATGTAGGCAAGAGTATGCGTTAGTACAAAAAAGTACCAAGTATGATAGCAATGCATACAAGATATGAAATCGTGCTAAAATGGACTTTTCGTGACGTGCAATGACCAAGCTAAATCATGAGATAAAAGGGTTGAAAACATAAGTCATAAAACATGGTCAATGCGTCAGATACTTCTAGAAGTAACCTTAGTTCATTTTTGTGAGAGATTTTACCATTAACCGACATATAGACCATGCGAGATAAAATATGGAATCCAATGTCTGACCCACATCAAAAAAGGGTGTCCTACTTGCCAAGGTGAGGACCATAAATTTGAGTTAAAGCTAAGGTGGATCCACTAGCTAGGCCACTTAAGGCAAACCTACGGGGGCACATAGTTTAGGGACAAGAGGTTGCTTCTAGAGACTTTTGAGCCTCCAACTCAAGATCCTCAGTGCTAAGAAAAATCCCAAGGAATTAGTCATTAATCATATTCATCTTATTATCCATGGAAAAGTACAACTAGAGCTACCAATCAAAGCTAAAGTTCATTAGTATTGACTATTCATCTTCCATGGACTAGTCCTAGATTACGTCATTTAGAATAGCTCCTTAGCCTTGATTCAAAGTTTAGTTGAAAAAACCTTTCAAATCTAAGAATTCTTTATGTGAGAAAACTCTTTCACAATCATGCTTTCGTGTGTATGTGAGAAATCCTTTCACAACAACAATCACATTAATACTTCACTCTCAAAGCATCCTTACAATATTTACATCATTTTCATAAAGAACATGACTATCTTCATAAACTCATCTTTCATGATTCAAAAGCTTCATCATATAATCAATTCTAGAAAATATGGGTTTCACATGGGTTCATGGGGATTAAACTTAGAAACATGCAATTTCTTCAATTCATGCATAAAAAGACATAAAACAATCAATTAGATCAATATTAAAAGGAACCCATGTCAATTGAATAAAACCCTAACTCAATTGGGGAATCTAAATTTACAAAATTAGAGGATTTAGGAACCCTATGGAGGAAAGGACTCCATTGGTGAATATTATCATACCTTGGAGTCCAAAGCCCTTAAGCAATTGGTGAATTTGAGACTTGATCTTGAAACCCTAACTTGACTTCTTCTTCTTCCTTTTAGAGAGAATATTTGAGAGGATGACTTGATCACTTTTGGAATTTTAAGAGAATGACTTGATTTGGGTGATTTTGGGGGTAAAAGTGTTTATATAGGGCCTAGGGTAGAAGGTAAAATGACATAGCGTTGGTTTAAGACAATATGGAAAAGACTGGAATGACCCTAACTTAAAAAGTGTTGAAACGACTTCAAGGAGGCCTAAGCGGCTCGTCTAGACCACCACTGCCTGTCTAACGGGTCGTGAAGAATTTCTGCCTGACAAGTCTTCACTATTTCGTACATAACGTTTTACTCCGAACATAAAATGAAGCAAACTTAGTGGCATTGGAAAGCGAACTCAGAGATCGTTAATTTTATATGTCATGGGCCACCATATTCAATTTGTGCTAAAAGATATGATCGTTTGAAGTTGACCCTAAACTCTAAGTCTGATAAACCCCCTTCACGGATGACTTCACGGTCCGTGTGGGACTTCACAGGCTGTTTAGACATCCGTGGCCCTTTTTCCAGTGACTTTGGGTCACACCCTACCAACTAGGTGACTTGTACGACCCACTTGACGGGCTGTCAAGTCCACCACGGGTCGTCTGGGTCACTGTCAAGTGGCCCCTGCTTGAGGCAGGTTCTGCAACTTTTCACAAGTGTCCTAACAGACTGTGGTCCCCTACACAGCCCTTCTAGGGCTCCGTGGAGGATTCCATGGTCCATTTTGGGTTCTTGACTTGCCCGATTGACTCCTCTCTAGGCTTTCTCTAATCCGAGGTGTTATAATATCTCCCCATTTGGAACATTCGTCCTCGAATGAGATTTAAAACATCATAAGGAAGGTAGGAGCTAGACCTAGCAGCCCAACATGAATGCAATCACATAAAGGCACATATCAGAGGAGGAAATATCAACTCCAAGCTAAAGCATGTTCATAATACCATTTCATAAGTTCTATATGCAACTCATACTCAAATGCACATAAACATGAAGAAATCAATCAAGTTAACACATTCATGTTTCCTTGACGAAGTTTGATGAATTCAAGTACCTTTGCCTCCCTCATCTCAAGGATAAAGAACCTATCAAAGAAAGCAACCTTAAACTTTTCCCAATCAAGAGGATCTGCATCAGCCGCCCTCTCACTCTTCCATTGTTCAACCACACTTGAGCAATAGCCTTAAGTTGATAAGCAGTCAACTCTGCCTTTTCCACCGGTGTCACTCCCATGATCATTAGCACCTTGTACACCTCATCAATGAAAGCTTGAGGATTTTCCTCAACCTTAGAGCCACGAAACTCTAGAGGATTCCTTCTAGTGAAGTCACTCACTCTAGATGCCGCCGTACCCACATTTGGATTCATGGGGGCCATAGCCTCCCTATTGGCTTGAGTCGTCATGGCATGAGCCAACACTTGAAAAGCAGCCCTAAACTCTGCACTAGTTACTTGGTCAGCTAAAGGGTCAATCGGAACTTGAGGAGCTTGAGGAGATTCTCTTTCGCGTTCCTCCTAACGTATTCTCTTCAAGGGGGGCCATATCCTGAAAAGTATCGGATAGGGATTAGGAGAAAGACATATAGAGTTACACTCTATCGCACGACTTTAGAATAATGAAAGAAGTGAAATTTCCTAAACATCTTATAGTCTCTATTTTATAAATATGGAGCTTTTCACACTCATGAACAAGACTCTACTCGATGTGGCTTATGAGACATCCTAGGACCTTTCTAAACCTTGTGCTCTGAATACCAAGTTTTCCACAACCCAAAGTAAACCCTAGACGTGACATGGCATATAAAACCCTGAGAGGCCCTATACAAGCCACTTAGCATACATCATACAAGATAATAGAAAATCAAACGATTTAAAATGACAATTTCAAATCATAAGAGTTTATCAAATGTAGAAGAAGTCTAACATAGTCTCAAAGCCATCTAGTACATCAAGAGTGATCGGGATGTAACACATACATCATATACAATACTAAAAGTAAGTAAAGAAAATAAGCAATAAAGTTCGATCCTGGGAACATGAAGACTCACCAATCTTCATTATCTACTAAGGTAATCTCTAGCCATGGGAATGTGAAATCAGAGCGTCGGACCCTACATTTTAAAAAGAATGTAGGCAAGAGTATGCGTTAGTACAAAAAAGTACCAAGTATGATAGCAATGCATAAAAGATATGAAATCGTGCTAAAAAGGACTTTTCGTGACGTGCAATGACCAAGCTAAATCATGAGATAAAAGGGTTGAAAACATAAGTCATAAAACATGGTCAATAAAAGCAAACATCTTTAAAACATTTGCGAGGTAGTTCTAGAAGTAAGCTTAGTTCATTTTTGTGGGAGATTTATCATTAACCGACATATAGACCATGTGAGCTAAAATAAAGAATCCAGTGCCAGCCCCACACCGAAAAGGGGTGTCCTACTTGCCAACGTAAGGACCATAAATTTGAGTTTAAGCTAAGGTGGATCCATTAGTTAGGCCACTTAAGGTAAACCTATGGGGGCATATAGTTTACAAACAAGAGGTTGCTTCTACAGACTCTTGAGCCTCCACCTCAAGATCCTCGGTGCTAAGAAAAAATCCCACTGAATTAGTCATTAATCATATTCATCTTATTATCCATGGAAAGGTACCACTAGAGTTACCAATCCAAGCTAAAGTTCATTGGTATTGACGTTTCATCTTGCATGGACTAGTCCAGGCTTACGTCATTTAGAATAGTTCCTTAGTCTTGATTCAAAGTTTAGTTGAGCAAACCTTTCAACTCTAAGGATTCTTTATGTAAAAAAACCCTTTCACAATCATGCTTTCGTGTGTATGTGAGAAATCCTTTCACACAACAATCACATTAATACTTCACTCTCAAGGCATCCTTAGAACATTTATATCATTTTTATAAAGAACATGCATATCTTCATAAATTCATCTTTTATGATTCAAAAGCTTCACCATATGATCAATTCTAGAAAACATGGGTTTTACATAGGTTCATGGGGATTAAACTTAGAAACATGCAGTTTCTTCAATTCATGCATAAACAGACATAAAACAATCAATTGGATCAACATTGAAAGGAACCCATGTCAATTGAATAAAACCCTAACTTAATTGGGGAATCTAATTTTACAAAATTAGAGGATTTAGGAACCCTATAGAGGAAAGGACTCCATAGGTGAATACTATCATACCCTGGAGTTCAAAGTCCTTAAACAATTGGTGAATTGGAGACTTGATCTTGAAACCCTAACTTGACTTCTTCTACTTCTTCCTTAGAGAGAGAATATTTGAGAGGATGACTTGATCACTTTTGGAAATTTAAGAGAATGACTTGATTTGGGTGATTTTGTGGGTAAAAGTGTTTATATAAGGCCTAGGGTAGAAGGTAAAATGACATATTGTTGAGTTAAAACAATTGGGAAAAGACTGGAATGACCCTGACTTAAAAATTGTTGAAACGACTTCAAGGAGGCCTAAACGGCTCGTCTAGACCACCACGGCCCATCTAACGAGTTGTGAAGAATGTCTGCCTGACAGGGCTTCACTATTTTGGGCATAACATTTTACTCCGAACTTCAAATGGAGCAAACTCGGTGGAGGTCGAAAGAAGACTCAGAGATCTTTAATTTGATATGTCATGAGCCATCTAATTCAATTTGTGCCAAAAGATATGATCTTTTGAAGTTGAACCTAAACTCTCAGTCTGATAAACCCCCTTCACGGATGACTTCATGGTCCGTGTGGGGCTTCACGGGCCATTTAGACGTCTGTAGCCCTTTTTCCAATGACCTTGGGCCATACCCTACCAACTAGGTGACTTGTATGAACCACTTGATGGGCTGTCAACTCCACCACGGGCCGTCTGGGTCACCGCCAAGTGGCCCCTACCTGAGGCAGGTTCTGGAAACTCTTCAGAGTGCCCTAACAGACCGTGGTCCCCTACACGGCCTGTCTAGTGTTCTGCGGAGGGTTCCATGGTCCATTTTGCGTTCTTGACTTGCCCGATTGACTCCTTTCTAGACTTTCTCTAATCTGAGGTGTTACACTACAACAATCTACACTGTCTCAGATTAAGATCCTTCAAGATAATAATGTACTAAAAACTATGGTTATCAGTGAATTCCTTACAATGCACTTCACACAAGCAGTACCTCCAAATCTTCAATGCGAAGACTACCGCCACAAACTCCAAGTCATGAGTGGGGTAGTTCTTCTCATGAATCTTCAACTGTCTAGAAGAGTATTTAATAAATCTACCCTGCTACATCAATAATCAACCCAACGCAATACTAAAAGCATCCCTATAGACCATAAACACGTTGCCCTAAGCCGAAAGAGTCAGAATCGGTGTTGAAGTCAACAAGGCCTTGAGCTTCATATATCTCATCTCACACCCCTCAGACCACTAGAAAGTGACTTTTTGAATCAATCTAGTCAAAGGTGCCGCAATCAAAGAAAATTCCTCTACAAACAATCTGTAGTAGCCTGCTAACCTGCTGAAACTCTAAACCTTGGTAAGTTAAGTAGGTATGGCCCACTCACGAATAAATCCTATCTTTGCCAAATCCACCATAATCCCATGTGTCCCAAGAATGCCATGACTCTAGCCAAAACTCACACTTAGTGATTTTGGCATACAAGTGCTAATCTAGCAAGATCTAGAGAACAATCCTGAAATGTTGCTTCCTACTCCCAGAATAAACTAGGATTTCATCGATGAACACTATCATGAAGGAATCCAAATAGGGCCTGAACACACTATTTTTTAACTCTATGAACATTGTTGAGGCATTAGTCAACCCAAAAGACATGACCAGGAACTCATAATGATTTGATCGAGTACTCAAAGCAGTCTTAGGGATGTCTACTGCCCTAATCATCAACTTGTGGTTGCCATATCTCAAGTCTATCTTAGAGAACACCTCTGATTCCTAAAGCTGGTCAAATAAATCATCAATACACGGTATAGGAAACATGTTCTTGATGGTCACCTTGTTCAGCTGCTTGTAGTCAATCCACATACTCAAAGTGCCATCCTTCCTCTTCACAAACAAAATCAAAGCACTCAATGGAGACACACTCGATCTAATGAATCCCATACTCGAGAGATCATGGAGCTGATCCTTAGGCTCCCTCAACTCAGCTAGAGCCATTCGATTTTGAAGAATAGAAATTAGTTGCATGCCCAGCTCAATATCAGATCCATAATTGATATCATGATTAGGAGGGAGACCAGGTAGATTTGTAGGAACACATCATCGAACTCTCTAACCACAGGAACTAACACAAGAGGAGGTGTACCGTACCAGTATCACATACATAAGCAAGATAGGTTAGACACCCCATTCCTACAAACCAACGTATGTGTGCCCTCAAAAAAGTCTGAGAGTTGAGAAACAAAGAATTTTCTTCTGTGAAAGTTCTTTGGAGGAATCAATTGGTTGAGGGCACTACTTGGAGGCCGAAGCCGATATGATGTCCAAGTATCCTCATAATTTTCCCTCCATTCCCGTTTAGCTTGAGGTATTAGTTCCTCATGTTCACTCTTTTGGATTCATACATTTTAGCTATTCTCATGTTTCAATATGCATGCATGTTCATTAAAACTTGATTTTGAGTACATGTTTTAGCTTAGTGTTGGTTACTCTTTAGATTTCCATTTTGATGTGTTTTGATTTCATGTTGGGTTGTTAAATCTCTTTCCCTACTCTATTCATGCTAGCTTGAGTCTCATTGGAGGATGAATGTTCCCAAGGGAGAGATGTTGTAACACCTCAGAAATTGGTAAGCTAAATTGGGAAAGAAAGTTGTAGAAAATTATTATTGGTGCAAGTTCAACGAGGCAACATACGGACCGTACAAGGTCCTGCAGTTCATAAATCATAGAAGTTGGGCTAGATTCTGGAAATTTGTTAAGTCATAGATGGAGGTCTATGAATCGACAGGACGGTCCATAGGAATCTCTACGGGATGTAGGAAGTATCCACAAAAGTGATTCCAGACTTGGTATTTTTGGTGTTTAAGGTTATACAAAAGGTTTGTATGGCCTGTAGAAGGCTGCACGGGCAAAAGATCATACTCGTGGGAAGTAATTTGGAATTGAAGGAATTTTGGTCATTGGGTTCTACTACTACAGGCCGTAGAAAGCACCATGACTTGTAGAAGGGGTTCCGTGGAAAATGTTGAGGAAGTTGGTCTCCAGTACCTTGTTCTAAGGACGACCAGGATGGCTTGTAGAACTTCCTACAGGCCGTAGGTCGGTCTGTAGAGTCCCTTCGGTAGTTTTTAAGTCATGGTTATTGGATATTTTTTTATCCTTTTAACTCCTAAACTATGTCAGTTTTGACCCTATAACTTATCCCTATAACTGATTTTACTCTTCAAACATTACCCATTCCCTCCCATTCACTCAAACCCTCAAATTTTCTCAAAGGTCTTCTTATCTAATTCTCTCTTAAGGCTCTCAAGGAAGATTTTAGGGTTCTTTATTCTTCAAGGTTTCTTCTTCAATCTCTAGGGCTTTGATTACCCAAGGTATGTGGGAACTTCTGTAACACCCCAGAAATTTCTAATCTAAGTTTAAAAGCATTTTTCATTTGCGTATAAAGTCGTATCGGGTAATTCTTAAATTTTGTTTAGATGTTAAGGTCAATTCTTTAGTGTGAGAATAATTTTGAGATGAATTAAGGTCACAAGAATCCCCTAGCCCAAAGTTAAGTTAAAAGCTTCCTTACCGATTAAGTTTTAATATACGATTCTACTTGGGTCAACTTCTAATGGCCATATATCTTAGAATATGAAGAGTTATATGGTCCATAACACATCAAATTGAAGGTATTTGAGTCTTCTTTCCAACACCACCAAGTTTTCATCAATTGAAGTTCGGAATAAAAAGTTATGCTCATTTTACTGGACACTATCTTGCCACTCGCTGGCCACGCGGCTGAGGCATTTTCCGTGCGGGCGCACAACGAGGCAGCAGCTAATGCCTTCCTGCGTGGTTGGCTGCGCGCCTAAGGCATTTTCCGCATCGGCGCGTGGGCATCTGTGTCTTTTTAAAAAAAACCCAAATACGTAGTTTACCTCCCTAGTTCATAAATTTACCCTAGAAAGAAAAGGTTTCAAGAAACTAACTTCCTCCAAGGTGCATTCATCATCCAAGGTAAGATTTGACCATAGAAATTTATAATTATTTCATCTTAATGCAAATTAATAACTCCTACTCATGAAATTCATAGATTTTTCAAGAACGCTCCTCAAGAACTCATCTCAAAGGTTCAAGAAACAAATTCTTGTCATCTTTTCATCCGAAGATCTCACCTTTCTCATGAATTTGGAGCGTATAAGCTATGTAACACTGTTCATAGTGTTGGACTAATTCGTCCTCACGCCCAACATCTCAAATAAATCAGTATCAAGTTGAATCTAGAGTCCTACCCTCAGTTTTATGAAATTCTTGATATGAGTTATGTTCTTGTTCCAAATTCTAAATTCTTATATTATGAGATTGCAATATTATGTGCATTGAAATCCTTGAGTTGTTGTTCATGCTTATATTTCACATTAACCCTAGTTGATGAGATTTTTTTATTGAAAGTCTTTGTGCGTTTATTTCTATGCATTGATTTTAGAATTTTAAAGTGAGTTCAAGAGTATTTTAAAGTATCTTTTTAGAAGAATTTAAGGGAACACAAATGGTTCCAAAAAAGCTATTTGAAGAATTTAAGGGAATGCAAATGGTTCCAAAAAAGCTATTTTTACATAGAGAAAATAACTACTATTTTTAAGAAGAGTATAAATAGTTTTCAAAAGCAGTTCAACCAGATAAAGAGAAGTTCAGTTACCCCTTAAAGAAAGTATTATTTTTCACATTAAAAAGAGAGTATTATTTTCATAAAAGTATAAAGAATTTTCAGAAAGATTGAGTACAGTTCAGTTATCTCTTAAAGAGGCCTTTTTGAGTAATTATGTCAACCTAATGAGTATTTTACATGAGCATAAAGTTATATATTTTTGGAGTAGTATTGAGCACCGATATGGGGGAGAGTTTAGATAACTCACAGCCCCCATAAACTACGTAGCCAGCGTAGATAGGATCGTACCGCAAAACAGATGACTCCTCACCTGCCTCAAGAAGGCTTTTTAGTGGATCCATCAGTTCAGCTGCTTTCTATTCTCTGGCAAAGTATTGGGCGGCTCTGGCAACGTGGGTAAGATGTTATATCATCGTGAGGATCATAGTGATGGTTGCTGGTTAGAGAAACTTCCAGTTAAGTATATATATATATATATATATATTGCATTTCAGTATTTACTTGTATTGCATCTATACAGTAAGAGCATTAAATGATTTTCATCGTGACTTATGTTATTCTTCAATTGAGCTACTTTCAGCCTTTTAGTTCAGTTATTTATTTTATTCAGCCCGATTACATACTCGTACATTCAATGTATTGATGTCATTCGAGCTGCATCTTTTCATGAAGCAGATTCAGATACTTAGGATCTTTAACAGGCGTTCCGTTGAGATCACATCACCCGTTCATCAGTTTTTGGTGAGACCTCTTTGCTTTCGAAGGACTCCAGTTTTATGATTTGTTAGTAGTAGCATTTTGAGGTGTCTTGAGTCTTGTCTCGACACCTATCTTCATACAGTAGAGGCTTCATAGATAAACAGTCTTGGTTAGTCTTGCAGTATTCAATTTCAAATGTTTTATTTAAAAACTTATATTTCATACTCAGTGTTTTTTAGATAGTTTTGAGATTCAATAAATTGTTTTAAAAAATTTCTTAAGTTTTGATGCTTGTTTATGCTTGAGCTAGTCTTTCGCTTAGTAGTCAGCCAAGACAAGGGTTTACTTGGGGACCAGCAATGGTTCTCTAGTGCTGGCCACATCCAGGGTGTAGGCTCGGGGCGTGACAATCTTGGTATCAGAGCACAGAGATCAAGTGTTCTAGGGTGTCTATGAAGCCATTTCAGTAGAATCTTATTTATGGTTTTGAGGGCCTCACTTCTATAAATAAGGGACTACAGACATTTAAGAAAAGCTTCCCTTCTTTCATACGCTAAATCGTGCAATAGAACTGTACCATAAGAAATTTATTTATACTCGTACATTTCTCAAATCCAGTTGACTATCCCTCATACTCAAGGTGATTGGAATAGCAAAGACCAAGTTTTTTATTGATAAGTTACTCTAAGATAAAGTCTTCAGAAAGTAAAGATATTGCACATGGATTGAGAGAAGCCCGTTGTGTGCATTAAGTGTATTGATTCAAAAGAATTCACCCTTCTTCATATGAACTGGGTGTTCGAGCTAAAAGAAAGATGTGCTCTCATATTCTCTTCGCTAAACCTTGTTCCAGATGAGACGCTTAAGAGGGAAGTGTATTCTAGAATGTTTGAGTAGTATTTTCACCCAAAAGATAGTAAGAGTTACGATATTATAAGCAGTAGTAGTAAAAGTGCCCAGGGTTAGAAGAATGCATTTAGAGGTGTGGTAACCTAAGAAATGGGGATAGTTATAGAGTAAAGTGTATAGTTGCACTCAGGCACCTATTAAGTTATTAATGAGGCGTTTTCCCTTATGGGTAGGCTAAGAAGTGATGATTTTGTGTAGATTTCATGATCGAAGGTAGATGAATAGTTACTAGTCACGATGAGTTAGAGTATACTTTAACTAGAAAAGAGTTTATGATGAGGTGTCAATTCATTTGTACCAACCAAGTATAGGTGTTGAATAAAAGAGCCGAGTCTTGTGATGCAATAGATTTAAGCTAGGCTTATAATTTTGTAAAAGGGAGCCACATGGTAATCAGATATTATAAAACTAAATAAGTAATGATGTATAGTAAATGGGTAAATAGTACTTAAGTTATTAAAGGAAATGTGACGATAATCTGTAAATAGGTAGGCTGTGAGATAAAGATTGACTACTTGTCATAAGGTCTTAGTGGTCGAGTGTTTCTTAATTTTATCTAGAAGTTATAAGTTAGTATAGTGTGTGAGTAATTATATTGATATCTATGTTTAGTACTAGACATTAAGATTGAATTTGAGATGAGTGTCGTGATAAAAGGAATGGCAATATAAGGGTGGTGATGTTAATTTTGAGATATGATCTAGTAGGTTTGACATGAAGTAGGTGAGGAATTAAGGTGCTACTTTTTTATAAATATGAATGGTACAAGTGTGGTATTATGACTCTTAGATAAGAGCAATGAAGTCTGGCTAAGTCATTTGATTAGCAAGACCATTAAGAGGTGTACCTGAGATCGTAGGTAGCCAGACAAGGTTCCAATTAAGTTAATGATTTTTCATGTGTGCCTAGATAGTATATTTGAGTTGTCAAAGTGGAATAGGATGATGTAAGCATTATTTATTAACCTTAAGAGTTTGGTCGGAGAGATCATGTAAAGTCAATTATGAGACTTTCAAATATAGTTCAAGTTTCCTCCAGTAAGCTAGATATGAACTTAGAAGGATGGTATTAGTGGGCTAAGAAGGAGAAGTCAGACTATTAAGAGTTAGACTAAGCGTCTTTATAAACTAATGAGAAGAGGTTAAGAGAAGTATCTCAGAATAAAGCCCTAGAAGGCATCATAGTACGTGCACATAGAGATTTTAATAGCCATGAGATTAGCATTTCCCGAGTATTAGAGTAAAGCGAATATAGACTAGTTTAGAGAAGATGGAATAGGTACATAGACTTATAGTATGAGCTTCAGAACTAAGGGAGAGATGATAAGGTGAGGAACCAAGTCAATTGTTAAGAATCAAATAGCGATGTGTTCAGAAAGAGTTATAGTGTTACATCAATCCATTCATACTCTAGTGTATGCCTCAAAGTTAAGTCATTACAACATCCAGTTAATACCTCTAATATCATAATTGTGTTCAGGACTATGCTCATACACTTCAGACAGATTCACATCTATGCTCAGTTTCCCGAATGAGGGGCAAATACTTTAGCCCATTAGTCTCAATCTTACTCCATAAAGTTGTGAATATCAGCCTCATGATATGAATCTAATCATATAAGCACTCATGTCTCATAGTATGTTCATTCTCATGAATTCATGACTTACTCTAAATGGCTTGCAACAAAATGTTATGTCATGCATATTCTTATATCATATTTCTCAAATGAATCGTGCTTATGATCTTTCGCTCTAAAGCTCTTTCAGTGATCCTTTTAAGTTTTAAGAGTGATGTTGTTGATAGTACATTTGTGATGATAGATAGGTTGATGTTTCTTACTGTGATAGTGATGGTGTGCTTCCATCTAAGGTTATAAATGTGGAGGGGGAAGGAGATGAGGTTTTATGATGAGTAATAGGTAGATGAGAATAGTTAGTCGGTTTCCTGGTAGTAATGCTTGGAATTTCAGCTGGTAGAAATGATAGGAAAGTGGTAAGTCTAAGAGGACTTGGTTACCTAGAATTACATGAAGTGGGTATAGTAATAAGCTTGAATGTGGTGTTGAAAGTAAGTGGATAATTTCATTGTGCAACTAATGAATTCTTGATTAGAACTTGAGGTATGTTGAATGAGGTGGTAAGAAGAAGTAATATTCTTGGAATGACAGTGCCAACATGTATAGATCATGATTACATGATTTAGATTAGTATGATCATCTTATGTGTATCACCTTCTGATTTAGAGTTAGGCTTGAACACAGTACGTTAAAAGCGAGCATGCAATTAGACTTAGATCTTGTAAGAGTAGTCATATACCTATGAGTTGCAGTTAATGAGGTGTAGTATTCATAAAGGACGGCATGTTAAGAGGTGTGGCA
The DNA here is from genome assembly GCA_018342035.1 of Solanum appendiculatum. Taxonomy (NCBI): domain Eukaryota; kingdom Viridiplantae; phylum Streptophyta; class Magnoliopsida; order Solanales; family Solanaceae; genus Solanum; species Solanum appendiculatum. Next base: position 88,703 of record JAGDQO010000627.1, on the reverse strand, counting down.
AGGCGTGAAAGTTAGTAGTCGTATCACTTTAGGCAGAGTATTCCTATCATATTCTTACTTCGTGCCTAGATACCCTTGTTTCGTGTTAAATAGCTTCTGATAGAGTGTGACTATGTTCAAACCCATATCGTTCGTGACTTATGTTCTAAAGAGAGTTTCAAATCCATACTATAAATCAGTTCCATCTATTTTGGTAGATAAGTTCAGAAGTCAGAAAGAAAGTAAAAGTAATTATTTTCCTTTCCATGCTCGATTTAACCATTATTCGAGGATGAATGATTCCAAGGGGGAGATATTGTAACACCCCAGAAATTTCTAATCTATGTCTTGAACAATTCTTCATTTGCGTATAAAGTCGTATCGGGTAATTCTTAAATTTTGCTTAGATGTTAAGGTCAATTCTTTAGTGTGAGAGTAATTTATAGATGAATTAAGTTCACAAGAATCCCCTAGCCCAAAGTTAAGTTAAAAGCTTCCTTACCGATTAAGTTTTAATATAAGATTCTACTTGGGTCAACTTCAAATGACCATATCTATTAGCATATGAAAAGTTATGTAGTCCATAACCTATCAAATTAAAGGTATGTGAGTCTTCTTTCCAACGCCCCCAAGTTTGCATCAATTGGAGTTCGAAATAAAATGTTATATCCATTTTACTGGACACTATCTTGCCACGCGGCTGAGATATTTTCTGCGCGGGCGCGCGGCGAGGCAGCAGTTAATGCCTTCCTGCATGGTTGGCTGCGTGCCTGAAACATTTTTGGCACGAGCACGCGGGCGTCTGGGTCTTTTTAAAAAAATCCCAAATACGTAGTTTAGCTCCCTAGTTCATAAATTTACCTTAGAAAGAAAAGTTTTCAAGAAACTAACTTCCTCCAAGGTTCATTAATCATCCAAGGTAAGATTTGACCATAGAACTTTATAATTATTTCATCTTAACGCGAATTAACAACTCCTACTCATGAAATTCATAGATATTTCAAGAAAGCTCCTCAAGAACTCATCTCTAAGGTTCAAGAAACAAATTCTTGTCATCTTTTCATCCAAAGATCTCACCTTTCTAACGAACTTGGAGCGTATAACATATGTAAGGCTGTTCATAGTGTTGAACTAACTCGTCTTCACGCCCTACATCTCAATTCAGTCAGTAGTAAGTTGAATCTAGAGTTCTACTCTCAGTCTTATGAAATTCTTGATATGAGTTATGTTCTTGTTCCAAATTCTAAATTCTTATATTATGAGATTGCAATATTATGTGCATTGATATCCTTGAGTTGTTGTTCGTGCTTATATTTCACATGAATCCTAGTTGATGAGATTTTTTTTATTGAAATTCTTTGTGCATTTATTTCTATGCATTGATTTAGGAATTTTAAAGTGAGTTCAAGAGTATTTTAAAGTATCTTTTTTGAAGAATTTAAGGGAACACAAATGATTCCAAAAGTGCTATTTTCACATTGAGAAAAAAACTACTATTTTTAAGAAGAGTATAAATAGTTTTCAAAAATAGTCCAGCCAGATAAAGAGAAGTTCAGTTACCCCTTAAAGAATGTATTATTTTTCACATTGAAAAGAGAGTATTATTTTCAGAAAAGTATAAACCATTTTCAGAAAGATTTAGTACAGTTCAGTTACCTCTTAAAGAGGCCTTTTTGAGTAACTATCTCAACCTAGTGAGTATCTTACATGAGCATACAGTTATATATTTTGGGAGTAGTATTGAGCATCGATATGGGGGAGAGTTTAGATAACTCACAGCCCCCATAAACTACGTAGCCCGCGTAGATAGGATCGTACCGCAAGACGGACGAATCCTCACCTGCCTCAAGAAGGCTTTTTAGTGGATCCATCAATTTAGTTGCATTCTATACTCTGGTAATGTATAGGGCTGCTCTGCCAATGTGGGTAAGACGTTGTATCATCGCGAGGCTCATAGTGATGGTTGTCGGCTAAAGAAACTCCCAAGTAAAGTATATTTCTATATATATATATATATATTAGTTCAATATTTACTTTTATTGCATCCATACAGTAAGAGCATTAAATGATTTTCATGGTGACTTATGTTATTCTTCAATTGAGCTACTTTCAACCTTTCAGTTCAGTTATTTATTTTATTCAGCCCGATTACATACTCGTACACTCAATGTATTGATGTCATTCAACCTGCATCTGTTCATGATGCAGATTCAGGTACTTAAGATATTCAACAAGCATTCCGTTGAGATCACATCATTCGTTTGTCAGCTTTTGGTGAGACGTCCTTGCTTTCGGAGAACTCCAATTTTATGATTTGTTAATAGTACCATTTTGAGGTGTCGTGGGTCTTGTCCCGACACCTATCTTTATACAGTAGAGGCTTCATAGATAAACAGTCTTGGTCAGTCTTACAGTATTCAATTTTAGATGTTTTATTTAAAACTTTATATTTCATACTCAGTGTATTCAATAAATTGTTTTAAACATTTTCTTAAGTTTTGATGCTTGTGTATGCTTGAGTTAGTCTTCCGCTTCGTAGTCACTCAAGACAAGGGTTCGCTTGGGGATCAGCAATGGTTCTCGAGTGTTGCCATGCCCAGGGTGTAGGCTCGGGGCGTGACAACTTCATCAATAGATCTTTTCATCCATTGTGTCCCAAAAGAAACTCAATATCTCTTATTGAATTCTACCCAATTTCAAGGGTTTCATGTGATTCTTCATGGGTTCAATTAATTTTGATTCGATTATTTATATTTGATTTTATTATGCATGATTTGATTCAATCACATGTTTTCCAATGCATTTCATATGAACCTATGCTATATGTCTATGTTATGATTATGAAATATGTTATTGAAATTATACATGCATCATGAAATTGAGGGATTTATGAATGAAGGATGTTTTTAGATAAAGTATCAAAATGTTTTATGAAAGGCTGCTTCCAATTGAAGTATTATCACTATGAAAGATGATCATGATTTAAATGCTGAGATAAGTGTCTTTATGAATATGTTATGAAATCATGATTTTAAAAGGTGCTATTCTGTGATACGAAGTTTATGATTTGGATTGGTTTTACTAGATTCTTCCCTTTCTAAGTATTACGATTATGATATGATTAAGCCTATTTTTATTTTGGGATTTTACTTAGCACTGAGAGGACTTTGAGATGGAGGCTTTCCCGTTAGTAGAGGTTGAGTCTCTAGTAGCAATCTCTTTGTTCCATAACTATGAGCCCCCACAAGACTTGCCTTAAAAATACATTATCTAGTGGATCCACCTAAGTTAAGAGTATATGGTCCTTACCATGAAAAAGTAGGACATCTCTTTTCGGTGTGTGAAAAACACAGGATTCCATGTTATAGCTCACATGATCTATGCTGGTTAATGGTAAACATTCCCCAAAATAACAATGTTTTATTCAAATGATTTACGACTTCCTTAATGGTTATGACTTAACTTTTTTATGCTTTCTAAATATTGCATTGGCCTTGTCCCATGATTTATGATTTAGCTTATTAGGCTTTGGTACATTCTACTTGGTCATGCATTATCATGTTTTGTACTATTCATATTTTCATGCTTATGTTTTATGCATTTTCCTTATACTTGGTACATTCAAAGTACTGATGCATACATCTCTTGTGCCTATTTTATTTTATAATATAATATCTGACATTCCTCCATCTGATCATGGCTAGACCGGATAGCTCAGCATTGCTTTGGGATTGGTGAGTCCTCATGGTTCGAGGGCAGGGCCACTATCAGTTTACATTTCTTTAATGTCATTTAGTTTTCAGATTGTTCTTGGTTTAGGGGCTTCTCCTAACCACATTATGATTAGTAGAGGTTTTTCTCAGACATAGTTGATGTTCTATGTATTTATTTATGTACTTTGTTTGGTTTCTCTTATGAATCAAAGAGTTTTGACACTTATATCTTGATTCAATGTTATATTCTCTTTTATTGAAATTCATAGTGTCATGCTTATGTCACTGGCTAGTTTAGGGCCTCTCGAGGTCCTATTCACCATGTCACATCTAGGGTGTAGTTTGGGTCCTGACAATCTGACTAACGTTCTACCAGCTCAACCTCTATAATGGGCTTTGGCGATGGTGCCCGCTCCTGACCCCGAACTGGTGATGCAGCTTGTGGTCTACCTCTACCTTTACCCCTTGCCAGGGGCTCTGTCAACAGGTGCAGGAGGCCCTTGCCCACCCGTGGACGATCTCGTCCTAGCCATCTCAGAAAGAATGAAACAAATGAAGTTGCTTCAATGAAGAACGCACGATAAGAAACAAGTCAAAGGGAAGTATTCCTAAACATGTCCTATAGCCTCTCAAAATATGATAAAGACGTCATCGTACCGATCCGTGAGACTTTACTAGACACTTGCTTATGCACTAGTAAGACCGGTGAAGCTAAAGCTCTCATACCACATTATCATGACCCAAAATTGGGCCATGATGGCTCCTACTATAAATCCCCAGTAGGCAAGCCAAAAACCCAAAATAATTGCGGAAGACAAACATTTAATAGAAGAGAATAAGTAGAAACAAGAATAGTAAAGATACAGAACAGGGACCATAGCATAGATATGTAAATACGATACAAAACATACAAAATGGGCCTGAAAATGACCGAAAAAGAGAAACTATACACCAGAACAAATCCCCGGACCTGGTGTCACCTGTACAGTAGCATCTAAGAACAGAAATACTATATACAACAAGTCTATCTGATCAAAATATAAAATACATAGATAGGAACAAAAGAAGAATAAACAACAATCTCCAGACACCAAGAGCTTACCACGATCTGAATCTGCAACGTCCACAGGAGATCTAATGCTCAATGAGAGTGGCTCGTACTGGGATTTGCATCATAAAAAGATGCATAAGTGTAGTATGAGTACCAAAATATTGGGTACTCAGTAGGCATCATAGGCCGATCGAGCTTCGAAAGATCATGTTTAAATATAAAGAAGCACGATAATATTAAAAGAGAGACTCATATAAAATTGAAGGTAAATTGACTTTACCGATGAGAAAAGGCAGTAACGGTTACAACTATACAAGTCAATCAATCATAGATAACCAATAATACAATGAGATGAAATTCACATGCGGCCAATGCATTATTAGAGTAATAAGTTCTGAAATTATCTCATTGGTTGTCTCGTTGAACCCCTCAGACAACTACGGAACCTGCCTCAACTCAACTATAGATGTAATAATACTAAAAACCCTATAATTTCTTCGGGCCCCCAGAGCTTACCAACATATGCATAGAACTTCAAAAGTAATGCATTTATTTCAAAACCCAAATTTCCATCAGTAAAAAAGAAATCCTGCTCTCTTGGAGTTGAAACAAGTAGAGAACATAGTAAAACCAGTTAAGTGTCTCAAAAAGATATTTTCTCTCATATCTCGATACAAATATGCCAAAAGCAGGTGTTATGAGCATGATTTCACATAAACATAGTCATAACAGTTTTAAATTAGTCACACCACACACACAACCAGGTAAACACCCATCATAGCATCGTCGTACTAACTTGGAACTCCAGTCAGTCCAAGTCCAAGATTTTGGGCCCAAAACAATATTATTAGTGTAGCGATAAACTCAAAAATAGACAAAAAGGCCCACAAACCACCAAATCAACCAATGCTCATAAAATCTAAGTTTCACGTCACCTATGAGCATTATAAGGATCTATAATGAAAGCCAAGGCTAAGAATCAACCTAAATTAAGGCTTATCGACTAAACACTAAGCTAAATAACAAAAAAAGGGCCAAAATATCGACTAAGGATTATGCAAGCCTAAAGTCTAATTCTAAAAATTTCCTAACTATAAAACTGCTATATATATATATATAATTCTTGCTAAGCCAAGTCTAAAAAAGAGAATCCATAACCTACCTCAAGGCCGAAATTGCACCTGAACCTCTAAACCAGAGCTTTTTGCCATCTGAAGGGCCTCTAAACAATGCCACGCCATAACATTAGTGACGACAACAGCAAAACAAGTAAAATGATACCCATATCAATAAAAGAATTTGAAAACAAAAAATTGAGTCAAAAATATAATCATGGGACCCGCGCTTGGAATCACAAAAATGAATCTATCACAAAGTCCTAACTAACTCAAGAAACTTATGGCCCAAAAATGGGCACAATCCGAGCACCGAAAGAGCCTAATATAGTCCTACCAATTTAAGACTCAAAGATGATCAAAAAGGGTCATTAAGAGGGAAATTGATGGAAACTTACAATGTTAATGGAGGAATTAAAAACCGGAAGACATGCCCATGCAATCCCCCGATAATTCCCAGCCAATACCACTAAAATTATCCAAGAAACAAGCTCCTAAATTGCCTAAGGACTATGTTCTTTCTAAGAAATGCATGCTGAAATTGGGATAACTGATTTAACTCAACAAAACTATTCATCGTGTTGATCAACCAAGCTGGTCTTCACGATCGGGTGGTCCCTATTCACTGTCACAATAAGAAAGAGTTGGTGCACTAACATCAACTACATTAGCTCAACTCATAGTTGGGAAAATCCCCCTATGAGGGCTCGATTCGTTCGGAATCACACGAATGCAAACGAACTATGCTACCCCACCAAAAATAATATTTCAGACTCAAAAAAATCAACTAAATAACCAACAGAATTCATCTCGTTAGAATGGTGACTCAAGTCAACAGTTACAAGGCAAACAAATTATCAAAATGATAAAGACCACAAAATCATCCTGATCAACTCGGGATCCAAACCAAAAGTCATTCTAGATTAAACTCGGTATTTCAGAGCTAACTGTGCTAACAAAATTCTCATTTGAGCACATTTTCCAAGAATGTTAACCAAAGTCAAACTTTAGCAAAACTTTCAAAACTAAAATGCATAATAGTTTGTCATGACCCAAAGTATACCCAATGTGTAACATGGCGTATAGAACCTCGAGAGGCCCTACACAAGCCACTTAGCATATATTATACATGATAATAGAAATAAAGATTTCAAATGAAATAGTCTTAGATCATAAAAGAGTTCTGACAAAGCGAAAATCTAACATAAGTCTCAATAAGCCATCTAAACATCAAAAGAAGTGGTTAGGACATAACCCATACACCACATATATCATTCGAAAACTAGAAAGACATAAAGCAAGCAAAGTGTCTCGGTCCTCGAAACATGAGGACTCACCAAACTCTTTAAATCCGAAAGAATCAACTAGCCACGAGAGTGAGAGGTATGAGCGTCAGACCCTACATTAATGAGACAATGTAGGAACAAGTATGCATGAGTACATGGAATTTACTAAGTATGGGGAAATATGCATAAAATAGACATGGTAGCATGAATGACTTAAAACATGTAAGTCATGACAAATATTTGAATATTTAAAAGCTTAAAGAAGCAATGACATGTAAATCATGAAATATAATCAATACATTGAAATAAGAGACATAAGAAAAGCTTTGAAGAAACATAGTCATTTTGTGGGATATTAACTTTAACCGACAAGAAGACCATGAGAGCTATGTTAGGGAATTCAGTATATTCCTCATATAAAAAAAAGGGATTCTACTTGCCAAGGTAGAATCCGTACATATCATCTTTTGCTAAAGTGAATCCACTAGCTAGGTTATTTACGACAATCCTACGGGAGCAGGTAGTTTGGGACTAGAGGTTGCTACTAGAGAATATCCTATTTGAACCTCCATCTCAAATTCCTCACGGTTCTGAGTCTAAATCCCAATGGAATAAATAGAATTTTAATATCAATGTAACATAGGAAAGGCAATCATCAATACAAATCCACATCTTAAAGACCAAAACATAGAATAGCTCCTTAAATTGCAATTTGGTATAGGTTAGAAAACCTTTCACGAAAGTGAATCCATATATGAGAAATACCTATCACAAATCATGGTCATATTCGTATGCAAGAAAACTTTTCACAACAACATTGATACTTTCATCTAAAAGCACCTTATCATCATAAACATCATTTTCACAAGACATGCATAATCTTCCAAAATTCATAGCTCATAGGTTCATAGGTTCATAGTTGATAATCATGAATCATGCATGGGTCTGTAAAATTTCAACTAAATATCATGTATTAACACTAAATCATGCATTAGAAGACTTAATCAATAATAATAAATCATAATTGAATGAGACCCATAAAGAACTAAGAAGAACCCTAATTTGATCAATTAAAATTAATTTGATAGAATTAAAAACCTTGGGGACCCATAGAGGAATGGACTCCATGGGTGAATACCCACATACCTTGATACTCAAAGCCCAAGATGAATGGTGAATTGGAGACTTGGATTGAACCCTAGCTCTTCTTCTTCTTCCTTAGATTGAGAGGGAAATTGGGGGAAAATTTGGTTAGGTTTTTGGGGAAATAAGAGAATGGGTGTTTAAGTGGGTAATTTAGGAATTGAAGGCTATACATAGGGCTTAGGGTAGAAGACAAAGCGACATAATATTGGTTTAAAACAATTAGAAAAAGACCCAAAATCTTCTTAAAATAATTGCTGGACTCAATACGGTCCGTACTGGTCAATCGTAGACCAAGTACTCGGACCATTAATTTTACTCATTTTCGATGAGATCCATCTACGTCCCTTAAAACCTTCTACGGACCATAGACCCAGCCCGTAGAACTCAACTTTGACCTCAAAATTTGACTAAGTATGGGACTTTTCTACTAGACCTATGTACGGCCCGTAGATCATTCAACGGACCGTACTGGTCAATCATAAAAAAATACTGGAACTTGATTTTCAAAGAAACTTTCCCCACTTCCTAGGAGACCGGTCTACGACCTGTAGAACTTCTATGGACTATAGACAGGTCTCATAGAATAGGACTTGTAGCCCAAAAACATGCAAAAAAATTCTTTTCGAAACCCGAGGTGTTACAATATCTCCCCCTTGGGAACATTCATCCTCAAATAGGACTCAAGCTAGCATAAAATAGTAGGAGAGAAACTAACAATCCAACATGAATATAACTTCATGAAAATGCACATGACCAATGAGGACCATCAACTCCAAGCTAAACATATTCAAAACATCTTTTCATAAGGCATACATGCAAATTATGCTCAATTGCACATAATCATGAAGAAAACAATCAAGCAAATTCAAAATCTCAAAAATCAAACTTTCATGAGCATGCATGCATGAGGAAACATTTGAATGACTAAGATACATGAAACCAAAAGGATGAACCATGCGGAGCTAAATACCTCAAGCTAGAGTAGAGATGGAGGGAAAGAGAAAGGGTTAACGGGACATCATATCTGCCTCCCAAGTAGCACCTTCAACCCTTTGATTCCTCCACAACACTTTTACAGATGCAACTTCCTTATTTCTCAACTATTTAAATTGTTGGTCCAAAATCTCAACTGAAACTTTTTCATAAGAAAGGATTTCCTTTATACCAAGTTTCTCCAATGGTACAGTAGATTTTGGATCACCAACATATTTCTTCAATAAAGAGACATGGAAATCCGAGTGTACCGATGCTAAGTCATTTGGCAAATAAAATTCATAAGCAACCTTGCCAATATGCATCAAAATCTTATATGGGCTCACATAACGCGTACTAAGCTTTCCTTTCTTCTCAAATCTCATTACACCCTTCATGGGTGAAGTTTTCAAGTAGACCCAATCCTCAACTTCAAATTCTAGATCTCTTCTTCTAACTTTGGCATAAGACTTTTGTCGACTTTGAGCCATTTTCAACCTTTCTCTAATAAGCCAAACTTTACCATAGCCTCAGGATTGTATTACAAGTCCTCAAGGACCAACAACTCTTTGCGAAGTTTAGTAAATGTGAGTTTTTGCTAAGGGCTATGGATTTTCTTGGTCACATTGTCTCCGGTAAGGGTATTGAGGTAGATCCTAAGAAGACGGATGCGGTTAAGAATTGGCCTAGACATCTATCACCTTCGGATATTCAAAGTTTCTTGGTTTAGCAAGTTATTATACGAGATTTTTTGAAGGAGTTTCTTTGATTGATTCTCCATTGTTCGCTTTGACTCAAAAAAAGGTTAAGTTCACTTGGTCTGAAGCATGTGAGAAGAGTTTTCAAGAGTTGAAAGATAGGCTTACCTCGGCTCCGATATTGACTTTACTAGAAGGGTCCGATGGTTTTTTGGTTTGTTGTGATGCTTCAAGGATTGGGTTAAGGTGTGTTCTTATGCAAAATGGAAAAGATATTGCTTATGCTTCAAGGCAACTCAAGATTCATGAAAAGAACTATCCTACACATGATTTAGAATTAGCGGCGGTTGTGTTTGCTTTAAAGATTTGGAGGCATTATTTGTATGGTGTGCATGTTGACATTTTTACCGACCATAAGAGTTTGCAATATGTGTTTAAACAAAAAGATCTAAATATTCACCAAAGGAGGTGGCTTGAGTTGTTAAAAGACTAGACATGAGTGTCCTCTATCACCCCGGCAAGGCGAACGTGGCGGATGCTCTTAGTCGGTTGTCTATAGGTAGTGTTGCTCATGTTGAGGATTGTAAGAAAGAATTGGTTCATGATGTTTATAGTTTGGCCCGATTGGGTGTTCGGCTGATTGATTCTAGTGAGAGTGGTGTTATGTTCACGATGGCTCGAATTCGTCCTTTGTGTCCGATATGAAGACTAAGCAAGACTTGATCCTAATTTGGTTGAGTTGAAAGAAGCGCAGCTAAAGAAGTCCGTTGAGGCTTTCTCCCAAGGGGGAGATGGTGCGCTTCGATATCAAGGTCGTTTATGTGTTCACGATGTAGATGACCTAAGATTACAAATTTTGTCGGAAGCCCATAATTCTCGATATTCCATTCACCCGGGAGCTACCAAAATGTACCGTGATTTGCAGGAGGTCTATTGGTGGAATGGGATGAAAAAGGATATTGCGGAATTTGTGGCTAAGTTTCCTAATTGTGAACAAGTGAAAGTTGAGCATCAAAAGCCGGGAGGTTTGTCCCAAGATATTAGTATTCCTACTTGGAAGTGGGAAGATTTGAATATGGACTTTATTGTTGGTTTACCACGTACCCGGCGACAATTTGATTCGACTTGGGTTATTGTGGATCGTATGACGAAATTAGCCTATTTCATTCCCGTCAAGGTTTCTTATTCAGCGGAGGATTATTCTAAGTTGTACTTGCGAGAAATGGTTAGGTTGTATGGAGTGATTGTATCCATTATCTCCCATCGTGATGCACAATTTACCTCTCAATTTTGGAAGTCTTTTCAAAAGGGTCTTGGTACTCGTGTTAAGCTTAGCACGATCTTTCATCCTCAAACCGATGGGCAACCGAAATGTACTATCCAAACTTTGGAAGATATGTTGAGAGCTTGTGTAATTGATTTCAAGGGTAATTGGAATGATCATTTGCCTTTGATTGAGTTTGCTTATGATAATAGCTACCATTCTAGTATTGGTATGGCTCCGTTTGAGGCTCTCTATGGTAGGAGGTGTAGATCTCCTATAGGCTTGTTTGAAGTTGATGAGGTTGCTTTGATAGGTCCCGAGTTGGTACATGAGGCTATGGAGAAAGTTCGGCTTATTAGAGAAAGGTTGAAAATGGCTCAAAGTCGACAAAAGTCCTATGCCGATATTAGAAGAAGAGATTTAAAATTTGATGTTGATGATTGGGTTTACTTGAAAATTTCACCCATGAAGGGTGTAATGAGATTCGGGAAGAAAGGGAAGCTTAGTCCCCGTTATGTAGGCCCATATCAAATTTTGAGACGTGTTGGTAAGGTTGCTTATGAACTTGATTTGCCTAATGATTTGGCATCGGTGCACCCAGTTTTCCATGTCTCCTTGTTGAAGAAATGTATTGGTGATCCGACATCTATAGTTCCATTAGAGAATCTTGGCATAAAAGATAGTCTTTCCTATGAAGAAGTTTCGGTTGAGATTTTAGACCGGCAAGTCCGAAAGTTAATAAATAAAGAAGTTGCTTCTGTGAAGGTTCTTTAGAGGAATCAATTAGTTGAGGGTGCTACTTGGGAGGCCGAGGTTGATATGATGTCCCGATATCCTCATCTCTTTCCCTCCGATCCTACTCTAGCTTGAGGTATCTAGTTCCTCATGGTTCATTCTTTTGGTTTCATGTGTCATTGTTGTTCCCATGATTCATTGTTTATGCATGTTTATGAAAAGTCTAAATCTTGAGAAATGAGCTAGCTTGATTGATTTCCCTATGAATATGTGCATTCGAGTGTGAATTGCATTAATCCTTTATGAAATGATGTTTTGAACATGCTTTATCTTGGAGATGATGTTTCCTCCTCAAATATTTGCCTTTATGTGATTGTATTCTTTGTTGGGTTGTTAGCTCTTGTTTCTACCTTCCTCATGATGTCTTGACTCTCATTCGAGGATGAATGTTCCCAAGGGCGAGATAATGTAATACCCCTGATTCGAAGGGACGAAAAAATTTGGTTTCTGGAAATCTGGTGTCAGTACCGACTAAGCCATCTACGGCCCATGGACTGACCTACGAGCTGTAGGTCTGGCCCATGGTTTGCTGGTCCAGGTCCCCTGAAAATGGCAAGCCTCAGTACTTTTCTACGGAGCGACAGGACAGGCCGTCATCCAGTTTACGAGCCGTAGGTGGGGACCCGTCGTTGCAAGGTCCAAGTTAACAGTCTCTGAACCCAACAAGGGTTGACCAGGACGGTCCATGGTTGGACCTACGGATCGTAGGTCAACCCGTCAATGGGGTCCAGCAGTTAATTTTAAGAGGGGCTTTTGGTCTTTTCACCCAATGACTTAATTATCAACTAATGTCGGTTCATTACTATTCCTAAGACTATATAGGCCTTTTTAATCCAAAATTTAGCCTTCGAAATCACTTTACAAGTTTCCCCAAACTCTTCTCCCTCAAATATTTCTCTCTCTAGAAGTTAGAAGAAGAAGAGGGCAAGCTAGGATTCAAGAAATCAAGTTTTTCTTCATCAATTGCTTAAGGAAATTGAGCACTAAGGTATGATAGTCTCCATCCATGGAGCCCTTTCCTCCATGGAATCCCTAAAATCTCCAATTTTCAAGTTAGAAATTCCCAAATGAATTAAGGGTTTTGTTCCTGGTCATGGATTCTTTGCAAAGTTTCTTCAATTGATTGTTTTATGAACTTTGAAGTATAAATTGAGTTGAATTTCATGACATTAGATGAATCCCCATGAACCCGTGCCTTCTTCCCCGATTTCGAAATTATGAATGTGTTGATGGGTTGAATTGTGAAGACATGAATTTCACGAAGTCTATATGAACCTATGTATGAATTATGATTCCTAAGCTAAGACTTTTCATGATGAGATTATGAATGACCTAAGGATGGTTTTATGAAAGTAAGCATGTTCAATCAAAAACTATGATTTTTCTCTATTATGTGGGTTCCTTCAATTATGATCAAATTGCCTTGTTTATGTTTTTCTAAGCATGAGTTTGCATTGAATTGCATGATTTAAGAGGAATTCTCATGAACCCATGTAAACTCTATGATTTGTAAGTTATGAGCATGATGAACTATGTAAAGATGAAGTTTATGAAATCATGCATGTCTCTTATGAAGCTAATGATGAAGTAAGGGTGCTTTGAGATTGAAGCATCAAAGTTTATGATATGTTGATGTTGTTGTTGAGTTTTGAAAGGAATTCTCATATATTACTCAACCCATGAATGTGAAAGGTTTTCTCACATGTCATGATCCATAACATGTTGAAAGGCTTGCTCAACTAAATTTGAATCGATGATTAAGGAGCTTTTCTAATGAAGGGACAAGAGGCGATCACCCATATTCCCTAATGTAGACAAGAGGAGATCATCCATGTCTACTAATAATGAACTTATGACTAATGATAGACAAGAGGCGATTACCCATGTCTACTTATGATAATTGAACTATGTCTAATCTGTGGGAATTATGCTTAGCACCGAGTGGACAAGTGGTAATTACCCATATCCCATAAACTATGTGCCACCATAGGATAATGATCTATGATAGACACTAGCTAGTGGATCCACGTAAGCTATATGTTAAGTAAAGAGTCCTACCTTGGCAAGTAGGATGGCCCTATCGGTGTGGGGTTAGACACTGGATTCCATGTTGATAGCTCGCATGGTTTTACATGTCGGTTAAGGCTACTGCCCACAAACAAAGAATTAAAGTGCTTTTAAGATGTTTCTCAAGTGATGTAAAGATGTTTAGCTTGCTTCGACCATGTTTTATGATTCGTGTTGCTAAGCTTTTTCATGTTTTAGATTGGTCATTGCATGTCATGGAAATGTACCGTTTTAGCATGTTTATATGATTTTGTGCATTGCTATCAAACTTAGTACATTCCTCGTACTAACTCATACTTTTTGCCTAAATTGTCTCATAATGTAAGACTTGGCGATTCTCCATCTATTAGTGGCTAGAGCTTAGTAGAAGGTTTTCGGAAAACTTGGTGAGTCCTCATGCATTTCAGGACATAGCCTAGTTGTTCTTACTCTTATTTTCCTTTGCTTTGACATTGTATTGGGTTACGTCCCAAACTTTATTTTCTCATTCTTATGTTAGATTGGCTTTGAGACATTTGATGTAGACTTCCGCTACTTTCTTAAAAGCTTTGAAATGAAATTGCCTTTTGAACTCTTAAATCTCTATGATCTTGAATGTATGTATGCGAAGTGGCTTGTATGAGGCCTTTCGAAGTCTTATACGCCATGTAACGTCTAGGGGGTACTCTAGGTCGTGACACACATTACCCTTGCTCGGGTGATAAAGGATCGTAATACCATAGTCCTTCAGCAACTCTAACAACCTATGTTGTCTCAGATTAAGGTCCTTCTGTTTGAAAATACAGTGAAGTTTACGATCATCGGTGAATTCCATACAATGGACTCTATACAAGTAGTGCCTCAAAATTTTCAACGCAAAGACTACCGCCTGCGACTCTTAGTTATGAGAGGTGTAGTTTTTCTCGTGAATCTTTAGTTGTCTAGAAGTGTATGCAATAACTCTGCCCTACTGCATCCATACACAACCCAAGTTAACACCGAAAACATCACAGTAAACCATAAACCCATGGCCCTCAACAGGAAGAATCAGAATCTGCGCTAAAATCAACAAGGCCTTGAGCTTCAGAAAGCTCGCCTCACACTTGTAAGACTATTGGAAAGGGAATGTCTTCTAAGTCAATCTAGTCAAAGGTGTCGCAATCAAAGGAAATCTCTCTACAAATCCTGTGTAGTAGCCTGCTAAGCTGAAGAAATTCCAAACCTCAATAGGATAAGTAGGTCTGGCCAATCACGAACGGCCCCTATCTTTGCCAAATCCACCATAATCTCATCCTTGGACACCACGTGCCTCAAGAATGCCACAGACTCTAGGAAAAACTCACACTTAGTGAGTTTGGCATAAAATTGCAGATCTCGCAAGGTTTGGAGCACAATCCTCAAATGTTGCTCCCTACTCCCAAAGTAGACTAGGATATCATCAATGAACACTATCACGAAGGGATTCAAATAGGGCATGAACACACAGTTCATCAACTCCATGAATGTTATTGGGCATTAGTGAACCCACAAGACATGACTAGGAATTCATAATGGACGTATCGAGTCCTAAAAGCAGTCTTAGGGATGTCAGCCACCCTAATCCTAAACTAGTGGTAGCCCGATCTCAAGTTTATCGTAAAGAACACCGCTCCACCTTGAAGCTAGTCAAACAGATCATTAATACGCGGCATAGGATACCTATTCTTGATGGTCACCTTGTTCATCTGGCTTTAGTCAATACACATACGCAAGGTACCATCCTTCTTCTTAACAAATAGAATAGGAGCACCCCACAGAGACACACTCGATGTATTGAATCCCTTACTCAAGAGATCTTGGAGCTACTCCTTAAGCTCCCTCAACTCAACTGGAGCCATTTGATATGACAGAATAGAAACTGGTTGCATGCTCGGCTCAACATCAATGCAAAAATTGATAACGCGATTAGGAAGTAGACCTGGTAGATTTGTAGGAAACACATCATCAAACTCTCTAACCACAGGAACTAACACAAGAGGAGGAGTCTCGGCCCTAGTATCACGGACATAAGCAAGATAGGCTAGATACCTCTTTTCTACAAATCGACGTATGCGTGCCTTCAAAAAAGAGATCACCCCCTTGGCATATGGCTATCGGTACCCATCCACACAATCGAAAGGATAGTAGGCATGCACAAAGTAATAGTCTTGGAAAATCTATCCAAGACTGAATGATAAGGAGACAACCAATACATGCCTAGAATAAAGTCAAAATCCACCATATCTAACACAGTCAGGTCTATCCAAGTGTCATATTCCAAGATGGTCACCACACATGATCTATACACTCGATCCACTACTAAAGAATCACGTACGGGTGTAGCTATACGCATAGGCACATACAAAGGAACACAAGTTAACTCCAACCATGTAGCATAATAGGCTGAAACATATGAAAATGAAGACCCTTGATCAAACTAAAGCATAAGCAAGTTGTTGAGAGATGAAGATCATAGCTGTAAAGACAGCATCCGAAGACTCCGCCTTTGGCTTCCCATGAAAAGCATATATATGGTTGTGTCCACCTCGACTACCTGACTGAGGACCACCTTGAGCACCCTAGGGACCACCCTTGCTACCCTCTGCACCACCTATTGTCGATGGTACCAAAGCCCTAGGTGTCTAAACCTACTGACCCTGCTATCTGAAAGGACGACCCCTACGTCAATTTCTAGCAAATTGGCCCAACTGAAAATTGAAGCATAAATTATAAACATTCAAATGATTTTATAATAAGGAAATTTTTAGAAATATGCAATCCAACAAAAAATATTACATGTAACTATTTTTTTAATTTATGTTTTATACAATATTATAAAATATTATACCTTGGAGAAAAATATTATACATAATATATCAACTTTATATAAAAGAGTACAATAATGTATAAAAGTATTTGATGGACAAATATGGACTAAATCGGGTACAACAACAACACACCCTAGATGCATTTCTTATCTTTGTCAGATCACTACTAAGTGAAGATATACAATTAAGAGGGTTATGCTACTTAAGAAGTTTGAAGTAATGGAATACACAGTCACATACATTGATTTTGGAGAAAAAAAGAGAGCACAAGTTCACATCATCCTTAACCAATCTTTTGTTCAGTGTCTTAACACACACATAGTATTGATTTTAGATTTGAGATATGTAAACCTAAGCAAAACAAACTTAAAGGAAAAGACATGATAGCTTACAAAAAGAATACCCTTATTAGCTAGCTACATTATTTCCACTATTGATAGCTATATTTAAACAAGAAATTATTTGAAAACATTTGAGAAGTTGAAGAAAGGACAAACAGACCTCAAATAAAATCTAGATTTCAAACAGGAACTCAATTTAGATTCGTTATTTATTGTAAACCTTCTAGGTATAAGTTAATGCATGTCAAACACTTGGTCAATTTAAAGAATTATATAAACGTAAATAGGCCTAGCCTCTTCAAGATTAAAATAAGTGATTACAGTAGTTTATACCAAAGAAAAACCAGATTAACAATGCTCTCTTAGTTAAGCTACTGTTAATACACACAAAACACATTTAGAAAATAAAAAACCTTAAATAGAATCAAAGAGGTGAGTAGGCAGTCGTATTAAATTGAATCAATTGTTTTAGAAAATAGCATAGCTTAAATAGAATCAATTATTTTTATGATGAGATAGGTGTTGTGCATGTAAGTAAGCTTCAACCAGGTATCAAATTATAAAACCAAGTATCTCATCTTGCAGGTATTGACCGAAGGAACTGAGAATCCGGCATAACTTTTGGGAAGGCAACAAAGAGGCACACGTTTTGGCAAATAAAGCAAGGATTAATAGGTTACTGAAAACTATGTAACCTTGTGTACTCCACCATCTATAGTGATCCAGAGTCTATCAGAAGATAAAGGAAAGGGCACATTATTACAAAACAAGTGTCCTTTGTAATTTGTAATGGCCTAGTTAAGTTTGAGAACTCTAGTATCTATGATGTATTAGCTACATACCTAGGTTTTCCTATATTATAATTTTATTATTATTATTATATAAAAGAGCCATGGAAGAACAACCATGGCTATGAAGAGTTGTACAATAAACAATACAAATTGTACTATGTACTTGATCTTATCTTATTTCCTTACCAATTGCCTCTAGACATGTGTAATACACGTTAGTCCATTCTCTTTATGTCATTTCAATTTTATTGTCCATTATTAATTATCAATTGAATCTAAATAGAAAATTTGCAAACATAACTTATGATTTGAAACTACATGTAATAATTTTTCACTAGAGACATAAATGACACAAATACTTTTAAGTATGTATCATCTAACCACGATAATTATTTTTTAATTATTATATAGAAGAGTCATGGAAGGACGATCATGGCTATGAAGAGTTGTACAATGAGCAAATAAATTGTACTATGTACTTGATCTTATCTTATTTCCTTACCAATTGCCTCTAGACATGTGTAATACACGTTAGTCCATTCTCTTTGTATCATTTCAATATTATTGTCCATTATTAATTTAAAATGCCAAGCCATTATCAATTTTATTCATATTTTCTGAACCATATTTATCATTCAAGCTTCACTAAATGTCATGAACATACTAAACTGATAAATTTAAATTTTCACAAGCTTTGTGTTCAATCAAATGTAATAATATTTTATTATTTGGTCCAATATTTTTTCTTTCAAGCTTATTTTCTATGTAACTATAATTCATTTTTAAAAACTTTATTAAAAGACTTTATCAATAGAATCTAGACAGAAACTTACAAACATAACTTATGATTTGAAACTACATGTAATAATTTTTCACTAGAGACATAAATGACACAAATACTTTTAAGTATGTATCATCTAACCACGATAAAAAAGTTTAAAATTTTTATTTATCATGCTAACAAAGTTAAAATATTATTCCGATTAATTTCATTTAATCTTTAAAATAGACAACATAAACATAAACATATTTTTACTCGAAGTTTTATTATTTTGTGATATACAAAAAATATTAAATAGAATTGTTGTCGTGTGTTAGATAAAAATAGTACTTTATTATTAGTTAATAAGATGAATTAACTAGTTGACTTAATATATTAATAGCTTATTAAATTTGCCAGTAAATTTTGTTTCGACATTCAACCTACGACTTGTTCTGATTGAACACCTAAACACATGAAAAAATATTAATATAGACTTTATCAATTGAATCTACGCAGAAAACTGATAAACATAGCTTACATTTGAAACTACAAGTAATATTTTTTCACTGGAGACTTGAATGACATAAATACTTTTAAGTATGTATCATCTAACCATGATCAAAAAAAGTTAAAACTAATATTCATCATGCTAACAAAGTTAAAATATTATTCCAATAAATTTTATTTTCTTCTTTAAGATAGACAACATAAACATATTTTTATTCAAAATTTTATTATTTTGTGATATACAAAAAAAAAAATAGAACGGTTGTCGTGTGTTAGATAAAAATAGTATTTTCTTATTATTTAATAAGATAAATTATTTACTTGATTTAATATATTAATAGCTTACTGAATTTTTCAGTGAATTTTATTTCAACACTCAAACTACGACTTGTTCCGATTGAACACCTAAACAAATGATAAAGTATTCATATTAGACATCTTTGGTTCAAATTTTGAGCAAAAAAATTGTGTGCGTATTCACACACGCCTATTAGCTAGAGTTATGTTAACTACATAAAATATGTCATCACATTTAATTTTATACATCTACTGTAACACCTCGGACTTCGAGAAAGGGCTAGAAAGGAAAAATGGGCAACTCCACGAACCCAAAATAGACCATGGACCCTTCACAAAACCCTAGACGGGCTATTTAGGGGTCCATGGCCCGTTAAGGGCATCGTGAAGTGACCATCCAGGATTGCCCTAGAGGGGGTAACCTAGACGGTCCGTCTAGGGGTTCATGGCCCGTTAAAGGTGTCGTGAACCATCCTCTAGGGGCTGCCTGGGCAGTAGTCCCCTAGCCGAGCCACTAAACGGCCCGTGGTGACTTGTACGGTCCGTTTAGTTGTCCGTACAAGTCACCCAAAAGATTTTGAGTTTTGGGTCAACTTCAAATAATCATATCTCTTAGCACTAAATGAGTTAGGTAGCCCATGACCTATCCAATTAAAGGTCTTTGAGTCCTTTTTCCAACGCCACCAAGTTTGCCTCATTTGAAGTTTGGAGTAAAGAGTTACGCCCATTTTAGTGAAGCACTGTCAAGCAGATGAAGCTTCTTGACCCACTAGACGGGTCATCATGCCATAGACGGCTCGTGAAGCCTCTCTTGACAGTCAACTCGTCAGTTTTAAGTGAGGGTTTCATTGGTATTTTCCTCCTATGTGTTGGATACTTAAACTACGTCATTTTACTTCGTCTAAGCCTAATTAACTAGTAAGAAACAACCCAAAACCTTCATTCTCCTAAAATCATCAGACATAGAAAGAAAAGAAGAGAAAGAGGTGACATTTTTCTCTCAAGAACAAGAAGAGTTCTCCTTCAAGTTTAGCCCAAAATCCAAAGGACTTCTCTGTAGTTTTCATCACCAGGTATGTGAGATTTCACTAGTGGGTTCCTTTCACCCATTAGGTCCCAAGAATTCAGTCAATTCTTCAGTTTCTCCATAAATTGTTTAGACCTCGGGTTCCTAAATCTTACGAATCCATTGCTATTCAGCTGTTATAGTCTCTATAATGTTAGTTACATTCTTCTTAGAAAATTATTGTAGTCCCATGTATAGAACTCAAAAACCATAGCTTGTGTTAATTATCCATATTTCATGAATTATACTTGTGAGGAAGATTAGTCAGACAATCATGCTTCATAATTCAAATGCCATATCTCTCAGTATATGTATGTTGCATTCTCAATCATATTCATGTTGCATTGACCATGTATTCAGTATGTATTTTAGTATTCAGTTCATCATGTTATATCTTCATGATTAGTACTTGGTCATTGCATCCAGCTCAATTTTCAGTTATGCTTAAGTATATCTATTTCAATGTTCTGTTTTTATATTGTTCAGCATAGCATATATCTTGTATGCTTAGTACATTCAAAGCACTGACGCATACTTTTGTTCTACATCATTTTATGATGTAGGTTCAGGTGCTCAGCATCCAGACCGTGCTTAGCTCGACTTTCAGTCCGTATTCAACAGCTTTAGTGGTGAGCCCTCATAGTTCAAGGACAATAGACATACTTTACTTTTAGTATTTACTTTTAAGTTTCAGACTGATTAGAGTTAGATGGGGATTTTTCCTAGCAACTCAGATCAGTTAGAGGCTTTCAGACATATATTAAATTCAGCTTGAGTCATTGGTGTTGTTTTCATTCATCACTAAACTTTTCGTATATTTTATATATTCAGACATGTTGGGTTTTTCCCCATTTAAGATATTAAACTATTTTTAGCTTCACCATAGTGCATGTTTTCTATGAACCTGTATAGATATGTCATGCCATAGGTTAGCTTTGGGTCACTTGTGACAGTAAGCACCATGTTGTGCCTATGGGGTAGCCTCGGGGTGTAACAAAACTTGGTATCAGAGCATCAGATTCAAGAGTCCTAGGGTGTCTCAAAGTCACACAAAGTAGAGTCTCTTTCATAGGTGTGAAACGTGACACACCTATGAAGGGGAGGCTACGAGGTGTTCTAAGAAAACCTTCACTTCTTTTGCTATCTTTATCGTGCGCTGGAGCGTGATTCAACTTCTCCCTTCTAATATGTCATTTTGCATTTCAGATCATGCCTCCTCATAGAGCTAACACAGTTCCTCCAGTCCTAGACCATGACAGGACCCGAAGGATTCTCCATATGTGGTCATGGGTACGTTAAAAGTCTTCCATTTAGATGTTTATGCATTGCTAGACCCAGTGGATACACTTTCTTTTGTAACTCCTTATATAGCAGTAAACTTCGGTGTCAGTCCAGAAACTCTCCTAGAACCCTTCTCAGTCTCTACTCTAGTTGGTAACCCAGTTATAGCTACACAAGTATACAAAAATTGCCCTGTCAATGTTTCCCAGAAAGTCACCTCAGCAGACCTTGTAGAGTTAGAAATGATAGATTTTGATATCATTCTAGGCATGGATTGGTTACATTCTTGTTATGCCTCAGTCCATTTTAGAACTAGGATCATTCAGTTTCAGTTTCAAAATGAGTCAGTCTTAGAGTGGAAGGGTAGTAACTCAGTGCATGTAGGTCGATTTATCTCTTACCTTAAGGCAAGGAAAATAATTTCTAAAGGGTATGTCTATCATCTGGTTCGGGTTAAGGACTCAAACTCCAAAACCCCAACTCTTGAGTCAGTCCCAGTGGTGAATGAGTTTCCATAAGTGTTTCCAAAAGATCTTCCCGGAGTTTCTCCCAAAAGAAAAATCTACTTCAGAATAGATCTCCTTCCAGATACCCAGCCTATTTCAATTCCTCCTTACAGAATGGCTCCAGCTGAGCTTAAGGAATTGAAAGAACAGTTGAAAGACCTTCTAGATAAAGGCTTCATCAGACCCAACATCTCTCCATGGGGTGCTCCATTGTTGTTTGTGCGGAAGAAAGACGGTTCTCTCAGGATGTGCATTGACTATCGTCAGTTGAACAAAGTCACCATCAAGAATAAATATCCCATCGTAGGATTGATGACATGTTTGACCAGCTTCAGGGTGCTAGTTGCTTTTCTAAGATAGACCTCAAATCCGACTATCATCAGCTCAGAGTTAGAGATAGTGACATCCCGAAGACAGCCTTCAGGACACGATATGGTCACTATGAATTTGTAGTTATGTCTTTTGGACTCCTGCAGCTTTCATGGACTTAATGAACACGGTGTTCAAACAGTATTTGGACTTGTTCGTCATCGTCTTTATTGATGATATCCTCATTTATTATCAGAATGAGGAAGAGCATGCGACTAATCTGAGAGTGGTTCTGCAAACCCTCAAAGATCACTAACGATTCACTGAGTTCAGCAAATGTGAATTATGGTTAGAGTCGGTTACTTTCCTTGGTCATGTGGTATCCAGTGAAGGGATCCGAGTGGATTCTCAGAAAATTGAGGCAGTAAAGCACTGGCCCAGACCCACCTCTCCGACTGATATCAAAAGTTTCTTTGGTTTGGCCGGCTACTACTGGAGATTTGATGAAGGATTTTCATCCATAGATGCCCCATTGACCAAGTTGACTGAGAAAAAGGTCAAGTTTCAATGGTCAGATGAGTATGAGAAAAAGCTTCTTAGAGTTGAAAACCAGGTTGACTACAGCTCCTTTCTTGACTCTACCAGAGGGTTCAGACGGTTATGTGATCTATTGTGATGCATCTAGGGTCAGCATAGATTTTGTGTTGATGCAGCAGGGTAAGATCATAGCTTATGCTTCCAAATAGCTTAAGGTCCATGAGAAGAACTACCCGACTCATGACCTCAAGCTTGCAGTCGTCGTGTTTGCCCTAAAGATTTGGAGACACTACTTGTATGGTGTTCATATTGATGTGTTCACATATCATAAGAGTCTCCAGTATGTGTTCATCCAGAAAGAGTTGAACCTTCATCAGAGGAGATGGATTGAATTCCTCAAAGACTATGACATGAATATGCTCTACCATCCGGGTAAGGCCAATGTAGTGACTGACGCCCTCAGCAGACTATCCATGGGTACTGTTGCACATGTTGAGGAAGAGAAGAAAGAATTAGCCAGAGATGTTCACCAGCTTGCTCGCATAGGAGTTTGCCTTATGGACACATCAGATGGTGGTGTGATAGTCCAAAATGGATCAAAATTTTGATTGGTAGTGAAGGTTAAGGAGAAACAGGATAGTGATCCTATATTGCTTCAAATGAAAGGTTCAGTTCATCAGCAGAGAGTTAAGGTTTTCTCCCAAAGGGGAGATGGTGTGCTTCGTTACCAGGGTCGCTTATGTGTCCCTAATGTGGATGAGCTGAGGTAGCAGATCCTTACAAAAGCTGATAATTCCAGATATTCTATTCATCTGGGCGCCACTAAGATGTACCGTGATCTACGGGAAGTCTATTGGTGGAACGGCATGAAGAGAAACATCACAGATTTTATGTCTAAGTGTTCCAACTACCAGCAAGTTAAGGTAGAACATTAAAAACCAAGAGGTGTGACTCAGGAGATTAGCATTCCTACATGAAAGTGGGAAGTGATAAACATGGATTTCATTACGGGTTTACCTCGTACGCGCAGACAGGATGACTCCATTTAGGTGATAGTAGACATAGTCACTAAGTCAGCTCACTTCTTGGCTGTCAAACTACAGATTCAGCGAGGAACTATGCCAGACTAATGAGATAGTCAAGTTGCATGTGGTTCCTTTGTCTATCATTTCGGATAGAGGTCCCCAGTTTACCTCTCAATTCTAGAGATCGTTTCAGATAGGTCTTGGTACTCAGGTAAATCTCAGTATAGCATTTCATTCGCAGATGAATGGTCAGGCAGAGTGTACCATTCAGACCTTAGAGGACATATTGAGAGCTTGCGTGATCGATTTCAAGGGTAGTTGGGATGATCACCTACCTCTCATAGAGTTTGCCTATAATAACAGTTTCCATTCTAGTATTCAAATGGCCCCTTATGAGGCACTGCATGGGCGTAGATGCAAGTCTCCAGTTGGTTGGTTCAAAGTAGGTGAAGCAGCCTTGGTTGGGCCAGATTCGGTTTATGAGGCTATACAGAAAGTTTAGCGTATCAGAAATAGATTAAAGACAACTCAGAGTCGTCAGAAGTCCTATGCAAATGGGAGGAG
Source organism: Solanum appendiculatum (assembly GCA_018342035.1). NCBI lineage: Eukaryota > Viridiplantae > Streptophyta > Magnoliopsida > Solanales > Solanaceae > Solanum > Solanum appendiculatum. Next base: position 63,805 of record JAGDQO010000627.1, on the reverse strand, counting down.
AAGGGACTTAGAGTTTGAAATCGATGATTGGGTTTTCCTGAAAGTTTCACCCATGAAAGGGGTGATGAGATTTATCAAGAAAGGGATGCTCAGTCCCAGGCATGTAGGTCCTTACAGAATCCTGAAAAGGGTTGGTAATGTGGCTTATGAGTTAGAGTTGCCAGCAGAACTAGCAGTGGTTCATCCAGTCTTCCACATTTCCTTGTTGAAGAAGTGTGTGGGTGATCCGGCATCGATAGTACCTTTAAAGAGTATGGCTATGAAGGATAGCCTCACCAATGAGGAGGTTCCAGTTGAGATTCTTGACCGATAGGTTTGTAGGTTGAGAAATCTAGAAGTCGCTTCAGTAATGGTTTTGTGGAGAAAATCAGTCCATAGAGGGAGCTACCTGGGAAGCAGAAGCAGTCATGATGGCCAAATATCCTCATCTTTTTCCCTCTGATTCAGTTTCAGCTTGAGGTAATATATCCTCTCCAGTCTCTCAGTTTACTCTTGCGTAATTTAGTCTCAGTATCTTGTTCCCTCTGTTATCCTTACATTTCAGCATATTTTCATGTTCATGAAACTCAGTTCAGTTAGATATCAGTTTCTAGTACTAAGTTAATAGGGATTGCAGCTCTTTCCTTCCTAATTCAGCTTGCTTAGTCTTCATTCGAGGATCAATGATCCCAAGGGGGAGATATTGTGTCACGACCTAAAGTACCCCCTAGACATGACATGGCGTACAAGACCCCAAAAGACCCCATATAAGCCACTAGATAATAGTAAGTAAGAAGTTCAAAGACAATTTATATCAAAGTAGAAAAAGACTAAACATAGTCTCAAAGCCATCTAATACATTATTGAAATGAAAGTGGGACGTAACCCATACAAATTTTAAAGAAAATGACATGAAAGGTAAATGTGGCTATTTCCTTGAACATGGGAGGACTCACCAAGCCTTCAAAGTCTCTATCACAACGAACTAGCCACGGGAGGATGGAGATAAGCCAGATCCTACACTTATAAGAAAATTTAGGCAAGAATATGCATTAGTACAAGAATGTAACAAGTATGATAACTATGCATAAGGTTACAAAATCATGCTAAAAGGTCTATACATAAGATACAATGACAAAGTTTAAATCATAGGATGACATGATAGAAAACATATACTTTAAATCACTCGAATATTTTTTCTTTACTGTCCCACTTCCTCAAGAATTCAAGGATCTTGTCTCATTTATCTTCTTCAATCCCAATATCCCTTTGAAATTGTTAGAAAAATAATATTAGGAAATATGATTGAAGAAGAAGATGGCTTTGAGGCGTGAAACACTTTCTTTAAAGAGATATTGCCCATATACATATTGGGGTAAATACAAACAATTCTCTTCAAGGATACAACAAAGCCCTTGGTTTATACATGCAGATTTTCTTTATAGGCTACTTCTAGAGAGTCTTTATATTTATAGAACTTAAGAGATGACTCTTCATAAGAGTCATGTTCTTTCATGAACAGATATGTTCTTTCATAAGAGTCATGTTCTTTCATGAATAGATGTGTCTTTTCATAAGAGTCATGTTCTTTCATGAACATATGACTTTTCATAAAGATCATGTTCTTTCATAAACATATGACGTTTCATAACAGTCATTTTCTTTGACAAACAAATGTGTCTGTTCAATTTAAGACCTCTATATATTACAAAAATCCAATAGTTTTCGAGTTTCACCTCCACATAAGGATCACAACTCCCTGTTACAGAGTTTGGCGGTAGGTCTCTTGCTTTCACAACTCAAACATAAAGAAAATGCATCTATTCAACAAGATCATAAGTGCTTGTGACTCTGTCACTGCTAATCCATCCACCTCCACCTCAAAAGTGGCCACCGTTCCCTAAGTTGGGTTTTCGTTTCTTTGGCTTTATAGTCATCTTGGGGGTTGGAAGGTTGTTCATTGCCCGTGTTTTCCCTTGTCTACTAGAGACTTGTGTGTAAATTTAAACTAACTAAATTTGGATTTGAATTAACGATGAAGGAATACTTACCACTCTACCACAACCCTAGTTGGTTATATACCTACTACCTACTCTCAAGTATCTTTCAATTTAAACGTACGACAAATACTCTTAATTTGTCGGCCTATGGTTACTCAAGATTTCATTCAATTCATCATTACCATTTTTCTTTTAATTTGTGAAAAGCTCAGAAGGAGGCCAAGAAAGACTTTTATATACAACAGAACGAGAGACTTTGATGAGAACAACTTGCCTGGGGGATATTTTTCACATGCTAGGTCAGTCATTTGTGTCAAGCTTTTGTATACAATAGAACAATGTGAAGGAATTGAATCAACTTATTTTGTTCCATTTGAGAATATAGGAAATTTTATTCCCTTTTCTTCTTTTAAATTATATTATATTTTAGTGCAATATTATTTTCCTTTTTTCCTCTTTATTTTTTTATGCAAATCAAACGCCAGTGGATGACTCTCGATTTGAGAGTGGAATGGCCCTGATGCTGTTTACCTGAAATAATGGAGTAATAATTCTTAATTTTCTAGCTATAGGGTTTTATTTATTTGTAAGATTACGGGTGTGTATTCATTTCCATAAAACGTTTTCAAATTTTTTCATGTTTAATTGGCTTAAATGTTTTCCAAATTAACTTACTTTCCTCAAATTTAAGGAAAATGACTTTCCTTAAAAAAAATTAAGGAAAATATTTTTCAAAATCTTTTTGAACCTCACACCTCAACTTTTCATCCTAACTTAAGTCTCAGATATCTTCTTCCGATACTAATCCTAGATCCGACTCCGAATTTTTTATTCGAGACCCAACTCCCGAGTTCCAGATTAAGTCAGGGTCGGGTTTCGGGTCTTGGGCATCAAGTCTCGATTTGGAGTCTCGAGTTGGGTTTGGGTCTCGAGTCAATGCTAGGGTCGGGGTCTCTAATTTTCGGTCTTAAGGTCTGACGTTGGGTTCGAGGTCAAGGTCAAGGTCAAGGTCAGGGTCGGATGTCACGGTCGAGGTCAACTCTCAAGTCTCGAGTTAGGGTCGAGTGTCACAATCGAGGCTGAATCTCGGGTCAGGTTCGAATATCAGGTCAGGGTTGGGTCTCAGATCAGGATCGGGGTCTTGGGTCACGTGTCAAGGTAGGGGTTGGGTATTAGGGTCAAGGTCTCAAATCGATGTCGAGTGTATCAGTCCAGGTAGGATCTCAACTCTCGAGTTAGGGTCGGGGTCAAGTTTTGGGTTAGGTGACGGGGTCAAATTTCGATTCAAAAGTTAGATCTTGAGCTGGGGTCAGGTCGGGTCGAGGTTATGTCCTGGGTCGGGGTCGAGTCTCAAGTCAGGGTCGAGGTCGGATCTTGAGGTCAGATCTCACTTCAAAAGTTGGATCCTGAATCAGATGTTGGGGTCAGGAGTCAGGGTCGGGTTTTGGGTTAGGTGACGGGGTCGAATTTTGATTCAAAAGTTGGATCTTAAGTTGGGGTCGGGTCGGGTCGAGTCGGGGTCATGTCTCAAGTCGAAGTCGGATATCGAGGTCAAATCTCGGTTCAAAAGTTGGATCTTGAATCAGATGTTGAGGTCAGAAGTTGGGGTCAGGTCGGAGCTAGGTCTGAAGTCGAGGTCGGTCATAGGTCGGGTGTCAGGGTTGAATTTCGATTCAAAAGTTGGATCCTGAGTTGGATGTTGCAGTTCAAAGTCGGGGTCGGATCTCGGGTCAGGCCAGGGCTTGGGTCGAGGTATGGTCGGGGTTGGGGTCGGGTCTCGAGATTATATTCTAATTCAAAGGTCGGGTCTAAGGTCGAGAGTCGGGGATAGGTCCTAGGTTTGATCTTGGGATCGTGTCCTAATATGGTTCATGGTCAAGGTCAGGTCCCAGTTTGAATGTCGAGTCCCGTGTCGGGAGTAGGGGTCAGGTCCCAGATCGGGTGTCGGATGCCAAATCGATTAACGGAGTTGGTTTCTAGGTCAGAAACTATTTTCCTATAAAGTATTTTCTACACTCTAGCAAGAAAATAAAAGATATTTTCTAAAAAATATTTTTTCACCAATCATATACTAGAAAATATTTTCCACTCACTAACCAAACATGAGAAAATAAGTTAGAGACCAACTTATTTTCCAAGAACACATTTTCCTTGGAAAACATTTACCTTCATACCAAACACATCCTACATTCTAATAATGAAGGAGTTAGGCTCGACTGCATAATTCAAAAACCATAATTACACAGAGGACATACGCCTTGATTTCTATTACAAAATTAAGATCGATTGAAAACCAACCAAACAACAAAAAGAGAGGTTAATATAAGTATAAAGTTAAGGGCCTCATACTAAATGTGTAACTCTCTTGATGCTTACAATAGGATATTATACATACAAATATGCCACAGAATGAACACTTATTCTGTCGTCAAGAGACTCGCAAAAGCGTAGATATCACAATTGTAATGGGTGGGGTCACAATTGAGAAGACCCTTGTGTATAAAAAAACCCGACTTTGCACCATTCACCAAAAATGAATTTTTGGAAATTAGGAAACTTTGATTTTGGTGATTTTTATGGAGTTTTTCTTGTATCAAAGAGAGGATAATATTCTAATCTTTATCTACGATTTCCCGTTTACTTCAGTTTATTAACGTATTTTTCATGATTTGGTCAGATAAAGTTGAGATTTAAAGTGCTAGAGTCAAGAAAATGAAAATCTATGATTTGACTATTAATTCATAGATGAAATTGGGTGATTTTCCAGATTTAGAGTCTATGGATTTTTAAAAGAAAATTATTTGTTTGACCTTGGTGGCTCAAGATTGACTTTTTGGGCCTGAGATAAAAGTATAGTACTATGGGTATCAATACACTTGTATACGCATGCAGTGTATGTACTTGATAAATTAAGAGTATTCTGAGGATGTTAATAAAGGAAAGGTGCACTTGTAAAGGTTTGTGGTGCATTTTTGCTCAAAATTCAAGTTAGGTGATGGATTACTCATTATAGACTTGGCTTGGGTGATAACATTTTGTATTAAGTATGTTATGATATTTGGACGAACCGATTGGAGTCAGAGTATTTGAGAAATTGAATCGTTATTTTGGATTCTATGTTGGATTTAGTTGAGTCTTTCTGTATTTCATGTGTTATATCATACCATAATGAGTTATTTACATGTTGACACCTGTTGAAAAAAATATGCTTAACTGTTGAAAATTGGCCTAAGGGCACTACTTTGAAGGAAACTCTTTTATTTGAGAAGGCTAGTAGACTATGATTATTTGTGGTAATAAATGCATTCATATCTAGACCTACTTCATTTAAAATTTCCTTTATTATTGTGAACATGCATATATATACTTATTCTCTTGGGTCACAAATTGGGTACTATGGAAATAACAGGTTCATAAATATGTATATTCGATGGAAAATGGTTTTGGATGATTGATTATTGATGATACCAAGATTAAATATAAATTACATCTCTATGAAAATGATTTTGGATGGTCATATGTACCGCGTATGTCCTCCATGGATCTTACATCACATCATGCACTATGGAGAAGGTGTATACCAGTAGGATCATTGTCTATTGCATTGCATATCGATACTTTGTTTTTCTTTGTACCTCATTGACTATCTGTCTTCATTGTATTTCACATTTATTTATCGGATGATTTTGGTCATTTGCTTTATATCTATTTCTCTTTAAAATATTTGATTGTTACATTGACTTAGTGAGTTCATTTCATTATTTTTACAATAGTTTTGTCTAACTCTTGCTCGATCTACTTATGATGCCTATAGAGTACACATGTTATCTCACTCAAACTAGAATTTCAGCATCTTTTGATATACATCCTAGAATTAGTAGACCAAGTTGATTATATTATTCGAGGCAGTGATATCTGAAAGCTTTGGTTACTTATCATTCAAGGCAATGCTGGGCTTCCCTTATCTTTATATATTTCTATCTTTTACTATTTCAGACAATCTTATAGTGTGAAATAGATGTACGAAATCTTTAAATTATCGTGTATTGGTGACATAAGGTCTTAGGGGTATTTTGTTATTTTCGCACTTCTATTCTACTTATGAAAGCTTGGATTGAGGCATTATTCTACTATTTTTATACCTCTTGTTATTTGATTAGAGAAAAGGGTTGGCTAACCTACCGATAGGTTAGAGTAGGTGTCATTCTGACCTTATATTTTGGATTGTGACAATGTGGTATTAGATTATCTAGGTTCTTTAGTCTCACAAGTTGATAACATTGGAAGCATAGATAACACCAACATGAGTGACATGTACCCTTCAAGACAATTCACAAGGAGTCAAGCAAAAGATCTCCAAGACCTACAAGCGAGGTTCATGAAAAAGGAATTGAAGCGTTAGAGGAGCTTGAAGGTCACCAAAGAAAGACATACAATGTATGGAAAGTCCATCAATGTGAGGAGAAAGAAGAAAACAGGTCATATGTGCAAATGGTAATTTTATAAATTCAAGAATTCACAAAAAAAAAGGCAACCAAACAAGACCCTTATCTCATTAAGTGTAAAATTGTAAAAGAAAGTGTCTTTTTTATTTTCTTAATATAAATAGTAGTGTTTGTCATTTTGGAAGGCTTAGATTATGTTGAATATTGAAATCCTAATTGTTGTTTCTTCTTAGTGAGTAATTAATGAGTAATTATTGGTGAACTCTTGGAATTGTTAGTCAACGTCTTTGGTTTGATTAATCAAAGTATTACCCATTTATGGATCTTAATTTCCATTGATTTTTCTTGCTAGGGTTTAGTTTAGGTTGTTGAAATCAATTGGAAGGTGAGAGTTTTAACCCCTTATTGCCCTTAATTTCAATAGCTTGAATATTAATCCACATATCATTCTCTCTAATTTCCTTTCCTTCTTCGATTTTTATCATTTTGGTATCAAGAGTCTAGGTTTAGGTTTTTTTTACAAATTTAAATCTTGGAATTTAGATATTTTTCAAAAATCTTAAAAAAAGAAAAAAAATGGTTTGATTTGTTGTTTTGGACAGTAGATGCTTGTCCCCTATTGTTATTTGAGTCTAAATTTGAAATTTCAAGTGATTTAGAGTTGTAGAAGAGAAGTTATCATTGTAGAGTTTTGAGCTTTAAAAACTTTTCAAATTTTGAAAGTAAGTCTTCTGATTGATGAGGAATTGGAATTCAATAACCATTGGGGTTTGTTCCCTATGTCGAGGAGAAGCTAATCCTAAATTTTGAGCCAATCCTGGTTGATTTGAAGGTGTTGAGAATTAGTGTGTATTCTAGGTGTTCTTGAAGAAGAAGAAAACCAAAAGGTACATTTGATCTAATTTTCTCAAGTCAATGTTAGTCAAAGTGTTTGAGGGTCCACTCGTAGAATATAAAGAAAAAAAAATTTACACACCACGTGGCGCGTGGAACTCAGTTTCAGAGACTCAAATCTACAAGTTTTTATATTCAGTTTTTTTTGGGGTCCCAAATATTTTTTTAAGTATGGGAACTTTTTGGATCCCAAAATTTTTCAAAGTGTCCAAACTTACTACTTCTTCCTCTACACTCATTCTTTTCCATTTCTCTACTATTTAACAACCAATTGACATCTTTAATTACTTGTTAACTAGTTTCTAAACATCAAATCACCTCTTTGATTCTTCAAATTAAGTAACAACAAACAATTTCTTCTACTTTTGTGTTTTAGTTTTTTTTAGTCCAATTTTTTATGCTTCTATTCTTCTACTTTTCTCATTTTAATTCATAGATAAACTTCTTGATTCAAGTCTATTTGCTTTATTGAGCAGAGCTAGTTCACTATTAATTTTAAGATGACGTCGTTGTTACAAAGAAAAGGAAGAAGAACTTCAAGTCTACAAGGTGTAAAAACAAGGAAAACGCAACTATAAATTGCAACAGAAACCTGAAAGTGAAGAAGAAAGCTTAAGTTTCTTGAGTTCTCAATATTTCTCTAGATGTTTTATTACATAAGGTCTATTTATAGATAAAGTGTGAGAATTACAACTACATAAGAAGCAAAATATCTCACACCAAACTATGTACATATGTGGCTCACTAACCACCACTCATTTTAAATCAAAAGACTTATCTACTACAAAATATCAACAATCTAGGAGTTTCTAGAGAAATCTTGATTTCCTAACACTCCTCCTTAAGATTTTTCATTGAAACTCCTAGCAACATCCTTTGAAACTCAATCTTCTTATTGGAAAGAGCCTTGGTCAAAATATCAGCTTGCTGATCTTCACTGATGCAATGCACCAACTTAACTTTACCATTCTTCTCAGCATCTCTTAAAGCATGAAACCTTATGTTGATATGCTTTGTTCTTCCATGCTGCACTGTGTTTTCAGTCATCGCAATGGATGATTTATTGTCCACATAGATCACTGTTGGTTCTTTTGGCAACAAATTCAATTCCAACAAGATCTTTCTTAACCAAATTGCTTTATTTGTAGCAGATGCAGCAGCCACATACTCAGCTTCCGCTGAATATTGTGCTACAATATCTTGCTTCTTTGTGCTTCAAGAAAAAAATTCCTGAACTAAATGAAAAACAGTAATCAAAAGTACTTTTGTAATCATCCAAACATCCACCCCAATCACTATCTGAATAACCAATAAGAGCTCCATTCTCCACACTTCTATACTAGATTCCATGATTAATCATCCCTCTAATATACCTTAACACCCTTTTAGCGGCTCTAAAATGCTTAGTGCTGGGACTTTGCATATATCGAGATAACAAACTAACAGTGAACATTATGTCTGGCCTAAAAGCTATTAGATACAATAGGCTTCCAATAAGACTTCAATAAACTTTTGGATCTACCCTCTCTTTGACATTATCCTTCATTAATTTTTCATTCACAACAAGTGGAGTTGCAACAACTTTGTACTTGTCAAACTTGAACCTTTTTAACATATTCAAGGCATACCTCTTTTGGGACAAGAAAATTCCTTCACAAGAATGAGATATCTCCATTCCCACGAAAAACTTCATTTATCCTACATCGGACATCTCGAAAACATTTAGCATTTAATTTTTAACTTCTTGAATAGCGAGAGAATTTTCACCTGTAGTCATCAAATCATCGACATAAACTGATATCATAATCAACATCCCATCAGCTTGCCTTTTGAAGTACAAAGTAGGCTCATTTAGGCTTCTATTGAAGCCTTGAGACAGCATATGAGAATCCAGCCTACTATACCAAGCCCTTGGAGCTTGTTTAAGACCATAGAGAGCCTTTTTAGGCTTGTATGCCCTGTCTTCTTCACTTGCAACTCTAAAACCTTCAGGTTGTTCAACATAAATGTCTTCCTCAAGCAATCCGTTGAGAAATGCAGATTTGACACACAAATAGAAGATTTTCCACTTGTGTTGTGCTGCGAGAGCGACTAAAAATCTTACTGTCTCATGCCACGCAACAGGAGCAAATGTTTCTCCAAAGTCCATTCCAGGCTGCTGAGAATAGCCTTTAACTACAAGTCTAGCTTTATGCTTGAAGATGGAGCCATTTGGATTGAACTTTGTTCGATAGACCCATTTGACACCGATAATGTTTTTCTCTTCTGGCCTATCAACCAACTCCCAAGTATCATTTTTATTAATCATGGCAAGTTCCTCCTCCATTGCTGAAATCCAAACTTTATGATTTGCTGCTTCTTCAAATGACGATGGTTCAACAAGAGCAAAATTGCATTGCTCATAAATTTCAGCTAGTGATTTGGTCTTCAAAACAGGAGAATCTATAGTCAATTCAACATCTGAATTGGCTTTTATTCCAGCAATAGGACTAGAGGAAGTATCACCTTTTTGCGGATTTGGAGTTGCAACTGAAGTACTCCCACCTTGGTTCTTCACAATAGTATGTTGATCCTAATCAGAGTGTCTAGACTCATTCACTACATTATCTTTACTAACAAACACTTTCTTGCTACTTACATTGTACGCTTTGTATCCTTTTGCAACTGTACTATAGCCTAACAGAACACAAAGTTCTGCCTTGCTATCTAATTTGCCTCTTTTAGCATCAGGAACATGTGCATAGCACACCGAACCAAATACCTTCAAGTGTCTTACAGACGGCTTGATACCCTTCCATGCTTAAAATGACATCATTGGACTGCTCTATTGGTAATCTATTTACCAAATAGACAGCGGTATTAACTGCTTCAGCCCAAAAGTATTTAGGCATATTCTTTTCTGCCAATATGCATCTTTCCATCTCCATCACTGTTTTGTTGTACCTCTCAGAAACCCCATTCTATTCTGGAGTGTAGCTAACAGTGAATTGTTGTTGGATACTCGAATCTTTACAATACTTGCTGAACTGATACGAAGTATATTCAATTTCATTATCTGATCTGATATACTTCAACTGGCAACCACTCTCCCTTTCTACCATAGCTTTGAATTCTTTGAAAACAGAAAACACTTGAGATTTGCTACTAAGAAAGTAGACCCATGTTATTCGAGTTAGATCATCCACAAAGAGAATAAAATACTTGTTTCAACTCATAGAAGCCATCGTCATTGGTCCACATAAATATGTATTAACCAACTCTAGCTTTTTCGTAGCCCTCCAAAGACTTCCTTTAGGAAAGGATCATCTATGCATTTTACCAAATTGACATAACTCACAAACATCTCTACACATGTCAATTTTGGGTAATTCAAGTACCATACCCTTCGATTGCATATACACCAGTGAGCTAACATTATAATGACCGAACCTTTTGTGCCAAAGCAAAGTATCACTCAATTCAACATTGAAAGAGCAATTATCGACAGAATAGCATGAAATTGAAAAGGAATTGTCAATCATGCTAATTTTAGCTACTTCACATCCTTTAGGATCATAAATGACATATTGTTTGTCCTTAAAATTAAGAGAATATTTTTTATGAAGCAACTTAGCAACACTTAACTAGTTTTGAGTCAAATTTGGCACGTAAAGAACATCATTAATAATTTTCATATATTTTTCAGTAGGAAATTTTACTGACACTCTACTGTGTGCTTCCACCAATTCACCATTTCCAAGCTTCACTTTAGTTCTATCAGATCTGTCCAAGGTAACAAACAGATTTTCATCAATCTCCATATGCCTTGTGCACGCGCTATCAACATACCATTTACATTGTTCAACATATGATGTATGTGAGGCAATGAAAACCTCCTCCTCTGATTTTCCAACTTGGTGATCATCTGCGAAATTCACTCGAAGGGAAGACTCCACTTTGATTTTTCTTTTGCCTACAATACTTCTCAATGTGACCATACTTCTTACAATATCTACATTGAATTGGAGACCTCTTTGAATTCTTTCAACAATTCTTCTCTCAGTGGTTTATCTTCTTACAAATGCCACAAGGTGGAAATTTTCCTTTTATCGACGAATCACCTTGGTTTTCACCAGATTTTACCTCTCCAAATCTATCCAACCAGACTTTTCTGTCTTCCTTTTGATGCTTGAATTTATGCCTTTCTTGAAAGGCATCTTCTATTGTCCCTTCACTTCTCATAGTTACCTGTTGCTCTTGGACTTGCAACTTGGAGATTATTCGGCTATTGTAAGAGTGGTCAAGTCACAAGACTCTTTAATAGCTGAGATTTTTTATTCAAACTTGTCTAGAAGGCTGACCAAGATCTTCTCTACAACTTTCTGATCCGAAAAGGTTTCACCAAGTATTCTTATCTGGTTCACAATCTCCATCGGCTTGGAAGAGTATTGTTTCACACTATCTTAGTCTTTCATCTTCAAAAGCTCAAACTCTCTCTTAAAAGCTAACAGCGTAACAGATTTTACTCTACTGATGCCTTCAAACTCCTCCTTTAACTTATCCTAAGCCTCTTTGGCTGTTTCACAAGTCATAATCCTCGTAAACATCACGCCCGTAAGACTTGAATGTATGCAGGTGAGAGCTCTTGGAGATATAGTCACCAACTCATCATACTTCTTAATTTCATTGAGAGTTGCATTAACTCTCAGTGGCTGGACAGCAGGTTCTCCAAGCTCAACAACTTCCCATAAGTTGAGAGCCTTTAGATAAGCCTTCATTTTGATGGCCCAAATGTGATAATTTTCTTCGGTAAAAGTCGGAGGACCTGTCGTTGGTTGATTTTCAGGTGCCATGAATTTTTCCAGCAAGCGAATTCAAGAAAAAAATAAAAAGTAGATGAGCCAAACAAACAAAATTTGATTTGGATCCCTTAGGAAATAAGCTTTGATACCATGTTACAAAGAAAAGAAAGAAGAACTTCAAGTCTATAAGGTGTAAAAAAGAAGGAAAACACAACTATAAATTGCTACAGAAATCTGAAAGTGAAGAAGAAGGCTTAAGTTTCTTGAGTTCTCAATATTTCTCTAGATGTTTTATTACACAAGGTCTATTTATAGATAAAGTGTGAGAATTACAACCACATAAGAAGCAAAATATCTCACACCAAACTATGTACATATGTGGCTCACTAACCACCACTCATTTTAAATCAAAAGACTTATCTACTACAAAATATCTACAATCTAGGAGTTTCTAGAGAAATCTTAATTTCCTAACAGTCATAGAAGGTGAGTTGAGTTTTACATACGAGTGATATTAGGCATTTTCTACTAACCTCATTTGTTGAGTTTTGTAGGTATCATATGGAATACAAGTTCAATTGGGGAGGGCTTGGAGAACATCATGGAGGCTCTCACCCACATCTCCAAAGAAATAGCAAAAATGAATGGAATGATGGGAGGTATGGAAGAAAGGTTGGTATAGGTTGGGAATGAGAATAGAGAGAAAGTAATTCAATCCAAAAATGAGGAGATAAGTAGGGCGTTGGTGCATTCCACCACCATTACTATGGGACAAGATCATGATCTATGTTTTCCTCCACAAAGCCAAATCCGAAACAACCAACACCCCACTTTCCAAACAAACAACCCTTCAAACCACCCAAGAAAATCTACACACAAATCCATAGCCCTATCACCCTCCACAAGAGAACCTTTCTTTTGTGCCAAACCAAGTCCAATACCAAACTCCATTCTGAAATGCTTCAAATGCATCTTTTCATGAATGCCACACACACACCTCCGTGAAATGCACCACAAATTTCCTACCAAGACTACTAATACCAAAATCATCTCTATCATGAAATGTATGAGGAGCTCAACGATGATGAGTTCTGGGAGCATCGGGTAGGGATGGAAATAGAGTACCTAAGGAAGGAGTCCGACCTCGGGACTTGGGTTGGGATTGAGGTATGAGAGGTTAAAAATATAAGTATGGAAGAGTTAGGATGGGGAATAAAGGATATAGGATAGGATATAGAGGCGATAGGATGGGAAATAGAGGAAATAGGTTTGGGGAGGTGAATGATCAAGTTATGGGCTTGAACACTATCAAGGTCACACTTCCAAGGTTCAATCGGAAGTACTACATAGCACGAAGAAGACTTAGGAATGAAGGATTACCCATAATGTAGGCTAATACCTTTAGTAACAGTCTGTAAGTTCCAAAACTATATGCCATCGTAGATTTTAAATGGTTACCCATCAGATCAGGCTTGATAGATAAGTCTTTTTGGACATCAGTTTAGTGGATGGTCAGTCAGTTTCTCATACCTTTTGCAAGGTACAGAGTGCCCTCCCAGTTGGGGTACAGGTTAGACTCCTTCTAGCTCAAATGGTATATGTCGGTTATTAGTATCCCCCACAGTTTCAGACTTCGCATAACTTTGTATTTAGTTTATTCGGTGCAGTATTAACCAGTTACATATTTATCACTTGGCATTGCATCATCTTATATGTATTAGTTCCATATTCAGTTAAGTATCTCAGGTTCATCATATTCAGATTTACATATTATCATGCACATCTTATATACTCAGTACATTCAAAGCACTGATTGCATACCTCTTCTACCTATATTTTGTATACCATGTAGATTCATGTGCTTACTGTTAGGATCCTAATTCTGCAGATCACAACTACTGGTCAGTATGTGATGAGTTCTCTTTATTCGAAGACTCAAGTCAGTTTGTTGTTCTAGTATTTTGTTTCTATTCATACATATTTATTAAGGGAAGCAGGGGATCATGTCACGGCTATATATATTCAGTATTCATTCTACTTAGTTCTAGTTTTTTTTAGAAAACAATTGTTGTAAAGAAAACTTTGTTTAGTAATGTATTGAACCATCTTATTCCATAATTATGCTTCTACTTAGTCATTTGAGCTCTTATACATGTTTATATTTAGTTGCTCATGACTTATGCCAATATTAAGGGTTGGATTTGGACCACTTATGGTTCTAAGAACCGTGTAAGACCTAGGGTGTAGTCTCGAGGCATTACAAATTTGATACTGGAGCACAAGGTTCAAGTGTCCTAGGGTGTCTATGAAGTTGTATCTAGTAGAGTCTTGTGAAATGGTATAAAGATGTTTGTACTTTTATTCAGGAGGCTACAGGGCATTTAGGAAATTTTTCCCTTCTTTTATTCTCCAGATTATGCAGTATAAATATTTTCTATGAAATATATGCAAATTCAAGCATTGCTACCCCTCATTGTTGAGGTAATTAAAATAGTCAAGCTTAATTTCTATTGATAAATCCTTCTCATACAAAGTCTGCAGATAGTTATGAGGCTGACAAAGAGGAGCTCATCAGTGTCTCTAAGTTTAGAAATTTGAAAGAATTCACTCTTGTCCATGTAAATGATACGTTGAGCTGAAGTAAGATATGTTCTCACACCCCTTTTTCTTATAACCCTATGGTAGAACGACCCAAATGTTAGAAGTGCAAGTTAAAAGTGTAGCAACTATAGAATGGTTAAATGATGGGCAAACTTTAGATAGTACCTTACAAGTTGAATAAAAGGTTGATGATTCTTGAAATCTTATGGAGACGATGCATGGTAAGGAAGAGTAGGAAGATCATGGAAATAAGTGTACTTGTATATTGAAGTTAAATAGAAGAGCTGGTTAAGGTTGATTATTTTTGTAAAATTTTGAGTGGACTAGCGTTCCATGATTTCTATCTAGTAGTAGTAAGTTGGTATAGTTATGAGAAGATGTACAACTATCCATGTTAAGTATTGGACTTTAAGTGTGATGTTATTATACCAAGAAGAAGGTTCATATTATTAGGTGGTCGAGAAATTGGTTATATCAGTTAGTAAGAATTCACGATATGGTATGATGACTATAGAGGATATTGAAAGTTAAGAGATATTTCTCAAGAGGAAGTACCAGTGGCACCCTCAGATATTGTATTTCTGGGAAGTTTAGTGTTTATGTGTAGTGTTATACCCCGACCGTTAGAATAAAGTGATTATAGTTTAGTTAAAGGATATTGAAGAGGTCCATGGATGTAGAAGAATGATTTTTTATCTAAGGGGGAGATGATAGGAAACGAACCAACTCAGGGTTTTAGATTTTAGTAGTAATGCTAACGAGTTATAGAACAGAGCTAGGGGGAGGCTGAGACCCGACTCATTCTTTATCTCAGTATTTTCCTTGTACTTCGATCAATATGGTATTATACTCATGCCTTGCATGCTAGTGCCATGATAATAACTCATATTCTGAAGTTAATATAGAATCATATCTATTCTCAGTTCCTAGTATGAGGAGTTATAGTTCACTCAATATCTGAATCATACTCCATGAATCTATGAATTCCAGTCCCATGTCATACAACTCATGACTCATGCACTCATATTTTATAGTATGCTCAGTCACATGTACTCGTTATATGTCTTTAGTGACTAGTGAGGTCACATTACATTATGTATGCTCTCAGATTGAACCTCTTGAACAAGTTCGTTCTATAATACTTTACTCCTAAGGCCCCAATTGAGTGTTAAAGTTATGGAAATCCTTAAGTAAAGATTTCACAATGTCCTTCTTATTCCAGATCCTCATGTTCCAGTCTTCCAGTGACCCTCCACGGTCTATGATGGTGATATTGATGACAGCTAAGTGATAGGCTTGAATTATTGTCGATATACCCGCAAGTAACAAATTTGGGTGGTGAGTGACTCGTTTGTTTTAAATTTGAGGTTCATTGTTTTTTTGAGAATGATATCTCCTAGTGGATATAGAATATGGGTTCCCATAGTGACACTAGCATAGTCATTTTATTGGCAATGCCTTGTATCTCCAAGAGTTAGGCTTGAATAGAGTAAGATAACGTTTGGTAGCCATATGTAGGGAAACCCAAGAGAATTAGAAGTTTCAGGTTCAGCCAGTTAAACATGGTTTCTTGTAAGAAGGAGCATTTACAAGATGTTTTGTTAGGTTTGCGAGTTAGCAATCGTATTGCTTAAGGCATAGTAGTCATATTCTTGCTTTTGCCCCAAAATACTCATGATTCATGATATATAACTTCAAACCAAAGGTGTCTCATGTTCAGCTCTATGTCGTTCCTACTCTATAAACTCTTATTAGCAACCTAGGGTGCGCATATCATGTCAGAATCCCATATTCAAATGCTTCACTCAGATCATGCACGAAATTCTTTCTTTGAATGTTATTAAAGCTTTTAATAAGGAGAACTTGAGGTAACATATATTCCTTTTTCAGTGACTCTAAGAAATTTCATGTCATTATCTATCACTTTGCAGTTCTACATATACGTTCGTACCACGAATGCTTCATTTGAGTTCTAAACTCTCGGTTTGAATCACTACTTATAGCCAACAACTCAGTTTAGAGATTAGATGGATAGTTCCAGCAATTCCACTCCTTTCTTACAGTTTCACTCTCCTAAATTTTATGATTGGGCCTATTATATGCAAGTTCTTATGTTCCATCATGCTATGTGTAAATTCAGTCGAATCTCTACTCCTAGTCTAAATCAGTCCCAAACCATGTCATTTATCCAGTTTCACAAATCAAACTGACGGTAATGGTAAGTTCCCTTATTTTCAGTTCAAGCATGAGGTAATAGTTCCTCAAGAAAAATCTATTTAGATTCATGCCCTTCAATTATTCTCATCTCTTAGTATGCATGCATGTTTATGAAGATCAAAATAGTCTATGTGTCTCAGTTCGTAGTCAGTCACTCCTGCAGTGTTCAATGTTAAGCTTTTAGTTTTGTGATTGCAGCTCCTTCCCTACTCTTTTCAGATTATTTAGATTTCATTCGAGGACAAATGTTCCCAATGGGGAGATATTGCAACACCTCACAAATTCTACGCTAAAGATCTGAATCATTCGTTGTAAGCGTATCAACTTGAATCAGGGGATGTCCTAATTGTTCATATGTTTTAAGGTCCATTCCTAAGTGTAGGAAGTGTATCAGATATGGTTTATGGTCATAAGAGACCTCTAACACTAAGTCGAGTTCAAAGCATTCCTACTTATTAAGTTTTTCGGGTCAATTTCAAATGACCATATCTCTTAGAATATGAAGAGATAGGTAATTCACGATCTATCAAATTACAGCTCTATGAGTCTTGTTTCCAACAACACCATCCGTTTGTTAATCTGAGTCCACAGTAAATGTTATGACTGCTTTACCAGAAATGCTCTAGTTTGACAAAGAGTGATGGCCAATGTGACGACCCGTCACTCAAGTGATGGCTCGTTAGTCAAGTGATGGCCCATTAGAAGGGGCATCACAATTGAACAGTAAGCTCAAAATTTGGTTAATAAATGTTAGTCTGAGTGATAGCCCTTCACTTAGATGACGATTCGTCACTCTGAAGATGGTACATAGAGAATTTTCATCAATTTTGTGTTAGATTACGGTATTTTTGTCCCAAAACCCTTAGGGAGTTGTCTAAATGATTTTAAAATATCTTAGGAGGGGTAGAAAATCAAGCTTCATCATTTAAAATCCTCTCATCCTCTCCCTAAACTAGTACGGTAAAAAATCCTTGAGAAACACCAAACTAGGATTAATCATCTCCAAGCTTCAGGTTCAGAGATTGTACCAAGGTTTTCCCTTCCAGGTATGTGGAATTTCATCAATGGATATCCTATCACCCATTGAGTCCCAAAAGTGAACCTCGTTGTCTATTATTTGATTCTACAAAAATCTAGGGTTCTATGAAAAGCATGGATTTCATTATATTTCAATCTCTTCTCATGGATAGTCTATAGAGATATATATTTTCACATAACTTAGTATCATTACTTAAGAGTATTTTCATGAACAATTAAAATACAAAATTTCATGCCTTCAGACTCGTGTCGTTTAAATTTCATGTTTTCATTTTGGGTATAGAAATTGTCATGATTGGTTTTATACTCAATCATTCAGTTTCACATGTTTAAAAGATGCTTTCAGATAAAGTTTCTCAGATTTTCAGTATTATTGAGCTACTCAATTTATCACCATAATTTTGTTGGCAGTATTACTTAAGACGAAACGGACTCAGGGATGAGGCCTTATCTGTCACTTAGGCTAATACCTTCGGGATAAGTCCCCAAGTCCCAAAACTATGTGCCATCATAGGTTCTAAAGGGTCACCATCATATTAGTCTTGATACCTTAGTCTTTTTTTACATCAGTTTAGTGAATCCACGTTAGTTGGTGTCTCGTACCCTTGACAAGGTACAGAGCACCCTACCAGCTGGGATACATGATATACTCCATCTAGCTCAAACAGAGTATCTAGGTCATTAGTATCTCCACAGTTTCATACTGAGATATTGCATGACTTTGTATTCAGTTTATTCAGTACATTATTGATCATTACATAGTTATTACTTGGTCAATGCATGAGCTTATAGTTCCATATTTAGTTTAGCATCGCATGTTCATCTCGTTCAACTTTATAGATTATCATACATATCTCACATACTCAATACATTCAAAGTATTGATTGCGTACCTCTTTTGCCTACATTTTTCATATGGTGTAGATTTGGGTTCTTAGGTTCTAGACAACAGGTGATGAGTACTCTTTATTCGGGTACTCAAGTCAGTCTGTAGTTCTAGTATTTTATTTCTATTCATACGTATTCATTGAGGGAAGTAGGGGGTCATGTCACGGCTACCTATATTTGATATTAGTAGAGGTTCATAGACATTCAGTTAGAGTTGTTGTATTCAGTCTACTTAGTTTCAATTTCTTTTCAGATTAGAGTTGTTGTAAACAAAATTTTATTTAGTAATGTATTGAATCAGTTTTTCCATGATTATGCGCCCGCTCAGTCATTTTAGATCTTATACATGTTTATATTTAGTTGCTCATGAATTATGCTAGTATCAAGGGTTAGCTTTGAACCACTTGTAGTTCTAAGCACTGTGTTACACCTAGGGTATAGTCTTAGGTCGTGACAATATAATTTCCCAATTGTGTGTGACTGCTTATAATTATAGAGTTTTGTGATGATTATTATATCTATATTGGTGATTTATATGTCTAGTGATTTTTTATATTGATACGTTAGGAATATGGCCATATATTTGTTGTTGTTAGTTGTTGGGCCATCGAAAGGCGGGTGTGTATGCAATTGTGATGATGCTAGTTATTAGTAACTATATTGGTAATCCTTGAACGAAAAAGGGAATGGTAATAACATGGCTAGAGACTAACCTAAGGTCATAGAAAGATAAATCTAATCTCCTATGAATGTTTTGGTAATAGAGTGAAACATGATTGATAGTGAAGTTGTTGCATGTCATGTTTGTTGATTTTGTTAACTTTATAATATGTTGCATAAACAAGTCTTAGTCGGTCGATGATGCCTACCACTACGTGTGGTGTACATGTACTACCCTTGCTACACTCTTTTGGGGTGTATGTGTGTTTCAGGTTGTTGAAGTATTAGTTGAAGTGGTGTATATTCATCATCAACTTCTAAGTATTCTCTTCTCAAGAGGAAGTTGTGTCTTTTATTTCTTTGGCATTACTCTATATTAGATGCTTTTGTACATGTCTATACTAGGTCCTTGGGAAATGTTTGATTTTACGAATTAAGTATGATTCTAGACATTTGCAATTTAGTTGAATAAAATTGTGAAAAGGTTCCACTTGAAATTATCTTCTTCTTTTTTTATAAAAGAGATGGATGGTAAGGATTCTCCTATCCAATTAGAGTCCAGTAGGTGCCCGTACAATCTCACAGATTGAGTCATGACAAGAATGGTTCCCCACCTATAGATGCCACTCATTATTGGCACACTATTGAAAAACTGCAGTATTTTTCCTTTACTCGACTTGACATCAGTTATATAGTCAATAGATTGTTGAAATTTATGCGTGTTCCAGCTAATGACCATTGTAAATTGTTAAAGGACTTCTATTGTATCTCAAAGAAACAACGAGTTCAGGACTTAACATCCTATGCAACTCTGTCTCTAATTTGTATATGTATGTATATGTAAACTGGGCAAGTGATCTGAATGGCAAAATCTCTACATTAGGTTACATCCTTTTGTATGGACCTAATCCAGTCAAATGATCATCAAGAAAGTAACATGATGTGACTCACTTATCCACCGAGACAAAGTATAAATCAATTGTCAACGCACTTTCAGAGTTCATTGGGAGCAAAACTTACTCCATGAGTTACATGTCACCATTTTGAAGACGCCAACAATCAATTGTGACAATGTTTATTTATCTTACACCAGTGCTTCACATTCGTATAAAACATGTTGTTGTACATTTTTCATATGTACATGACTAGGTTCAAGTTCATGTTACACATATGACATACTCATGCTTGTGATCAACTTGTTGATACCTTCACTAAGCTACTATCTAAACCAGCTTTTACTATGTGTCGATCCAAGTTAGATATTGTTGCACCATGCCTAGCTTGAGGGTATATTAACCATCTTTATCTTATGGTTATTTGACTAAGTCATAGGATGTTATCTTGCTCATCTCTTGTTTCTAGTTTGAACAAGTCTCCTGGTGTTTTGGAGCATATTTAGGAATAGTTACTCCTATTGGTTAGGAGCTTCTTTAGTGGATAGTTGCCTATAGTTTTGTTTCATTTGATTGTAGTTCATGTAATTAAAGCTTGCTATCAGATTAAATAAAGCATCATTTGACCTCCTTCTCATATGAACTAATATATTTCTGGCCCTTGTTTGTTAATATTTGACTATCAACTCTATCTTTATCCTCCGACCATAGAAGTTGATATAAAATTTATAGGGAAAAAATAAAAGAAATAGCCTTTAGTATTTAATTAAGAAGCAATCTGTGTTTTACCAATCAGATAATAGTGAAGTGAGACATCTATAAAAGCTGGATGATGCTAATACCAAACAGTTCTCTCTCTACACAAATTACCTTAACATACTAGAGACGCCGAGCAAAAGTTTAAGTGTTAGCTCGAAGGAGCCATTTGAAGAAGTTGTTCTGCTTGATCAGGGAAGAAAGTTACAAATAGAAGTGCACCTGAAAGATCAGTCAATCCTTTATCAGATGCACAAAGAAAAATAGAATGTCAATTCATTATGCATAAAATAATATTACGATAAGGATTTAAGCTATACAACAACATATAATTCTACAGGTACGTAAACCTTACCCCTATCTTGGGGAGGTAGAGAGGTTCTTTCAAAGACCCAAGCATTTACAATGCAATTTAACTGGCTGCAAAAATTTATTTCTTTATTTTTCATTACCATATTGATCTTGCTAGAAAAGTTGCCTCCTACAATATGTTTACTAATTTGAGTGTGTAAAATTTTCTCAATGCACAAAACTTAAAACTCTTATGAGGAAGCATTGAAAATGTACTCTTATACAACTTACATATAAGCACAGTTCCAAGAACGGCTGAAATCTTGCCCTGTATGGTAACTAGACCAGCTTTGCCAGCATCTTGCAGTTCTTTTGAACCGACGGAATCAAATGTACCTAAAAAAAAGACAATTATAATCAGTTTTCAGCTAGTCCTTAAATACAAGTAATTTTAAATTGAAGTGTTAACGTCGGATTTTACCAGGTTTTACTGTCTGAAGACCTGATGTTATGCATGCTATGTTTTCATAACCTGCTTCCTCTAATCTCTCAGCAGCAGCTGCGGACCTTAAAGGAAAAACGATGATCAGCACAAGTTAAAGAGATCAAGAAAAGGTAAGTTATCATCCATCAATAGATATAGGTGAAATTGTCTAATGGACAGACCCTTGTATTTGTATGACTTTATTTTATGGATCTTTCTACTTAATCCTTTACCAACTAAATCCTTAAACTCAATAAAAAAATATATTTAATGTATTGTGTTTTATTGAGTTTAAGTGTTTTGTTGGTAAAGGATTAAGTAGAAGGGTCCATAATACAAACTCGGACAAGTACATGAGTCCAATTGAAAAGATGCTTAGATTGTACATCAAACACAAAAGAGTTATAAGATGACAAAACGTGCAACATTTTAGAACTCAGTTGGGATATATACGAACCAATCTGAATTTCAAAGATACTTGCAAGAAAAATAATGATCAACAATTCCCTCTCTGCTATTCAGTAAGGATGTCCATATAGGAAAATTCTACCAAATGTGATGAGATTATATAATGTTCCAACTAAAAAAAAATTAATTTGAGCCTAACTAACCATCATATCATATCATATATCATCATATATTACTAAAAATGGGAACAGAAAAAGTTGAAAGTTGAAATACCGAAATAAACCCTATTAAGTTAAGTTACTTCAATAGTTCCATTAAAAAAATAAGTTATTCCTAAAAATTAAATTATTCATTTATGTCAATGTACAAAAACGTTTCATGATAAATATTGCATAAAATAACTATAATAATAAATTAATAATTCAGTTACATCTCTTCTACTTCTTCTCTGTTGATTAATTGCTTCAGCTACTGCAGTAATTAATCAATGGAAGTTGCTGGATTTTCTCCAGCTTTTTGGCCATCTTCAACATTTTAAGTTAGTTACTGTTTTTTAGGAGTTATGTTGCTATTTTTAAGAGTTTGTTTATCATGCAATTATGTGCAAAGTAGTTGCTTAGATATAGGCTTTAGTTATTGCATTTTTTCTGTATTTAAACACCATTTCAGTTTAATTAAAAATTATCTTTCCACCAGAAAATATTTTCTTCTCTTCTTCTTGCCTTTATTTCTGATTATAGAGTTGAAGTTCAGTCAAAGAACTCCAACAAAAGTGGTATCAGAGCTCTCTTCTTGAGGGACCTGTAATTAAGGAAAACTCATTTTCCTTATTCCTTTTTTTTTTCTAATATGGATTCAGAAACTCCTTTCACTACACTAGCTCCACCTGTCTTCAAAGGTGAAGGCTATCATGTCTGGGCAAAAAGAATGGAGGCACATATGGAGGCAAATGATCTGTGGGAAGCTGTTGAGGAGGACTACGAAGCTCCTCCCTTGTCTGCAAATCCAACCATGGCGCAGATAAGGAATCACAAGGAGAAGAAAACAAGAAATTCAAAGGCTAGAGCGACGTTATTTGCTGCAGTCTCATCTAAAATCTTTGTCAGAATTATGACAATGAAATCAGCATTTGAGGTCTGGAATTTTCTAAAGAAAGAATATGAAAGAGATGAACGGATAAAAGGAATGCGTATTCTCAACCTCATAAGAGAATTTGAACTTCAAAAGATTAAGGATTCAGAGACAGTCAAAGAGTATTTTGATAGATTACTCAACATTGCCAACAATGTAAGATTACTTGGCTCTGAATTTCTTGATTCTAGATTGGTTCAAAAAATTCTTGTAACAGTCCCCGAAATGTTTGAAGCAACTATTTCCTCACTAGAAAATTCTAAGGATCTATCAACAATTAGTTTGGCAGAACTATTGAATTCTTTGTAGGCACAACAAGAGAGAAAACATTCTCATTTTCATATTAGCCTCATTTTACCCCTACACTAAATAAAAGATATCATAAAATATTTAAGTAATTAAATATTAAATAATTATTATATCATATTATTATACTAAATACTAAAAGTGAAAAGGTCTTAAAATATTACAAATTCATATTTTTATCTAATAGGTGCATTACTCATAAATAATTACACCCTAAATATATGACATATGTCATTAATCCTCCAAACTCTAACACACTCAAATACAGTCTTTACTAACTCTTATGAGTTATGACATTTTCCTCTTCTTCTTATAACAAACACGGATCCTTCCCACCCACCCCAACCCCTCTGTTTCTTAGTTTTTGGTGTTTCTTTCTTCCTTTGTTGATTATTAATCCTTTTCTCTTTTTTATTTATTTATTATTGTTTTTTATTTATTTTAAATATTTACCTTCATAACTCATATCTAATTATTTATTCAATTGCTACTCTTAATATTCACAACTCTCATATTTTTCATATTCATAACCTCCAACTATTTAATTTAAAACTTTAAGATATCTTTTGGTATTCTTTTATTTTTATTTATATAATTCATTTTTTTTTGTTTCATGGGACCTTTACCCAAGGTCATCATATTCATTATGTAGTTAAAATAGTGAAGCATTTATCACTACTGCATTTTTCGATTCATGTTTTAGTCTGATTTGATGAAGAAGAGTCATGGATTTTGATTGGTTGTCGTGTCAAGAAGAACTCCAAAAAAATATGTAATGATTCTATATATTTCTTTTTTCCATCTATATTTTTATGATTAAAGTCTTAATAAGGATATGTATGTTGTATTTTTACATCTCTATTTTTTTTTTCTCTCTATTAGACTTATTTTATTTAATTTTCTACAAATTTCTGATCGTTGTAAGTGTTTTGTTTGGGCTCCAATTAGCCATTTGTGACTTCATTGAAAATTTGCTAACTACTAACCAAAGTTCAAACCACACATGTTTTCATTGAATTTTAATTGTCCTAACAGATCTATAAAAAAAAATACATGGAACACACGTACAACGCACGTATCCAGAAACTAGTATTATTAAAAGTGGGAAGCTCCAAAGTACAAAGTTGGATTACCATTTTACTCCTACTCTAAATTAAAATATTATAAAATGTCTAATTAATTAAAAGTTTGATGAAGAAAAAAAAGTTTAAATTAAAAAATTATAAATGTTAACCCATTGAAATTCTCAGCTTTTATAGGTCTTTTGGCTTCTTTGCAGATAAATTGATGTAAGCTTGAGCATTTATTTTTCTACATTCAAAGTTTTAACCTTTTCATTAGCAATTACAATGAAAAAAAAATTACTTATCATCATGATAATAAATTAATTAATTACTAATTTTCATTACTCTTTGTTGGAAATTAGCAAATGAAATGATTGTAATTAAACAAAAAATATTACTTTGTCAATTAATCTGCAACTAATTCAATCTATCTACCTATACGTTAGGCATAAACAATATGTTGTTGTAAAACATGATTAATATACTACAAGAAATAAAGACAAGATATATGGGAGTAGAATATAGAGATCATCTTATTCAAATGTGTCTTACAAATGGTGAATAATATATCTATTTATAGTGTTGAGATATCATCCCAAAGGTCATCATGTTAAATGCTCAAACAAGTAGATACATAGTTATCCACAATGGATCATATCACCTTGGAAATATACAAACATGAATTCAAGTAATTCATGAATAAATTCAATGGACAATTCACTTAGTTCAATGGATTTATAACATATGCCATTTTTTCCTCTATTATTTTTTGACTTTTTCTCCAATTTCCTCTTATTTTTCTATTTTTCAATTATTGCATATTACATATACATTTATGTTGGTTATTACAACAACACTTTAGACCTTTTATTTTCTTCATGAAATGTTTCTTAAAAGTCATGGTTCATTACTTTATTTCCCTCCGACTCCTTGTAAGTCTATTCATATTTTACATTATGTATACTTTAAATATCAAATATTTATATTATAAATTACCATCAACATATTACATGGCCAAAATATGGAACACGTGAATTTGTAGTTTCTCTGAAAGATTAGGTATTTTAGGTATAAGATTTTTAGAATTAGTATTATCTACTGAAACTCGTGCTATAAGAAGGCTAAATGATTCACTTGATTGAATGTTGAGTTATTCCTTGAGTGCTAGGATCAATACAATTCATACCTAAAACCCTTAGATAAGTTGAGTTGAGAAAAAAAATATCTTCATCAAGAATGGTTCATTATGACTTGGAATAAAATTTAACAGGAAATAGTAAGAGATGTTCTCTCTTTGGGACTAGTAGTACCATACAAACAAGTAGGAGCTTGCTTGAGAGATGGAGTATTTCATTTTTCATAATTGGGTTGAAGATAAACTTACCTTAGACCCTCTTGACAGACAAGTAAGAGCTTGGTTTGAGGAGAAAATTGGGATTTAATTGATTGCACAAACTCAGGATTGGGCTTAGTAAATGGCAATCCAAAAAATAAACCAGCAAAATTATTGTGGAGCTGCCTCTTTACAATGGTCCCTGCAGAATAAAATCGAATAATCAATAGAATCTCATCTCATCTGAAATTAAAAAAACGTCAATCTTACCTATGTCATTATCTGTGTTTTCAATAAAGAGTGGTACATGATAACAGTTTTTGATATGAGCTCTCTCGAATTGAGTTTTGTCTCGCACGTCTAGTACTGCATATCCCTCAACGCCTACAAGTTTCTTCGCCTCCTTAGCATTCACAAATTCAACTTGTGCTTTTATTTGAAAACTTCTTCCTCTTTGTTTCCCTTTCACAACTAACAAAGATTTACATGATCCCGATCCCAATCCCAACACGCTGAAACGAACGAAATACATCAATTTATAGACAAACCTATATATACACACAAATCAATCACACTTTTTCTTACCTCTGAGAAGAGAGACCATAGCAAGTAATCCCTGCCATCGTTTCCCAATTCTTTTTGTTTTCTTACACACCACATCCCATTCGTATGTTTAGATAGTTTCTTCCCCATCCCTGCCCCACAAGAAATTTAAGATAGTCAATAGAATTCTGCCACGTGGAACACAATAGATATACTCTTTCTTTATCCGCCCACGTGGAACACAATAGATATACTTTTTCTTTATCCTCCATTTAAATTTAAACATAAACATTATGCTCTTTTTCACAAATAGTACTGAGATTTTAAAACATAATAAGATACATCTATTTTAGCTTTTAAATGTTATAGATTTTTAAGATACCAAATTACCCTCAACGCATCAATAAATATTACTAAGCAACAAGAGAACATCTAAATTTCATCCTTGAGATCTATTTGTATATTTTACATCTACTCATGATTTTCTCACTCAAAATAGCTAGGTAATAAAAATGGAGTTTTGACAACTTATGTGTAACTCGATACAAATGAAGATGCATGGTTGGTTGATGGCACACTTAGTTAAAAATGTATCAAGATACGAAATTTAGATATCAAAAGCAGAATAGAATGTTAGTTTCACCTTCAAAATCGGATTAGGTTATAAAAATCATAGAATTGTTCACTTGTGCATCTCATCCATGGATAAAATAAGAGATGCGCAATAGCAATTAGCAACCTAAAGTCAAAGTATAATCATAAGCCATGAAAACAAAGACTGAACATAAACACAAATGCTCACATTGATTGCGACCACGTGTACAAAATATTGGCTTCTCTTCAGAACAGAGTTAGTCGGGAGAAATGGAGAACCTAATGTAAAAAAAGAATAAAAATACAAGCTACTTGGTACATGAAAAATGCATTTTGCTTGAAAGAATACAACACAGAAGCCATTCTAACTAAAATCTGCACAACAGCATGAACTTATTCATAGCTGCACATGCAATAGCATTAAACTCCCAGCTGCCTCCAAAAGAAATGGCAAAATAGGAACTTCCATTGCTGAAACTGAAATCTACAGGAAAAGTCTAGTGTTTCTGCTTACGGTCTATGTACAACTCTAATCATTTTGAAGAAAGTACAATTGCCGTATATTTCCTGAAGCTGTCAAATCATGTGAGACAGAAGGTGCAAACTAGTATCCATTACATAGATGATTAATCCATCACAATTACCATATAACCAGTCTTTAAAGCACCTATGAAGAGCTGTTGTTAATTCCTTTTTCCGGCTCTCTTCAAGGTCAGCTTCCCGCAAAATCTGCTTAAGACCTTCCAAGTTTTTATGCTGAAAGGACAAGTATAAATGGTGATTTGGCAAAAGTTCGACAATTCAACTAAACCATTAGAACATGGAATGGACTTTAGTGAAGCTATAAGAACAATGATGAATAGTAAACACACATTATAAATTATTACAATAAAAAAAAGGAGTTGGTTTGTTTCATCATACATTTCTCTGCTTCGATGCCAGGAAAGCATCAGGTAAAGGGAATGGATTGTCTTTTGTTGACCCAGATTGCTCACCTTCAGACCAGTTCGGAATCTGTGACATGGAGATATTTCCATATTAGCATGTAAAAGCAATTTAATAAGAAAGTAGTCATCAGAGCAACAGATTTCAGCAAACTTTTTTTTCTCGAGAGAATAGGGAGCTCAGTTTCGGCAAACTAACAACAGGGAAACACGAACGGAAATGGAAGCAATACTATGGGAATTGGAAAATGAAACTCAAAATATGAATTTGTCTAGTTTGTCCAAATATACCAGAAAGTTAATGAATTGATCAGGGTCTACACGGCTGGCAGATTCAGTCTGCACATCAGAGACACCTGCAGGATGTGATAGTGAATCATGGGGATCAACGACGCCAAGAGCCATGGGTTCATCCCATTTGTTGATGACTGAGTCGATACCAACTCCATTTAGGTGCTCCTCCAGTTTAGGGTAAAAAGTTTTGTATGGAGCCACCTGATGAAAACCATTAAGCATGTAGGGCACTCCAAAATCTAAAAAGATTCGCCGGAACATTAACTCACAATCAATAGTATGGAAGTTTGGCAACTAACAATGCATATAATGAGGAAAAAACAGAACACTCCACTGTCAACTCTTACATCTTATTATAAAACTAGAAGAAATGAATTAACAGAGCCCCAGTCAGTTTAGGAGAATATTTCGTTCAATTTTATTTATTTTTTGTTTTTTGAGAAGGTAACATGTATGTATTAGACACAAAACAGTACATGGGTTGTACTGAAACCATATATGCAAGTGAGCAATAGAGAGCAAAACCATTCTACTGCTCTAATAGGAACCTAATGTGTCAGGGATAGATATAGTATTCTCGGGTTAGATTTGGTTGCACCAAAAAAAGAAGAGCTTAATACAGTTGAAGTTTGATCTTCTGCACTGCGTGGCTGCTGTTCTCAAAGCATCTAGAGTCATTTCCTTTCCAAATTTCCCACCAAATGCAAGCAGGGACCATGTGAGCACACAACTAAAGAGAGCTTCAGTAATCTTTCTAGGCATTGTCCAGGCTATGCCTCTGAGATTAATGAAGATCTTCCATAACTGATTAGTTATACTACAGTGCAAGAATAGGTGACTTAACTATGTCCACCTCCTTTTCACAAAGAAAACATCTTGAGCAGCGAGTCCACTTCTTCTTGCTTAAATTTCCATGTGTGAGCACAACTTCTTTTGCCAATAACCATGAGAAGCGTGCAACTTCGTATGGTATCTTGGTCTTCCAAATATGTTTCTAGGGCCAGTTGGTGACTTGAGTTCTTCGTTGGTTTTATCATTTTGTAGGCTACACTAACACTGAATTTTCCACTACTATGTCCTTGCCATCTCAGAGTGTCATCTCCATTCTGAGTTCCTGGGAAATTATCCAGTTGTTTTTAGAACTCAATCATTCTATTCATGTCCCATTCGTTCAAGTCAGTTCCCAACCTTGAGGTGACCACATTTCAGCTATGAATCTCTGTTGGTGATGAGTTAGAGCATATATGACAGAATAAATCTTTCAGAACTCCATTCCCAAGCCAAATATCATTCCAAAAGGATGTAAGTCTACCATTTAGCACTCCGATAGAGACTTAGTTTTTTAGACCTGGCCATAATACCCTTAGGGGTCGTTTGGTGTGATGGATAAGGGGAGTTAATCCCGAGATAAATTTTAAGTGTTCTTTATTTCCTTGTTTGGTTGCAAAATTTGGGATAACTTATCTCGGGATTAGGAATTAGTACCGGGATAAGTTATCCCTCCCATTTGGTGGTATAGTAATTCCGGGATAACTTATCTCGGGATAAAATAGATAAATGACAAATATACCCCTTTAAACCCTTTTTATACACCATTTTTCACATTTATGTATATTTACATTATTTTTAATACCATGTATAATAATATTCACTACTCCTTATTTTTATGATAACTATTCATATTTTTCTATTAAAAAATTACACTATATAAATATAATTTTTATTTATGAATTTATTTGACTAATTCTTATGTTTATTTATATTTTGATTTCTCATAAATCCTCTTTCACTTTAACAAACTTAATAGGGAAGTTCTATTTTTAAGCTAAATAAGAAAAAAAGTTTTATTTTTAAATACATATGATACTTATCATGGAATGCATAAACAAAAATATTTAAGCTAAATAAAATGAAAGTTTCATTTTAAAAAATGAATAACTAAAGCTTATAAAAAATATAAAAAACTAAATAAAGTGAAGGGTAATTTTGTAAACAAACAACTTGTTCTTAAAATTTATGTAATGTATATTATTTTGAATACAACAAACCAAACACTCAATAAGAAATAATCCCAGCACAACTAATTCCATCATAACTAATCCCAACATAACTTATCTCAACATAACTTATCCCATCATAACTCATATTCAAACCAAACGATCCCTTATAGACCTCCAAAAACTTAACTCCATAAGTTGAGTTGATTGGTTTAGTGATCCAATTGTCTTCTATCTCATATATGGCTTTAATCACCATGCTCCATAAACTTTGAGGGTCTTGAGAGTACCTCCATAACTACTTCAATTTGAGGGATTTTCTGTGATTCATCAAGTTTCTAATTCCAATCCACCTTGAGCCTTGCTGAGAATTACCTCTTTCCACTTAACCAGGTGATAGACCTTTTTTTCTTTTTTACCTTGCCACAGAGAGTTCCTTCTTATGCTGTCCAGTCTTTGAGCGACTCACACAGGAATGATAAAAAGGGACATTATATAGGTTGGCAGTGAGTCTAATACAGAATATTAGCACTTCCATCTTGAGAGTTTTTTCTCACATTTCTCCCAGACATTGTTCCATATTCCAGTAGATCTTCACTTGGCCCCCAGCTGCATGCCTAGATAGTAGTGGGAAGAGTCCCCATCTCTCCCCCCAGGATCAGTGTCAAACACTTCACGTTTGATACTTCATTAATTGGGAAAAGATGACCCTTTCTTCAATTAATATGCAGCCCAGAAATGCCTTCAAAGAGAACCATTATGATTCTCAAAATTCTCAATTGTTCCACTTCTGCATCACAGAAGATCAAGGTGTCATCAACATATTGAAGATGTGTAATCTCCTGATTGTAGTGTTCATTCATGGCTACCTCAAAGCCCTTAATCCAATTATTTAGTTTGGTTGTTTTGACCATGCTGTTCAAACCTTCCATGGCTATTATGAAAAGAAAGGTAACAGGGGGTCACCCTGTCAGTATCCCAGCAAGAAAGAATCCTTCCAGAGAACCATTGATGTGACTGAGAATCTGACAATAGATATGCAGAATCTCAGCCATTTAATCCATTGCACTCCAAATCCCATTAGTTGTAACATGTTTAGTAAGAAGTTCCAGTTCACATGTTTGGTGGCCAAACGCTTTCTGTCAGGCTTCTCCTGTTTCTGTCTTGAGTCTACTGCTTCATTGGCTATTAGTATTGCATCTCCATTATTTGCCTTCCTTTTACGAATGCCATTTGTTGATAAACTACCAATTTTTCCATCACCCCCTTCAGCCTCTAAGTCAAGACTTTTGCAATAATCTTGTAAATGTTGCCTATTAGGCTTATAGGTCAGAAGTTTCTTCATTCGTATTTGACATAGTATTCTTAATGTGTGGATTAAATAGAAGACCCACCAAGTCAAGAACACTTCATAATAGAAAGAAATATGTATCCAATAAAACTACTGCAGAGAGATTAAATCTGCTGAGATGTACCAGGTATTTCAAAGCCGGCTAGAAGATGGGTGGTAAAAATATAATGTCACGGGTATTCAAGTGCAGCAAAAATCACTGCTTCTTTTTATGGTAAACCCCACTAGCCAGAAGCCAAACAGTGGGACTTTCCCAATTTACTCCATTGGTGACCCAAACTCTAAATCTCATGGTTGGAATTGGAAAGCCATTTCCACTAGGCTATCCTTCTCTTCGTCCTGGGAAAATATCACTGCTTAGACTTCTCTTTCTGTAGCAACTTGTTAACGGTTTAAACAGAGTCCAGTAACCTGGTAATATAAAAGTAGAATATACAAAGAATCCAAAAAGTTAAGATTTTCATCTTTGGCACTTCATATATACCTCATGCTAAAGTTTAGTATCTCAAACTTCTCAATTGCATTGCCAATCTATTCCACTGAACACACATTTCCCTCCATCAAATATTATGAAATCCAAAAATTAATTTTTAATCTCTAGTGCTCCACCATTTCTAAAAAATTACCACAGACCAAATAGTATTTCAAGCCTCTCAATAGCATTAGAATGACAATGACATACACTTACAACACACTTAAATCCGTTACGAGTGTGCAGTAAGAGATTTGAGAGGAAAACTGTGTTGGATGCACAGTATCTACCCGATTATGCTTTCAGCATATTTCTGACACGTGACAGAAACAGTCCCATGATCAGATGCGTATACTTTGTGGACTACACTAGGTATGTCGCTGTTGCTGTTGCTGTTAGTATGATCAGGTGCTTATACTTGGCATGAGACAGTGACCTCAGCTACCTAAACCAAGTGCTGAATAGTTCATGAGGAATCTGCCCAGTGTCCATTTGATACAATGTTCTTCGTTGCACATATCCAGCAGTGGAAAACTGACCCAATACCTACAACTGCAGGTATTTAGTTTCTTTACATTCATCATACAAGTCATAAGAACAAATGCTAGTGTAACACCCTGTATCTCTATGCCAAAGTATGACTAGACATACGCCAATGAATTTTTTCGAGCTCGAGAGAACATGGTAAGTGGCTAAATATATCAAGGAACCAATATATGAAGATATTTGAAGTGTTAAAATAAGGTTAAAGGTCAAGGAGCACAAAAGATCAAGTTGAAGGGTGCACTATGGTCGATTGTTTACAATGATCTCGTACATGGTCTGACTTCAAACGTGTGTATCTCCCAATCTACAAGAAATTAGAGGGTGTTCTACCTATCAAATTAAAGCTCTATGAGTCTTCTTTCCAACAAATCAAACGGTTCATCAATCCATGTTTGGAGCAAAATCTTATGATCATGTTACCTGAAGATTGCAGTATGCTGGGCAGATATGCGTTCCGCATAATGTGATATGCCGCCTCATATTCTGATATGCGGACCGCATTTTCAAGTACATATTGGCCCAAAATTTCCCAACATTCTGTTAGGAAGTGTGTTGCATATGCGGCTGCATACCCCAATATGTGGCCAGCATATTGCTCCGCAGACGGGCTCGTCCAGATGTTATAAAACTCGATTCTCACTTCATTTTTGGACGTCCCAAACTTATTTTTCACTCTCCTCTCATACAAGTCCTGCAACATCAATGTAAGTTATCTCCATGGATTCTTAGTTATTTCTTCACCTAATACACAATTCTAACACCATTTCCTCTTCAATCTCTAGCAACATTGTTGGTTTTTTAAAAGATGTGGCAGCAAAAAAGTGGAAATGTCTCTTTAAAATTTTATTAATCACAAGAGGGCTTTAAATAGCCAACTTAAAAGACAAAATCTGCATAATTTAAAATTCAAAACAAGCTAAAATATCTCAACAAACTAATTTATGTAATAGAAATTTAAAATTCAAATTATCCTAAAATTAAGCAACTTATTAAACTAAAAGTTACTGCAATAACTAAAAGCAAAATTCAACACTCCTCCCCTGCTTTAGTTACTGCAATTGAAAGAATGTTCTTCCTCAATTTCTATTGTGGCAGTTGATGCTGAATTCTTTTCATTGTAAGAACCGTTTTTTCATTACAATATTCCATAATCATAGGTTTCAAAATAAGATTTCATTCTCACTGATCAAATTTGACAGTTTTCATCGGTGAAAATTTGTGGGACATTGAAAAAGAGATTGTTGCTTGCCACTTTTTTAGGTAAAAAACACGAGTTGAAAATAGCCCTTACGGGTTAAAATGAGTTGAAAAATAACCCTTGCAGGTTAAAAGTGGCTCTTTAGATGAACTTGTACACAATAAAAAATTCGAGTCCAAAAATTAATAATTAGGACCAGAAAATATCGCAACAATCGTATTTATTGATTTAAAAATATAAGTGTTACAATCTCTATGATTCATCTTTTCAGATATAATTTCAAGGTCTCTTGAGCTTGTTCTAGGATTCAAGGGCTTTGAGCTTGTTCTTGAATCTTGATGAACTTTGATCTTGACTTATACTTGAATTCATGGTCTTCGAGCTTGTTCCTGAATATGGTGGTCTTGATCTTGAATGTTTGAATTCTTGAACTTGTAGAGAAATCTGCAGCTTTTGATCCACGAGTTCTCTCTAGCTTCTTGTTAGAATTCTGGTGTGACTTTTGAATTATGAGGACCCCTATTTATAGTTGTAGATGTAGAATAGATGAGTTATGATGAAAACAAGTTTCTCTTCAGCCAATCAGACGTAAGTGACATGAAGATATTTGATTGGTCGGAATACATCACTTATACATGTGGCACATTTTTATTGGGATAGGAACGTCATATCATTTTGACACGTGACATGATCCTATTGGCTTCTTTGTGTGACTTGGCATGTCATCTGACACATGGCACTAAACTAGGCCTCAGGATGAGATGAAATTAGGCTTAGCAAAGTGGGTTCATCTATTGTAACCCAAATTAATGAATTTGGACTTTAATTAAGTCAATATTTACTGCACTTAAATACTTACCCAATTATATAAATACATAATATTTATTTGGACTAATATATTTATGAATTTAATATAATTCGAAATTATTTTATAAATTTATATTTAATAAATTTTAAATGATTTCAAATGTCCCTTGCTTCAAGTCTTGTTGAGATATTTTATCTTTTGAAAATGAGGCTTGAAGTATTAATTTAATGTTATAATTGAGATGCTATTTAGAAGAAACAAAAATCTTGGATCAAGACATGTCATACCAAATGAAGACATTTTGAAATATAAATTTATAAAATGATTTTGAATTATATTAAATTCATGAATATATTAGTCCAAGTAAATATTATGGATTAATATAATAGGGTTAATTATTTATATTTGGACTAATATATTTATGAATTTAATATAATTCAAAATTATTTTATAAATTTATATTTAATAAATTTTAAATGATTTCAAATGTCCCTTGCTTCAAGTCTTGTTGAGATATTTTATCTTTTGAAAATGAGGCTTGAAGTATTAATTTAATGTTATAATTGAGATGCTATTTAGAAGAAACAAAAATCTTGGATCAAGACATGTCATACCAAATGAAGACATTTTGAAATATAAATTTATAAAATGATTTTGAATTATATTAAATTCATGAATATATTAGTCCAAGTAAATATTATGGATTAATATAATAGGGTTAATTATTTAAGTCCAATAAATATAGATTTAATTAAAGTCTAAATTCATTAATTTGGACTACAATAGATGAGCCCACTTTGCTAAACCCAATGTCATCTCATCGTAGAGTCACAATTTTGTGTCACGTGTCAAATGACATGGCATGCCAAGTCACACAAAAACCAATAGGATCATGTCACGTGTCAAAATGACATGGCATTCCTATCCCAGTCAAAGCCCAATAAAAATGTGTCACATATACAAGTGATGTGTTCCGACCAATCAAATATCGTCAGGCCACTTAAATCTGATTGACCGAAGGAAAATATGTTTTCATCATAACTCCTCTACTACAACTATAAATAGAGGTCCTCATAATTCAGAAATCACACCAAATTCTAACAAGAAGCCAGAGAGAGCTTGTGGATCAAACGTTGAAAATTTCTCTACAAGCTACAAGTTCAAGAATTCAACATCAAGACCACCATATTCAAGAACAAGCTCAAAAGCCCTTGAATTCAAGTACAAGTCAAGATCAAGATCAAGATCAAGATCAAGATCAAGACTACCAGATTCAAGAACAAACTCAAAAGCTCTTGAATTCAAGTACAAGTCAAGATCAAGACCACAACATTCAAGAACGAGCTCAAAAACCCTTGAATCCAAAGTACAAGTCAAGTTCAAGTTCATCAAGATTCAAGAACAAGCCCAAAAGCCCTTGAATCCAAAGTACAAGTCAAGATCTAGACCACAAGATTCAAGAACAAACCAAAAACCCTTGAATCCAAAGTACAAGTCAAGATCAAGATCAAGACCACAAGATTCAAGAACAAGCCCAAAAGCCCTTGAATCCAAAGTACAAGTCAAGTTCAAGGTCATCAAGATTCAAGAACAAGCCCAAAAGCCCTTGAATTCAAAATCAAGTTCATCAAGATTCAAGAATAAGCCCAAAAAAGCCCTTGAATCCAAGGTACAAGTCAAGATCAAGTTCAAAATTCAAGATCAAGCTCAAGAGCCCTTGAATTTATATCAGAGGATTCATAGAGGGGTACATATGTTCTCATCAACAAAAGCTCCTAGACAAGGGATATCTAAATGCATATGTACCCCTCCATACTTGGTGTCCTCACAAGTTATGCATTGCTTCATGACTCTAAGGTCCTCATAATATGATCTCTTAGACCAAATGTCATATGCCCTTGGCAGGCTAGTTGCACCAATATCCCACTAGCCCTTACATACACATGTTGCCGTGATATAACAACGATTGCCTTACTAATAATGTCTCTAAAGCCATGAACACTCTATGAATGTAGCCTTTAGTTATATGTACTTAAGGTAAGAAGATCCCAAGTGTCATCTTTAACCATAAATTCCCAAGACCAAGGTCCTTGTGATACTCACTCCCACA
Organism: Solanum appendiculatum; assembly: GCA_018342035.1. Taxonomy (NCBI): domain Eukaryota; kingdom Viridiplantae; phylum Streptophyta; class Magnoliopsida; order Solanales; family Solanaceae; genus Solanum; species Solanum appendiculatum. Next base: position 26,780 of record JAGDQO010000627.1, on the reverse strand, counting down.
ATAATGTGTTCTCCATGGCATGTGTGTACATATTTACAATTTTAAATGTTAAGATATACAAAAGCTCTACAAATGTTTCCATGATGTTTCACTATCCGTAACATGTCTAAAGCTTACCAATTACCATATGCCTTTCATGATGTTTTAATGGATGTTTTTGCTTACAATTGAGATTTATAATGATGTTCAAGATTATATTAATGGCCGTTGAGCCATAAATGTTGTTTCCAAAATATCATAGGTTGCTAAGCCCGTTGTTTTTACTTAATGATTTAGACCTACAAGCGAAAAATTGAGAAAAGGGCCAATGAGCCAAGAACTTAAAGCAAAGGCCAATGAACCAAGGATTACAAAAAGGGCATGTGACCCAAAGATGAAAATTTAATGAAAGGGGTCCACAAACTATATGTTTTATATTTTTGGAGCTCTCCTACAAATTGAAGGTTGGCAAAAGGATCCAATACCCGAAGCTACACATTGTCGGTGTAGGATATGGCCGCCCAAGAGGCTTGGCGGCTAGATAGTCAAGTCTCCCACATAGTCGGGATAAGAGACTCAAGGATACTGTTATACACAAAAGATCGTCGATCCAAGCGGCAATCGTGGTGAAGACGGCTCAGTCGATCAGGTGTTGATTGAATGCCATGTTGTACACATAGTGACTATTATGTATGTTACAAAATAATTGTAGACATCTTTAGGTGTAGTGTGCATAGCTTAGCATATATGTAGGGATTTGATAGAATATCTAACAGATATGTAGGGATATGATAGAATATCTTTTGATTCCTTCCTCATTTAGTTTCCTTAATTAGAGCTCATTGTAGTTGTATGTATACATCTTACCTAATGGAATAAGATACAAGTTATTCTCCATTCTGACTATGGCAGATCTGCTAGGTTAGTCAGAATATTCATCAGGAAATTTGGTGTATTTGGGAGTTGGGATTTACCCCCTTCAACCCATGTAGGATTGCCTTCCCTAGATAAGCAGAAATCTAGAATCCGGTGGTCGGGAGGACACACACAGGTAACAACTTTTTTAGTGATCTGTTGAGGTGGTGTGTGAGGTAGCGTGCATCGCCAAAACTTCAATCTGCTTGCATTTTCGTTGTTGTCACGACATTTCTGGCCAGGATTTGGTAGAATCTAGATCGAATAATCCAGACTTATGAGAGCTTTGACAATTCCAAACTCAGTCAGCCAGGTTCTTTATTTTTTGATCATTTTATTTACTGTGATTTGGTGGCTCTATATCACTACTGGAAGCTCCTGTGTTGGTATCTGATTATTCGTTGGGGGCTGGATATTGATCTCTGTCATATTTGTTGTCCATTGTCAACTCCTCATTTTGCTTGCACACTGAATTTATCACGTGGGTGAATTGGAGTGTTTTCCAAATTTCAGATCTAAGTAAAGTGATTATTCTGTGGTCTGCTATAAATCTGTTGGTTATTAAGTTGTTGGTGATCCAACTTAATTTATCTTATGATATTGTTATTTTATCACGTAAATTTAGTTGGAAAATGATTCTACACAATAGAGGAAAGGCTACAGATAACTGTAATCAGAAAACAGTTAATGTTGTTGCTACTTCTGGTCAATCATCTGGTCAAACAATTTTGGTTTCATCGGAGGAGTTTGATAAATTCTTGCAGTGTCAAAAATCATTGAAGGAATCTATTTCAGTTATGACCCTTGCTGAGGCCAGTAAAACATGTCTTGTCTCCTCTTCAAATAAGTGCGTGATTGATTCTAGTGCCACTGATCATATGACCGGCAATCCTAATGTGTTTTCTAGCTTTCAATCACACAAAACACTTTCTCCCGTAGCTGATGGTTCACCTTGTAACATTGTTGGATCTGGGACTGTTAAACCAACCTCTTCCATTACTTTGTCATCTGTATTGAGTTTACTGAAATTGGACTTTAATTTGATATCTGTTAGTAGACTTACTAAAGACCTCAATTGTTATACTTGTTCTTTCCCGATCATTGTCTATTTCGTGATCTTACAACAAATCAAGTTATTGATAAAGGACATATATATGATGGTCTCTACATCCTTGATGAATATGAGCCTCGATTTGCTGCCTATTCCAGTGTCGTGTCTCCATCTGAAGCACATTGCCGATTGGGACATCCTTCTTTACCTATGTTGAAGAAGCTTTGTCCTCAATTTCAGAATATTTATTCGTTGGAATGTGAGTCATGTCGATTTTCCAAACATCATCGCAGCTCAATAGGTCCAAGGGTCAATAAACGGGCTGAGTCATTTTTTGAGTTAGTTCACTCTGATGTTTGGGGACCATGTCCGGTCGTTTCCAAAACTGGACACAAGTATATTGTCACTTTTGTGGATGATTTCTCTCGAATGACTTGAATTTATTTTATGAAGAGTCGTTCTGAAGTGTTCACTCACTTTTGTGCCTTCTATGCTGAAATCAAAACTCAATTCAAAGATTTAGTATGTATTTTAAGAAGTGACAATGCTAAAGAATACGTGTCAGAATTGTTTCAGTCACACATGAGACAACACGGTATTCTTCATCAGTCTTCATGTGTTGATACACCTTCTCAAAATGGAGTTGCTGAAAGGAAGAATAGGCATCTACTTGAGACAGCTCGGGCACTTCTGTTCCAAATGAAAGTTCCTAAACAGTTTTGGGCAGATGCGGTTTCTACGGCTTGTTTTCTGATCAATCGCATGCCTATCTACTGTGCTTATTGGTAATATGCCCTATAGTGTTCTTTTTCCAAACAAGTCATTATTTCCAGTGGAACCTAAAGTGTTTGGAAGCACATGTTATGTTCAAGATGTTTGGCCATCTGTTACCAAGTTGGATACGAAAATAGTAAAGTGTGTTTTTCTGGGCTATTCTCATCTCCAGAAAGGTTATCGATGTTATTCTACTGAACTTGGAAAATACTTGGTATCCAATGATGTGGTGTATTCAGAGACTACACCATTCTTCTAGGTACCTTCCAGTTCTACAAGTCAGGGGGAGGAAGATGAATTGTTAGTATATCGAGTTACTCATGCTTTGATAGAATAATCGGATGATATTGTTCCTGCAACTTCCGATCCTTCAATAGAGCACCAAACGATTACTGTGCCTTCAGCAGCACCTGGTCCATCAGTGTTAGTGAGACCGATAATTACTCAAGTTTACTTGAGGAGGCAAGAGACCAATGATGCATGTCCTGCACCAGTCCCTTCATCATCCGATCTTCCTCCGTCTGTTCCTCCCGAAAACCTTGACCTTCCTATTACTCTTCTCAAAGGTACAAGAACTTGCAAATATAAATATTCCATTGCTAATTTTGTTTCATATGATCGCTTATCCTATAAATCTAGATCTCTGGTTGCTTCTCTAAACTCCATTTCCATCTCTGTACCCAAAACAGTAAATGAGGCTTTGAATCGTCCTAGATGGTCGGATGCAATGCTTGAGGAAATACATGCCTTGGAGGAAAATCACACGTGGAATTTGGTGGATTTACCTAATGCCAAGAAACCAGTGCGATGTAAGTGGGTGTTTACAGTTAAAGTTAATCCAGATGGTTCTGTTGCTAGACTTAAGGCCAAACTTGTGGCTAAAGGATATGCACAAACTTATGGGGTGGATTATTCAGACACCTTTTCTCCAGTTCCCAAACTCACTTCTGTTAGCTTGTTCATTTCTTTAGCTGCCTCTGCGGATTGGCCTTTACATCAGTTGGATATTAAGAATGCGTTCCTTCATGGTGATCTTCAAGAGGAAGTGTATATGGAGCAACCACCTGGTTTTGTTGCTCAGGGGGAGTATGGGAAAGTCTGTCACTTGAAAAAGTCCTTGTATGGCTTGAAGCAGAGTCCCCGGGCTTGGTTTGGCAAGTTCAGTGAGGTAGTTCAAGATTTTGGGTTAAAAATGAGCAAATGTGATCACTCAGTCTTCTACCGCCACTCAATAATGGGCACTATTCTCCTTGTTGTGTATGTTGATGACATTGTTATCACAAGAAGTGATTATGCAGGGATCTCTTCCCTCAAATCTTTCCTGCATACTAGGTTTCATACGAAGAACTTGGGCCAATTGAAATACTTTTTGGGAGTTGAAGTAAATAGAAAAAAGAAGGGAATTCTTTTGTATCTTGAGAAAATATATTCTTGACCTACTTGCAGAAATTGGAAAGATGGCAGCCAAACCTTGCAGTGCTCCAATGGTTCCCAATATGCATCTTATGAAAGATGATGGCGATCCTTTTGATGATCCAGCGAGATACAGAAGGTTAGTTGGAAAGTTAAACTACCTTATTGTTGTTAGCCAGTTCATGTCCGCGCCTACGGTCAAACATTGGGCAGCTTTAGAATAGATTCTATGTTACTTAAAAGGAGCTCCTGGACTTGGCATACTGTATCGAAATCATGGCCATACTCGTACTGAGTGTTTTGCAGATGCAGATTGGGCTGGATCGAAAATTGATAGAAGATCTACTACAGGTTATTGTGTCTTTGTTAGAGGGAACCTGGTATCATGGAGGAGTAAGAATCAAAATGTTGTATCTCGATCCAGTGCAGAATCCGAGTACAGAGCTATGTCACAGTCTACGTGTGAGATCATGTGGATACATCATCTTTTAACAGAACTTGGGTTGAAGCATCATATACCAACAAAACTCTGGTGTGATAATCAAGCTGCGCTCCATATTGCCTCGAATCCAGTGTATCATGAAAGAACTAAACATATTGAAGTTGACTGTCATTTTATTCGCGAGAAGATTCAGGAAAGCCTGATTTCCACTGGCTACGTGAAGACAAGAGAGCAACTAGCTGATTTGTTCACAAAAGTGTTGAATGGAACTTGAGTAGATTATCTTTGTAACAAGTTGGGCATGATTAATATCTATGCTCTAACTTGAGGGGGAGTGTTACAAAATAATTGTAGACACTTTTAGGTGTAGTGTACATAGCTTAGCATATATGTAGGGATTTGATAGAATATCTAACAGATATGTAGGGATATGATATAATATCTTTTGATTCCTTCCTTATTTAGTTTCCTTAATTAGAGCTCATTGTATTTGTATTTACACATCTTACCTAATGGAATAAGATACAAGTTATTCTCCATTTTGTTACAATGTATTTATGGTGGAAGTCAGTGACTAGAATCTCCCTACAGAAAGATTATACGTATGTTAAAGCTAGAAGTATGTTATCCATTTAAAGATTTTACGATTATTGACATCGTCTATCATTATGGTTTGCTTAAAGATTTAAAGATATCTTCAAGCTAAGAGTATTGTGTTTATTTACAGCTTTTACGATTTTCGATAATGTTGAATACCATTATTCATGTTATCTCATATTTACTTTATCAGACTATGGTAAGTCCAATTCTTTGCTTTACATACGAGTACAATTCCATATGTAATTATGTCCCTTCTTATTATGTTGGGGGCGTTGCATCTCACAATGTAAGTTCAAGTGTTCAAATAAATAGTTTTACTTGATAAGCATATTAGTCTGTATTCAATTGGAGTTGGTGAGACCCACTTCTTATATGGGGCCAGTTTATGTCTATGGTGTATTTTTATTTTTTGGGTAAACCAGGGCCATATGCTTTGAAATCAACTCCATTAGTCTTAAATATGGTTTTACATCTTTGTATATGTTCAAAGGATTTCTTATGTTATTTTATGAAAAGAAGGTTTTAAATTACCTTTACTTGTATGTTTCCGCTACTTGATAGAGAGTTGTTCTTATGTGACTCATGCATACTATTCTGCTTTAGATGTGATGTCATTTAAATGTTTTACATTAACATGTTCATATAGAAGGGTTTGCTAGGTCAGGTTAAGGCATCGGGTGTTGGTCTGCCCAGACCTAGGTTCAGAGGTTGACAGCTAGTGTAAGATTCATGATTGCAAAAAAGGCTAAGGAAAAATATTACTTCTTGAACTCTTGGGATACAGCTTGAGTGTGAATTGAAATTCAATGGCACAGAGTGAGCGTTGGAATCCCAGCATGAAAGAATAAAATTAGAGTTTGTCATCCATAGAAGAAGCTGGAATTAATTCACCAGCATCATAATAAGTGCTGATTCACCTCCAATTTATGGTTATAACCAACAAGAAGTGGTGCTTGATTCACTCCCAGGAAAAAAACACATTCACGACAGTTGGTGATACAGAAACGTTTAGCCACTGCTATTACATGCAAATGTTCACAATGCTCAACTCTTACAGCCTGTAGAAGAAATTATAAAGGGAAAATTTTCATCACATATATAGAATCGGACACATAATGGTGAACCAGGTGCAGTAATAAATCAGTTAACAAATAAATGTAGAGGAAACTATGTGTTACCTAATATACCTTGATGCAAAAATTAAACACCTCAAGTAACTGTTCACTTTGAATATTGAGACTTCAAAATTCAAGGATAATTCAAACAACATATAGAATTCGAATAATCAATTTCAAGTACATGACAAGGTTAACCAAATATTTAGTTATAAATAATGTGTAGAACTCTAGATACTTCACAAAGATAGTTTTTCATAAATAAAATACCTTCAACAGTATCACACATTTGAATGTGCTACAGAAAAAAAACATAGTACTACTCTTACAGCATAAAGTTAAATGGAATAACTGTGAGAAACAAACAAATAATAACACATGATATACATACATCATATATAGGATATTTACAAGGAGTTGCTTGCAATGCAGGATTAGAGTTACTTTAACCAAAACTTTAACAATCTGAATACCAACTTAAGAAGCAAAATCTTCCGGAACTCTCACACTCCCTACCTTGCCAACAGCTCCCAGGACGATGGTTGCATCAGAGCATCCATATACTGTAGCATATTTCAGAGGTGCTAAAATGTAAAGGACTGATTCATGGCAATTGACAACCTGAAAGGAAAAAAAGGGAAATGAAAGGAGCAAATTTCAATATTGATTTTTGTGTTAAAACCCCTCCTTTTACTAATTTAGATGTCTGCACAAAGCACACAAGAGTAGTTGATACGATGCTACAGCATTTGTTGGGTTACCAAGCCAGAAGTATTAGTCAACGAACAAATAACCTTCATTTAAGCAAGGGAAAAGACAGTTGAGATTTTACCAGTGTAAAAGTCATTTCATGTTTTAATCCACAAATTAGCACACAAACATTTGAGATTATGTTGGGATTTACCAAATACATTAATGACTGAGTAAGCAACTGAGGAAGCACACAAAAGCTGATCAACCATGTAAAAGACATGTTTTCTTTTCTTAAGATGTTGTCGTTCAATTGATCAATCAAAGACGCCTCAATTCCAAAGTAATCATGGTTGCCATCTGTTTTTTCCTATCGGATCCATTTCATTCTAAAACAAACTCTGTAAAAACATTTCCTAGGTGTAGGGATTAAAATCCCCCCTAAACTATCACATTTTTATTAGTTTCATACTTAAACTCTGACTAGTTTACATTACCCCCATGAAAAATAATTTTCAGGTGCTAAACCCCCTCTAAACTATCACATTTTTATTAGTTTCATACTTGTCAGGCGCTAATACCCCATGCTTGACATATGGCAAAGTGTGTGGCGTGAGGGGGGGGGGGAAATCCATCTACGTGGCTTTTACAACAGCTAAGTAAGTCATGGACTAAACAAAATAAAGGAAGGTGACAGAAAAAGAACTTGTGAATATATAAATATGTTCTTCAATCTCTCAAACTTTACAACTTTTTTGTTCACGATACTTGATTCATACCTTTAAACACAAGATACGATAAAATCAAAAAGACTATAATTGTTGTGAAATCGAACCAAATAAGAACTTGTCTGCTTCAATTTCTCTACAGTCAGAGAGATCTCTAAGCGAAATGGGACAAAAGTGACGTCCTTTATTTTCTCTTTACCTTGCCTCATCTCCTTTTTAACTTTTAATTCCTTTTTACTTTTGTTTTTCGTTAGTTTTAATTCCTTTTTACTTTCTTGATTTCTTTCCATTTTTCTTCTCTTCCCATATCTTTATCTATTTTGCTATTTAGATTTTATCTTATCATTCTTTTTTTCCTTTCCTGGTAAATTTTTTTACGTTGAAGAAGAATTAGAGACAAGCAAAGCTTCGTTATGGTATTTTATTATAGTTTTTTTATTTTACTGGTGGTGAGAAAGTGATTTTCATATTATATTGTTGGTTTCATAATTTTTCTAATACAACTTACATTTCACTTTGTAAGGTATCTTTCAATCACATATTACTTCTATCACCCTCCTTTATTTAAAACCATCTTATTATGATATGATATAAAATATCTTTATCTATCATTGCCATTTTCCTAGGAGACTGCACATAAATATGTGACTTTTCATGATCGTATCTAATATCACTCCACCTTCCTATGGGTCCAATCTTAAAGTGCATATATTATGTCATATTGATATATTTTAAAATCTTAACTCTTCATAATGCTTCAGCATAGTACAGTTTTTTGGCTGATTACTTCAGTTGTCTATTTAATAAGCAGAATATCATTTAAAAATTACACGCACCATGGAACCTTATCCTATATACTTGTGTTTAGCTCATTCAAAGCAAGGTAAGCCGGTTCACTCATTCACAAAGGTAAACAAGTTGGGGCATAAGGTAGATCCCTGGTGTAAATCCACATATTCCTCTCTATCTCCTTTTTTCATTTTCGCACTAGTTACTGCTCCATCATAAACTCCGGAAATTTATTTGATTGATATGAGTTCCTTTCTTCTCAAGCACTGAACAAGGGACTTTTCTTAACTTTCTATTATATGCTTTATCTAGGTCAATTACTACCCAACAAAGACCCCTCCCAATAAACTTCCATCAATATTTTCAGCAAAAATATAACCTCAATTATTTTTTTTGAAACTAAAAAATATAACCTCAATTATAGATCTACTCAACTCCGACATCAATGAGGAATGCCCTATTCAAAAAAAATATAGATCTACTAAGCATAAATCTAATTGATCCTTTTTCACCCTCACAGTATCTCCAAATCTATGGTTTATCACTCTTTCCCACCATTTTATCATGACCCTAGGTTTGATACCATAATAGTGTTCAAAACTTTGAATGTCTCATTTATAATCTTATATATTAGAATGAAGGATACCCTACTCCTTTGGATACTTTGTAGTCATTAAAATAATATTGAATAGCTTGGTTAACCTTAACCATACTACTCCAACCTCTCCAAAGCACTTTAAAAAATTCTATAGGAAGGTCATCTACAGCACAGGTTCTTTTAACCATTTTCAAGGCATCATTACTTAATTTTGACCTAATTGAACATGTGTCCCTACTGGTTTTGACTGTCACAATAAAAATATATAAAGTTATCATTACAGTTTGGTTGATTGATTAATCATAATAGCATTTTATCTCTTCAATCTCTCAACAATCATACTTATCATGGTTCAAAGTCCCGCCCTCCCTCCCTCTCTGGTATTAGATTATGCATTTCATTCTCCCTTTTCTGCATCCATGACTTCTGTACAACTCGTATAAGGCTTTATCTCATGCTTTGCTATATCTTAGTTCTCTTTTTTTGAATCAGGTAACATTTTGTTTTCAGCTAGTACTTAGGTAGTACTGAAAAATCATATTTACAAGAGTGAGATAAGATACAAAGTATGCCAAAAGTAAATCAAACCTAAATGGTATCTAGCACATCTAGGATTGATTCTGTATCCCCAGAGTACAATTTAGTACACCAAAAGCAAAATAACAAAATACAATTTAGCTTAATCTTTTGTACTGAATTGCACCTATCCTAAAAGCACCTATCATTTCTTTCTTTCCAAATTGTCCACCATATACATGAGGATGATCCTCCATCTCTCTCTGTTACTGGCTCCAGTTCCAGATACCTCCCAGCTAAAAAGAGTGTCAGCTATCTTGCTTGGCATTACCCATGCTATGCCCCTAAGATTGATGAAAATCTTCCATAACTGATCTGTGATACTACAGTGTAGGAACAAGTGATTTACTGTCTCATCTTCCTTTTAACATAAGAAACATCTTGAGCATAGTGATATCTTAGTTCTCATATACTCTTCAAAAATTTATCCATCTTTTGTCATTGGTAACTTTCTGTACAACTCTTTTCTTTAATGATTATTTCAAAACTTCATTGGAACTCCACGATCTTTGAGGTCAAGACTCTAGCCTTTAGACACATTTAGACTTTAGATTGCTACTTTGTTCAAGACTTCAAGTAACTGTCTAAGTCCTACCATCGGATATGTGAGGTAATTTCCCTATCTCATGCTTCCTCCTTTCATAGCTTGTTCATAAATTGGGTTGTGCCTTTTAGTGCGCAATACAAATTTCTCAATTCTATGCAACTTCTATACCTTTTCAATCCATTCTTTTTCTTTGCATCCAAGACCGCCAATCTATATTGGGTACTTAGTACTTCTCCTGTTTTCATCTTGTACTCATTGCACATCGTCTTGTCACTTCTTCTCATAATTGAAGTCTATTGGCTTCAATAATAACACTTGTAAGAAGCCCTATTCCAACAATTTATCCACTATATCTTCCTATCATTTTCCACACACTGTTGTTTTTGTGAACATACTCTGGTGACCGGCTATGGAGACTATTCATCTTCTTGCGGAAAATCTCTTGGGTGAAACCAAGGAACATAGGAGGAGAGTTGAAGTGTTGGATTGGAGTTGGCAATGCTACAACAAAGGAGGAAAGATGGAAGATTGCCCCAACTTGTATATGGTGGAAGGAGTGGAAAAAAAGGAAACGAAGATGTTTTGAGGGAAAGAAGAGCAATTTACAGAATTTTAAGATCAATTACCTGACTTTGTATTACTTTTGATGTGAACAAAAAGTGTTAGGACAGAATGAAGATATTTTAGATGTTTTGTAACAAAAAGAACAAATAGGCCTCCTAGATTGTAATACTTTTGGCAAGGGGGACTAAACTTTGATATAGTATACCTGTGGATATATAGATGGAAAAGTTACCATTTCTCAAAAAAAAAATATATAATGCCTTGAAACTGTTGAGCCTCTCTCTTCCTTTTAAAAAAAAATAAAGTACTCCATCTAGTTTATTCTGGAACAAAGAAGTAAGGAAAAGAGAGACACAAGTTTCTCAAGAACAAGGGAAGATCAATCAATCGCTCAAGATCGATCAAGAGAATACCATGGATTCGGGTACTTCCCATACTAATGTACCGTTTTTGGATGTTATGTGAAAATCATTAAGTTCCACTATCCTAATGCCATGTATAGGGATTTGTATTAGTTTGTTTATGGTTTACTATCAATAACCCGTGAAAATCCTTACAAAATTTTACTGTTTCTCAAAGTCTTTTTAACATGGTAAACAATCCATATTCTAGCTTCTTCGTATGTCTAAATCTTATTAGAGGAACCTTAACTACCACAAAAATCTTCCAATAGATAACAAAAATGCAAAAAAAGCTCACTATATATTATCAATTCAATGATAATTCTCTTTAAAACGGCTGTTCAAAAAAATGCTAGAGCTTTGAACAAAATCCTCACCTGCAATGGCGACAATGCAGACAAGAACCCATCGAAAGCTGAAGTGGAGGGCCAAACATCAGCTACAGAAGCTGAATCCTTATGTCCTTTAGGAAGCAACCTCTTGTAACTCTGAATGTACAAAAATACAACCAAATCAAACACATTAACACCAACAGACCCAATCTCGGAGGGCTTAGCGGTAACGAGAGGGTCAGAGACGGAGTGAAGAACACAGGCAATGGTTTCAAGGACAAGTCAAGCTTGGTCAGGCGAGATCTGAAGGTACTCAGCAATGGATTCCGGGTTTACACGGTAATTTGATTCAGACGAAAGGGACAATAGCTTGTCCTTAATCGGACCTAGGGTTTGTGTTCCGTCTGTGAAAATTCGCTTTGAAATAAAATCATAAAGCAAACTCATTAAAAAAACTTTCATTCATAAAATATTGTGATTAAGTTTACGTCATAAGAATCTAATAAATCAGACAAATCAATGGAGTTTGAATAAGTGAACATTTAGACTAGTGTATCTATGAAGCCTCTAAATATAACATGAATAACAATGTTTACTAGGACAAGGTCTCGGGATAAACTTTAAGCTAACAAAGTTGAATAAATAAAGACTATGCCACAAGATCAAGTGAGGCTCACCAAAAGCTGAGTGTGGAAAACCTAGCATGTAGCTCTTCCTGAAAATCTGAACCTGCATCGTGACATGCAATGCCCAGATTATAGCTAAATGTGGAATAGTACTTGTATGTAATATAGCATAGAATAAAACGTAATGAATACATGAAATAAAAGGACAACCAAAGTATTATTAATAAGACACGAAAAAGAATCAAGTAACTTTATCATTAGGTTGACCTCAACGTTTTGCATGATTACTCATAATGTATTTCTTTTTTGAAAATTTCTTAGTTTATCGACATAACCACCATGTGATCACATGTAGTTCGATCCCGGCCTGATAGGCTAAGTCATCATATCATCTTGTCGGGGTGATGAGACTTAATATCATAAGCTTTAATTTGGAATGATGCACATATTATGGGTAACTTAGAGGAATCGTTGAATTAACGGTACCACCCTTATCTACGTTTTCATGAGTTGTTTCGGGCGTTTGTCATATAACTCAAGCCTTCTCTGTTAACAATAATTTTCCCAACATTTTAGTGATAAAAGTTAGCTCAATGACACATAATCATGATTTGTTTTCATCGTCATTAGGGCATAAAATCATCAAGTTCATATTTTTTGATAAAGTATCATAATTCATCGTTTATTATATTTTTATGCTGAGAACAATAAAAATCATAGGATAGACATATAATAGAAATCTAAGGACAACATAAGGAGTTCATGACATTCGTAGTAAGTGTAACGACCCGATTGGTACTTTTTAGAAATTTTCATAAAATTACCATTTTACCCCTTTGATATTGGCCCCGATTCATTTCTGATTGTTTTTTAAATTGATTTCGAGTTTTGAGCAAAAAGTTGTGAATTATGAAGTTTATAAAGTTTTGAAAGGCTAAAGTTGTTAAAAAGTAGTTTTCGATGTCTTTTGGAGTTTGAAGTTTTCAGTCTCAGAATGGAATTGTGTCGTTTCATCAGTCCCAGAATGTAGAACTTGGTCCAAGACAGTCTTCAGTTTCATATTCGGAGTCTTTTTTGAGGATTTGAGGTCCTAAGTTGGAAATTATTGAAATTTTAACCTTTGGGTTGACTTTGGTCAACATTCAGGGTTCGGATGCTTGGATAGGATTTTCGACAGTGCCATTGGATTTGGAGGATGATTTTAAGTCTAGGAGAGGTCATGGTTGAATTCTCAGAGGTCTCGAGCTTGATTTGGCCTTTTTAGGTGTTATGATTGTTCATTCCGACTTTCACCAGTTTTGGGTTAAGGAGACCTCGAATTTATGTTTTGATGGTTCCATTTAGTCCGGAACGTTGAGCTTAGTCAGATAGCATATATGGTTTGTGTGTATGGGGTTCTGAACGAATACTGAGGGTCCTTTTAGTGAATTGTGTGCCTTGTGTGTTGTTGGTTCTAGTGCACCTCGCGTTAGCAAGGCCCTAGTCACGTTTGCAAGGGGTCAGGAGACCTGACCCTCGCTTTTGTGATGGTCGTCTCGCTTTCGCAACCTTCGCGTTAGCGAAGGCCGGCTCGCGAAAGCGAGGGTTCCACTTTTCTCAGGGCTCACTTTTGTGAACCAAAGGTCACGTTCGCGACGTTTGCAAAAGCGAACCTGAGTTCGCTTTTGTGAGATCTGAGAGGGTTTTTGGTCTGAAATTTCTGGGGTTTTCCCCATTTTCTTTCATTTTGAGTTTTAGAAAATCATTGGAGACGATTTTAAAGAGATTTTTTGTGGTGAATAATTTAGGTAAGTCTTTGTGAACCCAAACCTTCGATTCCCTATGATCATTTGTGGATTTTAACATAAAAAATTGGGATTTTTGATTGGCAAATTGACAAGGTTTTCATGAACTTGAGCTTTTAAGAAAAATGGTGATTGTGAGTTGAATACAACTCTGTTTTAGAAATGGTTTTCACCAATGGATTCTAAATGCTTTGAGTAACATATTCATGTAACAATTTTCATATTCAAACCTTATTTTCGAAATTGGGTTTTTGAGTCGATTTGACCTATTTTTTCAAATTTCTTGATATGGGTGTTGTTAGTTCCGAAAGCTCATTGTAAAGACTTGTTTGACTAGATTGTGTTGATTTGGATATCGTTCGGAAGGGAAAAGCTCAAGTCTTGGATTAGATTATGATTGACAAATGCAAGTGAACTTCTAAACCTTGTAGAATCTTGAACTCTTTTTCTTGTATGTGTTGGGGAGTAATGAGAATGAGGTGATGGGTTAATTGCTCAAATTGGTTAACCTTTATGATAAAAATGGGGTTAATGAAAAAGGCAATGTGTTGATAATGATGTATTGTGCATCGTGAATTGCCTTGAGTGCTAATATTGAATTAGTGATTGATGTGATGCTTTGATAATATTGTTGTGGATGTGATTTGCTTATCATTGTCATCTCTTCATTATTGTATGAACATGCCTATTTGCATCGGTTCTGGAACACTGTGATGAGATGTGTTGTGATTATGCTGAGGTCATTGCCGATGAGTGTTATTGATGTCGAGGTCATTGTAGGTAAGTATTATTGATTTCGAGATCTTTGTGGCAAGAGTTATTGTTGCCGAGGTCTTTATCGATGAGTGTTATTGATGTTAAGGTCTGTGCTGGCGAGTGTTATTGATGCGAGGTCATTACCGATGAGTGTTATTGATTTCGAGGTCACTATCGGCGAGTGTTATTGATGCCGAGGTCATTACCGATGAGTTCATGGACTATGGGTACCCCCATAAGTCCCGATTGCTATTTGTGCATAATATGGTTGGTGAACTTGATTGTTGTGCTTGATGATCTTGATACTTGTGATTGATGACCTTGATACTTGTGATAGATGAACTTGACTATTGTGAGTGATGAACTTGATTCGTGTGATTTGATGAAATGTAACTGTTGGACTGTGATTATGAAACCTTGTGAACTGCTTGTTGTGAATTGTTAGGTTGGACTAATTTCTACGCAGGTTGTAGTTGTGGCGGTTCGATTGGGGTGAAAGGATTTCTCATTTTCTAGTTAGTTTTACCTTGTTTCTAGTGGGTTGCTTACTGAGTACCGTGTTGTTTAGTTCTCACTCCTTGCTTCTATACTTGCGTAGGTTCTGAGCCCGGATCTGTGTGATTGCTCTTCTTCTATTTACATCTGAGGTTTTTCTATGGACACTTGAGAGGTATCTGCTTGTCATCTCTGTGGGCCCTTTTGTTCCTTATCTATGTTCTTGTTCTATTCAAGAATCAAAGACATTGAAACTTGTATTTATATTTCAAATTATGTATTATTACACTAGCTGTGTGTACACGTGACAACCAGGTTTTGGGAGTATTTTAGAATGACTAAGTTTTTTGCGTTTTTGTTATTATCAGTTTATTTCTGCATTTCTTTCTTATTATTGGGTTTTAGGCTCACTTGTCTTGGTGGGATTAGATGAGTACCATCATATCCATTTTTGGGTCGTGACAAATGGTATCAGAGCCCAGGTTCATAGGTTTCATGTGTGTACAAGCAGGTCTAAGTAGAGTCTCGAGGATCGGTACAAAGACGTATGTACTTATCTTTGAGAGGCTATGAAGGCTGTTAGGAAACTTCCTTTTTATTCATTCTTTCTTATTATGTGTGGTTGCCTTCGCTAGTAGTGTGTTGCTGCGTGTTCATTTGGCAGATTGCGAGCACCAGAGCTTCTATTTTCGGTGGTAGGGGGAGGTAGTTGCTAAGACCCCAGCTAAGGTAAAGGTAGCACCCGAGCTAGAGGCCGTGCTCATGGAATAGCATCAGTTAGAGGTCGTGCCCATGGAGCGACACCAGCCAGGGGCCGTGCTAGAGAGATCTCCCCTGAACCATATGTTGAGGTTGGTGAGGACCAGGTTCCTCATGATCTTACATCTCCCTTATTTCAAGATACTTTGTTGAGGATGTTGGGTGTGTTAGAGAGATTCTCTCAAGGTGGTGCAGCAAGCACACCACGGGGTTCTCAGACGATAGTGGGGGCACAGACTCTAGGGAAGCATCAGGCTTCGGTTATTCATGATCACGGGGGGTTGGTGTACAGGTTGCTTCTGAGATAGTCCTGACAACAGACAATTAGCATAGATATGAGAGGTTTCAAAAGATTAAACCACCCTAGTTTCAAGGTGGTAAGAGCGAGGATGCTCATGAGTTCTTAACTTTATGCCACGAGATGCTAGAGACGGTGGGTATGGTCGATTATCAATTCTAACTTTAGTGGTTCTTCAATAGATGGTTTGGCCGAAGGGTTCTCTCGATTCTTCAAGTCAATATCAAGCTTCTTTGAATTGGATGGGAATGAACCCGACCCCACAAGAGCTGCAACCACTTCATCATAATTAAGAATTTCCTCCTCATCATAGTTTAGCAAACCAACCGCTAATGACTGTCCACTACAAGCAACTTCACACACACTATCCACCGCTTCATCAATCACATCCACCTAAGATACCACATGTATATCACTAGGATGTTTCATGGACTTGCATACATCAAACTTAACTTCTTCATTGTTTACCCGAAACTTCAATTCCCCACTTTCAACATCAATTAGATCTCTCTCGGTAGCCAATAAAGGTCTACCAAGGATAATGGGATCTCCGCATCAATCTCACAATTTAGCACCACAAAATCAGTAGGAAAAATAAACTTGTCCATCTTCACCAAAATATCACTTTTGATAGATTGGGCCGCCATCAAGAGTCTCATGGTTGTTGGTTTCTGTACATCTAGCCCAAGATTTTTTAAGATAGCTAAGGGCATCAAATTAATACTCACACTAAAATCACATAGTGCTTTGGCAAATTGATAGACATCAGTAGTGCACGAAATGGTAAAGGTTCCCTGATCTTCTTTCTTTATGATCACATTGTTTGACATTATAGCGCTATAATTATAAGAAATCTCCACGGTCTCAAACTCCATTCGCCACTTCTTAGTGACCAACTCCTTCATAAACTTAACATAACCCGACATCTCAAGTAGATCATCTACTAGAGGAATGTTTATCGACAAACTCTTGAACATACTAAAAAAAAATTAGAACTTGGCATCACCTTCCTTATTTTCAATCTTTGAGGAGTGAGAGGGGTTACTTTTATTGGCACTTGCATCGGATTTTGCACCCTCACATTGTTGGGAAGATTAGTCATCACATCACCCCCAAATTTGCATTAGAATCACTCCCGGGATTCTCATTGTCATCATCATTAGTCACAACTATTGGTTCATCAACATACTCCGGTGGTCCATGATCAACATCCATATTTTTGGTACCAACACTTTCATTCAAAGACTTATTATTCAACACTCTACCGCTTCGAGTAACAATATCCAACACATGAGCATCATTTTTGGGATTAGAAACTGTATCACTTGGCAAACCTCCCTTCGATCTAGGGTTTAGATGAGTTGAAATAAGTCTTCATTTCTTTCAACACATTGTCGGACCCTTCTACCTTGTTCAGTATCATTGCTAACATATCTTCAGTTCAGAAACTCTCCAGATCTGCTTGTTGTTCCTTTGGCTTGGGTCGGTCATGCGGCGGCACGTACCGATCCTTTTCCCTATCACGATCTTTCCAATTCGTGCCCCTATCATACCAATCCCTTCTCTATCTCTCCAAACACCTTCACGCTTTTTATTCTAACCTTGATTTCCACCCGACCTTTGATAGCTCGGATGAGAACCCCCCACTTGGTTGCCTAAAAATTGAACCTCTTCGTTATACATTGCCTCAAATTTCTCATCTTTCGGGCTTACTCCGCTACTAGCTGCCACTGCATTTACCACTTTGAAATTTCTACCCATGAAGTGCTTTGATAGGAGATCAAGTTGGGTCATCATTTTTGCCATATTCTCATCTCGTCTCGGTTCTTCTCCAATTGCTCCTTAGTAATCCCAAATGAGAGAGGGGAGACTTAATCTTCCCTAGTGTGCCATTCCCGATTGATCTTTGTCATCTCATCTAACAAAGCCAATGCCACTTCAAATGGTTGTCTCATGATTCCACCTCAGATAAGTTGATCATCAATCTCCTTATTCATGGTATGAAAACTCCAGTAAAAGTATTGCAGCAAGACATTATCTGGCAGCCCATGAGTAGGACATTGTAACAACATATTTTGGAACCTCAGCCACATTTCATGAATTGGCTCACCATCATTCCGTTTGAAGTTTTGAATACTATCCCTCAGCTTCAACATTCTGGAAGGGGGAAAGAATATCTCAAAAAATACTTTGGTTAGCTCCTCCCATAAAGTAATTGAATTCCTTGGTAACTCCACTAAGCATTTCATTACTTCCCCCATTAAGGAGAAAGGAAACAATCTCAGCCAGATGGACTCTTGAGTGATGTTTTTGAAAGTAACGGGACCACATACATCTACAAAGTTCCGGATGTGTTCATGGGGATCTTCATGAGTTAGACCCCCAAATTTCCCTTTCATTTGGGGTAGTTGGAGCATAGTCCCAATCACATGAAATATAGCATTGCCAACGGTTGGGGGCAAGCGAATAGTTTCCGTACTCCCATGATCTTATATATTGACATCATTCAAGTTTCCTATGTCATCCATCTGCCGATGGTTGTTAGCAATGACACTCATACTTTCACCTATTGATAACACAACAAGAAAAATAATAGTAAGAGTGTTTGCTTACAAATAAATCAGTTCACAAAATTACTTCACTAAATAAATTCTAAGCACCACTCCCCAACACGGCGCCATTTTGATAACACTCAATTACCCGTCTTACAAGTCAACGATAGGTGATTGCAGCAATATAATAACCTAATGTATAAGGTCGGGGTTGAATCCCACAGGGAGCAGTCTTTGCTAGAATTCAATTAGGATGTTGAGTTTGTAAGCTAATCTTTTGTAGAGATATAACAATCAGCGTTTGACATAAATAAATTTTAGACATTTCAGATTATCGATTTGTGAAAGTTTAGCAACAATTATTTACCAAGATCAACTAGCAAGAGTATTCAGCAAATAGAGAATTAAATCTAGGAGTTTGTGGAAGTGGGTATCGATTTCGTATGTGGGTAAATGTGATTTCTCAATAACATTAAGCTCTCATAGATAAGCTAGATCAATCTATGGCACAACATCCAATTCTCAGTCCAACATTGTTTATCATAAGAGCTCTTTTCAAAGCCTCTCATGTAAGCTATGCAAAACAATCTAATACCTAAACATATATCTTCTTTTCCAAGAAAATCTAACATTTAACAATAAAATCCAAATTTCTCTTTTCAAGAAAACTTAGAATTTAAAACTAATATGCAAGTATCAATCCAAACACCCACTTCATGTAATCCTTTTCAGGAAACACATGAAGATATGAACTAAATTTAAGTTTGCAACCTTAAATCATAAATTAAAACATGATAATCAGAGTGAATCCATGGAAATCAATATAAAACAGAGCAATTAGCATAAATCCACTATTTTAATCAATACCCAACTTCATTTACACACCCCTAGAATAGGGGTCTTAGCCACACATGGGGAAATTGAATAGAGTTATACCAAGATAGTTGTTCTCCATTTGAATTAATTCACTCAAACTTAAAAATCTCAAATGTCCAGGAAAAAACTCCCAATTTCAAGTACAAAAAGTTGCTAAGACTCGAAATCTTTAGAATGTTCTTGTGTACTGTAAATGCAGAGAACGAAAGATGAGTTTTCTCTCTCATCTATTTATACTTTCTCAAAAGTCAGCAAAAATTTCACTTTGAGAACTAATCGACGATATTAGTTGGGCTCGCTGACTTACTCGGCGAGTCACCGACTACACATCATCTCACATTTCTTTCCTTGGCTTCAGGCTTTAGGTGTTTGAACCAGTAGTTGGTGAGATGAATGGATATTGCCGTTCATAATCGGTAAATCACCGAATACCACCTATGCTTGCCACTTCGTTCTTTATTTTTAGCAAAACTTTGTGGCATATTCGGTGACTTCACATCGCCTCGCCGACTGGGTTGGTGAGTCGGTGTTCACTTCATCTTCTTGCCAACCTGTTTTGAGCTTTTTAGTTTAAGATTCTGTCAATTTTGGCCAGGTCCAGCACTGTTGGCGAGTCACCAAGTGCTCTTTGTGAGCTTTAGCTTCACACTTTCTTTATTTTTCTATGTTTTTGGCTTCTTTTTGCATACATTTTTCCTTGTTTTATCCTTAAGCCTTCATAGCTACAAATCAACACTTTAGCATCAGATATGGACATAAAATGACATTGATGATACTATTTGGTGAACTAAAAAGCCTCAAATGAGTCTAAAATCTCTGACTCATCAGTGCTCGAGGTTGTCCTGAGTCAGGCAGGTCAGACGGTCGTGGTGGATGCAACCATATGTATGCCTTTCCAAGTATGAAGAGGCGTAGGGTTCAGATGTTGTCATCAGAGCTACAATCTCCGTCTCTTATCATCCTACTTTTTCTTTGTTTGATCTGAGTTCTACTTATTCATATGTGTCTACTTATTATGCTACATGCTTAGAGTTATCTTGTGATCCTTTGTATGTGCCCATGCGTGTAGCTACCCCTGTATGTGATTCTTTAATTGTGGATCGAGTGCATATATCCTGCATGGTGTCTAAGGTTCAGCTTTAGGAAATGCTTGATAAGGGATTTGTTCATCCTAGTTCTTCTCCCAGGGGTGCTCCTGTCTTGTTTGTAAAGAAGAAGGATAGTAGTATGAGGATGTGTATAGATTACCAGCAGTTAAATAAGGTTACCATCCAGAATTAGTATCCATTGTCTCATATAGATGATTTGTTTGACCAGTTGCAGGGTGCTTCTGTCTTTTCTAAGATTGACTTGAGGTCAGGATACAATCACTTAAAGATTAGACCTGAAGACATACCTAAGACAACTTTCAGGACCCGATATGGGTATTATGAGTTCTTGGTGGTGTCATTTGGGTTGACTAATGTGCCTTCGACATTTACAGAATGTTGTTATGTCCCTGGAGAGTGCTCCCCCAGGAGTTATGTGCCCGGAGTTCTGTCCCTGGCCCTTTCACCTTCCACAGAGTTTGATGAATGGGGTGTTTAAGCCATTCCTGGATTCTTTTTTTATTGTGTTCATATATGATATCTTGATTTACTCTAAGGGAAAGGAGGAGCATGCAAGCCATCTCTATATTGTTCTGGGTATCTTAGGGAAACAAAAATTATATGCAAAATTTTCTAAGTGTGAATTTTGGCTGCCTTCAGTTGCCTTTCTCGGGCATGTGGTTTTGAAAGATGGGGTGATGGTAGATCCCCAAAAGATTGAGACAATTAAGAATTGGGTCCGGCCTAGCTCTATGATAGAAGTTAGGAGTTTTATGGGGCTTGCTAGATACTATCTTAGGTTTATGAAGAACTTTGGTTCTATTGCTACTAGAAACCTGACCTCTACTACGGGAGAGCTTCCTTCTCGGTATCCTCTCGGTGCTAAGCATAAATCCCACCGAATTAGTCATTAGTCATATTATTTTATTATCCATGGAAAGGTACAATTTAAGCAACCAATCCAAGCTAAAGTCATGCTTATAGATGTTTTATCCTCCATGGACTAGTCCAAACTTACGCCATTTAGAATAGCTATTAGTTCTCGATTCAAAGTTCAATTGAGAAAACCTTTCACACCAACAACAATATCGATGCTTCACTCTCAAAGCAACCTTAAATCATTTACATCAATTTCGTAAAGGACTATTTTCATAAATTTCATCTTTCAGGGGCCGTTTGGTTGGGAATAACTTATCCCAGGATTAGTTATCTTGGGATTAGCTATCCTAGGATAACTTATCCCACCATGTATATGTGATAACTTATCCCATCACTATGCTATAAATGGTGGGATAAGTTATCCCAAACATGGTAACTAAACAAGACACACAAATTTTATCCCATCACTATTTTCTTATCCTATAACTATTTATTTTTATCCCTCATACCAAACGACCCCTCATAGTTCAAAACCTCATCATAAGATCAAAGTATAGAAATCATAGATTTCACATGGGTTCATGGGGATTCCACTTAAAAACATGCAATTAACTCAATTCATGCATAAAAAGACATAAATCAATTAATTAGATCATAATTTGAAAGAAACCATAAGATAGAAGAAAACCCTAATTTCAATTAGAGAATTCTAACTTGTAAAATTAAGGAATTTAGGAATCCTATGTAGGAAAGGACTCCATAGGTGAAACTCATCATACCTTGATGCCAAAAATTTACAATTAATGGAAGATTTGAAGGCTTGATCTTGAAAACCCTAAACTTCTTCTTCCTTAGAGAGAGAAATATTTGAGAGGATGACTTGATCAACTTTTGGAATTTTAAGAGAATGAATTGAATTGGGTGATTTTGGGGGTAAAAATATTTATTTAGGGTCTAGGGTAGAAGATAAAATGATGTAGTATTGAGTTAAAACAATTGGAAAAAGACTGGAGTGACCCTGACTTAAAAACTGCCGAAATGACTTCAAGAAGGGCTTCACAGGCCGTCTAGATCATGATGTCCTGTGAAGAGGGTCGTGGTGCTTCATCATCCTAATAGTGCTCTACTAAAATGAGCATAATGTTTTACTCCAAACTTCAAATGGAACAAATTTGGTGGAGTTGGAAAGAGGACTCAAAGACCTTTAATTTGATAGGTTATGGGCCACCTAATTCATTTTGTGCTAAAAGATATGATTGTTTGAAGTTGACCCTAAATTCTAAGCCTGAAAAACCCCCTTCATGGATGACTTCACGGTCTGTGTGGGGCTTCACGGGCCATTTAAACGTTCGTGGTCCTTGACCAGTGACTAAGGGAGAAGCCCTTTTTGAGTGGGCAACTTGACGAGCCCTTGGATGGCCCGTCAACCTCACCACGGGCCGTCTAGGCGTCCGTGAGAGGGACACCGGCTTGGGCAATTTTTGGGAACTCCTCACGAGCACCAAAACGGACCATGGTCCCCTACACGACCTATCTAGGGCTCAGTGGAGGGTTCCATGGTGCACCTTTGGGTTCTTGACATGCCCGTTTGACTTTTTTCTAGCCTTTCTCTAATCCGAGGTGTTACAGTTAGCATGGGCAGTTTGGTTTGTTTGGGGATATCAAAGTGAACTTTGGCTAAAGAAATTTATACTTTGGAGTCTAAGTTCATGCGATTGGGCATCTCTGAGAAGGGTGGTGTCACGACCCAAGCCTAGGGCCTAGATGTGACCGGCGAATGGGGAACCCGAAGGAACCCCAAACAAGCCTCATAGCGTATCATTACACATCCTTGGTTGCGGAAGCAATTAAATGACCATAAGCGATAAGCATAGTCAAGGGGAAATCGGGACTAAGGGAGCAAGAAGAAAAAAAAGAAATGATACATAAATACCATAGATGAGTCTAGCTCAAGCATAAAACACAACTTGTCCAACACCACCTCTAAACATGATTACTTAGCGGGGGCCAAGACAAACTACCGGGCTCACCCTCATAGTCAAAACATAACTAGAAAGGAAAAGTTTTATAACATAGCAAAAGATCATGAGCAACGTCCCCGAAATGGAGGACTCACCGATAACCACTATAGAAAATCGTACTAGCCACGCGTGAAGTTGAGGATGGTCAAGCCGGTGCTCCGGTCCCTACATTGGTTGACATCATGTAGGCATAGAGTATGCGTTAGTACATTTGGAATGTACTAAGTGATATGGGCATTGCAATGCAACGGTTTACATTAGATGGACCATCATAGGAAAATGCGTAATGCATACCCAATAGATAGCATATTAATAAAATAAATATGTATAATTGATGCTATAATAAAAATCATATTTAATGGGACGTAGTACATGATTGTGGCGAGTGACCATCAATATAGTATTCCAAGGCCTACCACCCCCTTGGAGAGGCGAAAAAGGTACAACCCCCTCAATATGGTTACACGGGCCTACCACCCCCCGTGCTAGGGACCAAGGTACAAACCCCTCGATATGGTTACACGGGCCTACCACCCCCCGTGCTAGGGACCAAGGTACAAACCCCTAGATATGGTTACATGGGCCTACCACCCCCCGTGCTAGGGACCAAGGTACAAACCCCTCGATATGGTTATACGGGCCTACTACCCCCCGTACTAGGCAACCAAGGTACAAACCCCTCGATATGGCTATACGGGCCTACTACCCCCTGTACTAGGCATGGTCGACTCACAACACTTATTTAGAGAAAATCATATACATGTGTCCATTTCATCATCATTTCAGTAATTACATAACCATCCGTCTCATAGGACGTACCTTGGACCTTCCCTTTCCTAAGAAGAATTTCTATAATGGGCATTTTATCAAACACAAAGGTGGGCAATTGTTCATGAAATGAAATTCATGTATTTCAAGAATACTAAGTCCAACCATTCCAAACAATCCATTATAAATCAGCCCACCAACAACATTAACATATATATTATCAACCTTCATAATTATGATCCGATGGAAGCATCGTACAACCATAAACATCACATAAAAATTCCATTTCATGAAATATTGCAAAAGACCATAATAGGGTGTTTGTAGTAAGTAATTCCATAATTCAAGAGTTCAATATTGATCATGAGGACCCATAAATTGAAGTAGAAATAGAGGATAAAATGGTTGGACTTGTGGAAAGGAAGGTTTCCACAAATCAAACCCACATACCTCAACTTTGAGGAATCTTGATGAAGATTGAATGGAAGAATCGAAGCTTGAAGATGTTTGAATTTGCGTATGAAGATCTTTGGTTTGGGAATTTTTGGAGAGGGCTTAGAGAGTGTTTTGGAGTTTAGAAAATGAGCTAAGGTTATGGGACATATCCCCTTTTTATAAAAAATTGACTCCAACCCGCCTAAAAAAAACTGCTCACTGGAAATTGCAAATCTGCACAGACAGGTTTTACGAAAATGGTCATAACTCCCTCATCCTAACTCGGACTAAGGTGAAACCAAGTGCGTTGGAAAGCTAACGCAAAGAGCTTTAATTTTATGGTTTGCAGCCCTTCCAGTTCCTTGTGTGCTAAGAGATATGCCCCTTTAAAGTTGACCCTCCAAATCGCAAGTTTTGCGATTTTCGAATTTTGATACGGTTGCTCTAAAATTCGGGTTAGACCCATTTCCCACTCAATTTGACCCCACAAATAAGAATATGAAGTCGAATTTCCGAAATCATGCACGGATTTTGAGATATATGGAAATTACAATTATAGGTGTTTCCGAAGCACATTTTCGGGCATTTGGGTCGTTTCAGGTGGGGTGTTAGCCAGTATTGAGGTTAAGCTCACCTTCATACATGAAATCTAGGCTAAGCAATTTGAGGATGAGGAATTGGTTAAGCTCAAAGGTAAGATGGTGTCTGGAAAAACCCAAGATGCCACTCTCGATGCAGATGGTGTGCTACATTTTAGAGAAAGGATTTATGTTCCTCGGGTTGGTGACTTGACTAAGAATGTGTTGATAGAGTCTCATGGTTTATGCTTTTCTATTCATCCAGGTGTGGCCAAGATGTATAGGGATTTGAGGGTTCTTTATTGGTGGCCTAGGATGAAGAAAGACTTTGCTAAGTATGTTTCTAAGTGTCAAAACTATCAACAGGTAAAGAATGAACATCAAAGGCCTACAGGTTTGCTTTAGAGGATGCTTATTCCTGAATGGAAGTAGGAAAGGATAGCCATGGATTTCATAGTGGGACTACCTAAGACCTTGGGGAAGTACGATTCGATTTGGGTCATTGTTGACAATTGACTAAATCAGGCCACTTCATTCCAATCAGAGTGGATTACAACTCTCAACAGTTGGCGAAGATTTATGTCAAGGAGATAGTAAGGTTGCACGAGATGTCCCTTTCTAGCATTTCAAACCATGACACTCAGTTTACTTCAAAGTTTTAGGATAAGTTGTAGGAGGCATTGGGCACTCAACTCACTTTTAGTACAGGCTTCCATTCACAGACTGATGGTGTCACGACCCAGGGTAGCCCCTAGATGTAACACGGCTTACAAGACCCCGAGATGCCTCATACAAGTCCTTAGCATACATAACATACAAGATAATAGAGTTCAAAAGAGCATTTTATATCAAAGCTTTACTCAAAACAACGGAAGTCTACAACTCATGTCTCAAAGCCTTCTAATATCATAGAATACGAATAAAAGTGATTGGGACGCTGCCCAATACAATATCCAACATAAGGAAAGACATAAAATGTAAAATCTAACATGGCTATGTCCTCAGATGGATGAGGAATCACCAAGTCTTCTTCTCAACTCTAAGTCAATGCTCTAGCCACGAGTGGAAGGTGAATCGCCACGTCCTACACCAATGAAGTTAATGTAGGCAAGAGTATGCGTTAGCACAATTAAGTACTAAGTATGATAGCAATGCACATAAACACATAAGTCATGCTAGAAAGAGAGATGTAATCATGACATGCGATGGCAACATGAGAAACATAAAACCTAAAACATATATCAAGGCCAAAGCAAGCTAAATCATCTTTCCTTCTTTTCTTTATTTCATCATGAGAACACTTGTTCATTAACTTGTGGGGAAAAGCCTTAACCAACATGTAAGACCATGT